>OW240920.1:49873642-50159748 GCA_933207985.1 Pelobates cultripes | reverse complement strand
ATGTAACCATTATTGCTTATCCCAAAGCTCCCTCCTCTTTCCCGTAAAGACCCCGACAACCAAAAAAATCAAATTATACAAAAACCAGACAATCATAGGTTAAAAAAAAAGATTAATTCTGGGACAAGGTACTTGTAAAGTATCATCATTCCTATCCTATACCTCCCAACATAGTATAGGACAAAGAAAATGCCACAATTCGAGTGGCATAGCTGTAAATCAAGACCAAGGGTGCCAGCTTTGGAGAGCCGATGGAAGATTCTATTAGATCCCAGTTTTCCTAATTTATCGTTAACATATTTTACTCCTCTCCTGTCAAATATTTTTTTAAAGTTCCCCTAGTCTCTCTCTTTTTTCTTCTCTCCCCCGCCCCCCTCTTTCTCTCAAATTTAACTCATTACTTCCCGTCAAACGGAATTTAAAATTAAGAATACTTTAGTATTTTTGTAATAAAATTATTTTAAAGTTACAATATGTGATTTAAAAATGATTTTATCTTTCCCCTTTCATTTTTCCCTTGTCCTTTGTGGAACCAATAAGGGCAAAAAAAAAAATCATCATATTTTTAAAATTTCAGAGTATAAAGTTAGCAGTTTTTTGAGGTGAATAATTATCTTATGGTTACAACGTGTGATTATAAATTATCTTATCTTTCCCTTTTCTTTTTTTATCATATTCATGTAAGATTGTAAGATAGCCAATTAAGAGACTATTTTTCAGACTATTTGGACAGTGCATGGTTGGGTTTAAATATACAGTTGAGATAAATCCAAACTGGAGAAGACATGTAAGTAAACTTACTGGACCCAATGGGGCTTAGCTAAAATTCCTACATTGCTGGTTTCGCAGAAATAATGCATGGCACTACATCAGTTCTGGAACTTAATTTCCCTTATCGCTGCCTTGTACTAGAGCAAAGAACCTAGCCTCTCATTACTATCCTTGGACACATTTGTCATTACTGAGCAGACCCTTTGGAGAAAGTAAGAGATTCCTCTAGCTCCATGAAAACCATGCAATACAGAGTATTGAGTACTTCATGCCCTCATTCCTTTTTCAACTAGAGGCCCCAACTTTAGTATTGTGAAATGGTTAGCTCATCCTGATGCATACTACTTTAACATTGCATTTAGTTCTTTGGTAATGTGTAACAAAATTCAACGTCTTCAAAGTCAACAAAGACATTAGGAGACAAACATTAGTGTATTTTTGAAGCTTGGGGACTCATGACGAAATACGCTGTTGTTGTAATCCAGGTATCTTAGGACTCATTTCTAGTAATGAGACAAAACGTAAATTACTCTCCAAGGTATGACCTTGCTAAGATGCTCTCATGAGTTCTATTTGCAATAATCAGGGGATATACATGTTTGAATCAGAAATAAATTAGCCACACAACTTGTAACAACTCATAAAGACAAATCCCACTAGAGAACTTGGCTACAAAAAGAAATTACCACTAATAAATCATCACTTTTATTTGTTTTACTGAAAAGATCTCAATTGATAAGACAAGAGTTTTAAATGAAAGAAGAGACCAGAAAAGTCAACACCATTCATGAAGAGTAATATTGTGATTAGAGCTCAGAGTGAAAAATGTTGGAGGGTGCTGAGAATAGACAGTACATATTCTCTGACAGTTATTAGACTCTACAGAATATATAGCTGTTCGAATCAAAAAGATCAAGTTATAACATGAACTGAAGATTGTTACAATAACGTAACACAATTTTACACACATTGAAACCAATTGAAAAGAAATATGGTGTCTAATCACTAACCACAGTTCAGATTTGTTAACTATGAAAAAGTTATATGTATTATATCAGTACCTAGAGAATATATAACCGCTGAAACCAAAGAGATCAAACTATAATATAGTCATGTAGTTATAGTTTATAAATTACGGTACCCTTTGAATACATGAACTTCCTTTTAGCCCTTCCAGTATTTGAGCTGGTACTATTCAGTTTTTGACTAACCAACTATTTCCATCATTTGTATAGAGGGTATGCTACTAGTTTCTGTTTGTTAATCTCAAGTTTAAAATCTGGCTTTAAATTGAGTTTGGAAATTTCATCTCTTGCTAGATACTTGTAGATTATCTACTAGCTGTGAGATCCCATCTCTTTCTAAATAAACCCATGATAAAGCCTTTATTTATGTATTGCATTCTGGCACAGAAACATCATCAAGTGCCAAATATTGTTGAAACTCCTTACAACGGATGAGTGCTCATGATATCTCAGAAATATTTTTGTAGTACCTTCAAGGTTGGAAATAGAGACACATTTAAAGTAAACTCAGCTTAACACTAACAATATATATTCATCTAAAAGGGCACTACAGTCACCACCAGAACAACGTTAGCTTAATAAAGCAGTGTTGATGTATATCATTCCCCTACAGTCGCATTGCTCAATTCCCTACCATTTTTGTACACCTGCAAATCAGTCTCTGTGTACATTTCATCGAGAATAATGTGTTGTGTGTAATCAAATAATGTAAAAGTTGTACTTAAAAAGAAGAGTAAGTCTGCATATAAAACATAATAACAAAAAATATCCCTCTTGACTTTAAGTTACCCCATTTGATATAAAGTCTAGAAAATGTTTCATGTGATTATTCACTTAACTGGATATTCTGGAAAACTTGGGTGGTTTCTGCAAATATATGGCCGAAATAGCCAAACTGGATATATTCTCAAATTCAGCTATTATTTATCAATCAAGAAAACTGGTGAATTGGAAACCAAATTTGAAAAATAGTTGAATGCAGAGATGAAATTGAGAATTTTTCGAACTCATTAATCTTTAAGTAAATTATGCAAATGTGTTTTTCAGTTCACCACAATTACAGTCTGGTGAACACCTCAGATATCACCAGTGACAAATGACACCTACCAGGAACCTCAATTATAAACACCTATGTTGTTTTCTTTTGTTACTCCATGGAAATGTGCTTTCAAAAATGAATTAGATATTGAAGTGTACTCTACCCAAGCCTATTGTGTGTCTATGTTTGTGTTTTTTTAGATACTCTGTTGAAGCTTACAACTCTGCTCTAGAAAATTGTGTAACATTCTAATGTAACTTAAAAGGCAGTCTAACAACCATAACCACTAAAAAGCACTGTAGAGGTACCCTGTTGATTATGCCAAGCTAAGAGTGAAACCATTTTTAAATGATTTTTGAGAATTATCTTGAGTACATGCTGTAGGAGTGTTTTATGGGGTACAAAAAATGAAGATGAATAATTTATAAAAATAATAAAAAGTTAATAATTATATTAATATCAAAAATCGATATTCTGGGGGCGGAGCCAATGCTTGAACCTGATCAGGCGCCATTTCTGAAAGCTCCTCACAAGCCCTGATAAAATCGCCTAATATCTCAAACCTGAAACGCCATCCGAACAAATCAACCCAAGAATCGGTATCGGGACGTCTACCCGCCCAGATAGATGCCTTTTCAATACTCCCAACGACAAAACAAGCAAGGGCGGAAACTTGGGGCCTACCAACCACCGACGCCACGAGGCCTGGAAACACTCCTCGACCATTTTCTGGAGTCACACAACCCAAGTAACACAAACCAGCTAGAGTCAAGCACAATCCCTGACACCCCGAATATGGGACGCCGGACACAAAAACCCGACAGGGACATAGGGGCCATGCTTCAGAGGCCCACGCCAATGCAAACACCGCCGGCGGAGGTCTCACACACATTTGTGGCACCGACATTAGAGTCAGCAAGTGAACACAAAGAGACAAGGACAAAGCAGATCACTGAACCCACTCTAAGCCTGCAGCACACAGACAACTCGGCTCCAACCACCAAAGGGGATCTCAAAATTCTCCTCTCGGATCTCTGCAAAATAATGGCGGCTGACCTAGCGCCCCGAGGATCCAGGCCAACACTGTACATATTAAGACAATGGAAGACAACATTATGGATGTCCGCACCACAGTAACCCACCTGAACAATGAGATCCCACAACTCCATACTGGCCTGTACAATATGTCTTAACGCCTGACTGCCCTCGAAGACTTACAACGCCGCAATAATATAAAGATCCGCGGTATCCCCACCACAGTGGGAGCCAAAGAGCTGTCACACTATATCAGGAGGCTGCTTGCCTCCGTTCTCTCACCCTCAGTGGCCAGAAAATTGCCCTGAATGGCATATTCCGGATCACTAACACAGAACCTTCTCCCACAGAACCGAGAGGCGTCATCATCAAATGCTCCTCAACAACAGATAAGGTCCACATCATGACAGCATCGAGGACTCCTCACTTACCTTTTTTCAGGACCTATCCAGGGCAACATTGCAATGGCGCAGAACCTTGGGCCCTGTAACCACTCACCTCCGAACCGTCGGCGTGACCTACCGATGGGGGAATCAGGGCACCCTACTGGCGAACCACAACGGAGCCACACATATACTCCGGTCCCCCTCTGAAACACCAGCATTCCTGGAAGCACTGGGCCTCACAGCACCCGATCCAGATCCATCAGCAGGAGCCCCATCAGGGACTTTAAACCCGGCGAATGTCACCCCATTTGTAGCGAGGGCTGCAACCCTCAATGCCTCAGGGACCTGAACACACACCACCGACAAGCAGGTTACCCAGGGACCTTGCTGGGGAGAAAAATGACCGCTGAGGAACTAGTTCGCTAAACTGGTCACCCTACTATATTGTTTACATCACGTTAAAGAATGTTTGTAGGTTTTTCGTTTTTCATTGCACCCCATTTGTTACCATAGGCTACACTAGGCGTCCTTATATGGCGCGATAAAAGCCCACAGGCTCCACAAAGATACAGATTGGCCATAGCACACACAACTCAGAATAGGAATGGCGGAACACATATGTACCAAAATAACGGAGATATCTTTAGACCACCCCCCCACCCCCATGTGGGGCACCCCTTCACACCGGCCCTCTTTCAGGCCCCTTGACGAAATTCAACTTGCACCACTCACAGCTTCCCACTTGAACACACACAGGAGTCTTAGCTAGAGTAAAAGCAAGCTAGATAGAGGTTCACAAGGAACATGAATCATCATGTTACACTTACTCATTAAAATGCGAGACACAACTACTCTCCCCCACTAATGCTCACAACCGCATAACAGCTCCAGCACCCTAGGGAAACCGAGCAACACCATCAAGCTGCCCAGGACAGCTCCCTCATGCCTATAGAAAAAAGTGCTATAATTCTGTCATATGATGATAATGTTGTTATTTCTGCTTTTAAATGCCTTATCTGACTCACTGCATGTATTGTATCGCACAAGCACTACAAAAATAAAGAATTATTTAAAAAAATAAAACATTTTTACAAAAATTGATATTCTGGTGCTATTATATTAATTAGAAAAAAACTCCCCAATTGTAATTTATATATATTTAAGCAGGGAGTGCTTACTTTTCACTCCTACACCCTCAATTCGTTGTTCTTTTGATTTTTATTATGATTCACCAATTAAACACAACCAGTTAAAGTAATCTGTACTTTCATTGTGACATAAAGTAATGAGTATGCGTGGTATCAATCACAATGAATATATAATGAAATATGGCAATGCAGTAATTTAATCCAATTTGATCAAGCAAATTAATATGCAATTTCCACAAAAATCAGCTTGTGATTATCGTAGAATTTTTTATTCAATAGAATGCAACCAAAATCTGACAACCATGTAGCCTCAGCATCATAATTACTCAAGAATTTATTATCAGTAATATGCAACCATCAATATTAGGCAACCATTTATTTTTTTACATTTATTATCGTTCATCGTAGAAGGTACATGACAGTAAGTGCATCAATAAATAACAATCGAGATATCTTGACAATGAGATGCACATACATAGTCATTCAATAAAACTCTGTTAACATTTCTAAAAGACAGTATGAAGGGCATTACCAGACAATGGACAACAAAATGAGATCAAAGTAGGATCTGCTGCTATCGGGGACTTAATCTAGATGTAAATAAGCTCCCCCACTTTGACTACCATGTGACATCAAATTGAACAAAGTAGAATACAGGAGTTTGTCTTGCTACAGAGAAGTCTAACACAATATATCTAATATCAGCGTTCGGATGGGAGTATATGCTGCTATTATGAGCTTAGTCGGTTTACATTTACTGTTCTGACAGAAAAAGTTGTGCCGAGCAGCAATTAAATCCACAGGAGGGTTTGTGCTGAGCAGCAATCATGCAAATAGGAATTCTGGTTATTCTGGTATTTTGACTTTGGCATTGTTTTTGACTTCCCTGTTTTCTGGCATCCCCCTGGCTTTTCCTTATCGTTGTGTCTCTTTGGTCCATTGACCTTGGCTATTCCTGACTATACATTACCGATGAGTCCTCTGTGTTACACAATTCTACGTGCTGGATCATACTGTGATCCTGACAGTTTCCATTTGGTAGGGATAAGTAAGTTTGCTGCTGTGAACAAATTAGTGATAAGAATACATTGTGGTTTAGGAATTGGGAATAGGTACAGTAAAAAGAGCACTATTTATGGATACAGGATATGCATACTTTTGTTGTATTGTTAATTAATAATACAATTATTTCCAATAGTCTTGTATCATGGGACAAAACCACTAGATATGTGCTGAGGTGCCTGTCTCTCGAGTGCATCTCCAACACTTGTTTGAGACAGTTGGGTAGAGGTTATGACATTTTTCAGGAGAGTAGTGCCATCTTGAGACTCTTTTATAGTTAGCTTCGATTATGTTGCAACTAATAGAGGTACTTGGCACATACGTCCATGAGTGGAGGTGGTGAGTGTTTTGGTCACTTTGTAATAACTTATAAAATGTAGAAAGATGTTTAGATTTCAAGTTTCTGGTTGTCACGATAGTGACCCCTTCACACAGATGGTAACCCTGAAAGGGACGTATACCGGACCTTAGGGTGGCCGGACTTAACGTCAAAGAATAGTCAAGAAAAAGCCGAGGGTCAAAGGAGTACGGAAATCGGGATATACGAAAAAACCAAGCCAAAAGTCAGGGAGCCAGATAGGAGAATAGTCAGAACGAAAGCCAAGAGTCAAAATACCAGGAAAACAGCAAAACAGTAAAAGAGCACTAGGGGAACAATCAAGAACCACACTAGGGCACTGAGGTGTGGACAGGAATGCCCTTATATACTAATGTGTGTGTCACTTTAAAGCCACGCCCCCAAAAGGTTCGGGAGCGTGGCCGCGTTTGAATTTTCGCGGCAAAATCATTATGACGTCGGCGCGCATGCGCCGCGTCATAAAACGGAATTTGCCGCGAGCGGGCAGCGTCCGAGAGGCTGAGCCGCCTCCCGGAAGTAGCCGGGGAAGCTGTCTTGCCGCGCGGGATCGGCGGACCCAGGTAAGGTATCGTTACAGTACCCCCCCTCGAGGACCGCCCCCAGGGCGGGCAGGACAGGGCCCGCGAGAACGACGCCTAGCAAAGGAATGGACTAGGCGAGGCGCGTGCACGTCCGAGGCATCAACCCATGACCTTTCCTCGGGACCGTACCCCTTCCAATCCAACAGATACTGGAGCCGACCTCTAGAGATACGAGAGTCTAAAATAGACCTAACCTCGTATTCGTTTTGGCCATCAATGAGAGTAGAACGAGGAGACCTGGGTTTACGAGTAAAGCGATTACAAATCAAAGGTTTCAGAAGAGAAACATGAAAGGAATTGGGAATCCTCATATTAGCTGGTAAATCCAGGCGATAACAGACTGGATTAATCCGTTGGAGGATCCTAAAAGGACCAATGAAACGCGGAGCAAATTTCATAGATGGGACTCGTAATTTAATATTGCGTGTACTCAACCACACTCTATCTCCCACTATAAAATTCGGAGCATTCTTGCGCCGGGTGTCCGCTTTGCGTTTTTGAGCATCGGCCTTATGAGTCAGGATACGCTTGACCCCTAACCAAGTTTCTTTCATATTCCTCACAGTATAGTCAACACTAGGCACAGCGGAGGATGAAAAAGAACTCGGAAGAGTAGTAGGGTCAAAGCCATAATTTACAAAAAGGGGCTATGTTGTGTTGATTCGTGAACCCAGTTATTGTGGGCGAATTCAGCCCAAGGGAGTAACTCCTTCCAATCATCTTGGTGATCGGAGATGAAGCAACGGAGGTACTGCTCTAGTGACTGATTCATTCTCTCAGTAACTCCGTTGGATTGGGGATGGTACGAAGAGGAGTGGTTAAGTTTGATACCTAACTGAACACAAAACGCCCTCCAAAACCTGGAAATAAACTGTGAGCCTCTGTCAGAGACTATGTCTGTAGGGATACCATGTAAACGAACCACCTCCCTTATGAATATCGTGGCCAGTTCTGAGGATGAAGGAAGTTTAATTAAAGGGACTAGGTGGGTCATTTTGGAAAATCTATCGATGATAGTTAGAATCACCCGGTGATTTTTTGAAGGTGGCAGGTCTACTATGAAATCCATGGCGATACTTGACCAGGGCATTTCAGGGATAGACAACAGCATGAGGAGGCCTAAAGGACGACTTTTAGGAGACTTACTAGAGGAACAAATGTTACAGGCCAGGACATATTCTCGAATGTCCTTCTTGTAAGAAGGCCACCAGAATTGCTTTTCGAGTAGTGCTTCTGTTTTATGGATACCGGGATGACCGGCAATCTTAGAGTCGTGTACCAAGGATAGGATTCGTCTTCTATAATTGAAGGGTACGTATAATTTCCCCTGAGGGATAGTCAGGGAGTTGTGGTTTTGAAATTTAGACAATACTTCTATTAAGCTAGAAGAGATTTTAGTACGTACCGTAGCCACTATTTGTGAAGTAGGGATTATAGAAGATAAATGGGTTACTGGTGGGGATATGTGTTCATGTTGCCGAGATAAGGCATCTGCTTTTGTATTCTTAGAACCGGGTCTGTATGTCACTAAGTAATTAAAACGTGTTAGGAATAAAGACCAACGAATCTGCCTGTCAGTCATTCTTTTAGCTTCTCCAAAATAGGAGAGGTTCTTGTGATCAGTGAAGATGATGATCGGTTCAGATGTCCCCTCTAATAGATGCCGCCATTCTTTGAGTGCTGAAATGATAGCCAACAATTCCCTATCCCCTATATCGTATCTACGTTCTGTTTCCGTCAGTTTTTTAGAAAAATAGCCACAGGGATGTAGGGGCTGGTCATTCGAGGATCTCTGAGAGAGTACAGCTCCTATCCCTGTCTCAGAAGCATCCACTTCTAGCAAAAAAGGACGCAAAGGATTAGGGTGACTTAACACCGGGGCTGAAGAAAAGGCTAGCTTCAATTTTTCAAAGGCTTCCTTAGCTTCAGTACTCCACACCGTATGACTTCTATTCTTTTTTGTCATAGCGGTAATAGGAGCGGTAATAGAGGAAAATCCTCTGATAAACTTTCTATAGTAATTAGCAAACCCCAGGAAACGTTGGATGGCTTTTAGTCCACCGGGTAGGGGCCAATTTAAAATGGCTTCTAGTTTTTTGGGTTCCATTTGAAAGCCGGAACCAGAAATTATGTAACCCAAGAAATTAACCTTCTCCACGTCAAATAAACATTTTTCTAATTTGCAGTAAAGTCCGTTCTTTAATAATTTGGATAATACTATTCTGACATGCCTATGGTGCTCCTTGATATTCTTTGAGTAGATGAGTATGTCATCTAAATAAACAACAACAAATCTTTGTAGATAGTCCCTTAATACATCGTTTATAAAATCTTGAAAGACTGCCGGAGCGTTGCATAAACCGAAGGGCATAACCCTATATTGATAATGGCCATAGCGAGTATTGAAGGCCGTTTTCCACTCATGTCCCTTCTTAATACGAACTAAATTATAAGCTCCCCGTAGGTCTAGTTTAGTGAATATGGTAGCACCCTTTAACCTATCAAAAAGCTCAGTAATGAGCGGAATAGGATACGCATTTCGTATAGTTATTTTGTTTAATCCCCGATAATCGATGCAGGGTCTTAGGTCACCTTCCTTTTTGGAAACAAAAAAAAACCCTGCACCAGCCGGGGAGGATGATTTGGTAATAAAACCCTTCTTCAAATTTTCTGTGATGTACTCTTCCAGTACTTTGTTTTCTGTTACAGAGAGGGGATACACGGTACCCCTAGGGGGCATAGTACCAGGCAACAATTCAATAGCGCAGTCATAAGAACGATGGGGTGGTAATTTGTTTGCTTCCCTTTGTTCAAAGACTGCCTTGAGATCCCGATATGGTTCGAGTGGTTAATGGTTCCATGGTAGGAACGTTGAGGAGTCCTATAGGTTTAACTCGACTGATACACTCCTTAAAACAAGAATCACCCCATTTTACTAATTCTTTTCTCTCCCAGTTAATTAGAGGATTATGCTTGGTAAGCCAAGGAAACCCAAGTATAATCGGAAAGGTAGGAGAAGGTATTTGCTGTAAGATTATGGTTTCTTTATGCAATGAACCTACAGTCAAGACTAAGGGTTTGGATTCTTGAGTGATAAAAGGAATGGATAATGGTCTACCATCTATGGCCTCAACGGCCAAGGGTGTTGTTCTTTCTCGAAATGGGAGGTTGTGGTGTTGGCCGAAAGTACGGTCAATAAAGTTCTCAGCTGCCCCCGAGTCTATTAGCGCAGAAGTATTTATTAACTTTTTCTCCCATTCTATAGTTATCGGTAGAAGAAGCCTGAGTTCTTTTCTATCTTGGAAGGAGGACATACACGTTACACCCAAGGCCTGTCCTCCTTGAGGGCTTAGGCGTTGGAGTTTTCCGGCCGGCTTGGGCAGTGTAAGCGGGTATGTCCTCTTTTCCCACAATACATACAAAGTCCCTCCCTTCGTCTATATTGTCTCTCAGGTTCAGACAACCGTGTGGCTCCCAGTTGCATGGGTTCTACTGGAGCGACAGAGGTTTCCTCAGATGAAGGAAACGTTAATGCCAGGCGTTCTGGCATACGCCTAGGTCTATCCCTGGTGTTTTGTCTATGTCTGAGACGTTCGTCTATATGTGCTAGATATGTAATTAATTCTTCCAACACATTAGGGAGATCTCGGGTGGCTACCTCATCTAAAAGTTTGTCAGAAAGTCCGTTCATAAACACATCTACAAAGGCCTGCTCATTCCATCTGACCTCTGCAGCATGAGTGCGAAATTCTAGAGCATAGTCCACAAGGGAACGAGACCCTTGTTTCATTCGTAAGAGGGTTTTAGCAGCATTGGTACGTCTCCCAGGGGGATCAAATGTTCTTCTAAAGGCTGCGACAAACTCTGCGTAGTTGAAAACTATGGGATTGTCGTTTTCCCACAATGGATTAGCCCAAACTAGTGCTCTATCGACTAACAATGTTATAATATAACCAATCTTAGCTCTATCAGTAGGATATGCCCTAGGATGAAGTTCAAAGTTAATACTTATTTGATTGAGGAAACCCCGACAACCCTTGGGATCACCTCCGTAACGGAGAGGGGATGTGGCATGGGCAGAAGCTCCCCCTGTCGCCATCTCCAAATGAGGTTCCTGAGGTCTAAGACCCGGAATATGGTCCTCTGGCTGTAGATGTGCAGTCCGAGCTAACAGGGTCTGAACGGCTACAGCAAACTGGTCCATACGATGGTCCAGCTCCTCAAATCGATTATCAGGAACCGGGCCATGAGGATTAGCACCTGCAGGGTCCATGGCCCTAGTGTAATGTCACGATAGTGACCCCTTCACACAGATGGTAACCCTGAAAGGGACGTATACCGGACCTTAGGGTGGCCGGACTTAACGTCAAAGAATAGTCAAGAAAAAGCCGAGGGTCAAAGGAGTACGGAAATCGGGATATACGAAAAAACCAAGCCAAAAGTCAGGGAGCCAGATAGGAGAATAGTCAGAACGAAAGCCAAGAGTCAAAATACCAGAAAAACAGCAAAACAGTAAAAGAGCACTAGGGGAACAATCAAGAACCACACTAGGGCACTGAGGTGTGGACAGGAATGCCCTTTTATACTAATGTGTGTGTCACTTTAAAGCCACGCCCCCAAAAGGTTCGGGAGCGTGGCCGCGTTTGAATTTTCGCTGCAAAATCATTATGACGTCGGCGCGCATGCGCCGCGTCATAAAACGGATTTTGCCGCGAGCGGGCAGCGTCCGAGAGGCTGAGCCGCCTCCCGGAAGTAGCCGGGGAAGCTGTCTTGCCGCGCGGGATCGGCGGACCCAGGTAAGGTATCGTTAATATCAGGAGACCGCTCCGTCAGCAGTCCCCTGCAGGCAGACATGATGTACACCTATTGTGACCATGTGACCGCTGTGTTAATCACATACCATAGGTCCTAATCTGCCGCGGGGAGACTGTCTGGGCTGCAGGCAGTCTCCCCACAACCGGAGCCACGCTGATCGCCGCCGGGGGAACGACGGCGATCAGGTAAGTAGCTCTGACCGTTAGGACGGTTCAGGACCGTCATCGGTCGGCAACGCAAAAATGCCGATGACGGTCCTGAACCGTCCTCGGTCCTTAAGGGGTTAAACTAGACACATAAGATCCCACTAAAACTAGCCATACAGATCTGCTTGCTTTTCCCTTTCTGGACACCACTACATTGAAAGATAATTTTGGCATGAAGTTACACTTGGTTTGGGATTCATACCAGCATGTGCTTATATTCAGAATCTATATTTTCATTAGTCCACTCCGGTCTTCCATTCATTCCATTAGGTATTACAGGTAATAATGTGCTTCGATGTTGAACTGAGAATGAATTTGTTTTTATTTCCATGGACTGACACATTGACTTAATTTTTCATTCTTTTGGATTTTCCTGGACTTTACAGTTGTTTCTCTGCCTACCTGCTAGCCGTAGTAGTTTGGCAGCAGCCAAATATTATTGTGATGATTGATATGCTGCTGATGCCTTCTGATTATTAATGTTAATTTTTCTTTATTTTTATTGATATTTCTTTCTCCTTGTTTTATATTGCTGTTCAACTACAGTAAAAACAGCATTTTTAACAATACAAATTGCACAGACATATTGCACGTTATCATTTTTTTCTCAGAGAGCGCACCTAAATTTATTTTATTTTATAATATCGAAGAATACTTTCAGATTTTTTAATCTCCCATTTTGAAAATATCCTAAATATCATCTTGTTCTTCAAGAAGGATCGCGAAAAGGGAAAACACAAGACGTTTACTAATTCATTTAAAGGCTTATGCCAAATTGGGCCCGACCAAACTATGCTGTATTTATCTCTAGTTTGTACAGGTATTATTTGGCAATACAACAAAATATTAACTCAATCCCTTTTTTTTGTGTTCTAGAAAGAATTAAGTGTTACTGTTGGAAATACATAACTGGCAACTCTACAATATACACCTGGTGTCTCTAAATATGCATATTTAGAATTCGTTCCCTAGCAGACATAAATCATTAGAATTCACCAAATAACCTCAAATAAAATGCTAAATGAAACCAGGAACAAGCAGGAGAACTGAGCACACATGGTGCATCTTTGACATGTGAATATATTATCAATTAAGCCATTATACCAGCACTGTTTAAGAAAGGCCAATATTATGTTGACTTATGATACAATATGATAAATGGTACTCTGAAGAACAAACCCCCTTATGTTTAGGAAAATGACTAGCTATATCATAGCAACAAAGTAGTAAATAATGTAGACATAGCTCATTGAATATTTCAGTGGCATTTTGTTAACTGCTTAATGGTTTAAGGAATTATTAGATTCACTTGTTTGATGGTGGGATACAACGTAATCAAAATCTTCAATTGTACTGTGGCTGAATAATGTTTGCTTTGTTTTTTTATGGCATAGACAAGTGGTCTTTTGGCCACATCCAAACAGTACACACTACAAGGTGAAAACTCCTTGCTTTGTTATTATTGTTATATCATAGTCTAGGACAATGTTTTCTTAACTCTTAAGTAGAGCTGAGCGAACCCGAACTGAAAAGTTCAGGTTCGTACCGAACATTAAGTTTTTTGGACCCCGGACCCGAACACAGACATATCACTGTATGTTTGGGTTGGAGTTCAGAGTTCGGAGTTCGGCGATTTAATGATGCGTTTTGAAAGGCTGCAGGGCAGCCAATCAACAAGCGTTTGACTCGTGTGCCCCTCAAAGCCATCACAGCCATGCCTACTAATGGTGATTGGCTAGTGCAGCATGTGACCCAGCCTCTATAGAAGCTGGTCACTTAGTATTAGTAAATTATGCCCCTACTCGCTATACCGCGAGTAGGGTCATGTCTATTAAACAGTGAGCAGCCTCCTGAGCCCCCACCCACGATGCGCAAGTGGAGGCTTTTAGACTTAAGGGGGGACCTATTGTTGTCCCCCCTGGCCCCCACCCCTGAGCGGTGGGTGGGGGCCCTAAATAACAATAAGGGGGGGACCTACTGTCCTCCCTCCGGCCCCCACCCATGTGTGGCAGGTGGGGGCCCTAAATAACAATAAGGGGGGACCTATTGTCCCCCCCCGGCCCCCACCCCTGAGCAGTGGGTGGGGGATATATATAAAAATTGGGGGGGACCTAATGTACTCCCCCCCCAGCCCCCACCCCTGAGTGGTGGGTGGGGCCATAAATAAAAATTGGGGGGACCTAATGTCCTCCCCCGGGCCCCCACCCCTGCGCAGCAGGTGGGGGCCCAAAATAACAATAAGTGGGGGGACCTACTGTTCTCAACTCCGACCCCCACCCCTGAGCGGTGGGTGGGGGCCATAAATAAAAATTGGGGGGGACCTAATTTCCTCCCCCCCGACCCCCACCCCTGAGCGGTGGATGGGGGCCATAAATAAAAATTGGGGGGACCTAATGTCCTCCCCTTGGGCCCCCACCCCTGCGCAACAGGTGGGGGCCCTAAATAACAATAAGGGGGGACCTAATGTCCACCCCTGAGCTATGGGTGGGGGCCATAAATAAAAATTGGGGGGGACCTGATGTCCTCCACCCCGTCCCCCACCCCTGCACGGCGGGTGGGGGCCCTAAATAACAATAAGGGGGGGACCTACTGTCCTCCCTCCAGCCCCCACCCCTGCGCGGCAGGTAGGGGCCCTAAATAACAATAAGGGGGGACCTAAAGTCCATCCCGCCGGCTCCCACCCCTGCGCGACAGGTGGGGGCCCTAAATATTAATAAGAGGGGGACCTCATGTCACAGCACTCTGATTGGTTGGCTTGAAACCAGTTCTTTGGAATTTTCCCACAATATGTAAAATGACACAGAGCACTCTGATTCGTGGATTTCAAGCCAACCAATCAGAGTGCTGTGACAGGTAAATGTAGAGACTTACCTATCAGTCTCTTAATTTACCTGTCAGAGGACTCTGATTGGATGGCTTAAACTCACCAGAGTGCTTTGAGCCTAATTGCAGGGCGGGGCAAGGCTTTATAAGCCTTGCCCCGCCCTGAAGAGCTCAGTCTGCGCATGGGTGAAGAAGGATTATTATTTTTTTGTGCTCTTTTTTTTTTTTTTTAAGTGCGTCGGTTATTCTGGATTTTTATTTGGCCTTTTTTGGCGCTGAAAAAATAAGATTTTAGAAGAAAGAAGACATCAAATGGTAAGTCTATTTTTTTTCCACAGGTATTTAGACAAGGGTTCCCCCTCATTATTTTTAGGATGAGGGTGGTAGGTAGGGGTAATTGTTTTGGGGGAAGGGTGGTGACTAGGGGTTTGGGGACTTTTATTTTATGGCCCCCACCCACCGCTCCGGGGTGGGTGCCGGGGGGAGGACAGTAGGTCCCCCCTCATTGTTATTTAGGGCCCCCAAATGCCGTGCAGGGGTGGGGGCTGAGGGGAGGACATTAGGTCCCCCCTTATTGTTATTTAGGGCCCCCACCCAGTGTGAAGTGTTGGCCCCCAAATGCCGTGCAGGCGTGGGGGCCGAAGAGAGGACATTAGGTCCCCCCTTATTGTTATTTATGGCCCCCACCCTCCGCTCAGAGGTGGGGGCCGGGGGGAGGACATTAGGTCCACCCCAATTTTTATTTATGGCCCACACCCACTGCTCAGGGGTGGGGGCTGGGGGGAGGACAGTAGGTGATTTCCCTATCCACATTTGTTTGCAGGGCATTTGTCCTACTCTTTTACCCCATTTTACTTCCTTTTGCAGCTGTCTAGCCCTTTCCAGGAGTTTTTTAGAGCCATTTTTGTTGCCAAAAGTTCAGGTCCCAATTAACTTCAATGGGGTTTGGGGTCAAATTCGAGCCCGAACCAGGACTTTTTTTCAAAGTTCGGCCGAACCCGCCGGACCCGAACATTCAGGTGTCCGCTCAACTCTACTCTTAAGTCTGCAAAAATATTAAGAGTATAAACTGATTTTAAGATAGTGAGAACACACCATATTTACATCAGCCTTTTTAACTATACAATCTGAATGCTGAAGGAGTAAACAAGAACTGAAATCACATTTGTATATTATTTCAATTGTCCTAAAATCCTGAGATTATTGAGCTCCTTGAAATGGGGTCTTCAATGGGGTTTGGGGTCATAATGATCTCTGCACTTTTTTTCAAAGTTCTTAAATATATAAACATTCAGGCTCAAAAAAGGGTCAAAAATATTAAGATATAAACTGATTATAAGGGCCTTGAGAACACCACCAATTTTATGGGGACACAATCTGAATGCTGAAGGAGTAAACAAGAACTCTCCCCTTATACCTCAATTGTCCTAAAATCCTGAGATTATAAGCTCCTTGAACCCCATTAATATGAACAATTAATTTATAACATTATCTCTGCAACAATGATGCTATTATTATATATAATTCAGGCACTGACAAAAAGGGGTGGACTCACATTAACAAATCCTGGAGACTGAATGCGGGCCTTGGTTCCTTGTATTATGGGGACATATCTGACTACAAGGTGAACATAGAAGTCCAGTTTCTACTTAGAATCTTGGTAGACACAACATATATCAAATCAGAATGGCACATAACCCCATTAAATATCTGGGATTAATTATGCTACAATAGAGAATATCAGGCCAAAAAATCCATACACTGAAGGCACATGGTGGACTCTAAACCGATATCCTGGATAGGCAGAATTCTGGGACAAAATTAGCTACTCCCCTGCATAATATTCCTATCCCCCCCTACCAATCACTAAAAAAGAGCTTGCACCACTACAAAGAGAAATACAGATTCATATGGCAGAATAAGATGGGTGGATTTAGAAATGATGATGGGAGCTGATCTACCACAACTGTCATTTCTGGCTTCCAATGAAAACAGTGCACTAGATACACCCATCATGCGAGACTTCTGGGACTTTCGAGAAACACGAGCTTGTTCTACACGGCCTACCTTAGAGAGTGCATGTGAGCTGAGAGCATAAAAGACTAGAAGGGCCTCAAATATGAAGGATTGCAACGCATAAAAAGTACATAGGCGATGAGTGATCCCAAACAAACTCAAAACTAGAACCCAATCGATGACCATATGGGAGGCCAACCAACAACTTCACATTTAAGCTTAAAGAAAGACCCAGGCTGAGAGGGACAATGTGATGCTGAGACATATCAGAAAGATCTGAAACCATTTATTCTCACCTCAGACACCACAACAGACAGAGGAACGTGCTACCAGTAGATAGGAGGTGGAACTTTTCTTAGAATGCATTGACTGAGAACATAGTAAATAACAAAACATTGTTAAGTTAACAAGGTAGAAGGACAGGCTTTAAAACAATGACTCCAGGATGACTGTATCACATGAGATAAAACTTCAACAGACCAATGCTGGAGACTGTGTGGTGAGCCCACTACCACATGTGGCCCCTTAGTGACCACTTAAACTCAGGTGGAGAGGTTCTATCTCAAAAAACAAAAGTTACAGACAAGGGGTCACTGTCTAGACCTATACAATACACCAGAGCCATTAAAGCTTTAGTCGCCTAGCACAGACTTAGCTGATTCACTACCAATCAATACTAACGGTACTCAATCTCAAGGAGATTAATTACTGCACATGTAAGGCCCACTAAAGAAGTTTACAAGGGTTTGGGAGCCATGGGAAGCTTACTCAGGGACGACAGTGAGGAACTAGGGGATTCAGGATCCATGCTCCATCTTCAAGCACATGGGAGATTCCGCCTGAGTACTACACACAGTTAACTCTAAGATCTGTCACACTAAACTCATATGCCAGGAAAAAATGAAACTTTCTTATCAGGCAAGTCAAAATCTATTGCTTCACACACATGTTCTCAAGCACCAACACACTCTCACATGCTGGGGGACAGGGCATCTCACTAGAAGTTTGACCACCAATAATTTCATTAGGCGAAAGACCAACGAACAGAGGAACGATTGTTGTACCTACGGTATATACCCAAACTCTTGATGCCAAAGTCCCTGCCTCCTCCAAAGTATAAGTATGTCTATTTTGTTTACATTTATTTTGATTTGAGCACTCAAAGTGATTTCAAAATATGTCATTTTGTGACAATTACTTTGAAGTTGTTATTCTGTTTGACAACCAAATAAAAGCAGATTTAAGTAAAGAATATAAAAAAAGGGATTTGAGGCACCACTTAAAAATGCTACTGGCCTTGGTTTGGCATTTTCACTTAAAGAATCTGTTGAAAGTGCTAAAATTTGAAAAAAAATATATTAAGAATTAAATAAGTTTTAAGTTCCAAATTTCTGTTTGGTCCACCCTGTATGTATTGTATGTATTTGTATATATATATATATATATATATATAAGATAGAGAGAGAGAGAGAGGGAAGAGGGAAGAGAGAGAGGGAGAGAGAAATGTCTATTTATTTGCAAATTACTGGATGTGCATTTTATTCTGGTGTTATTGATACCTTTGAATTACAGATAGTACTAAACTTTCAATTGGTAAAACCTTACCAGGAAAGGTTGTAAAATATATATATATATATATATATATAAATATATATATATATATATATATATAAATATATATATATATATATATATATATATATATATATATATATATTAATTCTTGCATATTGAAAGGTGATTAACACTGAACATTGAAAATTGATTAAGAATTAACAATGTTTATATTTCTCCCAAGGTTTTTTTTAGAAATCTAAACGACTCAATTTATCATGAAGTAGTGACATCAAGTAATGAGTAGTTTGGGAATATTTGTATTATATACTTGACATAAAACAATCAACTCCTTTATATGAAATCTATTTGTCTTAGTATTGTGATATTCATGATAAGCTGACTTTAGCTGCCCACTACATGGTAGACTACAAATTATGCAAATAAAACAAATTTGGGTACACATTTGTATAAACTCTGACGTAGAAGAGAATGATGTAGAGTGTGTTTACTAACAAAGTCAGCAATTAAATCCTTTTGAAAGAAACTTCACATCTAATCAATATCTGGAACAGCTGTGCAGTCACTGATGAGTGTTGATGCATAAAGTACATTGTAAATATTCTGTCTTTTGCATTGTCCCCAGTTTCCCTCTGCAAGAGCACACTAAGGACAATATTCTGGAGTTGCATGGGCATCTGCTATCAGTGGTCAGGAAGAGATTAGTGGGGGGGCTGGTTACAAAAATAAACATATAATCCATATTTGAGGTAGGCATTTCATATCAGTTCAAGAATGTTTGAACTATTAAGAAACAGCAAAGTATATATAATATAATAAATAAATATATTAAATATTACCTAACCTTGACTTGGATTTAAAATTGATAGGTACACCTTTAAAACTATGTATTATTATGAAAAAATATTTTAATTTGTAACATTTTAATTTGTTTTTATACATTATATGTTTTGTGATGTTTTAATATTTTGAAAAACTAATTTTAAAAGGTTATACAAATATATCAAATAATTTGCAAAGCTAGTGATATTAATTTGAGGCCTTATCTAAAATGCTGCTCATTGTAAATTTAAGCTGAAATGAAAACATTTTCCCTGTTTTCTCACTATTAATTCTTCATCATTCCCAATTTAGTGAGTAACCTCGGTTTTACTGGGTGAAATAAGAGTGAATGATATGGCTTAAAAATAATGAATATGGAGCTTAAAACTGCCCTTTAATTAATAATTTCACTGTAAATATTTAAAGTATGAACCTTGAAACAACAGCCTAACTATTTCTGCTCAACTTAATGTCAATTTAGAATTAAGAAGACATTATTGTAAAATAGCTATACATATGTTAGAGGCAAACTCATACTATGTGTGTGTACAAATTTGTCTGTGTTTTTATGAGTGTGTCTGTGTGTATAAGTCTGTGTTTATATATGTGTGTGAGTCTGCATGTGTAAGTCTTTGTTTATATATGTGTGTGAGTCTGTGTGTGTGTGTATATCAATGTGTGTCTGTACATATGTGTCCATGTGTGTATGAATGTGTTTGTGTGTGTACATGAATGTGTATGTGTATATGAATGTCAGTATGTGTGCAATTTTCATAACAAAAGGAGATTAGGGTTGGTGCAGAGCGAGACACCATTGTTTTTAAAGTTCAGGGGGTTCCATGTAGCTGAGGTACTTCTCTGGTTGTGGTTTGATCTCCTGCTGAGACATAATATTTAAGAATTGATAGTGATCACTGGATCTCTTGATTGCATTCTTTAAATATGTGTTTCAGATAAGCGGCAATGGAATGGTTGTGCATAACTCAACTGTGTAATAGTGATATTATTTTAGAAGTATTTTAACGAATGATGAACTTTGTATCAATTACAACACCACGCAAACAAACACATTTTACTCTGACAAAGAATTTTCAATGATGATTAGCTAAGCATTCTTCTGTTCTGTTCCAAAATGCTAGAGTTGGTTTGCTGAGCACACTAATTCAAAAGTACTTTATGTTCAATAACACTAAATCCCCAGCGGGATTTACTTCTTCTATATTTTATGGCATTGGGACAGAAAATATAAAAATATGGCAAGCAAACCACAAACCGCTTCATGCACTAGTTTATTGCATTTGAACAAATCTAATAGTTACTGTTGTTATAATTATTTTTCTTAAAACAATTGCAAACGTTCACAGGGTTATTTACTAAACTGTGAATTGCTGGGAAGTTATTCAGGAACTGCAAGTTTTAGGCTAGAATAAACCAAATGGTACTGAATTTCCATGCCGGTTCTGTTTCCAGCTCAGATACCTTAGAGTTAAAATTTATAATTTCTTGGTGAATTCCCAATAACTCATGGCTCAATGAATAAAAATTTTTGTGTTATATTATGATTTTGTTTTTTTGTTTTTTACATAATGGGCACATCTCACAAAAAAATTGTTGTTTTTTTTGGCAAAACACAGCCAGCAGACAGTACTGAATTGAGAGGTGTTGGAGTGATTTAATAATTAGATTTTTAAAGGAGTTCCAGCCACATGCGACTAGCTTGGTTGGAAGTCAGGCCCTGCGTACAAGTGTTTTATTTTTTTAACCCCTGGAGTGACATTCCGTGTATAAGATGACACTCAATTTTAGACAAAAAAAAATTAGAAAAAACATAGTCTTATACATGGAAAAATATAGTACTTACTACCTTTGTTATATTAAATCCTTTCGGCAAAGTTCTCTTCTATTGTTTGTGCCAAGATTTCTAAGTATATCTTCCTCTGTATGAAGCCAACATATGTGCAACATTGTAAGACATTCTGGATAAAAGCACATTTTTTACGGTTTGCAAAATAAATATGCATGATTTACATACTTGTGTTGTGCTGTTAACAAGCATTATTTTGATTGTGCTGGCTACTGTCCCAGGGAGTAGATCCTTACAGCAAGGGGAAAAAGTATTTGATCCCCTGCTGATTTTGAACATTTGCCCACTGACGAAGAAATGATCAGTCTATAATTTTAATGGTAGGTCTATTTTAACAGTGAGAGACAGAAAAAAAATCCAGAAAAACACATGAGTTATAAATTGACTTGCATATCAGTGAGTGAAATATGTATTTGACCCCTTCGACTTAGTACTTGGTGGCGAAACCCTTGTTGGCAATCACAGGTCAGACATTTCTTGTAGTTGGCCACCAGGTTTGCACACATCTCAGGAGGGATTTTGTTCCACTCCTCTTTTGGAGTGTCATTTGGCAACTCAATCCTTCAGCTCCCTCCACAGACTGGGCTGTGGTCGAGTCCCGTTTGTACATTTCTGCGGTGTTTGTGTGAAGCTGTGTTTAGCTGTAATTTTCCTCTTACCCATTTACTGTACCCACACATATTATATATCATTTTTCTTGCCATTAAATGGTCTTTCTAAAGATACTAATATTTTCATCATATAATTTACAATTTAAAAAATTATAAAATATGATGAATACATGTAAAAAAACACACTTTTTCGACTTTGACCCCCACAATTTGTAACGCATCTATAACCGCCAAAAAACACACATGTTAAATAGTTTCTAAATTTTTTCCTGAGTTTAGAAATACCCAATATTAACATGTTCTTAACTTTTTTTGAAAGTTATAGAGCTATAAGTACAAGTAGCACTTTGCTATTTCCAAACCATTTTTAAAAAAATGAACGCAAGTTACATTGTAACACTGATATCTGTCAGGAATCCCTGAAAAACCCTTCATATGTATATGTTTTTTAAACAAAGACAACCTAAGGTATTAAACTTGCAGTATTTCGACTCTTTTCATGCAACCATTTTACCACCAATCTATGCCAAATTAAAAAAATATATAATAATTGGTCATTTATTTGACATACATAGCAATTTAAGAATACATGTACTGAGAACTTTAAGGGTTACTGCCAAAGAATACCCCAATATGTGTACAACAACATCTCCTGAGTACAGTGATACCACCCATGTATAGGTGTGTAAGGTTCTCTGGGGGCTAAAAGATCTTAGTTGGGGGGTGTGCATTCCAGTTTACCAACTTGGAATTTTCACAGCTGGTCATCATGCACCCATGTCCTATTTGGGACATTTTTGAAGCCGGTCAATGTAACTTACCTCCATCAAACCATATATTTTTGAAAAGTAGACAACCCAGGGTATTCAATATGGGGTATGTCCAGTCCTTTTTACTAGCCATTTAATCACAAACACTGGCCAAAGTTAGCACTTATATTTGTTTGTGTGTTAAAAATGCAAAAAACTATTATAAAGGCTAACTTTGGCCACTGTTTGTGACTAAGTGTATAGGTTTCTTGCACATTATTAGCTTTTAGTTCTTCTATAACTATAGTATGTTATATAATTTTTTATGAAGCTCCTCAACTCCAACCCAGATCTATAGCTTCTATGATTAGCTCCTCAGTATCATGCTTACCCAATTTTTGCTAAGCTGATGCATTTCTTTTAAAGTTACATACTGTCTAAACCTCATCTCTCTCTCACCTTTTCTCTTGAAAGATGTATTCAATTTATACATATAACTCTTACTCTAATCCTCCATTAACTCTAACATAACCTACTAATCTACAGTGCATGAAGTTACTGTTCAATAGCCTCAACTGCACATGGTCAGGTTGTATTCTAGTACTCTAGATTTTAAACATACAAAAAGCACCTTACAGTTTTAGGTTGTCTCTGTTTAAATTAGTATTGTAATAAACTTTATGAACAGTAACTGCAGTTATGGATTTTTTTACGTGAAATAGTATGAAAACACTAAGATCCTTGCTTGAGAAAGCTTACGGTTTAAATGGACTTAAGACACAAGTAAAACATACGTTTATCATAGGATCAGTACATTTACATGCTAATAAAAAGGAATTTATAGACTTGACTAATGAAATATTCACCTAACGGTGAATTGTCCATTGAGATAGATGGTTTCGAGATTTCCTCCTTTGTTGGACTTCTTTTCCTTAGCTCATGTTTACTAACCTCAACCCTTTGTTGGGTAAATAAACTATTTAGCTCTAAACACTAACAAACAGACTATTCTACCTACTTGTATTTTTTAATTTTTGTTTTAAATCCAACACAAAGGTAATATTTATAATTGCAAATCTCTCCAGCACAAGTCAAGTAAAATGATTATTCTTATCTTAGTATGCTGCATTAACAAAAAGAGTACATTTTTCCTTTTTACTTGCATACTGCGTGATGTGCACAAATTGTCCTAGATTTTTTAATATATTTTTAATATATATTAGAACATAACCTGAAATTACCATGCCACTGAATAATTTTTACCAGAGAGAGTAAAAGAGTACAGTATATATATATGTGTATGTATATATTTATATACATATATATATATATATATATATATATATATATATATACATCTGCTCCGCAATCCCACATTAATAAACTCAATACATTGTATAACTCGTTCTGCCGATTTGTGCTACAATGTAATTACAGGACCCACCATTGTGACATGCTTCATCTTTCCAGCCTTGTGCATAAGAGCTTTTCTGGGAAGCTCCTACCCTACCTGAGCAAAATGCTCTCCTCAGCTGTTCCCACCTCCTATAACCTCTGATCCAGTACCAACACTTTATTTAGTCTACCTCAATACAAAAAGAAAGCAGCCCGATCCTCCTCCTCCTCCTAGAGAGCGCCACAATTGTGGAACGACCCCCCTGCACACTTTCAAATCTTCCCCAAGCCTAAAGTCCTTTAAGAGATCCCTCTCCACATACCTCAAAACAAAATGCACCTGTCATGGTTGATTATATATTTCCTACCTGTTCTAGGTAAAATTTTGTATATATTGTGTATTAATATTGTTTTTGTATTTTATTGTACCCTAATGTAACAATGCAATGTTTTGTGGACCCAGGACATACTAGAAAACAAGAGAAATCTCAATGTATCTTTCTTGGTAAAATATTTTTTTAGAGAAATAAATAATATATATATACATATCAAAAAGCTTGGCACTAACCTTTCTTGTAATACAATATGTTACATACCCTGGTGCTAACCGTATTTAGTAGATAAATCTCAACGTGAAGTAGGTGCACTCATAGGGTTTTTTTGTGAATTTTTTTTTTATTATTTATTGCATATACACAAAAAATTGGCACTCTTGAAATACTTATTTTTTTCACAAAAAAAGATGAGTGCACCTACTTAACTTTGATATATATATATATATATATATATATATATATATGTATATATATATATATATATATAAATACAAGCAGTGTTGAACTCACTGTAAAATAGAATCACTGCCTGGTGCTTATCAGGCAAAGATATAGAGATAAAGGTAGATAGCACTCCATGGACTTAATCTTCAAATAAAAATTAACTTTTAATGCTCCAAGTTAAAAATCAACGTTTCAGTGTGGACAATCAGACTTTGAAAGTCTGATTGTCCAGACTGAAACGTTGATTTTTAACTTGGAGCATTAAAAGTTAATTTTTATTTGAAGATTAAGTCCGTGGAGTGCTATATACCTTTATCTCTCTATATACATATACACACACACACAACCAAAGCTCTATTTAAATAGTTGCTTAATTTTACAATTTTTGTATGTGGCTTTTAAAAAAAAAAAAATTTCTATTTCGAGTTACAATGACTTCGTTCTCACATCTGACAGCAATCATACACAAAGATTGCATTAGATCTTTGAAGCTATAAATTTGTGACAACAAACACCAAATTAATAATATAAAAATGAACCATGAGAGATGGATATTTTAGATATATTGTGAAATGCTGAATATAAATGCCATGTGAAGGTTGTGAAGTTATTCAATTAAATTTTAAAGTTAAAATGTGGATTTTGTTTAAAGCTATTATTACAAATAAATCTGCCAACCATATCACAACTGCCTACTCTTAAACACAATTCTTGCATTGTGAAAGATGATAGAATGATGCAAATAAGACAGTATAAAACAAGAGGGCAGAAGAAAGAAAAACACACAAACACTACAGGAGACCACAATGAGCTTCAGGTCTTGACAATGGATTTGTTTATGAATTAAGAAGACATCCTAGTTTCACCGCTATGTTTTTAAGCATATTTGAATATTTTTGAAAATGAATGATTTTACACATTTTTTTGTAAACACTGGAATCCTGCTTTTGTTGTTTCTTTGCTACTTGATCTTTTCCATAGGTTAAAAAAAAAAAAAAATATATATATATATATATATATATATATATGTATATATCCGTCATATCAAAAATGATGGCTATTGGTAAGTGCTAAATTATTCTATTCTTCAGATATTTTGTGAATAAGAAAGACATCCCATTATACACTAATGTATTTAGGAAAAAATACAATCTATGTGCATCCTTTCCGCAAGCTACCTATCTTAGGTTCCTGAATAAAAATACCTATTTTAGATGCAAAACACAGGAATTCAATAGCATATTTATTGTTTATTTATAACGTGTGTTCCCAGAAAGAACGATATCTCGCCATAATTTCCTGGAGAGCAAATAAGAATACATTGGGATTATTCTTTTTTTACACCAAGAGAGCTTATTTGAAATAAGACATTGAACAAAAATTAGATATCCTGTAATACCAGCAGAGCAAAAGTAAGGAGAACAAATGTATACAGTGTGCATTCACAGCTTTCAGTTAAAGTTAGGGTAGGCTGAGTTATTGTATCTACCTGTATGTTTATCACAAAAAATAATTTCTGATTCAGTATTGAAGGAATGCTGGACACAGTTAATTTGTTTCCTTCTATAAAAGTAAGGAGATTCACATGGGGGAATGTTTAGTTCTGTATAAAATATATGCTCTATATTGTTTCTTATTCAGTCACAGTTTGCTATTAAAATAGTTAATTCCAGGTTAACAATGCAAGTGAGGTAAAAATTAGTTTTCTAGATAATTAACATTTTTTTTTTTTTTTTTAAATACTCTTGTTTCACTTTGTGTATTTTGTAGAATTGTGCACTTGCTTTCTCCTGAAATGCGATTCTCCCGAATTTCAGGCAATCGATTCATCTGAAATTCTGAACTCTGAAACAAATGAAACAGACAATGGATGAACAGTTTTGCTTGATTCATGATTTTATGGTCCATCTGTGGTGTCCCCCAAAATGGTTTGAATAGAGCCACCAAATGCTGATTTTATTTACAAATCGAGTGAGAACTGACCAAAACAAAAAACAAAAAAGAGGAGCAGAAAAAAATGTAAATTTCTATATTTATATATCATTTATTTACTAAATACTAAATATATGATATATAAATATGCATTTATTTACTGCCTTCTCTTTTACCCTCTTTTGCTTACTTCTTCTCACTTGATATGTGAAGCAAATGCACTGATCAGTGAACTGCAAAATATGTACAATATTTATTTTTTTCCAGTACACCAATTGGCCAATTTTTATGCCTTTGTGGTTAGTCAAAATACTATTTCTCTAAATGATTGTATGGATGAAATTTATTAGACCTGGAACATCACAAGGACGAGACCTGAATCAATCAAATTATTCTTTGCACAAGTCAGTACAACAGAAAAAATGAAATGTTTTGCCATGCACAAGTCTAGTATTGTGCAAGTTAGTAACGGGTAATCCTGGATTGGTAGGGGTGCCTTAGGGACCACTGAGCTACAATAAGGTAATAGAGTTTCATTTATCTAAATTCTGAACTATTATTTGTTTAACTGTAGAAGATAATTAGCTTGAGCTGAAATAACACAATGTAAGGGGTAAATAATTGTTTAACATATTTGCCTTGGTCTCCACAAAGCAAATATGGTTTCATGATTAAGTTGCCCACTTCATTTACTGGTAATTTTTCACACCCCTGTTCTTTTATTTTTTTTATAATTTATTTATTATTTGGTTTTCCATTAGCATGCTTTTGTTGCCAATTATTTTTATTTATTTTTAAATCAACATTTATGATGCTGATTATCTACTCAGTCTACATCCAGTAGATATATCCATCAAGAAAAATATGCATACAATTTGATTTACATGTTTTGCTTGAGATATATGAAACCATGGAGCTAAACTACCAGGAAGTTATAAGACCGACCATCTGACTGACAGCTGGCCAGGTGAAGTGTAACAAGGCTTATTTACAAAAGTTATGATATCTATTGAAATAAGCAATTTTATTAAATGAAAATAAGGGGGGACACAGCATAAATAAAGCATTTCGGCATGCCAAAGTTCTTTATGAGTTTGGAGTGCTTGTTTCTGAACACACTTATTTATGAACATACCTGAACATAAGATATAAACATTTGTTATATGTGTAATTCACATGATGCAGACAGGCTATTGATTATTTAAGAAGGTATCACAAAAGAACTGCATTAATCAATTAATTGGTATGGCTCCTATGGAGTGTACCTGCTCAATCTCAGCTTACATGCAGGATCTTCTATTCCTTTTTGTATTGGTTTGTCTATACTGCACTGTATTTTCCATGACTGTGCAGCACTGCAAAATATGTTGGGGTTTATAAATACCAATCATAATATCCTGGTCCTCGATTATATATATATATATATATATATATATATATATGTTGGTTTATTTTTTTATTATTATTATTTATTTATTTATTTTATTTTTTTAAACCCAACCTTTGCAAATGTCAGTCAGGAATGAAAGCTCCCTAAATTTTATATCAAATATCTTTATGAGATAACTAATGGTCAATTAAGAACATAGTAAGTGAAATAAAAGAAACGTTGTTTCTGCCCCCACTTGAAATGTAATGTGTGCCCTTCCTATTCCAGAACTACACTGTAGTGTCAAAGAATACATCTTTAATATACACATTAAATAACACAAAGCATTGCACAAAAAAGGATAGCACAAGTCATAAGTGAATTTTACTGCCTTTCTTTCCAGCAAAGTGATGGTTCCCCTATAAGTATTGGATTTTCAAAAAAAAAAAAGGAAACAATATTTTGTTACAGATAACCACTGGCATGAGCTTTTGGAGGTTGATCTGCATGTGGAAGTAGGGAAGACATAATGACAACAATGCATGGAGAGACAACATTAATAGGATAGAAACACTAGGTGCAAATTCTCTCAGGCACTCCATCAAGTGGCCCAACAACTATAACTACAAAATTAGAGAATATACACTATAACCACCAGTTAAATAAATAAAGCAACAAAATTAGGCAAATAGTAAAAAATATAGCAATTACCTAATTTCCACAAGCCTACAATGATAGAACCACAAGCCACCAATACCCCCCAACCAGGGCCAGATTAAGAGCTCAGTGGGCCTGATGGTGACAATTATGATGGGGCCTAATTACAGAATCTTATTGACCAAAATCACTAAAACAGTCATACCGCCCAAGCGTCATGTATCTGATGGAGATGGTGTTGGAGGGAAATTCAAAGGATGCAGCTATAAGAAAACACTCTATGCCAATCGCTATCTAATTTATGCTTTCATCCTTCAAGTAAATCCATACCCCCTAACAGCAGTGTCCAGTGAAGCAGGAAGTCAATGGGTGAGGTTAAAGGGTGGGCCACTGATGCAAATCATATGACCAGAACTGCCAAAAGGGGCAAACATGCCCAAAAAGGGGGCATGTTTGTTCAAAGAATTGCAAGGCCAGCCTGTCATCAGTGCCCCTATGTATCACCAGTCCCCTAGTCTCCCAGTGTCTCAGTGTCCTCATTTCTCCCCGTGTCACCATGTCTCAGTATTTCCCGTGTCACTAGGATACTAGGGGACACTGAGAGACATGAGGACACAGTGAGAGATGGGGACACTGA
This sequence comes from Pelobates cultripes, assembly GCA_933207985.1. Taxonomy (NCBI): domain Eukaryota; kingdom Metazoa; phylum Chordata; class Amphibia; order Anura; family Pelobatidae; genus Pelobates; species Pelobates cultripes. Next base: position 50,130,093 of record OW240920.1, on the reverse strand, counting down.
GAGACCCGAGGACACGGAGACACTTCGGGACATTGGGAGACATGGGGGCACTGAGACACTTGGGGACACTGGTAGACATGGGGGCACTTGTGGAGACAGACATGGGGACACTGGGAGACATGGAGACACTGGGGGACACTGGGAGAAATGAGGACACAGACATTAGGGACACAGAGACATGGGGACACATACACTGGGAGACATGGGGACACTGAGACATTTGGGGACACTAAGACACTAGGGACACTGAGAGACATGGAAACACAGACACTGGGAGACTAGGGGACACTGGGAGACATGGGGACACTAAGACACTAGGGACACTGGCTGGGAGACATGGGGACATTGGGAGAAATGGGGGCACTTGTGGACATAGACACGGGGAAAATGAAAAATTTGGGGACACTGGGAGACATGGGAACACTAGGGACACTGAGAGACATGGGGACACTGAGACCTTAGGGAGACATAGGGACACTGAGACACTGGGAGACATGGGGACACTGAGACACTAGGGACACTGGCTGGGAGACATGTGGACACTGGGAGATTTGGGGACACTGGGAGACATGGGGACACTGGTGGCCATGGAGACACTGAGACACTAGGGACACTGAGAGACATGGGGACACAGATACTGGGAGACTAGGGGACACTGGCTGGGAGACATGGGGACAATGTCCCTATGTCTCAGAGTGCCCCCATGTGTTTCAGCATCCCCATGTATCACAGTGTCCCCTAGGGTCTCAGTGTCCCCATGTTCCTGTGCTGCCTTTTCCCCATCCTTCACTTCCCTGAGCTGTAGTCTGTCTCTGCAGGCTGGGAGCTGCTGTCTGAACTCTCTGTGCCCCCCCACAGATCAGTGAGTAGAGAGAGGCAGGGAAGGATATGCTGTAACTTCCTATCCCTGACTCTCTCCACACACAGTGACCCCTACTGGCTAGTGCTGGTATTGCAGAGTAATCTCAGTTTATACAGAGAGAAATATCTCTATTTGTATTGCCAGACAGCCTCAAATATGGGCTGTGCTGGTAAAATACCAGTCAGGTGGCAAAGTGTGTATACAAGCAAAAAAGAGGATACAGCTGCAGATCTGCAATATAAATTGAAAAACAAATAATAGTGCAACACTGTAAAATAGGTGTAAATGTGCTATGTAGAATGTCACTCACAAGAAAGATGAGAGAATATCACTGCTATGCAGAATGTCGCTCACAAGAAAGATGGGAGAATATCGCCTGGCAAAAGTGTGTAGTGGTAGTGTGTAGCGTGTAGTGGTAGTGTGAAAAAAAAAAGAATGGGCCAATTCCATGGGCCTGGAGCTGCAACTCCATCAGCCCCTATGTTAATCCGGCCCTGCCACCAATGTTTCGGCACCAACTGGCTTATTTTTTCAAGGCTTGTGGAAGTTAGGTAATTACTATATTGTTTAATATTTGCCTATTTTTGTTGCTTTATTTATTTGCTTTATGTATGCAAGCATTTTTTATGTTTAAAAACAGGATTTATATTTTTCTTAAGTGGTGGTTATAGTGTGCATTCTCTATTTTTGTGTTTGAAGTAGGGAAGACACACATCTCCTTGTTTAAACTTGTTATACTAGCAGGGATTGTACCCTATACCATATAAACCCCATATGTATATTAATGTTGTGACCTCAAAAACAACTTTATGACTTAGTAATGTCATGGAATACTAAAAATATCTCCCACATGTAATCATCGTAGCATCTCTTTCTCTGTTATTGTGCCTTAAAGAAAAAGTATTGAAAAACTTTTGCATGCTTCTTCTTATACTCTGTTGAGTTTTCTAATCCATCACTTATTTCTAGACACACTGGAAATTAGTTATCAGAAGTGACGGTTAAATTCCATCATTATTTTGCATTATTTTGATTGTATTTATTAAAGTGTTCTAAAAGTGATCTAAAACGTTATGGTTTTATTGTTTGCAAGACTGGCAGAAGACTGGCGAATTTAGAGGGGTTGTTGGAAAAATAGTGTTGCCAAAAAAAAAAAAAATGACAGTGTACATAAGAATAAACAGATGCAAGAACCTGACAGATGTAATAATTTACTCCAAAAATGCACTAAAAGTTAGACTTAAAAGTGTTGGCAATATTTTGATAAATCCTGTCATTATCTCATCATGTTTTGTGTGTGGTACATCCACATGCTGTATGAAGGAGATCTGTAAAAGCATTTAAAAGCTTTGCATGACAATGTCCATCCCACTGGGTGCAAAGGCAGAGGGGACAATATTGTGCTAGGAATACAGTTTTGTATTCCTAATACTATAGTGTCCGTTTAAAGCTAAGGTTGTACTGAATTTCCAAATATCAAAGTGAACCACAGATAAGGAGAAATTGGATAAGCTTTTTGTTTGAAAATAACATTGGATTTCATTTAGCTAATAATAGGATAATCATAATGAACAAAAATAAAAATCATTATCAATATTTCAATCTTTGATATACAGGCCTGGCCATAAGTAGTTTGGGAAACTGATAACATAGACAGAGGCAACTGACTGCTCTTGCTTCTATGTCTTTTTAACAAGCAGATGCAGCTGCTAATTAAACTGACAAGCTCAAATCCAACTCAAAACCTGTTTTAGCCAGCAATCCTATTACAATGCCAAATTTCAAGGTACAGCTGTGGCTCCAAAGGTTGTGCCCAGGATTTAACTCTGTTGTAAATAGTAATCCTGCTACAATCTAAAGAATCTTAGTGCAAAGGAAAACCCCATATGGTTTGTTCTATTCCAGCTATTTTCACGGCATTAGCTATATTTCCATAGCGTTGGCTAAAATAATGTATAACAAACTCATTATAGAGTTACTATTTTTTGTATCCAAACACTTTTAATCATAATCCACAATTTTAGATGTTCAAAACCAGATACTTTAGACAATTACAGGTAATGAAAGACCACAGTTAACCAATAAACTCCCCATTGTACCAAGACAGATCTAATGATTCCAAACATTCTTTATAAATCATTGAATTGCTGAATCTCTGCATAAATAAAAAATGACTGCTATCTATGCAATGAAGTCAATTACTAAAATATTTTTTACTTTAAACAGCAATGCATATTTCTTTGTGATAGTGTTTCCTGACCCAATGCCATCTATACAAATTCTGCAGCCTCAGGCAATATTTTCTTTCCACATTTATAAACCTAAATCAAATGTATGGGTCTTGGAGATAACCTAATTTAAAGCATATTTGCAGTTGTTGTCCTTTTTAGTAAAGGCAAGTTCATCATTTAAAATGTGAGGATTTAATCCTCTGTATATCCTTTTAGGCAGATTTTATGGTTATGAAGCAAGCACATTTTCACAATTCACAGTCAGAATTTTAATATTGATTAACCTGAATGGTTAATCTATAATGCTCACACGTAGGAGTGGGCAGCAAGTATATCTGATAGACAGATTCAGACACTTCAAAGCACAATTAAATCAGATCTGTCCTATAAATAGTGTGATTCTGTGAATAAATAAAAATTGAGAAAAGATGTGGAATGCTTTAACCAAAAAATGACATCATGTTTAAATTGACAGTCAAAGATAAACACTTTTCAATAAATTTTAATTATTGCAAATGAATATAAATGAATACAATTATTATTTTTTAAACATCTGTAAATTATACATTGAACATTCCCCAGGCTTAGAAATGGCTGCACTAATGATATAATGTGACCATCTGAACGATTAACTACAGAATTGTTTATTAAATAAACATTCCATTGAAAAATACCAGTTTAGTAAATATACTTCCAAAGAAAATATGCATTTCATATATCCTGGAGGTAGCTGAAATTGTAGCTTAAAATAGATGCAGATCTAGTATCTTCAGCAACTGCAAGACCTTCCCTTCTTACCCAGCACAGACTGCCTGTGACTGCCCAGTCTAACACTTCTCAATAAGCGTGTTACGCCTCATTGATAAGTCTTTGCAAGGCAGGTATTCTGGGCAATTGATTGACTCTTGAGAGCTACACAGAGTTAGCAAGATTAATTTGTAAAAGTGTTGATTTCCATTGAAACCTACACTTTTCTAAAATGAAAAAATAGGACACAATCTTCACACATAAATCACTTAGGCAAGCTGAAGTGCTTTATATGTTTGAAGTGATCATTTAACATACTTGACATATACTTCAAGCATAAAACATTGAACATATGTTCATTGTAATCTATATCCAAAATAGTTTAACACCTAAAAAAAGTTGAAACTATAAATGTGTTATGTAACAATACATTTGTAAGAGCTGACATCAAGCCACAAATAATTAGATATAGGCAAATACCAATGAAAGGAAATTTAAAAATGTGATTACATTATTTCCAATATTCAGGAGATCAGTTTGAATTGAGATTTTTAGATAAACCATTTTTATAGACATTTATGGCGTATTCATGATGCTGTATAGCACCTAAAAAGTGCTGTCATGCAGCATGTAGAATGCATAAGGAGGAAATCAATGGAACAATCAAGAAGGTATCCCAAATGAAGTGCATCAATCGATTCATTTAGTTATCTCTCGGACCATGTATTCCACATACTGCAGGAAAAGCACTTTTTATGCCCTGCCTGACAATATGAAGAAGTGATGCATGTCCAGATAACAAGATGGAATACGACAACATTTGGTCAAACAGTGTCTTTAAATATAGGACTCCTTAACACTCCTAAGCAGAGGAAATAGTATATGTTCAGTGGAAGGACATATGTAAAACAAGAAGCAGTCTTTTTAGAAAAAGACAAGGCATGGTGGTGAACAAGAAAAATAAACACTATTTGACTGCTTTCAAAATCTATACACTAGGAATACCATTAGCACAATTATTGAATCTCACTTAATATGCCAGGGATAGGCAACCTTCGGCACTCCAGATGTTGTGGACTACATATCCCATAATGCTGGCAAAGCATCAGAGGAGTTGTAGTACAAATCTGGAGTGCCAAAGGTTGCCTACCCCTGGGTTAAAGGTAGTTTATAATTGGCAATGCCTTATTGGAAATGCAACCCTCCCTTGAATCCAATTCTCATTGAACCCTTGCTTCTTGCTTTTCATGGGTGCTGTTATTGAAAACTCCCTAACATGCATGTTTTATGCATAACAGGATTCTTTAATATGTAATATGTACTCATTTTAAACATAAAAATCAGTCCTAGGTATTTGATAGCAAATATCTGAAATAAAATATTCACAATGATTTTGTAAAAGCTCCCATAGAGGTTATCAGATCCACCTTTTTTTTTCAGAACACATATTACAGTCATATATTGGAGGGCAGCACGAGAAAAGTGTTGACCACCATTATGTAAAATGTACATGCAACTGGATTCCTTATTGTTTAATGAGCTGATTTCCTATCTACAGCCTTTGAATTCTACATAATACTGAAGATCAATTTTCATGTGCTGTCCATCAACATGTATTTGCGATACGGGACCAGCAAACCTTGCCTATGACAATCCTAGTCTCATACCTGGCTGTGTTTTATTCAGTACACTTAACTTAAAACAGGATCACATCACTACTTCAATATAGAGCATATTAATTATTAGCATGTTCAAATGGACAAGTATTTTGTATTAATTTTTTTTAAGATTTCTTCATACACAGTGACCAAAAGTCATATGCAAACTAGTATCAATGAACATCCTTATGCAAAGTAATAATAGAAATCAGCTGCCTTAAAAAAGGAATTTATAAAATGTTTGACAAAAACAATAGGTATTTTCAGTTAGCTAAATCATGCTATCTTTAGTTTGCAATTTGATCATGCTAACATATTTTTAAAGTAACAATTCCTCCTATGCAAGTATTCAAGCATGGTTGGACTGACTATGCACTCCATTATAATTTATTTAACTTAATAACCAATAGTCCGAAACAAGAATCATAAATGTGCTTGCAGAATAACACTTTATATTCCATTAAGTTAAAATGTTTGTGACATGCCTAACAACACTAAACAGTATCATATCATAGAAAAATGATTAGAAAACATAACCTAGGTATATTGTAATTAATGAAGAAAACATCAATGAAAGGTCTGGGTACAAGTTTCAAGGGAATTGTTTTATTTTAGATATCCCACTGAGATCTACATAACAATATGGAGTTTAATATAGCAGAGATTATTCTAATTCATCAGATGAGTGCTGTATACCTGATAATGGGACAATTATGTCACCAAGGAACTTGAAACAGTGATTGCATGGGTAACACTTCTGTTTCCATTTGTGTTATCATTGGTACTTTATAAAATTCCACTTGGGATTTGCTTTGTTCTGTAATAGAGTACATTCCTGGCTGTGTTCTTACCACCTGCTGTTATAAAAACAGAGAATAGTGAGATTTTAAGTGACAAGAAACCATTTGAGAAGGTACATGATTTCATCTATAGGGAATGTGTCTTGGAAATTTAATTGAAATATTTTTTTGCATATTAGAATCTCTCTCAAGACAGCAAAATAGCCTTTAGAGGAGCCATTTCATTTTCAGGGGGGAATACAGGCACTCATTCATATCTGGTACAAATAATATGTTTTACTCCACAAGCCCACCCTTTCTGTGCCTTCTTGTCCATCTTGCAGTTGTTTCCTTTTTTGCTCCAAAAGTACTGATGTATGTAATGGAATGTCTTACATTTCTAAAAGATGTTCGTTATCTATTGTAGAAAGTGGACTATTGAATGTCAACTTCCAAGAAATCCTGTAGTGTTAATAAAGAATTGTTTGAAATAATTGCAGATAGGGCATAGGATCTATGGCACATATTTTGATCTCTGGTGGAATTGTGTACTTTTGTTAATTTGTACAATCCTTGTTGCTACCCTTCTACTATTGTTAGTTTATGAACCGATCTTGTAGTAAAAAGGTTTATTCCACTGTCATTAAATTGTGTGTTGTGCATTCTTATTATGGCCTTGATTTAATATTTTAGGACAAGCTTTTCAAATGATTTAATATTTTTGGATGAACGTTTACAATTATTTTTGTAAAATATTAAAATATGAAAATAAAGCATATAAGAAATATGTAAATATATTTTAAAAAAAATCAGAATATTAAAATAATTAGCAAAATATGAAATAATTTGAAAGGATTATCCCAACAATATTAAATTGAGGCCTATAATGGATGAAGCGATGTATTGCACTAAAAGGAGTGAAATATAGGGATTGCATCTTGTATCTGTTGCTTTTTGTGTTACCGTGCTCTCTCATATAATTTTGTTTCTTGAACTCTTGCAGTACCATTGCCTTAAAAATTGCTACAAATGTAATAACATTAAATGTGAGTGTCTCTTACTTTTAATCTGCTTTGAGGTTTTTTTTTGTTTTTTTTATAGAATAGGACATCTCCAGCTCGGAGTGTAACTACATTTCATCATTTATCTCTGGATACGTGAGAAAAGAGTCTCAGCTATTGTGCAAGTTTTATAATGTGTCCCACTGTTATATCTGATGATTAGCTTGTGGAATGCGGTTGGGGCACCACAAGCCTGTTTGTACACCTATGCACTGCAAAAAAATAAATAAAAAAAAGATTCTCAGCTTCTATACATTAAGGTTTCAGGTGTTTATCATTAAGGATAATAGCTGCAGATACATGAGTGTCTGTAAAGTCTATTTATATTCACAGTCCCAACACACATTATTCATGCTAATTATGAATCACCTATCTACATTCCTGTTTCCTGCTCCCTTATACACTCGGCATTCTAATTGGGCTCATTGCCGCTTTAACCACATCTTGGTCCTTCATCACATAGGCTTGTGTCACATTTCATCATACATTAATAACCTTATTGTACTATGTATATATTAATCACAATCATTCATTGAAGCACTGTGCTCATGATTTGATAGATGTACTGCACTGACAGGTATGCCCTTTTTGCAGTAGTGTTCCTATGCTATTATATTAAAGCCATATTTCACTATTTTTTTCAGTTTTATCTTTGAGGTCAATTGTGTATACAACTCTAAAGAGATTTGTGTACGCATATAATTTTATATATATTGCTTGGGGTGCGGTCTCCTTCCCTTTTTTTCTAGCACTTTACTCACAAGGTTGGGAACCATTGTACCAGTCACTGCTTCCCACAATTATCCTGTGTTTAATATTGTAGCGAGCGGCTATTACACCTTTTTCTTCACATATTATATTAAAGGTAGAATAATAGAAGCAGGAGTGGGAACTGGTGTTTCTTCAGTGTAACATGAAAGGTTCCTGCATAGGTGAATAACCATTGATGTTGTAAAGGAGGTACATTGCTGTCTAATTGAAGTTTGAAATTAAGGTAATCTAGTTAAAGGGCACTATCTAGTAATCTAGTTCAAGGAACACTATAGGGCAGGGACACAAACTTGTATTCCTGACCCTGTGGTGCTAAAAACCATGTTAGCCATGCTCGCCTTCCCTTATCCCCATTAAACTGGGTGAAAACTCACCTTATATGCAGTGCCGAGTGGTCCCCCAGTGCTTCCTCCACCGGTGATGGCTCCACCTCCTTAACTTACATCACAACAATTAAACATTTCAGCCAACCACAATGATTTCCGATAAGAAAGCATTGTGATTGGCTGAGATCATCAATTCTTATGAGCTCAGCCAAGGAGGCGAGGTGGGGGTGCGGAGACCATAGCCACCCTGGCCAATCAGCATCTCCTCATAGAGATGCATTGAATAAATGCATTGCTACGGGGAAAGTTCAGCATCTCCAAGCCTCTGAAAACTCATTGCTTACAGCAAAAAGCTTGCAAAGACATGCTATACTCACCAGAACAACTACATTAAGCTATATTTGTTCTGGTGACTGTAGTTCCCCTTTAACTTTAAATATTCTCTGAAAACTCACCACTTCTGGGAAGCCTACTTACAACCTTTCCCATAATCACCCTTACAGATTGCTAACATTAGCAAGTCTGTCATCTGTCTCCTAATTCTGACACTACTTCCTACTATTTATTACCTCCAGTAAACCTACTTTATTGTACAAGCAGTCTTCTTACTTCCATAGAGTTATTCACTTAAGTGAGAATTCAAAGAGAATTTATAATTTTAGGTCAAAGAACCCAAACTGAAAGCATTTGAAATTCACTTTGAACTCCCTCAGAATACTCACTTTAGTAAATATCTTTGTCAGTCCCTATCACTACACCTGTTAGCTTATAAGATTTCCCCATCCAATGCCAATATGAAGTTATGTGTATGCTGTGTTAATGTTTATGTAATCTTCTTTAAATGTTACCTAGTTGTATGGTACAGAACTACCAAATATTTTGCTTTAAAAAATAAATAAATAATAATAATAATAATAATAATAATAATAAGTGGTGCCTTTTACTATTATTATTACATGCTTCTATTGTAGCTTTGACCTTGTTCTTTTCAAATCAAGCAAGGGACCTATACCTTGGATGTCAAATCAACATCTTTGAGTCGATTTTTTTCATCGCTTCTCTCTACTGAGTATGTCAATACAACACAGTTTATGATTCATATTGTTGTATTAATTTACTCAATGGATTAGAACTGTAGATCTCCTTTGTTAATTAATGAAGCAACAAAACTAACCCCTAAGATCCAAGATGAACTTAGTTAGAGAGACATAGTTAATTACTGGAAGCATTTGCACTTAATGCTCTTTGAACATACTTAAAAATTAATGCAAATTTAAAGTGATTAAGCTTTCTATTTTATTCTATTTATATTTTGTAGCAAAGTATTTGATTAAGTTATATAACATACTAGATATTATATGCCATCTGTATACTTTATACTGGTTCCAAAATACAAACGCACTTTTTAGTAGATGTAAAAAGTGCAAATAGTCATATGTCATGCGTATGATTTGTAGGAAAACCTGAAGTATTTTGGGGAAAGTAGTTTTCTAAAATGCTAGCTGAACCCAAGCATTGAATCAGATACAATAAGGCCCGCACTCTGAATCAGATTCAGTATTTCAAAGTTTGTGAATTGTAACAAATCAAATGCCTATTAATCTATGCCTGAACGAATTGATCTGTCCAGGATATACCTCTGGATTTTTATAAGTAATAGATGGCCAGACAATTATGGAAGTTGTAGCTCCGCAGCATCAGCAACCAGAGTCCTGCAACCTGTCTATTATTTTATATTTGTATACCTATAATTTTGAAGGAACTCTTTAGTGTTAGGAATATAAAATGGTATTTCTGACACTACAGTGTCCATTTGCCTCGGTATCCTTCAGTCTTTCACTTACCTAATTCCAGTGCAAGGTCCCCTGGTCTCCTCCACATACGATGTCACAGTGATGGGGGAACATAATGTGCATGCGTGCCAAGTGCCACCCATTAGAGCTTTCACATAGAAAGCCATTGAATCAATGCTTTCCTATGGTGGTTTTCAAGATAGTGGACTTCCTCATGCAAAGCATGAAGATGTCAAGCTTTGTTTCATAGAGTGAAACTCCATGTGAATTGAAGAAGCGCCTTTAGTGGTCTATGTTGCCGTAACCCTGCAATATAAGAATTTCAGTTTCTCTAAAAGTGCAATGTTTTACATTGCAGGGTTAAGGGGACAGGGGCACTGCACCCAGATGGCTTCAATGAGGTGAAGCGGTCTATGTGCCTATAGTGTCCTTTTAAAGAATGTTACTAAACTTCCCCAAAATAAGACATAGACGGACACAGATGGAAAGAGTGGCACAAGTGAATTAACTATAAGTGTGGTTGAATTATTAATATTTTAATATTTATATATAATATATATATTTGTTGTGGCCTCATTTTAATATAGGTCTAATATAAATCTTTATCTGCAGTTCCTCTTTTTGTCCCGCCTTGATGTCTTTGATGAACAGTGTATCTTAGTTGTGAATAGTGTCCAATCACAGGCTTTTAAATAAGAAGCCTTGAAGACTACAAAAAATAAAAATGCTTACTTAGAATGTTGCTGAGGTACCATGCTCTTCAGACTCAGTTCACTAAGCCTAATCACTTTAAATGCTGTTGACCACATCTACCCTAATGCTTTGGTAGCATTATGGCTGTTAAACGATTATAGGAGCCCACCTACCCCAGTGCTTCCAGGTGAACACGCCCCCAGTGGCACCCTGCAATAACTTAAAGGGACACTATAGTCACCAGAACAACTACAGCTTATTGAATTTGTTCTGGTGAGTAGAATCATTACCTTCAGGCTTTTTGCTGTAAACACTGTCTTTTCAGAGAAAATGCAGTGTTTACATTACAGCCTAGTGATAACTTCACTGGCCACCTCCTCAGATGGCTGTTAGAGATTCTTCCTGGGTCATGGCTGCCTAAAATTTAAACATTCAGTATCTCCTCCTTCTGCATGCAGACACTGAACTTTCCTCATAGAGATTCTTTGATCCAATTAATATCTATGAGGAGATGCTGATTGGCAAGGGCTGTGTTTGAATCATGCTGGCTCTGCCCCTGATCTGCCTTCTTGTCAGTCTCAGCCAATCCTATGGGGAAGCACTGTGATTGGATCAGGCTATCATGTCCGCAGACTGCTTGTTTTTCCTGAGTCTAACATCATGCAGATTTAAAGCTTCTGGCTTTACAGTAAGATTTTTACTATATTTATGGAGGCATGAGAGGTCGTGTTAACACTAGATGGTCGTGTTAACACTATAGGGTCAGGAATACATGTTTGTTTTCCTGACCCTATAGTGATCCTTTAAGCTGCCAGACTCACTTCCACTTGATTGTTATACTTTATTATAATTTATAAATGTATTGAGATCCAGTATTTTGTATTACAGATTGGGGCAATCAGACACGATGGGTCTCCTATTAGAAGGAGGATCCATGGTGATTAGATTACCAATATATTCCTATACATAGGCAGCCTATCAGATCTATGCATCAGGGAGAGGAACATACTGTTTCACCCCCTGTGTTGTTTAAATGAGCTCAGTGACAGCTCACATAATTTGTCACAGAGTTGCAGCTGCTCTATGTGTGTCTGATCATGCAAAGTGATCAGACACCAGTCTCAAAGCTAAGTCCAGTGTATGATCACACAGACAGTGTGATCAGGTACAAAGGGGATTACTGGAATACACAGTGAGCCCCTCCATGATATCCCTGATATGTTGCAAGATGAGCAATTATGTTGCAGAGTTATGGATGAACAGAATTTCAGCTGTGCATTTTTAATGAGATTTGACAGCACTTACTTTAAGCTTTTGTCACATTTTATTGCTCAGCTAGGGGCCAGTAAAATTTGCCCCCTGATGGCTAAGATTAGATTCAGATATCAATTGATACCTGGATTTCCCTAGTGGAAGAAGGGATTTATCCCTGTTCACACCACAACACTAGGAAATTGTGTGCATATTAAGGTGTATAAAGTGCCATAAGGTGTATGGAGTGATATAAAATATCCTTAAAACAAAAGAAAAATCCAAAAATCCTCAACAATAATCTTGACATTAATCACTAGAGCTCTTACAATGTTATATTGCATATAACTTACAGACAATAAAATGTGAATATAAACTGTTCGATGTGGATCTAATTGCTGGCTATATATGCACAATATTTACTGTAAAGCCTAAACACATATTGGGTTGCTTTCATTCTTTTGCACTAAATGCCCTAAAAAGCAGACGAAAGTAATGTCATGTAACCCAGCTACAACTTCATATCTCCCTTGTCCCTTCCTTTTCATCACATCCTTCGTTACTGTTACATCCATCTTATAAATCCTGCCATTTTCATATGGAAAACTCAACAGTTATGCATTTCATATTCATCTGCTATACTCTATATACTTTCACTATACTCTGCCATGCTTTTGATGCCATTTATTTTATGCTCCCACCACTGACACTTCTCATTCCCTGCCTTCTGCCACCATTCTCATACAGCCAATCAGCCATTATACTCTGCATTATCTTCCTTAGTTGCCAACAATGTCATGCCCCATACCATATGTCTTAGTTTCCCCTCCTCATACCAAAAACTATTTGCAGATTCTTATCTATAAGGACCCTGCACAGATTCTATAGTGAAATTAAAGAAATTCGATTTCTCCCGTCCAGGTGAGTCTGTAAGACATCATGATGTCTCATGTCATTCAAAGGCAGACTGTCTGTCCCTCATGGTGGTGGTGACAATGGTAAGGTCTCAATCCCAGATAAGCTGGTAACAACATTGTCTTAACCAAGCCTTTCTTTTGCAGGGAGAGATTAGTTATTATCGCCTCCTTCTCTACCATTTACCCCTCCTGACTACAATTGCCACTTAAAGGAAGGGAGAGGTGGAGACAAGGACATAGTAGTATACTCGATGGGCTATGGCAAAATATGATTAAAAAGAAGCATTGTTAAGCTGGGCAGGGCTGCAATGCTGTTGTTATCTTACCTAATGGCCTATTTGGGCATGAAATAAACTGAGCAAGGGCTTCCATCCCAACACCATGCACAGAGGCTTTGATGCTAAAAAGAAAAATACAAGGATTTGGATTTTATTTGTGGAGTTAATAACATATGTAAAAGAAAGCTTGCTTAATATTAATCATTATCCTATAGTCCAGATGCACCAGGATTTATGTATGACAGTGAGATAGTGATGGTTAACTAGTAGCACAAATAGTAGACAGCTTCATGCAGCCATTTTGAACCAACATAATTTGATTTTCTTTCCAAAGGTTCATTACATTGTTTTACACACCTCAGCTTGCAATGTATGCAATATGCAGTATCAATTAAATCACTATCAGTAAAAGTAAAACATTGTATTTTATCTCATTTTATGTTATATTTTTAACCATTATAATGCACCTTGTGAAGCACAATACATCATATAAAGCATGTTTTTTTCAGGATACTGCTATCTCTCACCATTCCTATGCAATTAAACAAAAAATGAATTATACATACCTAATCATAATATTTTGTGCACTAAAGAATGTGAGTTAAATGTTAATCAATGTAGAAATGATTATTTTATTCTATTCTTTATTTAAAAATATATCAAATACATTCTTTTTAATTTGTATTTCTTCTCTTGATCTTTGGGTGCAAAATAAATAAACTGATTGAAAAACTCCTAACTGTGCTCATTTCATACAATATTATAATACAAGTCATGCAACGGACATTATTTATATATCACCACAATATAACTATGTATTACCTGCATTCCAAGGCCCAGTCAATAAACAGTTATGTGGTGTGTGATATGAACCAACTTGGAAAATGTACATCCAAATTGCAAAGCTGAAATCATCTTGAATGAAATTGAGATATTTTTACACCTTTGTTTTTTTAACTTAAATTCTGCAAGTCGGTTTATCTAGTGAATAGTTCATATATTTGATTGTCATAAAAAAAGTCAATGTACTCCACAATGTCAGTAAATTCAAAGAATATCAGCAGATATAATTGCAGAATGCCAGTTGGGATTAATGTGTTCATATTTGTAAATACATTGTGTTAAAAGTCTGAAATGTATAGCGATTATTTAAAACATGACACTAGGATAAAACCATATTTTTTAAAACAAAACATAATTAATATTTTACCTTGTGGTTTCTAATTTACACATTCTTTCACTAGCAATTATTTTGTGAATGTTATAAATAATATGGGAGTAAAGCTGTAAATTCTAGGGCAAAGATCTAGAACTGGAGCAATCACCATGGTAACATAGGAATTCCTTCTAATTGTTCCATATTTAGACCTTTAACCTAGAAATGATTTCATCCTCAACCCATGCTGCAACCTATCAATACTCATATCCATATTACATATTTTATATAGAATTGTTTTTCGGAACAAAAATGAGCACCTAGAATAAGATGGGGAAAGAAATGGCATTCTAGATCATTTTGAAGCTTGTCAATTAATTTTATGGTCCTCCTCAAAAGACTATTAAAACTCACAACAGACACAATCTAATCATCGTTTAACATATTATTCACTGAACACATACTTGTTATTTTACCATAATTAATGCACAAATAAGTACTGAAATAGACCACTGAGAGATATATGTTTTAGCCAGAAAAAAACAGATTGTTAATGGTCATATTTGGATTAACTACCATATTAACATACATATTTTTTTCAGTGTTGATTTTCAATTTTAATTAATATGTCAGTCTTGCTGCAATTTGAATTCCCTGAAAACAGACTTATTGTATTTTTTTGATCAGTCCTGCCATTTTGATAATAAGCCTAAGGTGTTTCTGTTATCCATTTTGAGATTGGGAATTAGAGCAAACCCTTTATATCATGAAATGCCTGATATAACACGGTGACTAGCTGGTTAATATTTTATGTCCTAATGATGGGGTTCAATTACAGAAATTTTTACATTTCTGTTCATTCCTATTGCCTGATAATAAGCTATCACAATAAACAAAAAAACAGTCAATATTTTCTCTTACAAACACAACTGGGAATAATAAATTGAAATCAGAACATAGCATTCTACCACTCACACGACTATAGTTGGACAACCTTTATTTTACCTGATCACATTAAATCAAGTCAAGTGTACACATCATTTCCTGTATCAGTTTGGTATATCTGAATGTTTAACTTTAAAGATTAATGCATTGTGATCACAGAAACAAGTCAGGCATTTAAATACATATTAAGGATTACATAGATTTCTATTTAGTATACAAAGTATTTCATATATATGAATTCTATTTAAAAAAATACTTTAGAATCCGCTCACATAGCAAGCATACCTGGAAAGTTCCTGCAACCTGTTTGATTGCAAATAATGAAAATGATTGATTTATTATTTTAATTTTTTTAACTTTGCTTAATTTGATTCACATTTTTGCTGAAACGTATCCTGTTAAATAAACATATTTATCTATTTTTTTTTACGTGTAGCCAAGTATGATTTCAAGTGACTGAATTTATTTATAGATTTGTAAAGCAAGTTATACTGAATTTTCACATTTTGACATGATTAATTCTTGGTTTTAGATAAAAGGTCATACATGTTACCGATTTACATGAGCTGATGTCCTTTTGCATGCTTTTTACTTGACCATCTCTGATCATCTTTAAACATTCTTTTCGACCTAAACAATCATCTTCGTTTTTCACCAGCTTTATCCATTTGAGAGGAACATGGAAAAACAATCACTGTTTTTTTTCTTATTTTTTTTTTTTTTTTGAATAACCAATCACATGGAGACAGGAGTTTTGCATTTGGGTACAAAATATACAGTAGATAATAGATGCCTCTTTCAGTTGAGGTGAATTATGTTTGTCATAATATAAAGTATCCCTTTGGCAATAGTGTCTGGTGCAGTCCTAGAGAAATCCAGAATGAAGCAGCTCTGAGAAGTAATCCCTACAAGGGAATGTCTTCAACATGTGCACCCCTAAGCAACTGGACACTCCTGAAATCACCTGAATCTATGCCTATAGATAATATTTGGAAGTTAAAAGTCTACAAAAGGCACTTACATCATTTAATAATTGTCTGTAGTGGTGTTTACATGGCAAGCCCTACATTTTGCTCAATGCTGTTTGCTCTTCAAGGACTTGTAAATAATCAGGTGTGCCTTGAAGCTTTGCTTTCAGTTCAAAATATTCACTTTTTCTCTGTTCTACTACAATTTTACTGTGATTTCCACCTATTAAAGATTTCTTGCATTTTTTGTCCTGTAGCTTTTCTGGATAATGTATTTCGAAACCACTGACTCCTATGCTATTATATTCTTTTTTACTTTCTAAAAAATTCTGAATAAATAAATTTGAGTCTCTTCCTGGAAAGAATTCATCCAATTCATCTATTGTGCTAAGTCTCTTTCTATCAGCATGTAAATCTTTATCCTTGTCAGTTAAATTCCTTATATTTACTTTCCCCCCCTGGTGGTCAACAAATGGGAATCCTACTTCAGAATCTTTAATGCCACATGTATGGCTTTTGCTCATCTGCTCAATAGTCTGTGGAAAAAAGGTTTCTGCAGATATACCATCCATCTTAAGTGCTTTCTGATCATGTTTCCTTAGCTGTAGCTGCATGGAGCTGCACTCTTGATTTCCAATCCCTTCATGCTTTACTGATGGTTTTTTATTTCTTCTCAACACAAAAACAAGAAGACAAAATGCAACAAACACTGTCAAAATTAGCACTACTAAAATACTGAGGATCAAAATAGATAACGGAACAGGTCCACCTGGTGGACTTTTCATAGGACCCAGTGGAGTGGTTAGGGTGGCAGCTGGGAGAGGGCTTGTATACTGGGTGGGTGGCTTGTTAATCAGTTTGGGACAGAGAATTTCATTTTTTAAGGATCTCAGCTCAATATTTGCAAACTGCACAGGTGTTTCACATTTCACCTCTTTCATGACAATTCCTTCAGTCAGTTTCTCCAACCAAAGCTTCAGAGCCACCAGATCACATGTGCAGTCCCAAGGGTTTCCTTCAAGATCAATCTGTGTCAGAGACCTGAGCTGGTCAAGAACTCCACTTACAGGCAAGTACATGAAATGATTATTCCTTATATTGAGCCTGGCCAGGGGCACTCCAGAAAAAATATAAGCAGGCAAACTTCTCAGAAGATTGTTATTTAGATAAAGCAGTTGGAGGTTTGGCATGGACTCAAATGTCCCTCCCAAAATTTCCCTTATGACATTGTATTCCAGGTAAAGATACTGCAGGTTGTACAAACCAGCAAATATCTCAGGACTTAGACGTTCCAGTTGGTTTCCATTTAGATACAACCTCCTTAAATTTGTCAGGTTATTGAACACGTTTCCTTGAATAGAAGTCAGTTGATTACTGCCTAAATGGAGTAAATCCAGACCATCAAATTCTGCAAAATCCGATTGTGCTACGTTTTTGATGAAATTGCCATTAACATGCAATTTCTTTGCATTGACAGGTTTAGGGACAAGTTCAGCCATTGACTCAATGTTTCTTTCCTGGCAATTTACACTCAATCCCAAATCAGAAGGGTGAGTTTTACAAACACATGGCGATGGGCAGGGTGATAGAGGAGGCACCCTGGTTTGAAAGGACACTATCTGACTCAGAGTGTGGTTAGAGACAAATTTGCCAGATACTATTCCAGAGTTCTTGGATGGATTGGTGGTCTTAGGAGGCTTAGTAACCAACCTGCCTTGTGATGTTTGTGCAGTGTTCCCCCCAGGAGTAGTGAATATTGTTTCCATGGATGGGGGCAAAATACGCACATCAAAATCACTACCAATGCCCATAGAGCACAATTCCTGTTTATTGGTCTCCTTTAATAACCTACCATACAAATCACTTGGCGTCTCACATATAGCTTCTCCAATGTAGATGTTATAGGGCATGTTTTCCAACCAAGCTTTCAGGGGCAACAGATCACATGTACAATTCCAAGGATTGTCCTCCAACTGAAGTTCCACCACCCTCCCAATGTGCTCCAGAACACCTATGTATGGCATCTTCTGGATCCTGTTCCCTCTAATGTCCAAATGGGTTAGGGAGGCAAACCTAAATATATTGTCAGGGAGAAAAGAAATCAGATTGTCGTTTAGAATAAGAACTTTAAGCTTGTGAAGTTTATTGAAGGCTCCCCGTTCAATATACTTGATTAAATTGTAGTCAGCCTGGAGATACTCCAAATTCTCAATGCCCAGAAATGTGTCAGCCCTCAGGACCTTTAATTCATTGTTGTTCAAGTGCAACTGTTTTAATGCACTGAGCCCCTGGAATGCTCCTCCCTCGATGTTCTGCAGTTTATTGTTGCCCAGTTGCAGTGATACTGCATGTGTGAAGTTGAGGAAGGTGTTGGGATAAAGGATGATGAGCAGGTTGTTCTGAAAGTTGAGATGGTAGAAATTAGAAAGAGGGGGTTTAAGCTGATTTGGTCTGTAGACTGCCACCTTCTCACAGTTGACATAGAGCACATTTTCGACCGATATGCAAGAGCATACATTGCAGATCTCTAGGGAGAGCTCAGAGTCCGGGTTGGTGGAGGAGATTGGGGTGGTGAGGAACAGGAAGAGCCACACAAACATCTTCTGGCAGGGACAAAACGCTCTCAGGCTTCTGGGGGGAATCGTCTAAACAAACAGAAAGACACTGTCTTAGTACTTAATGTCAGATTATTAGAGCAGGCATGGCAATGTATGCCTGTATGTCTCTCCTTATGTCTATCTTATTAGTCTGTCTATATATATATTGATTATTTATATCTCTATCTGACTGTGTCTACAGGCTATGTCTCTTTCACCATAGATATAGAATCACTCGCACTCTAATAATAATGAATTAGTATTCACATACTATGAAAAGTGCCTAGCCAGACAGATTCTCTGTCTGTAAATGTATCCATTTATCTATGCATTCTTTTATCTAACCATCCATTTATTTATTTATTTATTTATTTATTCAACCATCCATCCACCTACCCTTTACAATCCATCCATCCCTCCCATCCAGCTAGCTATCCATCCCATCCATCCTTCTCCAATAATGATCCATAATTCTAGCTCTCACTCTAATAGCACAAATCTGTTTGTCTGCGTTTGTACATTTAACTGTCTGTCAGTATGAAAGGCTGTATA
Source organism: Pelobates cultripes (assembly GCA_933207985.1). NCBI lineage: Eukaryota > Metazoa > Chordata > Amphibia > Anura > Pelobatidae > Pelobates > Pelobates cultripes. The sequence goes on along the minus strand of OW240920.1, from coordinate 50,110,508 downwards.
TATATATATATATATATATATATATATATATATATATATATATATATATGTATATATAATAAAACAAATATATATAGTGGTTTACATGCATATATTTTAAATGTGTTGTACAATTACCATTTCAAATCCACATATACAGAAAAACAGTCCAAATCTATAAAAAGGTCACGATTTAGATAAAAGACTACCTCCCCCCCTCCTTCTTCCCCCACAAAATACATCTTTAATCATCTTTATGCATTATCCCTGGTTTCTTTGAAGCTGCACACTCGAATAAACTTTAAAATGGAATGGAGATCACAGGCTATGTGTGACAGCCATGAAGTCATTTCTATCTCTCTCCCACACAAAAACCACAAACCTCTCTCTCCCCACAGGATCATGCTCATAGTACACGCTGGCCCTATCTATGGCACAGTAGAGGAGGAGGATGGAGATGGCACCCAGACATTACACAGATACACAGCAATGGGTCACTGGTAGAATACCTATAATATCAATGGCAAATGTCTGAGCTTTGCGATAGTGCTGATTAGTACCGCAATGCTTTGCCGCAGCATGGTCCCTGATCCTGCTGGGTGCTCTTCTTAATCAGATCTCCACTTCTGATGATGAGCTAGAGCGTTTAGAGAGGGTTCCCGAGGCAGGAATCATGCCAGCTGGCTTTTTGGAAAAAAAGGAGTGATGGGGGGGTTCTCTCTTCTGTCTGGATAATGTGAGAAGAATGTTCTTCTGCTGTGATCCTCAATCCCTTCCGTGGAGAAACAGGTAGCACTTCTCCACATAAAGTGGTACCCAGGAGTTAGGAGATGCTGAGCTCACTAGCTAGGAAGGTCTTGGGTAAGTCCTGGCTAATAAGGTTCTCCTGTGTCTGAGCTGCAGTAGGGATGGAAGGAGAAGGGGGGACCCCCAGTGTTTGACCGGGTTGGTTCTCTGTAAAGATGTGTTACCACATCTCTCGAGAACGTGCATGCAGGCTGTGTGAGGCTGTGTGAGACTGTGAGCGGAGGGAGGGGGAAAGGAGGCTGAGTGTGGCTGAAAGGTCAATAAAACATCCCTGTTTATCTCCCCTGCACCTAAAATCCTTAATACTCTCTCCTGTAAAAAAAAAAAAAAAGCTAAAACAAAAAGCTAAATTAAAAAAAAAGCAACCATGACTAACACTCGGCTCTCTTTTGCTATTTTTTTCCACCAACAGCTAATAATATTAATAATAATAAGAAGAATTATAATAACACTAAAAACATGCAAAAAGAGTTAATACATATACATGTCATCAAAAGTGTTGTATGGACCAGGGCTATTATGGGAAGTGATCTTATATTAACTCTTCTTCTCCAATGGGGATGATAAAATGTGGTAGTTCATGTGATATTAAAAGAGTTAAAGTAACCACACATCAGTAATCGAAGAGGGGGGGGGGAGAGATTATTTGAAGTGTGCATATATTAACCCCTCACTCCTATGGGGATGATAAGATGTAGAAAGTCCCGTGGAATTTAAAAAATGGTTTAAAGACACACATCAGTGAAAGTTTGCATATATTAACCCTTTCAGTCTCAGAAAGGTCATTTGAAGTAGTCATGTATCAACCCATTCAGTCCCATGGGGATGATAAAAGGTGGTGATTTCTGTAAAGCTGAAAGGAATAATGAATATATATTACATAATAAAAATATATGAGGGAAATAAATGTTTAACTTGCAGATAATGATCAAAGAATAGTAAAAGAGAGCAGACTGATAATTTTGTGTGCTTATTATGTTTTTTTTTTTCTAAGCACATATAATTATCAGACTACTTTTTATTGAGTGTAAAATACATTAAATGGACTGTTTTTGTTTTTTTTTTTGCAGGAGAACAGGGTATAGGATTTTAAGTGCAGGGGAGATAAGCAGGGATTATTTATTGATCTTTCAGGACTTTAGGCAGTCACTCTCAGCCTCCCTCCCTCCTCACTCAGCCTCACACAGCCTGTGTGCGCGTCCACGAGAGATGTGGAAACACATCTTTACAGGGAACCAAGTTTAGCACGATATCGGTTGGTTTATGATTGCAGAATGGGGGAGTTTGATGCTATTTATTAAAGCCCCCCATGGTATGAAATAAGCTATCTCTTTCCTTCTAGTCACCTGGGTCTCCGCTGGATAATGTCTGTCAAATGGGAAGTGTCAGACTCAGAAACTGAGGGTCTCTCTTGTTAGATAGCTACAGGATGGGTCGGGTGCTTAGAGGATAAGGAGGGGGTTTGGTGGGGGATCATTAACTGCCGTTGGAGCACAGATCCCTTTTTCCACCGATCAGTCACAAAGAGAATTCACGAAGTAACCCTTCAGCATAGGGACTGACAAGAAATGCCATTTTGGAACCTTGGTCTCAGAACCATAGCCTGTTACAGTATCCATCCACAAGATAACACGGCACACACAACTATTTTATTTCAATGCAAGCCAGGCTAGCCTAAAACACAGCTTATGCAACCAGCCTAATTCTGTCAAGAAAGTGCTTTAATATTATGAGCTTTACCAGAGCATGCTCCCATTTTTCCTTACCATATATTAGCTTTATTTTTTACTTAATTCCTTAATCTGCATCGAACCAGGAAAGAAAGATAGCGAAAGCAGCAATTAGCCCTGATATTTTTGTGATGAAAAAAAAAAAAAAATCCACTTGATGGAACTGATGGACTCTGCCTTGTTTGAGAAATAAGGCTTTAAATTGAAGGCGATCACCTTGCTTAATGGTGCTATAGCCTATGAATCTATTAAGGTTTTCCCTTCTGTCAAATCACCAATGGAAGCAACATAAACAAAAAACAAAAAACATGGATTTGATTTCATCATATCTTTTGCATACCTTTAAAATCCGGATCCATGTAATGAAATGTTCTGCATTTTCTGATTGTCTCCAAGAGATGTGGACTTGTGCTCCTCAAGCTCTCTCTGTCTCTCTCTCTGCTGCCTCTCTGTCATCCCCTCCTTCTTTCCTCTGCCTCTATCTCTCTCTTGCTCTCTCTTTCTGTCTATCTTCTTCTCTGTCTCTCTCTTTTTCTCACACACACTAACACACAGTGAGCAATCTCAGCAACCTCACAACCAACCACAATCCAGTGAAACACTTTATAGAAAATCATCTATCAATTGCTGGTGACCCAGTTGAGAATGGAATATCTAATGCAATGGCTATTGCTTTAAACTGAGCTTGCTCAAATTCCGTATTACACCGACTTCCAGAGATCCACTTGATCAGGACAGAGTGTTCAGATCAATCATTATTGATGCTTCTGACTTTACTGAGATCAAGGATCAGAGCTGGACTGCAACTTCCCCAGCTGTGCTTGCTTTGCCAGGTGCTTCAGGATTACATTTTCTTGAAATCATTTCATAAACAGTGGTGGGAAAAAATACATATTTTCATTTTTCATCATTAGGTAGACTTCACCATAGATCCAATGTACATATATTCTGGTATATTCTCTGTTCTGGATTTATGAATAACACAATCACTGATAGTGTTTTGGTTAAATAATCCTACAAATAATAAACACATATGCTCTCTCATCCTCAGCATATCCTTCCTCCCAATTTTCTCTCCCCCCTCTCCCATTCCCCCTCTCTTTTTCTCATCCTCTCTCACGCTCACGCTTACTCTCAGAGGTAATGCTGTTAAATGTAAAGGAATGTACGAACAATATAAGTGGATGGACCTGGCAGCTGTGAGCAGCTCTATTGCAGTTTGGAAGCTAACATCAGGTCACTGCAATGTGAACACAGAAAGATCAGTCCAAAAAAAAAAAAGCCTTGATTTCACAATTTCATCATGACATCCCTGACACAACATATCCTCTAGCAAAAATCACAGTCATGAAAAGCTATTCAACTCCTATTTAAAATCAACTCGAAAATTAAAATAATTTTTTTTTGTACATGCACACATGCTCTAAGCACAGCACAGCTGAACATGACTGCACACATAATAATTGAAAAATGTTCAATGGTCCATATACTATATAATATTTTAGACTTTTTTTTGAACAATATTGTTATTGAAAAAAAATAAATCTGTTATTTAAAATCTAAAGATCATTCGCACTCAACTCCACAAGCTTTGGTTTACTGTTTTGCATCCATTGAATATGTTCTGCAATAAACACACAGGCATATATGCTTTCTTCAACTACATCAATATTCTACAGGAGTGCAATAGTCTTGTTATCAGACATATGTGTGCACTCTCTATATGATTACCCTGAAGTCAAACAATTTTGTGTTATTTTGTTATTTCTGGGAACCACTATTTAGGATGGGTCAACAAGATAGGAAACGTGCTATCGCTCTCTCTCTTAAAAAGATATGCCACATTATTTGTTGCAAAAGGATCCATTTTGGTTACATATTGATTCTGCCAATCACCAGTCTATTTGTTTCCATTACAACTGGCTATATTTTCCATCAGCTGTCAAAGGACTTTTATTTGCACACAGGTATCTGTAAAAAAGATTTTAACTGTGAATAATTACCAGCATATCTGCTGTAGCTCAGTTTGGTACTAAATATTTAACATCAGATACTCTCCATTAGCTACAGAGTAAGGACCTGATCAAAGCTACTCTGCAGATAAATTCTGCAGCAAGCAAATATCAGGAGCTCAAAATATTGCAGGGAATAGAATAATTTGATGAAATTACTTGGTGTATTAATACAACACATTCAAGTGGTGATGCTCATCCTGTGGTATTTTTTTTTTTAATTATCTAGGCTAAGAGCTAATATTCAAATGAGCTTTGGGAAATGTTTCTTAGCTCTAAAATAACAATTTCCCTAATGTTTAAGTTATGTGAAAGATATAATTTACAACTAAGAGCTCATTAGCTGTTTAAAAGTTTCGGTTAAAAAAATATATGTATACACACACACACACACACACACACTATCTATCTATCTATCTATCTATCTAACTATCTATCTATCTATCTATCTATCTATCTATCTATCTATCTATCTATCTATCTATCTATCCATCAATCTATATATCCATCCATCAATCTATCCATGCATCAATCTATCCATCCATCCATCTATCTATCTATCTATCTATCCATCCATCCATCTCGTGATCTGGATAAAGAGATAGATAGATAGATAGATAGATAGATTAAAACAATATATGTATACACACACACACACAACCTATCTATCTACATATCTATCTATCTTTCTATCTATCTATCTATCTATCTATTCATCTAATGATCTGAATAAAGAGATAGATGGATAGATAGATAGATAGATAGATAGATAGATAAAAAATAAAGGATAAATTACAGTGAACTGTGCATTATGAGAGAATAATGCCATATTGGGGTTCTGGAGGAATCAAAATAAACTTCAAGATTAAAGATCCAGTGGTTTATAAATGTATCTAAATTTGAGATGTCATTATGTCCCCTATTGCGTGCTGTTGGGTATATTTTATATTACATTATATTTTCAGATTAGGGGCAGCAGGTGTTAAGGAAGTGTAGGTAAATATGGTAACTTTTATGGTACAGCATAGGTATGTGTTTAATGTTTGCCCTTAGTGGAGGGGGTTAATTTGTGAGGTTATGCTTTATGATAGTGTTAATGTGTTAGGTTTATGTTTAGAGATAATACGGTACTAAAGAGGTTAATTTGTAGTATGTTATGATAATGTAGGGTTTAAAGCTAAGTGTATGGGTTTAGAAGATGGCTTAATTGTAAGGATACTATTGGGACATTCATGTCTCAGTTCAGCTTGAGTTTAGTGGGAGTTACAGTCCTGAACATCAGCTTTTTCAGCAGTTATCATTATTAAAATGGATGCAGGTGCTGTTCAGGAGTATATGTCTAACTAATCTCAGAACAAGATATTTATTTCCAAACCTTCCTGAAATTAGGGCCCCAGACTGTGAAGGAGGTGATCTGTGTATTATTAGCTGTTCATTACAGGAAATAATTGAACTGCTGATATCACCATATTTGCAGTATGGAATTCTAAAACATGAGGAAATAATTTATATGCATATATTATTTTAATGACCTGCTCATGTTTTGAAACCATGTTCCACATAGTGGTTGATATTATGATGCACAGTTTGAATGGCACACAGTGCAACACTGTCACATACATGTCCCAACCTGCCCAAGATTGGTAGGAATTATACTTCCTGTCAGAAGCGTCTGCAGACAGCTGTTACCTCTTTAGTTCAGCTATCTTCCAATGATTCATTAATATGAGTTAATGATCTGCAAATAACAGCATAATGTCAATTAATCTCTGGCAAACTGGAACGTGAATGTCCCATTCTATACATACATTATTTCAATGGACACACCATATGTAGTAATCCTGTTCTATGTGGGGGCAATCATTCATGCATTATCAAATGTCATGCACATTTTCAATGCCACCAGGCAATACAGGATCTTTAATCTTGGTGCAACCAACATATCCAAGCGTTTACCAAGATTAAAGACTGTACTGCTTGGTGGCATTGAAGACGTGCATTTATATGACACATGAAACATATATGTTTCATATATGTTTAAAGTTTTATATGTAAATATACACGGGAGTCTTATTAGGACTCCTGGTTTTGTATGCTTCCCTGTCACAGGTGCCTCAACCTTGCCCTGTAGAGAGTCCCAGGAGGGGACATTTCCAAAGTAAGTGGATTGATTGCATAAATGCAGGCACTAAGTTGCTAGAGTAGGGCCTGCCAAGAATGGGGTACATTGGTGTTGTGGCAGGCTTATGCAATGTATGATCATATACTGTAACTAAACCCCCATTATTTTTGCCTACATGAGGTCTTTTTTTTTTTGTAAATTTATTTTTATTGAGTATTTTCAACATTCTGTGAAAGAAAACTGCAGCATGGACACGCAGGTCCCATTAATCTCGTATATCAACAATCATACCTTTTAAATGATGATCTCATAGGCATACATCGGTGACACGCAGGTCACAATATAGCGCATATAGCATTCACATGTTGGACTCGAAGGTCCTATAGCATAAAGACACAAATAGGCAGTACCATCTAATACCTGATGGATACGGCATTTATGGCTCCCCTGTTATGGTGAGAGTTTTAGATCGGCTTATCTCTCGCGGCTCATATGGGGAAGTTGTCTTAAGATCAGTGGATACAGACCCCATTGCTCTGGGAGTCTTGTAGAGTGGGAAAAGGGTTGAAGTTATTTAGTACCCAGTAAGGTTGTTTTCCCCCCTCTGAGACCTGTGCCGCCTACAGCTATTTTTTTTTTTTGCATGCACATATGCTCTAAGCACAGCACTGCTGAACATGGCTGCACACATAATAATTGAAAAATGTTCAATGGTCCACATACTATATCAATGATGGCGAACCGGTGGCACGCCGGGCCCTTTCTGTGGGCACGCGGCCATAGGTTCGTCATCAATGCAGAGTAGGCACCTGCCTGCGCAAAACGGCAGGTGCCTACTCTGCTTCCGGGTCGGGAGGCAGGGGGAGGGATCTGTGAAGCAGCTCCCCTGTTCTCCCGCACGATGCTGTGTGGAGCATCCACACAGCATCGCCAGGGAGGACAGGGGAGCTGCTTCACAGATCCCTCCCCCTGCCTCCCGACCCAGAAGCAGTACTTACCACCACTGGACCACCAGGGATGGCTGTGTCCCCCCCCCCCTCCTTCATTAAAGGTAAGCAGGAGGGAGGGGGTATACAGATTTAGCATAACTTTTTTAACCGCCCCTCCCCCCACACAGCAGCATCCCAACCCCCACACACAGCACCCCTATCCAACACACACAGCACCCCTACCCCCACAGAGTACCTCTACCAACACAGAGCACCCTCCCACACACACACAGCACCCCTACCCCCAACACACACACAGCATCCCTACCCCCAACACACACACAGCACCCCTACCCCCAACACACACCTCTTACCCCCCAGAGTACCCCTACCCACACATAGCACCCATCCCACACACACAGCACCCCTATCCCCAACACACACACAGCACCCCTACCCCAAGACACACTGCCCCCCTACCCTACCTCCCACACAGACAACCCCTCCCACACCCCCACAACACACACAGCACCCCAACACATAGCACCCCTACCCCCACAACACACACACAGCACCCCTACCCCACAACACACACAGCACCCCTACCCCTCAACACACACACCTACACCTTATGCACCACTGCTCTGTATTCAGCAGGATACAGGAGACTGCTTTTAAACTGTTGACCAATTGGTATCACACAGCAGCCCTATTGCATGCAATAGACCCAACTTACTCCGACCTCTGCTGGAGGTGCAGTAGGGGAGTAGGCTCCAGGCTACACCTCTGGTGGGACTATGAAAAAATAAGACCTTTCTGGGTGGGTATACATAATATGCTGGGGAAATTCTCTGATGCACCGCCGCCCCATGACCCGGTGGCAATGCTCTTGCACCACACGACCAACCCCAGTTCCAAGTATAAGAATCCACGTCCTTTAGAATACTGAACAGGTCCTTCCATAGTATTGGAACAGGTGATCACCCCCCACCCCCACATCCTGACATGGTTCACCCAAATGGAGGAACCCAGGGCAATAGAGGAGCTCCACATGGGGGCAGTGAATGCTACCACAGCATATATGAAGACTTGGTTCCACTGGATCCAATCCACTGCAGCGGCAGGCTTCACATCTCAAATACAATAGCAACTTCACCTGACGGACATGACGATCACAGAGTTACACCCCACCTACCCCACCTTTCCTTCCCCTCAGCCCCCTCGCTCTCTTATCTTCTTCTACTGTATTTCTCTTTGGGTTTCAGAAACCTTCCTGCACTGGAATATGTGTAGAAGGGTACCCAGAGTGGTGTCTCCCCACAGCTGAAGGGTCTAGTTGAGTTAAAATGATCTTTAGATTTTAAATAACAGAATAGTTTTTACAATAACAATATTGTTTAAAAAAAAGTCTAAAATATTATATAGTACAGTGATGGCAAACCTTTTTGAGCCTGAGTGCCCAAACCGCAATACATGCCAACTTTTGTTTCCTCAAAGTGCCAACACGGCAATTAAACCTGAATACTGATGTTTACATTTAGAAAAAACAACTCGTACAGTTGTCCGAACTAATTAACAACTTTTGTTTTAAAAGACGAACACAACAGAGAGTTCAATGATACAAATTTTAAAGAAGGATATAAATATAAATTTAAGCTTATATTTATTAGTATCTCCAACAAATGAAATACATACACACACAGACTGCCGAATACACATACAGACAGACTGCTGAATACACATACAGACAGACTGCTGAATACACACACACAGACTGCTGAGTACACACAGACCACTGAGTACACACACACAGACCGCTGAGTACACAGTCCGCTGAATACACATACACTGCTGAATACACATACACTGCTGAACACACACACACAGGCTGCTGAGTACACACACACACACACACACACAGACTGCTGAGTACACACAGACTGCTGAGTACACACACACAGACTGCTGAGTACACACACAGACTGCTGAGTACACACATACAGACCACTGAGTACACACACACAGACCGCTGAATACACACACACACAGACCGCTGAGTACACAGTCTGCTGAATACAAATACACTGCTGAATACACATACACTGCTGAACACACACACACAGACTGCTGAGTACACACACACACACAGACCACTGAGTACACACACACAGACCGCTGAGTACACAGTCCGCTGAATACACATACACTGCTGAATACACATACACTGCTGAACACACACACACACACAGACTGCTGAACACACACACACAGACTGCTGTACACACACACAGACACACACACAGACTGCTGTACACACACACAGACTGCTGAATACACACACACAGACTGCTGAATACACACACACACAGACTGCTGTACACACACACACACACACACACAGACTGCTGTACACACACAGACTGCTGAATACACACACACACAGACTGCTGAGTACACACACATACTGCATTGAGGGATGCAGTGTATGTGTTTGTGGTGCTGTGTGTGTGTGTGTGGTGCTGTTTGTGTGAGAGGTGTTGTGTGTGTGTGAGGGGTGTTGGGTGCTGTGTGTGAGGGGTGTTGTGTGTGTGTGAGGGGTGTTGTGTGTGTGTGGTGTGTGTGTATGTGTGGTGTGTGTGTATGTGTGAGAGGTTCTGGGTGGGGGCAAGGGGTAGGTGTGTGTGTTGAGGGGTAGGGGTGCTGTGTGTGTTGTGGGGTAGGGGTGCTGTGTGTGTGTTGTGGGGGTAGGGGTGCTATGTGTTGGGGTGCTGTGTGTGTTGTGGGGGTGTGGGAGGGGTTGTCTGTGTGGGAGGTAGGGTAGGGGGGCAGTGTGTCTTGGGGTAGGGGTGCTGTGTGTGTGTTGGGGATAGGGGTGCTGTGTGTGTGGGATGGGTGCTATGTGTGGGTAGGGGTACTCTGGGGGGTAAGAGGTGTGTGTTGGGGGTAGGGGTGCTGTGTGTGTGTTGGGGGTAGGGATGCTGTGTGTGTGTTGGGGGTAGGGGTGCTGTGTGTGTGTGGGCCATTCACTCTCAGTAAACGGCCTTCCCAGGGCCGTTTATCTGTTAGGGTCTCCCTCTGCAACACTGAGTACAGAAAGGGCCCCATGGGGCTGTGGGTTTGGGTGCATACAGCACTCATCAAATGTGGTCAGTTGTCTGGTGAGCACTCGTCCTTTGGGGAGGGTGTCAATGAAGTTCATCAACTTTCATATATTTGAAAGTCTGTAAAAAGGTTGGGGCGTCACCCCCCAGGAGTTCGTCAAGCTTTCTACGAGCCTCCTGGGTGTGAACGTGGTGAAGTCTGGGATTAGTACTGCGAATTATGTCCCTCAAGGCGTTCGGGTCCAGTCCAGGTGGAAAGTCGTTGTTGTATGTTAAGGGTAGCAGAGGTGATGGGTATTGTGTCAGCCATACGTCCCGGATGCCCTCCGCCACACATGCAGGGAGTGTTGTGTGAACGTGGAGCATCCCCATCTGTCCTCCTTTCTGCAGCGTCATGGCAGGACGGAGACAGGTCTACCTTCCTCCGAGTCTTCTGCCACCTTCCACTGTTTGTGGACGTTTGTCTTGGTCCACTCCATCACCCTTTGAAGATGGCATGCCACATAATAGTGTTAGAAGTCTGGCATTGCCAGGCCTCCTCTGTCCTTAGGTTGCATGAGAGCGGGAAGCTTGCTCCTCGGTCTTTTCCCATTCCACACGTACTGTCCTATCGCTGAGCGCAGGGAGGTGAAGAAGGGTTTGGGGATCATGATGGGGATGGCTTGTAGTGTGTAAAGCAAGTGTTGTAATAACCTGAACCCTCCCTAGCCAAGATATTTGTTAGTAGAACCATTCTGCCATTTCCAGCTTGAATGTAGCCAGTAAGGGGGTGAAATTCTCTTTGAATAAATCACCACTCCATCTAGTTAACCACATTCCCAAGTAGCGGACCTTGTGGTCTGCCCACTGGAAAGTGAAGCTTAGGTGTAGGGGGGGTGGCTCGTCTCTGAGTAATAAGCGCGCACTGCCTCCAGGATCTTAGCAGGTAGGCGGTGTAGGGTGTCTTGCACCAAGGGGAGGTGGTTTTACTTCATGAGGAAGTAGTCCAGTCGGGTGTACGAGTGGTGTGGATGTGAGTAAAAAGTGTAGTCCCTTTCATTGGGATGGTGTGCACTCCAGCAGTCAATGAGTCTGTGTTTGGTAAACAGGGTTTTGATCGAGTGGAGTTGTTGGGTGGGGATATGAGAGACGTGCCAGTGGAGCAGTCCCATTTAGGGTTGAGTACTACATTAAAGTCTACCTCTATGATGAGAACACCTTCAGCGAAGAACTGTAATTTGCATGTGGTGCGTTTTAAGAAGCGATACAGTCTACCGTTGGATGTGTATATAGATGCAAATGTGTAGGTTTGTTTCACGATTGTGCCCTTTAAAAACAGGTATCCAACCCTCGTAGAAGTGAATCTCCTGAATGATAACTATGGAGGCCCTTTTTGTGTTGAAATCTCTTAGGGCTCCGGACCTTTTCTCCGGCTTATTAAGTCCTCTGGCGTTTAGAGAAAGAAGATTGCTCGTGTAAGCGTCATCTCAGTCCTGGTGGTCTGCTGCGCTCTTTGGGCTCTAAAGCAGTTCGGCTGTCAGAGTCTGAGGAGGGTCAATCAGGGATGTCTGGGTGGTGGGGAGATGTCGGGGAAGAGTAGGAAAAGGGAGAGGGTGGAGTTCAAAGGTGAGAGGTTGAAGAAGAAAATGTATGACAAAGAAGACTCGTCACTTGGTAGTGGTGACTAGGAGCAAGCGTTGGGGGACAGAGATTCGCAGAGCCAACCAGTGGTCCGTCGGATCCTGTCCACCTACCTCCTGACGCTTCGTCATATTTGGAAACCGGAGGAAGCCGGGACCCTCAGCGCCGATCTAGTCCGAGAGACCTGTGATCTCAACTGCTCCAGGCACCGCAGATCTCGCCCTCGTCTCTCAAAACAGGACCTCGTCGAAGTCTCACGTCTCCCCTGTATGGCTCTAATAATATTGCATGCATTTGTAAGCAATCCTTATCCGTTTCTAAGATGGCCTGGAGGACCAAATGGGAAGAAAGTGTGCAGCTCTGTTGAGCTGTGGTTTCAGTATAGCTCAGTACCTGAAAACATATGATTGAAAACTGAAACAAAACGTAACTTAACGTAACCCAAGCCATGGTCGCCAGGGTCCCCACCTCCCCCGCCCGCAAAGATGGTGGTGCGTGTGTTCAAATCCCTATAGGCGGGTTTTTGAAGGCAGTCTCGTGGGGCCACGTGGACCCAGCATTTGCTACAAATGACCCACCTGTAGAATGAATGCCTGGCATTGCCATGCATTAATCTTCATCTTGGTAATACCGGATTACCGGATTCATTTTAGGCCTGTGATCCAGGTCCACTGGGGCTAGCAGGTCATTGCAAAGAGAAGAAGCCAGAGCCCCCTTCAGTATGTTGGCGGGCTTGTGTGTTATACACAATTATTTTTTTTCCATTTTTCAGGCTTTGAAAGCTTGTGGACAAGAATTTGTGCCGAGCTTGCAGGGAGCATAAGGTTTATGCTGCCATGTCTCTCGGCCTCTAAGCCATGCCCCCCCAGAGGTATTTTTAAATAAAGCTATTACATTCTGTGAGCTTTGAAATTGCTGTTTAGTGAATGGATAAGTGCGCTGGGTCATGTTTGTTGTATAATTTGAACCAGTGACGGGTTTCTCACCTATTTAGCCACATCTGTTTAACCGCATGTTCAGGTGAATAATGTATTCATGACGCATTATTCCTGAGCTTGGATTTAAAGACTATGTTATAGCGAAGTTTGTCAAAATTTGAGGACAATTTCCAACTTATAAAGACACTTCTCGATAAAGAGAGTCATGGGGAAGTATTCACAAAAATCTTATGTGGTTAAACTGGTGAGAAACCCGTGATATTGGCCTATTTCTCTTGCAGCTGCTTAGGCCCAAGATGTTGGACATGCTGCCAGACTTGCATAAAGGATCTTCATCGGCCTTTGAAGAGGAGGACTGGGTGGATGTGGAGCTTCTGTGTCAACCCAGAGGCGATATTGTCCTACCCCTAAAACAAATGTAACTTCTTCTACAACCTAAATTGATCTCAAGGAGGAACTCAGCATGCCATCCAGCTGAAAAAAAAGCTAGGTAGGAGGATATACAGGGCTTGGGACTTAAACAAGAGAAAGCTGCAGCCAACATGCGAGACCTAACCAAATTTTCACATATCTGAGTGCTAAGGTGGGGCAACTGAAAGTCAATGCAAGACAGCATAACCTGAAGGTAAAGGGAATCCCTGGCTCCATAGACACTAGTGAATAGATCACTATTTATTAGGTGCCTACTCTGCTCCACGTTGTCACCAAAGTAGGCCAAAAGACTGTCCCTGGATGGCCTATACCTCCTACCTGGGTAACTGTCCACCAAACCATCCCAATAGGTGTCCATGTGTCTGCCTGCAGGGGGACTGTCTGTGCTGACAGGCAGTCTCCCTGCTAGTGTAAAATAAAAAATAAAAATCCATGTTAATGTTAATAAAAAAAAAATTTATATATGTGTATATATATATATATATATATATATATATATATATATATATATGATATATATATATAGACATATATTATATCTAAATAATATATGTCTATATATCACATATATATATATATATATATATATATATATAATGTTATACTAAGTGTATTTTTATATTAATATCTACTTATATTAATATAAAAATACACTTATAATTAAATTACACACATATATACATATATATAATATATATAATAACTATATATATTGTATATTATTATAAAATACAAATAATAAGTAAATTAAATTAAACAAAACATTTTTAAAATAATAATAAAAATTAAATTTTTTTATATATCTATATGAAATTTTATTCTAACTGTATTTTGATATTAAAATATACATATTTATATCAAAATACACTTAGAACGAAATTGTATATATATCTATGTATATAAATAAAGAAAAATAATACGAACTATACATATGTCCATATACAAAATTACATAAATAATTATATAAATATACATGTAGACTTCAAATATATAAATATGCATATATATTTAAATTCTACATGTGTACTTATGTAATATTTTTACATAATTAAGAAATTTTATTCATTGCAATTTGAGGGACCTGCCTGCCAACCCAGGCTGAAAGTCCAGAGAATTTAATTTGCTAGCACTGTATTTTACCCTGTAACTTTCTATGACACCCTAAAACATGTACATCGGCGGTACCATTTTACTCGGGAGACTTCGCTGAACACAAATATTAGTGATTCAAAACAGTAAAACATATCACAGCGATGATATTGTCAGTGAAAGTGACTTTTTTCGCATTTTTCACACACAAATGGCACTTTTACTGATGATATAATTGTTGTGATACGTTTTCCTGTTTTGAAACACTAATATTTGTGTTCAGCAAAGTCTCTCGAGTATAACAGTACCCCCCTTCTACATATTTTATAGCGGTTATGAAAGTTACAGGGTCAAATATATGGGTCAAATATTTTTACATTGAAAATGGCCAGGTTGGTTACGTTGCCTTTGAGAGCGTATGGTAGCCCAGGAATGAGAATTACCCCCTGTCACATCATGCCTTGTTCTGAGGATCAGTCTGGTGATGGCTTCTGGTATCCAGTACTCTTTTTACAATTCTTGTTTAGTTTTTCTTGGTTTTTTGGTTTTCTATTCCATGTCTATTCCATGTCTGAAAAAGCCGCCAAAGCGGAGAAACGCGTTTGGAGAGGTCTGACTCCCACCATTATCAGCCATCACCTGGATTATAAAGAGGACTTTTATTTGACTTATTTTTTCAGCATTTATACATCTTTGCTGACTCGGGACGCCGAGCATTTCAATAAGGTCTGGACTTTTTATGACTTTTTTACGGCTGTTGTTTAATTATTTGTTATAGACGTATTATATGTGAGATTTAATGTTTTCTCTTTATATTAGTCTATCTTTTTATTAATAAATTAATCTGTTTATTTTTATCTACTTTGAGTGTACGAGTTAAATCAGTTTTATGATCTATTAGGAGAGAAGGGTACATTTTATTTATGTACATGGTTTTCCTTATGCTGGGTTTTCTGGGTTCATTCCATTATTCCGTCCCTGGAATTCCCAGTCTCCTGGATTCATTTATATGTTTGTTTTATGTTGCCACACCCGTTTGTTTTCCATTTTCCTTTTGTTTCAGTCTGGACCTGCAGCAGTGTTTCAAGTCTCTGCCCTTTCTTGCAGGTAAGTGCTATTGTGGTTTAGTATGGTTCTTTTAGCGAACATTAGGCAGTGTAGGACCTGCCGAATATGGGGTACATTGGCGTTGTGGCAGGCTTATGCAATGTATGATCATATAATGTAACTAAATCCCCATACTTTTCATTTATAGTGCTTAGTTATGTCTCCTCTTGTTTTGTCTATTATATCTTGTCTTGTTTTATTTTGTAATCCCAGTTCATGTACAGTCCCGTCCTGCCCTGTTCTTGTTTTCCTCATGTCTTGTGTACATGTTCTGGGTTCTGCTTTCTGTCCTGCTCTGGTTCTGGGTTCTATTAGTTCTGTCTTGTTTTCATGTTTGGTGACTATCCTAGCCTTGCCTTGTTTCTGTACTGGATACATATCTTCTGCAGAGCCCCACTATCCAGTTCCTGGGAGGTCTGCATATCAAACTCCTAGTTCCTTGGATCCACTAAGCTGCAACAGGGTCTTGGTTTGTGGCAGCACAAATGCTGGTGCTCAACACCAGGGGGCGTGCGGTTACCCTGCACCGGGCCCTGTAATCCACTTCCATGCTGAAGACTCCCACTTCTCATCAGGTACTCAGGGGTCCCGGTTTCCTTATCGCCACCCGTGACACCCCCATGATGGCATACCATTTGTAAATGGGATATGTCCAGTCTTTTTTAGAAGCCACTTAGTCACAAACACTGGCCAAAATTAGCATTCAATTTAGTTTTTTACTTTTTGCACACACAAACAAATATGAACGCTAACTTTGGCCAGTGTTTGCGACTAGGTGGCTACTAAAAAAGACTGGAC
The DNA here is from genome assembly GCA_933207985.1 of Pelobates cultripes. Lineage (NCBI taxonomy): Eukaryota > Metazoa > Chordata > Amphibia > Anura > Pelobatidae > Pelobates > Pelobates cultripes. The sequence goes on along the minus strand of OW240920.1, from coordinate 50,093,844 downwards.
ATACCCCATATTGAATACCCTGGATTGCCTACTTTCAAAAAAATATGTACATGTGGGGTGCTATTCAGAGATTTATGACAGATAATAGTGTTACAATGTCACTATTGATAAATTTTAAAAAAATTATGTTTTGAAACTGCAATATCCTACTTGTACCTATAGCCCTATAACTTGCAAAAAAGCATGTAAACACTGGGTATTTTAAAACTCAGGACAACATTTTTAATCTATTTAGCAGTTTTTTTTTTCATTGCTTTTGTAGATGAGTAAAAGATTTTTCAAGTAAAAGTCAAAAAACATGTATTTTTTTCAATTTTACATCATATTTATTTTTTTTTTAAATTACATTACATGAGATTATATAAATAATGGTATGTAAAGATATCCTTTTTTTGTCCTGAAAAAAAAAAATATAATTTGTATAGGAACAGTAAATGAGCGAGCGGAAAATTACAGCTAAACACAAACACCACAAAAGTGTAAAAAGAGGCCTGGTTGCAAATGTACAACATCGCAAAAACAGTTCAGTCCTTAAGGGGTTAAACTACAGTTTATTTGTTTTTGGTTTTGTACGTATTTGAGCGTTTCACACTGCTACCAGAAAACTGTCACACAATAGATTTTCCTATGAACCGGACTAACCCCCTTAGTCTCTAGGAAGTTGCTAATACTATTTAAAAAAAAAAATAGTGCGTTGTGCCTGACATGTGCTGAAATGTAAACAAAGTTGTTACTTTTATGTTTGTTTTTTGTTTTTACGACATGTCTTTACCTGTCAATGTTGTCATAACTGCGCTGCAAAAAGAAAGAATATACACATATATTTTTTTAAACTAGGCATTCATAAAACATGCTTGCAAACTATCATTTTAATGCGATCCTAAATATATCAAATATGAGGGGGTAAAAAATTCAAAAACAGGTGCTATTCTGGGGAAAAGAGCTAAACAAGGAGTAACAGTTACAATTAAGCCAAAAGAATGTCTCTCCACATTTAACACTTTGCACACAAAATAGCAACTTTGATATATTTCTCCAGAAATTATTTAAATCTTACAATAATATTCTATTACTATTCTGTACTTTCACAATTTCTTCATCTAATCTCAACAACAGCAAAAGTTGAAACACCTACAAGCAATGTGGCAAGATATATGGTAGACAAAAAGGTGTAATAGGTATCTGCTTCATTTCTATATTACATCTCCTAAAACCAACAGTACCATCCAAAGGCTCGTATCTAAACTTATTTATTATTAGTCACATTGTTTTCCAATGCAGTTTTCTTTTTAGAGCTTCTATAGCTTATCTAAAAAGCACTGTACTGGTCCAGAGCACTGTAATTTTTGCAATTACCAATGATAGGCATAAGTTCTTAGCAGGTTATTGAATCAAATATGTCATGTATTTTTCTTTATTGCTGTGGTTTATCTATATCCATGCTCCATTGTGCAGTATGTAATGATACAATTCACTGGTAGATCACTAATATGAATTGCATTGTAGAGCTGATTAAACATTATAACTACTGTTATATTTCTGAAAAAGCCTTTGGAGAACTAAGCTCCGAGTTATTTAAAACCCACAAATATGATGCTGAAATCAATACCACTTTTATGTAGGGTGACAATCAAAATCTTAAAACACCCAATACAGTATGTACAAATGCTGCAAATTCTTCTGCTGCTTTCCAAAGTAGGTATCCTTATTCCTCCTAAAGTGTACAACTTGCTAAATAAAATTCTAAGAAAGCGCAAAAGGATAAACAGCACATAAAAGTAAGGTACCTTTTGATTTAAACACAATAATTGTATGAATAACAATTGATTTAAAATAAAACTGAGCACTGATAAAAACATACAGCACAATGCTGAAAACTAAAATAAATTAAACACTATAGCTCCCAATTTCACGAATAGGAAAACTAAAAGTCTGACATGGGCTGAATGGATACAGTTCACTCCCAGTAGTCCAAGCTAATCCTTGGGGGTCAGAATTTGTACGTGTAATCCTGTCCCAATCTTTACAAATTGGATTTTGGTGTGAAAAAAATGCACAAGCTCCAGGGGAAGCCTTTTTTTTACTTAAGCGTCTCTCCGGCGGGCGCCCTTTGTGTAGCCGGAGAGTGGCTACGGTGGCTCCCAAGATCCAAAAGGTATCGATAATCAGTAGTCTCGGTATTCCATTCAGTCCTCCTATGCGTTTCATGAGCCTTGCACTCACTTCTTCAGGGAATGTGGATAAATACTGAGTACAGGCATAAACTTCTTTTATAGGGAGAGACTCCAATCCTAACTTTCACCCATAGGGCAGTCTCGCAATCGATGGAGTGCTCTTGTAATCACATACTAAACACACCGATTCTATTAGTCCAAACATATCATACACTAGAGAAAATGGAGATAAAACAGATTTTAGCAGCATATTCATTCCAGCATACTGAAAAAAGAAACTAAATCATATTTTGTATCTACTTTTTTCTAGTGAAGTATAAAAACAATTTGAGCTTCAAATGTATAAAAAACATCTCCAATAATTCAGAAGAAAGCACCCACAGCCAGGTTTATTCTTCCTACACTCTGCTACAATAACATTCAGCAACATTTGTCACAATAATGCTCTACACCAGGGGTTTCCAATTAATATTTCCTGTGGAACCCTTTGACATAATGCGCTAACATGGAACCCAAAACATGTTTTGGCGCTGTAGCGCAGATAGTAAACGGATATTAGTAGTTAGGAGCAGGTGTGCTTTTGTGTGCACAGTTGGTGTTTGTATCTAATGTTAGCATTTTGATAGAGCGGTGTGTTTGTATGTAGGCTTTAGGGGCAAGTGTTATAGTCGGAAAAAAAATTGTAAAAGATTATTGATTATACTTAGTGTAATGTTGAGGTTTTTAGTATGTTATACGGGTTATTAGTGTAGTAGTAATATAGTATAGTGCAGTTGTTAAAGGGACAACTTCACTGTTAGGCCATCACATGCAGTCCCCGGACAAAGCAGTTCACTGGGGCCCTGCCTACGCAACCACCCACAGCAATGGAAAGGTAAATTATCGATAAAATGAAGCTTATATTTATTGGTTTAATCCACACAATTGGTTAAACATTACATGAGCCTTGACGTTGAAAAAACAAGATGTTCAACAAAAATGATACTCAGTTGGTAAACAATACAGATGGAGATGGCAAAGTACAAAACAAATATGATTTATTTATTATGAATCAAGTGTTCTATACAAACATTTGAAATAATTGTTTTGCCGAGAATTGCCTTATAATTGGCTTGAAAACAATGGCCTTCAGGATGTTATTTTCCATACATATGAGTGAAATTCTTTGGAGCCCTTATGCATTTCGGGATGCCCCATGGCAACTGCCCAGTGTTCCCATGCCTTAAGACAGCTTTGAACACATGTCAAAGTGCTGCTTGAGATTGGTGTGAGATACAAGTACAGGTACATTCAAATGGCAGCAGCCACTCCAATTTAAGGTGAGCAAATTGTGCACACTGTGAAAAGCTGTAAAATATATACATTCCATACATTTACCTTTGAGCCCCTGAGTCTTTATTTAACTCATATGCTGAAAATGCATTGGCAAGTGTCTCTTTAGAGGCCCACCTAGATTAGGGTCCAACTTTGTGTGTGTGTGTGTGTGTGTGTTTGTCACTCTACACTCTCCAAACCATTTGTGCTAGGGAAATTACACACAGATACACAAAGCCATTTGCACACACACACACACACACACTCTCCCTCTCACTCCCTCAATTTCTTACACACACACATACCTTTTTTTATTTTTTTTATTTTTTGGTCAGCTTCCCTATAATATCTTTGCCTGGGGAATAACTAGAGTCTCATCTCTGGGCTCCAGAGATCCTAGGATCACTCTGCACACAGCTGGGCTCCCTGCAGTTCTGTCCTGATACTGGGGCTGGAGGGACGTAACAGCCACGTACCCACAGGTCTCTTGCTGCTGGCTCCACAGTTTGCACATTCACCTTGACAGAGAAGGCACCTGCTGCATAGTGTTCCTGTCAGCAACGCAACTGCAATCAATGCTTGCTCTGAAGATAGGGGTAATCTGTGCACTCCTCTGCATATTTCATTGTTTTATCTTTAGGCGGCATCACATGTGCAAGTGAATTGATTTTTTGATGAACAGCTGCCACATGAAAAAAAGTTATTAAAAAAAGACTAATTAAATAAATGAAAATCTTATGGGGGTCAATAACCCCCCATATTACTATAATGGAGGATTTAAACCTCCATTTGCTCATATCTGTGAAATGTGTAAAAAAATAGTAACTGACATTGCTGTCCAGTAACTAGAAAAGGTCCCATTCTATGGAAATGGGGCCTATAAATAACTGGGGGGGGGGGGATGGGCAGAACTGCCCCTTGTGCCCCCCAACTGTGGGAATTGGGTGGAGGCAAACTGACCAAAAAGCCAGGGGGACATGCTTATGTCTTGTCTGCTCCAACTTGTGGCCCCCTGGCCCCCATCCAATCAATGGTGGGTAGGTCCTCTACTATTAACAGTAAAGATGGAGTACCTTATGTCCCCTGGTCCCCAATTTGTCCCATTCGGTACGGGGCCATTTAGTGAATAAAGCCATTAGAATAAGAGTCTAGCAGCACACATGTAGTATTATTTTCACTGACTGCAGAATTTGTTTAGTTTTCTACACTACATACTTATTTATGCTCAAAACACTTATTTTTTTCTATTTCAAAATGTATACATTCACCACAGTTGCTGCTGTTGATCTAATAACTAAACAGTAGAGAATATTGATTAACAGTACATTATGGTGACTTCAAAGTGAAACTGAGAAATTCAGACTAATAATAAACAATAACCTTGTTGACATAACTAAAGGGACACTACACTTCCCAAATAAAAATAAATAAATAAATAAATAAACGTTTAGTATATTTATGCCAATTGGAAACCTGCATGCATTAAATTATTCATTTTTTTTTTTTTTAGATTTTTGGGGGTATATCTGAAAACAACTTGCAAAGTTATCTTGCCTGCTTTCTCTGTTATCCCCCTTCCTCTTCCAAACCCCAGACTTTCTGACATTTTGAAGTGCAGCTCGGTGAGAGGTCTTTCCAAGACACTTACTTGGAGTCTCTTGAGTTTAGCTCCACTGAGCAGACAACAGGGCCTGTGTTCAAGCAGGTTACAGGCGGTGTATCAAGGTATAAGGGTTATAACAAACACTGTTGATCTTTTGACCAATATTCACGTAGAGGAGAACTTGGGAAATCATGATTACAATATAGTGTCAATTGGTATAAAATTTAAGACACAAATGCATATGCGGTATCCTAAACCATATAATCTATATAATATATAATATACACATAAAACATATTTTAAAAAGGCAAATTTCAATATATTGCCATAAGCTATTTAATGACTAAAAAACACTGAAAATTAATTGAATATCGTCAAACAAATATTTGAAAGGTCCATTTTTCAGTATGTACCTTTGCGTAAAAAATATAAAAGAAACAAACTAAAACCAATGTGGTTTAGTGAGAAGTAAACATATACATTAAATTTAAGAAAATGGCATTTAAATCAGAAAAAAAATCAGAGGCATCCTATATAAGAACATACATTAATTTGAAGAAATAAAAAATACAAAAATTGAAAGTGTAGGTACAGTGAAAACAGAGATGGATGTGTTAGATAATGAAGACCAGGAAGAAGCAAACATTTTAAATAAACAATTTTTACTCACTATATATAGAAATATGCAGATTGCTGCTAAAATATTGCAGACACATTGTGATTGGATGACGCAGGACTAGGTGCTGCAGCAACTAAAGAAAGCTTATGTAAACAAACTTTCAGGGCGTAAAGATATTCATCCATGAGTACTTAAGGAGCTAAGTGTGGAAATAAGTGAACCTCTGTTTTTAATCTTTCAAGATCCTTTTTCTTTCAGGAATTGTACCAGAGAATTAGAGGAAAGTAGACCTGGTTCCTATATTCAAAAAGGGTTTAAATTCTTAGCCTGGAAATTATAGACCTGTGAGCTTAACTTCTGTGGCTGGGAAAGTATTTGAAGAGTTATTAGGGTGTAATATTCATTGGGAAGAATATTGTAAACAAAAATCAGCATGGTTTTATGAAACATATGTCATGTCAAACAAACTTAATATCATCCTACGAAAACGTAAGTAGAGGTATAGATGAGGGTATTGTAGTAGATGTGATATACTTGGACTTTGACAAGGTATTTGATACAGTTCCACACAATAGGTTGGTGTTCAAAGCAAATGGAATTAGTCTAGATGAAAAATATTTTTCTTGGGTAGAATATTGGTGTAAAGATAGAGTACAGAGAATAAAAAACAAAGACAAAATTACTTGCGCACAATCCTCAATCCCTATGCACATTTAAATAACTAGAGGTTTTTTGTTTCACTCCAATGGCTAATAAAGGGTAAGCTCACCTGCCACGTCAAGGCAAACCTCTTAAGTGAGTCTTACACCAACAATTCACCTTGCTTCTTTAAGCTAAAAGACATTGTCTCTAATGAGACAGAGAGGTGTATTTTTATAAACCCCTATACTATTATTATCCCCTAATATGGTACACATGGCTGTGTAATTCAAAAAGCAAATACAAATATACACATTATTTGTTTAAATGTGCATAGGGATCTTGGATAGTGCTTTGCTGCTGCCCAGGAGTAAGAGGAGGACACAGGACTTAATTTTGTATGTTTGTATAGAGTACGGTGAGTTGACATTAATGGTACATTTTCAAGCTGGACAAACATAAGAAGTCCCTTAGAGTTCTGTTCTGAGACAGCTTCTATTTACTATATTTAAAAATTATCTTGAAATAGGCGTTGAAAGTCATGTTTCAGTGTTTGCAGATGACACTAAACTCTGAAAAGTAATACAGTGTGAGCAGGCTTAGCATAGCTTATTTGCCCCCACACCAAAAAAAAAACTGCATCTGTTACTTTATATCCCAATTTTTTTCTGTTGCCAGAAAAGACACTCTAAATAAAAATAAAAAAACACTTAGCAGCTTGTATGAGTCGGTTCCCCTTGCACCTAATGGTTTGGAAATTGGAATTTCAGCTATTCAGTTGCTGCAGTTCAGTCCCAAGTGAATCTTCAAGTCTATTCATCATTATATATATTCCAGAAGACAATATAGTATAGAAGATGATTGTCTCTGGCACAGATGCACCAAGACTATTATAAGCTAGCAAAAATCAGAGTATAGCTGCCCACATTGCTACTACTTTAGTAAAAGTATATTGCAAAATAATATTTCTGAATACATGACATTCTGAGGAGAGAATGAGAATATATATTGCATAACATATGGCACTCTATTATGAGAAGTAGATGTCTATAATACACACATATGGGGCAGCTTGCATAGATATTGCTCATAAAACTAGTTTACTATCTCTTGGAAAAAAACTTTCGAATTTGGAATAAATGATTCTTTGAATTATTTTAAAATAGGCAATATAAAGGTTCTACAATGCATATTAGGATTGACACAATATGGATAGTAGTATAATGCCCTTGTGAAACTTTGGGATAGTACTGAAAATAAGAATGATCTGTTCCACAACCAGTTAAAATGTTTATGTGTTCTTTAAAGGGGAACTGACAATTCACTGACATTTACAACATTAAAAATTGCAAAATTAAAAACAACAAAATCCCAGTGGGATTATCTCACAATATAAGACACTACAACACCTTGGTGGGGTTCCCTTAGCCCTCAGCAACAAATATACAATATAAAACAAACAAGGTGGAGTATCTTACATACAATGGATAATAACAATGTCCCAAGATGATACTCAAATGTAGAGCCTAAAGTTTAGGCTCAAACTTCAAGTGTTGTGTGATCTTGTAGGATTCCACTCCCTCTTCTGTGTATAGTAGGGTAGATTCCCTCTTCAATACGTAGTAAGGTAGATGCCCCTCTCAGTAACAGAGTTGCTCCAATGGTTTTCCAAAATGAGCTAATATCAATAATATAAAACAATGTATAACATAGGTTAAAAAGTCATTACAATTCATAGGTCATTTTTCAAGAATAGCAAAAATGTGTTTCTCCCATCGTGGGGGCTTCTTCAGTTGCTGTACCTACGAATTGTAAGGACTTTTTAACCTATTTTATACATTGTTTTATATTATTGATTGGATACAATAAAGCTCATTTTGGAAAATCATTGGAGCAACTGTTACTGAGAGGGGCATCTACCTTACTACGTATTGAAGAGGGAGTCTACCCTACTATACACAGAAGAGGGAGTGGGACCCTACAAGATCCCACAATGCTTGAAGTTTGAGCCTAAACTTTAGGCTCTACATTTGAGTATCATCTTGGAACATTAAAAATTACCTATACCTTGTCCTAAATGCTTTTCATAATATTCTCTGTTTTCTTTAAAGTTTATATGAAAGATTTAGTAAATTACACCATAATCCAGTATAAACAAGACAAAGCCAGGACAAGTGTTGCAAATAAGAAGGAGGAACAAAAACATTGCTTCAGTGTTCCTCTTCTGTGCATACTTTGTTTATGTTGACTGACAAGTGCATATGACAGTTTAAAAATGATCGACAGCTAAGATCGAGGTGCCTAGAGTTAGGCTAAAATGGTGTGGATATTTGCTAAACATAAAATTAAAAATCCCAGGAAATGAGTACCTGTTTAATATATTCAGCATTAAATCAGCTTGAATAATATTATCAAACACAGACTTGTTTCTAATGTTCAATAATGTTCTTATTGATTCACTTGATGCAAATATTCATTAAGGTAGCCATCTCTATTTATTACTACAGTGGCTTCTACTTTGCCATCCTTGTGACGAGACCAATCTCGCCACATTGCATTGGAGAAGCCTGGTTGCTCGCCTGCTGCCTCTGGACTATGGCCCCCTTTTAAAAGACTTTATTTCGCCTGGAGAAAAGCTGTATTCGTGTGGTCTGAGCGCCATTCGCTTAATAATGTGCGCTCAGACCTGAGCTATCTGGGGATATGTTACATGTCTGTGTTTTATGTAATAAATGTGACTTTATGTATTTTAAAGTGTTTTGTGTCTTTTTGCAACCATGTGCTTAATGGAGTCTTGTGTCTGTCCTGGGAGATAATTGAATTACTTATCTCCAGGATAGAAGACTCTGAAACTGGTTTGGGCCAGAAAGCCATGCTTCATTTAGTCACAAAGGACTTTTTACTAACTTTTGAACCCCTTGTCTGATTTGTGCCATTTTTGAATATGTTGTTCCCCTGAATGGATTGATTGTGCATATGTAATTTTATGTGAATGTGATGTATGGTTTTAGAGTTATGAAAGTTGGGTAGAAAGTATGTTTTAACTGTGTGTATAATTGAGTTTCCTCTCAGGATAAGGGGAGGGAATATGTGGGATGTAACTGTGATGTGATTGGTTGTTTTATACCTCCCTGTGGGCGGTCCTGTATTTGAAAGACTGTAATAAAAACCAGGCTGGGTGTGCCAGCACCTCAGACCACTGCTTGACCCTCAACACGGAGCCTTGTCTCGTTCTTGGGGGGATTCACTGTATGCTGTTAGAGACTGATTGCCAGGAGTGTAAGCTGTTCGTCTGCTTTTCCTGTTCGTCTGCTAGCAGCTATTTGGGAGGTTCCAGTTCGGGAGTTGGAGTGCTATTTTGTATCCAGTTCGTGAGTTTTGGTGTTCTGCAGTAGCTGTGCCTGGATCTCTGGAAAGGGGGCCGATCGCCTAAACGGTTTTTACCCTTGTGTGCAAAACGGTCCGTTACAATTGGTGGCAAGCGGCGGGATCGTTCCCACAGACAACAGGACAGCTACAGGCGACACCATTCCGTGGATTTACAATTTGAGGGCAACGCATGTCCCAGTACAGCGACCCTGACAGCAACAGAATGGAACCAGCAGTGGAGTACAGATACTCTGTACAGGAATTTGACCGTATGATGTGGTTGCGGCTGAACTTCTACGGGCCTAATCCAGCTGAGAAATCCGTGAAGTTCGTGAGGAGTCTAGTATTCAAGACTCTGCTGTACCGGGCAGAGGGTGACGGTCAGCTGCCACGGTGGGTGGAACTCCACCGGCAGCTACAGTTGCGGGACAGAGAGAGCCCAGTCTCCTCTCCCCAGCGGCAGTGTGATATGCAGGGAATTGGGAGCCCAGTCTCCATTCCCCAGCGGCAGTGTGATATGCGGGGAATTGGGAGCCCAGTCTCCATTCCCCAGCGGCAGTGTAAAGTGCAGGGAGAGGAGAGCAGCGTCCTCCCTCCCCAGCGGCAGGCTGAGTTACAGGGGGCAGAGGTAGTTGTTCCTGCCCCCCAGCAGCAGAGTGATATGCCGGGAAGGCAGTGTAAAGTGCAGGGAGAGGAGAGTAGTGTCCTCCCTCCCCAGTGGCAGGCTGAGTTACAGGGGGCAGAGGTAGTTGTTCCTGCCCCCCAGCAGCAGAGTGATATGCCGGGAAGGCAGTGTGAAGTGCAGGGAGAGGAGAGCAGCGTCCTCCCTCCCCAGCGGCAGGCTGAGTTACATGGGGCAGAGGTAGTTGTTCCTGCCCCCCAGCAGCAGCGTGATTTTTTGGGAATTGAGAGCCCACTCTCCATTCCCCAGCGGCCGAGTGATGTGCCGGGAATTGGGAGCCCGGTCTCCATTCCCCAGCGGGAGATACAGCAGGGAATTGGGAGCCCAGTCTCCATTCCCCAGCGGCAGAGTGTCCTACCGGGAATAGAGAGCCCAGTCTCCTTCCCCCAGCAGCAGGACACTGTATTGGGAGCAGAGACAGTCGGTCTCCCTCCACAGAGGATGAAAGTATGTATGGGAGAGGAGCTTGCTACCACCTCTCCCCAGCGGCGGATCATTAATGGGCAGGGAATAGAGAGCTCAGTCTTCTTTCCCCAGCGGCAGAGTGTTCTATCGGGAGAGGAGCCTGTTACCCCCTCTCCCCAGCGACAGCTTAGAGTATCCAAAGGGGAGACAGTCGGTCTCCCCCTCCGGCAGCAGAGCTGTGCAACAAAAGGGGAGACAGTTGGTCTCCAGCAGCAGAGCGGTGTATCTAAAGGGGAGACAGTCGGTCTCCAGCAGCAGAGCGGTGTAGTTAAAGGGGAGACAGTCGGTCTCCCCCTCCAACAACCAGGCTTCAACCAGGCTACCTCCCCAGTAGCACTGGCACCAGGGCAGAGTACCACTGGTCTCTGCCCACTCAGCAACCCACCAAGTCAGCATACCCGTACCCAGCACAGCCGTGGTGAGGCACCTGGACATGGACAAGCTTCTCCTTTACCCAGGTGTAGTAACCACTTATTGTGGGTGGGCTGTGCTGTTGATTATGTTTTGTGGGTGGGCTGCTGGACTAACAAGGGCACTGACCGGCAGGAGGTCAGATACCCTGTTAGTCTGTTTGGAAAAGGGGAGAGATGTGTCAAGACCAATCTCGCCACATTGCATTGGAGAAGCCTGGTTGCTCGCCTGCTGCCTCTGGACTATGGCCCCCTTTTAAAAGACTTTATTTCGCCTGGAGAAAAGCTGTATTCGTGTGGTCTGAGCGCCATTCGCTTAATAATGTGCGCTCAGACCTGAGCTATCTGGGGATATGTTACATGTCTGTGTTTTATGTAATAAATGTGACTTTATGTATTTTAAAGTGTTTTGTGTCTTTTTGCAACTATGTGCTTAATGGAGTCTTGTGTCTGTCCTGGGAGATAATTGAATTACTCTCCAGGATAGAAGACTCTGAAACTGGTTTGGGTCAGAAAGCCATGCTTCATTTAGTCACAAAGGACTTTTTACTAACTTTTGAACCCCTTGTCTGATTTGTGCCATTTTTGAATATGTTGTTCCCTTGAATGGATTGATTGTGCATATGTAATTTTATGTGAATGTGATGTATGGTTTTAGAGTTATGAAAGTTGGGTAGAAAGTATGTTTTAACTGTATGTGTAATTGAGTTTCCTCTCAGGATAAAGGGAGGGAATATGTGGGATGTAACTGTGATGTGATTGGTTGTTTTATACCTCCCTGTGGGCGGTCCTGTATTTGTAAGACTGTAATAAAAACCAGGCTGGGTGTGCCAGCACCTCAGACCACTGCTTGACCCTCAACACGGAGCCTTGTCTCGTTCTTGGGGGGATTCACTGTATGCTGTTAGAGACTGATTGCCAGGAGTGTAAGCTGATTGTCTGCTTTTCCTGTTCGTCTGCTAGCAGCTACTTGGGAGGTTCCAGTTCGGGAGTTGGAGTGCTATTTTGTATCCAGTTCGTGAGTTTTGGTGTTCTGCAGTAGCTGTGCCTGGATCTCTGGAAAGGGGGCCGATCGCCTAAACGGTTTTTACCCTTTTGTGCAAAACGGTCCGTTACAATCCTGTTTTATAATTTTATGCTAATTCTTCTGTTCATAATAAGAGAAATAAGGGACACATTTTCTAACTGGTGTTGGAAAATTAGTTTTCCCAAGATCTTCTGCTACCACATTTTTTATGGTTCCAATGATGCTATTGGGAAATATATAATTAGATTCCTTAAATAGATTAAATTTCCTAGGTTATAACCTAGTTTAGGGAAGCTACCCAAAACATAAACATATGATTTTATACAACATGATTAATTAAACTTTAATGTTTTTGTTCAATCAAGATCTATAAAAATCTCCTTGGTCTGTCTGATTTCCATACATAGATTTAACAAGGCAATTTAAAGATAGTTCAAGAACACAAAATGTTCTGGAGATCTTGGATGTTGAAGGATGTAATATCTATCCAGATAAAAGCCTGCATGCTATTTTTGATGGTGGTCACAAGTCACAAGTCAAAAAGGGCAGAAATACTATTTTATAGAAAAGGCAGTATATGTCTGAAATTTATTTTGTAGAAGGAATAAAGTCATGGTTGCCATATATGTTGGGCAATCCCAAAGAATAAATAATTAAAGAAAGAACAAGGCTTCTGAAAAAGCAAGCTAAATGGGCCACTTAGCCTTTATTTGTATGTGAATATTAAATAATCTTACATGCCTTTAGTCATTCTGTCCAGAATTCTTGCTTCTCACACTTGAAGGGATTTTTGAATCGTTCCTCTGTTATGTCTATCTCAATTCATGGTTCCCCAATGCAGAATAAATTTGATAGATAAGTCAGCTTATTTAAAAATAAATAATTTATGAACTTACACATCAGCAGTTTAATTCAGGCTTTGCTCAACAGATAATATGCTGTTAAGAAGATAATCACCCTTTACCGAGCAGGGTGATATGTTACACCATCCAATTATATTGTCTTTTAGTTCTTGTAACATCTTACTGCATCCTGTCATTGAGATACAAGAAAAAGAAAAAAAATGAAACCCTAAAACACAATATAATGTCAGAAAAATATGTTCATGTATTTCAATTAACATACATTTCAAATCTTGAAAGCCATAGGATTGTGTAGCTGACTGAAAAATTGCCATTACTCAACTTTCAGTGCGCCGAACAGATAATAATGTAATTATATAAACTTGATATGTTCTATGATTGTGAATTTTTTTCAATTTGTTGATTTTGCTGTATTAAATGTAATTATTAAATTGAATATCATGGCGTCACAATATAATTCTTTTAAAACATACAATTTCAAGAATATGATCACATTTTTGTCACACATACAGAATCTCATTGGTATATACAGTTGCAAGAAAAAGTATCTGAACCCTTTGGAATGATATGGATTTCTGCACAAATTGGTCATAAAATGTGATCTGATTATCATCTAAGTCACAACAATAGACAATCACAGTCTGCTTAAACTAATAACACACAACGAATGAAATGTTGCCATGTTTTTATTGAACACACCATGTAAACATTCACAGTGCAGGTGGAAAAAGTATGTGAACCCTTGGATTTAATAACTGGTTGAACCTCCTTTGGCAACAATAACTTCAACCAAACATTTCCTGTAGTTGCAGATCAGAAGTGCACAACGGTCAGGAGTAATTTTTGACCATTCCTCTTTACAGAACTGTTTCAGTTCAGCAATATTCTTGGGATGTCTGGTGTGAATCGCTTTCTTGAGGTCATGCCACAGCATCTCAATCGGGTTGAGGTCAGGACTCTGACTGGGCCACTTAAGAAGGTGTATTTTCTTCTGTTTAAGCCATTCTGTTGTTGATTTACTTCTATGCTGTGGGTCATTGTCCTGTTGCAACACCCATCTTCTGTTGAGCTTCAGCTGGTAAACAGATGGCCTTAAGTTCTCCTGCAAAATGTCTTGATAAACTTGGGAATTCATTTTTCCATCGATTATAGCAATCCGTCCAGGCCCTGATGCAGCAAAGCAGCACCAAACCATGATGCCCCCACCACCATACTTCACAGTTGGGATGAGGTTTTGATGTTGGTGTGCTGTGCCTTTTTTTAGCCACACATAGTGTTGTGTGTTAATTCCAAACAACTCAACTTTGGTTTCATCTGTCCACAGAATATTTTGCCAGTACTGCTGTGGAACATCCAGGTGCTCTTGTGTAAACTGTAAACATGCAGCAATGTTTTGTTTGGACAGCAGTGGCTTCCTCTGTGGTATCCTCCCATGAAATCCATTCTTGTTTAGTGTTTTACGTATTGTAGATTCTCTAACAGGGATGTTAGCATTTGCCAGTGACTTTTGTAAGTCTTTAGCTGACACTCTACCTTACCGTTAACTGATAAACAGCAAGGCTTTTGGAGATACTTTTATAACCCTTTTTAGCTTTATGCAAGTCAACAATTCTTAATCGTAGGTCTTCTGAGAGCTCTTTTGTGCGAGGCATCATTCACATCAGGCAATGCTTCTTGTGAAAAGCAAACCCAGAACTGGTGTGTGTTTTTTATAGGGCAGGGCAGCTGTAACCAACACCTCCAATCTCATCTCATTGATTGGACTCCAGTTGGTTGACATCTCACTCCAATTAGCTCTTGGAGATGTCATTAGTCTAGGGGTTCACATACTTTTTCCACCTGCACTGTGAATGTTTACATGGTGTGTTCAATAAAAACATGGCAACATTTCATTCTTTTTTGTGTTATTAGTTTAAGCAGACTGTGTTTGTC
Source organism: Pelobates cultripes (assembly GCA_933207985.1). Taxonomy (NCBI): domain Eukaryota; kingdom Metazoa; phylum Chordata; class Amphibia; order Anura; family Pelobatidae; genus Pelobates; species Pelobates cultripes. The sequence continues at coordinate 50,078,747 of OW240920.1, read as the reverse complement.
TATTGTTGTGACTTAGATGATGATCAGATCACATTTTATGACAAATTTGTGCAGAAATCCATATCATTCCAAATGGTTCACATACTTTTTCTTGCAACTGTAGATCTTTTTTTGTTTTGTTTGTTTAATATCTTTTTTATTACGTTTTTGAGTATAGAAATAGGGGGATACAGGAAAAAAAAGGGGGGAGACATTGTAACAATACATTGGGAATCACTAACATATCACATGGCCTACCCCACTTGACTCTTTAAACAATGCTCAGAGTACAGCTGTTGTGTAGGTGGCTTAGTAATTCGGGAATGTGGTTAGGTTAGTGTTCGAAAGAGGGGAGAGAGATTGGGGGTGGGAGGGTGTCCTGCTGCTCTAAAGTCTGTTATGTTGAGTCTAATACCTGTTGGGGTTCAGATAGCTACATGAGGCATTATTTACATTTCTACTGTCTCCCTTGTTGCGAGGTGCAGACTAAGATCTTAGGGGTGTTACCCCAATACAGGAGCCACGGTTCCCAGATCTTAAGGTACCTGCCTCTGTTCCCTAGTGCCGACCAGTGCATCTCCTCCAATTCTCTCATTTTTTTCTACTTGGTGGACCGATTGTTCTCTAGTCGGTATGTCAGTACCTCGCCAATACCTAGGTATCAGGGCATTTGCTTCTCCCAGAAGTAAGGACAGGAGTTGCTGTTTGCGTTTCTCCTTGAAGGAGCCAGCCCAGGAGAACTTGGGATGGTGTCAAGTGAGTCTGCAGGGTCAGGATTTTAGTGATCTCATCTATTATTTGTGTCCAGAACGGTGTTATTGCCCTACAGTTCCACCAGATGTGCTCAATGTTACCCTGTTCTTCTCCACATCTCCAGCATTTGTCACTGATTGCGAGCCAGTATGAGTGTAGTTGTACCGGTGTTCTATACCACCTAGTGACTCTCTTATAAGAGGTTTCTTTTCGTGCTATGCTAATTGGGGTTTTAGTCCCCGAGATCATAATCTGGGCCCAGTCTTCCTCCATCATATGTATGCGGAGGCCTCTCATCCATCTACTTTGGAATGTGGGTCTGAATTGATTCCCTATCTCTGCATTGAGAATTCGGTATATGGCTGAGAGTGGGAGTCTAGTTTTGTTTCCCTGGGTGCTCATGCGTTCAAATGGTGTCCTGTCTCTCTCTCGCCACAAGGGGAGGATCGACTGCGTCAGGTAGTTGGACAATTGGGCCCTTCCCATGATGTCTAGGAGTGTCTCTTGTCTATTGAGTTTGGGGAGTGCTTTAAGTTTGGGTGTTGTATCCCCTGTTATGAGTGTCCTGATATCGGGATTAGGGGTCCCGAGGAGCCAGGATAATGTGGTGGGACCTTTGCCATTCTCAAAGTCTGGATTAGCTGCTAAAGGGAAATATGGGGAGATACCCGGGGGAAGATTCCATTCCTCTTTATGTCTTCTCCATACCCTGAGGATATTATGGATTAATGGATATAAGGCTCTGAATGTTTTGATTTCTGACTGTACCTGTGGGAGAGTGTTCATCAGGTCTGTGATGGAAAAAAGAATATTGACCGCAAATGCGGAGATCTTCATCTCCTCCCCAGGGTACTGATATCCACGTATTCTGGGGTTTTTACGAATGGCTGACAGAAAGGGCTCTACTGCTAGTACAAACAAAAGGGGCAACAGCGGGCAGCCCTGCCGGGTCCCATTACTTATTTGAAAGGAGGTGGACAGTTGTCAGTTCACTCCAACCCTGGCTGTTGGCCATCTATATAGGGTCTGTATCCAATTTCTCAGTTTTGGTCCAAATCCTAGCCCTTCCAACACTTTAAAAAGCTATGTCCAGTCCACCCAGTCAAAGACCTTTTCCGCATCTATGCCCAACAACAGAGTCGGTGTGTTAGTCGCGTTTGCTCCATGTATCACACTGATTATTCTCGAAGTGTTGTCCCTGGCTTTGCGCCCGGGTCCAAAGCCTGCTTGATCAGGGTGGACCAGGTTTTGAAGTAGAGGTTTGATACGGTTTGCAATTAATTTGGCTATGAGTTTGAGGTCCAAATTAATAAGGGAGATAGGTCTGTAATTGCCGCATACCTCAGGGTCCTTCCCAGGTTTGGGGATGATGGTAATAGATGCTCTCAGCATCGGTGGAGGCAGTGAGGAGTTCGGTCCCATCCCATTAATAGTTTTAAGAAAGTGTGGTTCCAGTTCCCCAGCTAAAGTTTGGTAGTATTGTGCAGTTAGACCGTCTGGGCCCGGGCTTTTGCCTTTCAGCATTGTTTTGATGGCGAGGGACAGCTCCGAAGGAGAGAATGGCTCCTCCAGTGCTTGCGCCATAGTGTCTGGTACTCTGGAGGCTATATGTGCAGTTAAATAGTTTTGTATATCCTCGGGTGTTCCCTCTGGGGGGGTAAGATTATAGAGGGTGTGATAGAAGTCGTGGAATGCTTCCGCTATGTCTTTGGTGGTGTGACAGTGTGTCCCCATTTTAGTTTTAATTCTAGCTATAAATGATTTTTGGAGTTTGGCCTTCAAGGCTCGGGCCAGTAATTTCCCGCTCTTGTTCCCATATGTATAAAATGAGCTTCTCGTTAGTTGGAGCGATCTTTGTGCTTTTAGTGACAGGAGAGAACGAATCTCCATTCTAAGGGCCATTAGCTTTTGAAAGGTATCTTGGGTAGGGTTGTTCTTGTGTAGTGTTTCTTGCTCGTGTATTGCGTCCAATAAGGTGTCCAGTTTGAGTGTTCTTTCTTTCTTAATTCTTTTATCAAAACTCCTCTAATGACCCCTTTATGAGCTTCCCAGACCCATGCATCCGATGTGTCTGCTAATGAATTGTCTATGAAATAGTCACTTAGAGTCTTTTTCATGTCTTTTAGGACCCTAGGGTCACCCAGAAGGGTCTCATTGAGACACAAGTGAGAAGTGTGTGTGGGGGCATCCCACACATATGGTACGCAGTACCAGAGGAGCTGTCCATCGAGTGGTTGAGGACCATGTTCCAGTCACCTCCCATTATCACAATACCTTCTGCAAACTCTTCTAGTTTAGTTAGACATGTTCGGGTGTAGGAGCCCTGGTCTGAGTTTGGTGTGTATATGTTTGCGAGAGTGATCATTGAGCCCTGGCATTTCCCCTTAACAAATAAAAATCTCCCCCCCGGATCTACCTTGACACTGGATTCAGTGAGGGCTGCACAGGAATTTACTAATATTGCCACACCTCTGGATTTGCTGCTTTTATAGTTAATATAGTATGATTGTTGTCGAGATCTAAGCTTTGGTTGGAATTCGCCTCTGTAGTGCGTTTCCTGGATAAATACGATATCAGCTTTCTGCCTGTCAATCTCCTGTGTTAGTGTACTTCTTTTCTCTGGGGAGTTTAGGCCCCTCATGTTCAGGGACATTAACTTAAGTTGTGCCATCATGATAGAGATTATTGTTTTTACTTGAATTATGATGGTATTGGTGCAGGACTATGGGGATTGTACCTGGGGAGAAAGGTGGAAAGGGGGGAAAACAGAAACTATGTACATAAATATGATGCAAGAGCGTCATATACTTAGTGAGTTGGCGCTGCACTTGCGGGAGACTCAGTCGCGTCCCCAAGTAGTTGTAAGTGCCTCTCTGGTGGGGGGTGGTGACCGTTCTTTTGCGGCAAGGGGTATGTGATTGAGGTACAGAGGGTAATCTGGGTACCAGGGGCTTGAATCATAATTCTCTGTACTTGGGTCTATCCCTGTATCCCTTTGAATATACCCGGACCTGCACATTCATACGCCGTTTTTACCTTAAGCGGATACTTGTACTCATACTATTGAGGGCTATAGAAGCCGGTTGATACATAACAAGAATCATTTTTGTGGTAATAACATCGCTTAAATATTTAAGCTAAACCTTTTTTTTTAAATTTTTTTTTTTAAACTTATCTAGAAAACTTGCGTGGTGAGAGTCCTCAGCTTTTAAATTAGATACAGCAAAGGATATGTGTGGCCATTCATGCCGTTTTCACGCTGGTGTGTTTCTGAGTGTAGTGGGTGTTTCTGCTCCCATTTGGTTCTGCCATCTGTGCTTCCTCAGCGTTCTCTGCCATTTGGGTCTTTGTTGCATTTGAGTGTAATCACCAGCTGATAGACCTGTCCAATCTTCCACTTCGGTGAGGGGTTGGCCCAGGGCCTGTTGGAAGCCTGGGATGTCTGCTGGGGTTGTAATGGTGTGTGTTCCGTTCTGGGTCACCACTGAGAGTGCAAATGGGTAATTCCAGCGGAACTTTATTCTTTTCTCTAAGAATGCTGTGGTGATGGGTTTAACGCCCTTCTGGCCTGCAGTGTAGTGGGTGAGAGATCCTGATATACTGCTACCGGGTGGCCTTCAAGATTCAGGTCCTTATTCTGCCTGGCCTTGTGGAAAATTTCTTCTTTTAAGGGGAAGTTGTGTAGGCGGCATATAAGGTCTCGGGGGCTCTCCGATGGTAAGTTTCTGGGTCGTGCTGCTCTGTGAGCCCTGTCGAATTGGATCGCTGTGTCGGGTGGTCTAGCAAGTATGAGGTTAAAGAGGGTAGTTAGTATCTGTATGGGGTTTTCCGTAGAGCCTTCCTGGCTTTCTGATACTCCTCTTACCTGCAAGTTGTTGCGCCTTCCCCGGTTATCCACATCGTCCAGTTTCCGTTGCAGGTGTATTAAAGCATCTAAATGAAGCTTCTGTGTAGTGTGGCACTCCGACCACTGTCTTTCAGAGAGCTCCTCCGCATCCTCCAGGGCTTGCACCCTGGTTCCCAGTTGCTGGATGTCCGCATTCACAGCTTGTAATTTTTCGCTGAAGGAATTCACCAGTCTCTGGAACATGTCAGCCAGGTCTTTCTTCGAGGGCAGTTGCGTGAGTAATGTTCTGATATCAGCTTCTTCTACTGAGTCCTCAGAGGCAGATGGGCTGGATGGTTGACTGCCTCGTGTAGTAGTCATGGGCGCCATTTTGCTTCAGTTGTTCTTGTGAAGAATCTCCTCTGAGAGGTGATGGGGGTTCTCGGATGTCGAGGTGCTCCCCGAAGTGCTGCGTTGTTTTTTTTGTTGCCATTGCTGAGGTAATCGCCGGGTTTTGCTTATTAAACCCCTGTCATGGACAGAGCTTGGCTCTCAAGCTGCCAGTCTCGTCGGTGCCATGGCCACGCCCCCTGGTATATAGATCTTTTACGTCATCAGACCTTCACTACCATCATTTTAACCAAATTGGAGCGCATTCGTCCACAGATATCATCAGGTAATGTCTTGGTGGTACACCATTACTTGAACAAAAAATATAAATAAATGTCCACACAATTGACGATGACATTGGAGAACTGAGAGAAGCAAGAGAGCAGTCACAGCTAAGAACTTTTCACCTTTTACACAGAGCTGGTATTATGTCATGTATCCCTGCAGTCTACATCTCTCTTCAAAAAGCATAAAAGAGTACATGTGGATATATAAGGTACAGGCTGGTCGGGAACTCAGTCAGTAACAACATTGGGGCTCTAAGGCTTTCGGGTAACTACTGGTGAGTGTGCAGTATATATGGATAAGTGAGCAAGTGCGTTTGTCAGTGACTGAATATGTCTAAGTGTTTGTGTGTACCTTTGAATTAATCTGTGTGGGTATGGGCTACTCTTTGTGTCAATAAGTGAACGTATGAGTCATTGTTTGTAAGGGTCAGTCTGTACATGTCAATGAGTATTTGTGTGCATGGATCAGTATTTTGGTCAAATGTGTGCTTGTGTCTGTATGCATCAGTACGTGTGTGCATGGCTCAGTCTGTGTGTGTACATATTTGTGTCAATAACTGTGAGTACACCAGTTAACATTAATAAGAGTGCATCCACTGAAATATTTTTTTTCAATATCTGTAAAATTATCTAGTTCCACAAAATATATGTGACTTTCTGAGAGTATTAAGCATGTGCATGTGTATACACATATAGCAATAAATGTGCGTGTATATATAATAAGTATTATTTTAATTATTTTCAGACCTGTATAAAAACATGGCTGCTTTTTATTCCAGCCTGTTCATGTAGCCACATGTACGTAAGACTTTCTCTCTTTCTTTCTTTCTTTCTCTCTCTCTCTCTCTCTCTCTCTCTCTCTCTCTCTCTCTCTCTCTCCCTTTGTTTTAAAATAGTTTATAAAGACTTCATTTTTTATGATCTAGGGCAATAGTACTCGTTTTAATAAATTTTCTCTGTGTACCTTTTGATTGTTGTGTGTCTAAATGTATTATTCCTCTTATATTTGAGTAAATGTGATTTATTTATTTGTTCACTGTGTTCACTCATGGCATTTTTTTCTTTGGTTCCAGCTCAGGTCCGTATGCTCCATCCACAGTCACAGAAATTCACTGAGGAAATAAACACCCTTGCTAATTGTGCTCAGTAGAACCAGTTGCATGCACCATGGGAAACCAATTATAAAACAATGCACTAAGACTTAAAAAATAAGAATTCAACTCACAAATGGCCAATAAATCCAATACATTTTGTGGATCTGTGGCCTTTAGGAAAACTTATTAAAATTGTAGAATTGTGTGTATATGTGTTTTTATGTGTTTAATCTATGCTTTTACTAATACACTGTAGCAGAATTATATCTAAATTTGGTACAGAGAGATACCTGCCTGAACATCCAATGATCTGTAGTCTGCAACTGCCAGAATGCCAAAGTTAAAGGGACACTATAGTCACCAGAACAACTACAGCTTATTGAATTTGTTCTGGTGAGTAGAATCATATCCTTCAGGCTTTTTGCTGTAAACACTGTAAACAAATTACAGCCTCGTGATAACTTCACTGGCCACTCCTCAGATGGCTGTTAGAGATCCTTCTGGGTCATGGCTGCCTAAAATGCATCCAAACATTCAGTATCTCCTCCCTCGGGATGCAGACACTGAACTTTCCTCATAGAGATGCATTGATTCAATTCATCTCTATGAGGAGACGATGATTGGCCAGGGCTGTGTTTGAATAATGCTGTATCTGCCCCTGATCTGCCTCTTTGTCAATCTCAGCCAATCCTATGGGGAAGCATTGTGATTTGATCAGGCTACTACTTCTGCTGTCAGCAGGCACTGGGCAGGTCTAAAGGAAACAGTGACAAAGCATGCAGCTCCAGACTTGAATATAAGTAAGATTTTACAATATTCAGGAAGGCATGAGGGGACCATGGTGGTTTTAACTCTATAGGGTTAGGAATACATGTTTGTGTTCCTGACCTTATAGTGCTCCTTTAAGCCATCATTATTATAGCATTTGTTCTAAGCACTGAAGAGTAATTCACACATGGTAAACCAAGTGTGTATGTAATAGTGACAAACACTTCCATAAGTGACAGCATGAACCATAAAGTTAAAAAAAAGTTATCTGGCATACCCTGAAGCCCCTCCCCCCCCCCTTAACCCCTTGATGAAATGTAATAACAACTAGTGTATGTAGTAAAGTATGTATGTAGCAAAGAAAAAATGCATTTTAGAATTCAAATAATAAGAAGGATCACAAAGATAAAATGTAAGTGGCACTTATTCCAATCCAAGATAAAAACAAGACACAGTGTTAGTGCACACAGTAATATAATTACCTTTTACAATGTAATAAATATTTTTTTATAAATATAAGTATTTATTACATTGTAAGAGGTAAATATATTGCTGTGTGCGCTATTACCTTATATTATTTATCTAATAAGTAAAATCAATTGGAAATTGCTGACCAACAAAAAATCTTCACTGCAGTTGTTCACTAATAGTTTGCCAGCCAGTCAAAATACTTACCGATAAGTCTTTTTTATAGCCAAAGTTCATATATACACATTGCTAGATATCAACAACAAAATAATGGAAAAACATTTTTTTTATTAGTTTTCTAGTACATACACCTTATGATCATACAGATGCCTGTAGTATCACAGTAAAATATTAGCAAAAATCGAAAATGGATAAAAAAAAAACAAAAACAGAAAAATGAAATAACAATACAGCAACATTGATCAAGCAATACATATATAATGAAATGGAGCAAGTATATAGGCAAGTGTACTAATGTGGTAGAAAATCTGCAATTAATAAAGTGATAGAAGGGACACAGTGAAGTAAACATAGTTACATAAATTGTGTTGATTCTATTAAAATCATTTATAATTTATCTATTACAGTTTTATACCAGTTTTTATATATAATAAAAACAAAATTTGGTTCTAGGAATTACGAGTGTAAATACCAACTTCACCTAATTGTATGATAGCTATCTGAAAAATAAATGAAAAATAATATAAGTTAATATGTACATAACATGTCATAAAGTGTATGTAGTGTAATAAATTTAAAGTGACAATGTCTAAAATATTATCAACAAACATTTATTATTCAAGTGTATATTTTAGAGTATACAGCTCTGTATGTGTTGTATTGTACATTTGTTTTTCTAAATTAGTAGGTAATTTAGCACTTGTTTGATTCATGCTAATTTAAATGTGTTACTGGTGATGTTGATGGTTGTAGTATTAGTGGTGGTGATGGTAACATTTACAGTGGTGACCTTGCACGGACCATAAACAACAGTATCCGACTCAAAGTTTGAGTGAGTGCAAATGAAGAGGTAGCTAGACAAGAGGAAGTTTTTCTCTTCCTTTTTAAAAATTTTTTTTTACTGAACAATTGAACACATATCTCCTAGTCAAAGTTGTTTCTGGTGCCCCTGGCAATAACTAGCTAACTTGATAAAGCAGCAACTAAACCAAGTCTCACACTATAATCAATAACATAGTCTATTTCCCACTCCAACATAAGCACAGCAAGAGTAACATGCACACAGTATCACTGCTGGTTTGTCTTTTTCAGTAACTGCTGTCAAATGGTCTTGACTATCCAACTTGGAAGTATAGCTTTTTACTGCTCCTCATTTTATTCTTTTATTGGTTAGTTGTCACATGATCATGACTAAAATCACCATTTACTAGCTGTTTTGCATAAAATGTAATGGTTAATATATACATATATTGGTATTATAGGAATTGTAACTGCCTCGGTTTGACAGAAGCTCTATTCCACATGATTAGGCAGTCCTCTTGTCCACCATGGCAAACTAAGCTGCTTATTTGCCCCCACCAAAAAAAAAGAAAAACAGCATCTTCTCCATTCCATCACTTTTTTTTTTTTGTGCCAGGAAAGGAACTCTGAATCAAGAATGAAAATGAGCACGTCCATGCTTGCATGAGTCCGTTCTCCTAAGATCCATGTGGCGGCTCAGAAATCAGAATTTTGGTCAATCACCAGATTGACCTGAATTCAGCCAAATTGCATTTTGGTGTCAAACAAATCTCTAAGGCTAGTAAATGCTATTCAGAATCAATTATTTCATACTGCATAAGAAAATTGTTAAATCTCACCCAAATTCATGAATCAAAGGCCAGAGATAAAAGAAATTTCAAAGTTCTATTTTGGGAAGACTACTTATTGATATTGAAAGTAAAATAAAATGGGTCAATTGGTGTACTGCACTATATACAGGGTTGCCAAACAGTAGGTGTACAGTTGAATAAATTAAATTCATTACAACCGATAATATGAGTACACATACACACTGACACACAACAAAGTGGCAGTTAAATTTCAGGCATTTAAATATTATTGGGGCAGTTGGAAAGAATAGTGGAGGGCAGATGAAATAATTATTTTTCTTTACTTTTATTGTGAATGATGAAAGCCAACTTGAGTCAAGAACAAAGAAAGTGGATTCTAAAGCAGCAATGGAAGACTGAAAATGCCAAGAGGGTGTGCAAAACAAAACAAGAAGTATTTGACTCTCCTTCACCAAAACGTCTGACAATTTATTGTATGCATTTGAAGCAATGGGTGCAATGATTAATGCACCAAAATCTGGATGTCCTAAGACAACTATGACAGAGTAAAATGAGATGAGGCATGTGAACAGTCTGAAAAAGTCCACACAAAGTGAATCTCAGCAGCTATTTATACAGAGAACTCCCTTGCAATGCTTAATGCGTAAATTGCAATTAAAGCTATACCGTTCAAGACTGTTACATGGTCTTCTGTAGGACAACCCAGACCATTGGTTGCAAATCTTTGAGATGATGTGTAACCAATCATCTAACGAACAAGACCTTCTTGATAAGATCATCTGGTCAGATGAGGCTTCTTTAAAATTGTCAGACCACGTGAACAGGCTTAGCTGTGTGTTTTGTGCAGATGAAAATCCTCATTTGACTATTACATTACAAGTGAGCCAGCCAGGCATCACAGTGTGAAGTGTATTGTCCAGCAAAGGTGTTGTAGAACCAGTTTTCTTCCATACAGCCGTGTATAGTAGCAAACTTAACACCAATGGACTGCTTTTTTTGGGGAGGTGCAGCAAAGAAAAAGGTTTTTGAGAGGAAGCCCTAGACAATGGACAAATTAAAGAATTTCATCTCTAAAACATTTATGGACATCGGTGCGGACTGTCGTACTGTGTGTCACAGTGGACTAGACAGGTTTGAAGAATGTTGCAACATTGTTGAAAGACATTTCGAGCACTTATGAGATTAGTGTTAAAGAAATATAAATGTAATAAACAGTGTATTAAAATACAAATAAACGATTCTGTATACCAACTTTTAAACCACCCTGTAAATATACAATATGAATATTATGGATATAATTGTCAGTACATTGATGGGCAATTTGCCATCAATTTGGTTTACAAATGAAGTGAGAAAACATAACCAATAGAGGGAAAAAGAGGAAGGATTTTTTACTTCTATAGGTTTATAATTGAAAAAAAATCAATGTTTAGTTGCTATATTTTAACCATCAATCATATTTTTCCCATTAATCCACTCTTTTTTTTTTTTGGTGCCAAGGTGGTGAACTTAAAATCCCAAAGCAAAATAGACATGTTAGTCCATCACGCTAGTAATTTTCTTGGTTCTACAACTGTATGGTGCTTCGGAGATATAGAATTCATTCAATTGGACTAAATTTCGATGAATTAAAAGCTGTACAAAACCAAATATATATATATATATATACAAGTATAGTGGCACTCACCCTTTCAATGAATCAGTAAAAGACTGCCTTGGTGCAATCCCACGCTGGATATGTAAAGCAAAAAGGAAAGAGATGCACTCTCAGGTCTTTGTAAAAAAACTCGATATTATTTAATAACAGGTAACATACATCTGATCAGATGTATGTTACCTGTTATTAAATAATATCGAGTTTTTTTACAAAGACCTGAGAGTGCATCTCTTTCCTTTTTGCTTTATATATATATATAAAATGTGAAAAAGTATAGCTGCACTCACGGTTGAAAAATAAAATCTTCAATGCTTTATTTGGTCACTTAAAATAAGGATCGACGTTTCAGATGATCAAGATGTCTTGATCCTGAGGAAAGTGCACAAGTTGGACTGAAACGTCGATCCTTATTTTAAATGCCCAAATAAAGCATTGAAGATTTTATTTTTCAACCGTGAGTGCAGCTATACTTTTTCACATTTTCTGGAATTTTCTACCATTGAGCCCAGCCTGGCACCCGGCAACATTTTTGTAATATTATAGCTTGAGTGCAAGGACTTTTTTATATATATATATATATATATATATATATATATATATATATACTAAAGTCCTTGCACGCAGACTGACCGAAATGTTTAAGTGCCAGGTGCACAATGAGCCAAAGCCAAGAATACAATAAGGTAAAGGATGGCTTGCACTCACGATCTTTTGAAGATAAAAAAATATTCCTTTATTAGAAGATATTCCATAAAATCATCAACGTTTCAGCCCCAAACAAGGAAATCCCCAAACGAGGGCTGAAACGTTGATGATTTTATGGAATAACTTCTAATAAAGGAAAAAATGTTATCTTCAAAAGACCATGAGTGCAAACCGTCCTTTACCTTATTGTATTCTTGGCTTTGGCTCAACCCCAACACCAGTACATTTTCTGTCTGAACACCAGGCAAGGGAAGTGTCTCCTTTTGGGATACGAATGCTCCCCCTGCTTACGAAATGACGACCACCTAAGCGAGCACTCATTAACTACTTCCCTTGCGATTTCACACTTTTGTTAATGGTGTGAACGTTCTAATTAATTGGGATGAACATTTTAATGGGGCACCGGGGTGGTCCGCGTTCAGGAGACGAATGGGTTCTGTTCGTATTGACGCTTTCCGAATGTGACAACAAGGCACAGCACACAAAATACAATGGGAAACACACAATTCAAAAAGAAAACACACGAATAAGCAGACTAAGCAGTGGTTCTGCTACATATATATATATATATATATATATATATATATATATTTTACAATTTAAGAAAAAGGTTTGGAGGGATGACCCTGAAATATCTATCCATACACTATTAGAACTGAGTGCCAGTACTATGTCTTTAATCTTCTATATAATCTTGTCTCACTAAGCAATCAAGCTGCATTGTACTTTGACCTTAATTTCCATCAAATAATATCAGACTTTGAATCACTGTACAAGTCAATTTGATTTCTTTACATTTCCTTAAACAATTAGTAATTTAATATTGTTCCAGCAAAGTGCTGTTTAAGACAGTTTAGAAGCATTAATGATAATCTATAGAACTGTTAAGCAGAGTTTTATATAAAATAAAATGAAAAAAAAGGTAAAACTTTTAGGCTCTTTCTGCTAGCCAGTATTGCTTTATTTCTTAACAATTACCTTGGTTTACAGTAAATTCTTTTTTCAGTACTCTTCTGTGTCCAATACTAAGATCCTAGCAGATTTGTTTTTTACTAGATTTATATGGTTTTCCCAACAAAAAAGAAGCACTTTTAACCCCTTAAGAACGGCAGGCATTCTATGCCGTCCTTTTTTAGGCGGTCCTAAACGCCGGGGGGCGGAATCGAACCTCCGCCCTTTGTACTTACCAGTCGCAATCCTGGCCCTCTGCCCGATCCGGCCCCCCACAGCAATGTGATCACGGGGTCCTCGCGATTACATGGCCAGAATAGCCGGCTTATGCAGTGCATGCAGGGGGACTGCCTGAGCTCTTAGACTGTCCCCTTAATGCCTGCAAAAAAGTTTTTAAAAGTAAAAAAAAAAAGTTATAAAACTGTTTTTAAATTAATTAAAAGATACTTAGATCATATATATATATATATATATATATATATATATATAATCTAAGTATTTAATATACACATACATACATCATTAATAAAAGTGTATTTTAATATTAATATATATATATATATATATATATATATATATTAAAATACACTTAGAATGATGATGATTTTATACATAGATAGATAGATAGATATATCTGGGAAGCACCCTGGTATTTCAATAAGCTGTGTGGAAGAGGGAAGAGTGCCAGAAAACTACTATTTGTATCTATATAAATAAATAAATATATACATATATAAAACATCCTTCACTTAAAGGGGCAGTATTTGCCACCTAATAAGTTTTAGTCCAGATCTTACAACCAATATAATTGTTTAGTGCATACTGTAATTGAATGTACCTACTATGTAAAAATAGAATATATGAGGCACATAGTGTTTAACAAGAGTGATATAAAGTGCTATTAGTGCTGAAAAGTGCAAACAGTGCAGATAGTGTTAGAAAGTGTATATAAAACACTAGTGCTAGTCTATACAATTCTAAATTTTATATATATATATATATATATATATATATATATATATATATATATATACAAATAGTAGTTTTCTGGCACTCTTCCCTCTTCCACACAGCTTATTGAAATACCAGGGTGCTTCCCAGCGCAAATAATATATCCAAAAATAATGAGCGCACTCAATGGTTTTGTGAAATGAAAAAATATGTATTCATGTTTGCATGTAAAAGATCAACGTTTCGGCCGACAAACCGGATTTCACCAAAGTGGCTTTCTCAGGTGACTTACCTCCACTTGAGAAAGCCACTTTGATGAACTGCGTTGTGAATATTTTAACTGTTTGTTTTACATGTTTTACAGGTATTTTGGTATTTAGGTATTTTTCCACTATGAGTGTGCCATTTAACTTTTTTTTTATTATTTTCTACCAGGCATCCGATTTTAAGTTCCAGTGAGGATTACTTCAAAAGAATCCACGGTGGGGATTATTCCACTTATGCCTACACATTGAGCCGTTAGTCTGCCAGTTAAATGTGAGTACCTATTCATTATTCTATACTCCTGGTACCTTTTATACTGTGAGCTATATTTCTGTCTCTTTTATATTTTGTATGATCTTCATACTGATGATACATCTGCCTACCTACACCATCTCACGTATCCTATAAGTAGGGATTGTACCACTGTACGTCATTCAGACTAGAGCTAGGTTAAGCTCTATTAATTGTAAGTAGGACCATAGACGTTTTATTTACTTTTATGCTATTCTGGGATTTTCTGCACCATTAGTTCTCTCTTTCTGTTGCATATATGGCTGCCAGGAATACTGTGATCTGACCCCATTCCAGAGGAACTACCCTGACTGTTTGAGGTTTTATCTTCCAGCAAGTTTTACCATTTGGATTAACACTTGGACTTATATTTGAACTTTCTTTTGCTTTTTATTTGTTTGTCTCTCTCTCTCTCTCTCTCTCTCTCTCTATATATATATATATATATATAATGCTTATATATATATATATATATATATATATATATATATATATGTTATAACACATCTCTGTTTTTATCATTTCTGGCGCAACCTTTATCACCCCTGTTTGACTCATCTCAGTTGTTTATAAGGCGTAGAGGGAGCCTTATGTTTTAAGGTGTCACCTACTTTCTTTTTTTTATATATATATATTTATATATATATATATATATTTTAGTTAGGTATATTAGGCCTTAGGTATGTTAGCTTTTATCCTTTTGTCTATCTCTGAGTCAAATATAGGGCTTGGATTTCCTGTTTTTCAACATTCAAATTTGCCCAATTGGTTATGTTGCCTTTGAGATCGTATGGTAGCCCAGGAATGAGAATTGCCCCCATGATGGCATACCATTTGCAAAAGTAGGCAACCCAAGGTATTGCAAATGGGGTATGCAATACCACAAACACAGGGCAAAATTAGCGTTCAATTAAATTTTTTGCATTTTTCACACAAAACAAATATGAACGCTAACTTTGGCCAGTGTTTATGAATAAGTGGGTACAATAAAAGAATTATGCTTAATATACAAATATTTGATGTGACATGAAAGCCCTGTTTCTCCTGAACAAAATGATATATGATCAGTGTGAGTGCACATAATATGAAAGAGATGAATTATGCCTGAATAGACATATAGCACAAATTCATGGTTTTGTTTATGTTTTTGTTTTGATCACAACTTGTACAACTGCCTTAGTCCTTAAGGAGTTAAACTTTGGACCCAAAAATTATATGTTTCCTAATGTAGGAGAAAAGTAAAAATTGACTACTCCTAAACTAGTTACCATAAGATGAAACTCACCTTTTTTGTGGCATATTATGTGTGCTTCAAAAATACTAAATTTGATAATTCTATATATAAAAAAGTAAATTCCATGTTCAAAACAATCAGCTATGGTCTTACTAAGGTTTCAATAGCCTTTTAACTAGAAGTGTGAAAACATGATAAAATTATCACCTGTACAATGTACTCTTTTTAAACTACACTATTATCATGAAAATAGATAAATAGTTTAAAGGAAAAATTAAGCAATTTTTTTTTTGTTTTAAATACAGTGCTTACATGACAAAACAGGAGTAATATAAGGAGTAATTTTTAAAAAAATTGCAACTTTTTAAAAATGTACTTTTCCCCTGTTCATAAAGATGCCCAACAAAGTCCCTGTCTCATACTCTTGCATTCTATATTTAAAAGCTAGCAGATGTTTGATGCTTCTAAGTTTTTTTTGTGTTTTTTTTTTTTATAACTATGATATTATGTGCACAAGAGAGGTTGATGGCATTGGTTTTCAAATGAGCATGCGTGGAAGACCTGTTGTGCTGGTAAATAAACATCTATTTAAACATTTATTTCACCATTCAAATTCAATTTAATGTGCCATGAATACAAAAATTCTCACATCTGTGCAAGCACTGCATAATTTGACTGTATTTGCAGAGTTTACAATATTATTCATTTTAGATTGGTACTGACATATCCCTGCTAAATAGAATCTGTATTCATCAGTTCTCAGAAACATAGACTGTTTGTCCATTGTGCACATCATTATAATACATTGATCAGTGTATCTCATTGCTGCATGGGTAATTGTTTTGTTAATATAATGGTAAAAATACTCAATACATGTACCTACATGAGACCTATTAATGCTTTTTTTTTCAAGGTGTTGTGGAGATGATGTATTATTGAAAATGTCATTGTTTTGTGATATAATGACTGAATTTTAGAAAATGTCAAAATATCATACAATTCCTATGAAAATAATGTTTTCCCAGAACAATTCACAAAATCATTCAGAATGATACAAAGCTACTGCAATTAATTATTATATTTTATATTCTTCGATTAGTGGTATCTGGAAATAAACTTGTGCACAATAAAAAAATATATATTTTTGGCCAAAATACTTGTATTTAATCCATATGGTGGTTTAGCTCAAACACTGAACAACATTATAAACGCATCACTTTTGGTTTTTTTGCCCCCATTTTTCATGAGCTGACTTTTTCTATGTAAACAAAAGGCCTATTTCTCTCAAACATTGTTCACAAATCTGTCTAAATCTGTGTTAGTGAGCACTTCTCCTTTGCCGAGATAATCCATCCACCTCACAGGTGTGGCATATCAAGATGCTGATTAGACAGCATGATTATGGCAAAGGTGTGCCTTAGGCTGGCCACAATAAAAGGCCACTCTAAAATGTGCAGTTTTATCACACAGCACAATGCCACAGATGTCGCAAGTTTTGAGGGAGTGTGCAGTGTCTTCACCTCCAAGATCTTCTGAGACCAGCCACCCAGACAGCTGCTGCAACAATCAGTTTGCATAATCAAAGAATTTCTGCACACACTGTCAGAAACCGTCTAAGGAAACCTCATCTGCATGCTAGTTGTCCTCATCGGGGTCTCGACTTGACTGCAGTTTGTCATTGTAAACGACTTGAGTTGGCAAATGCTCACATTCTATGGCGTCTGGAACTTTGGAGAGGTGCTCTCTTCATGGATGAATCCCGTTTTTCACTGTACAGGGCAGATGGCAGACAGTGTGTATGGCGTCATGTAGGTGAGCAGTGTGCTGATGTCAACGTTGTGGATCGAGTGGCCCATGGTGGTGGTGGGGTTATGGTATGGGCAGGCATATGTTATGGATAACGAACACAGGTGCATTTTATTGATGGCATTTTGAATGCTCAGAGATACCGTGACGAGATCCTGAGGCCCATTGTTGTGCCATTAATCCACAACCATCACCTCATGTTGCAAAATGATAATGCACAGCCCCATGTTGCAAGGATCTGTACACAATTCCATTAAGCTTAAAACATCCCAGTTCTTGCATGGCCAGCATACTCACTGGACATGTCACCCATTGAGCATTTTTAGGATGTTCTGGATCGGCATATAAGACAGCGTGTTTCAGGTCCTGCCAATATCCAGCAACTTCGCACAGCCATTAAAGACGAATGGACCAACATTCCACAGGCCACAATCAACAACCTGATCACCTCTATGCGAAGGAGATGTGTTGCACTGCGTGAGTCCTCCCAGAACCCCCAATACAGCAAAACTGTGCATTTTAGAGTGGCCTTTTATTGTGGCCAGCCTAAGGCACACCTGTGCAATAATCATACTGGCTAATCAGCATCTTAATATGCCACACCTGTGAGGTGGATGGATTATCTCGGCAAAGGAGAAGTGCTTACTAACACAGATTTAGACAGATTTGTGAACAATATTTGAGAGAAAAAGGCCTTTTGTGTACATAGGAAAAGTCTTTGAGTTCAGCTCATGGAAAATGGGGGCAAAAACAAAAGTGTTGCGTTTATAGTATATTTTTTTTTTTTTATGAATTTTCTTTTTTTCTTCTTTTTTTTGCAGTACACTGACAGGCTCATTTTATTCATAGATCATGTATATGTAAATATAGATTTTTTTCATTTATTTTTTTTACTACTCCTCCTTTTGTCCCCTCTAATGCTCACTTGATTGGTGAATAAAATCAACTAGTCCCCTAGCCATCAATCATATTTTACCATCAATCATCTTTTTTTGACACCAAGACAATAATTCTTAATCAAACTAAAAATGTTTATAGTTTATTTTATGATTAGTGGTTCAGAAATTGTGAGTTCATATGATCACTTTATCGTCTCCAATTCAGACGAAATATAGTTCATAACAAAATGAATCTCTAAGTCTAGAGAAAAAAAGATAAAGAAAAAAAATCTATTTTTTTATGCTATTCAAGAAAGGTTTTGAACATATTTCCAGTAAGTTTCTGAAAATTAATGTTTATTTTATTTTTTTTATTACATACATTATATAGCTTTGCACATGAAGAATGACTACTTGTTCAAAATACACGAGATTTAGATTGGTTTATGTTGCAATATATTGCTTTTTTTTTTTTTACTTACAGCGGTCATTCATAAGGCAAGAATGTGATATAATTCAGTGTGAGAACATCATAATTAAAACTGTCCTGGAATAAGAGTCAATGCAACTTCTGAAGCTGAGTTATTGAGCATTTTAATTTGCATTGTTATGAAAATATAATAACAGCAGTGTAACCATTTTTATTGTTTGTAACATTTTGACTATGCTAAATATGAATTGGATCTATAAAGAAATGTGATTTTATTTCTTTTCATTTCATACTGATGTTATAAAAAAATAACCTCTCTCTACTTGCCAATAGATGAAACAGTTATTCTTGCTACAAAAATTAATTAAGTGTAGCATTATAACAGTATCTACAACTATTTGCATTTGATGAATTATACAAGGTTCAAATGTGTATATCACATGTTTTTAAACTTAACTAATAAGAAAAGTAAAATATGACTATTAAAAGAATATATACAGAATGAATACATTAGTTTAAATGAGCACTTCATGCATCGTACCCACTACAGCTTGCTGTAGTGGCTATGACACCAGGAGTGCCATGGCGCTGTCCCCCCATTATAAGTAGTCAAACAGTTTGACCTCTTATCTAGAATTTGCTCCGCGCATTCCCTTCCTCCACCACTAACAATGAAGATAGATGTAAACTCTCTGTCTGAGCTAGGCCGAACAATGCAAAGTTTAGCTCATTGGCTGAGAGCAATCAGCTGATACTCTCAGGTGAAGAGCTAGCCCTGCACTGTGGAAGCTCCTGTGATTAGAGGTTGAAAATGGCAACTGGTGGACCCCAGGTAAGAAGTATACCATCTTGTAATGTGGAAATGTACAATATGTACACCAGGGCATTCCTGGAATCATAACCAGTAGTGTTCAGTTGAACTATTTCTTTGTTGATGACTGCTAGACTGCATGACTGTTGTGATCTTGGCTTTATTAAAGCTTAAAAGGACACTGTAGTGTTAGCAATATATAGTTTCTACTCCCTCCCCCTCCCGACCTGTCTGCTTTTGAAAAACGAAAATAAATGTAAATAAATAATTTACTGCCTTTTTCTCCAGCGCTTAGTCTACTTTGGTTCTGCCACAGCTCCTCCTCACCTGAAGCAATCCTTGAGGCGTGCTTCCAAGATGATGGTCCGATCAACTGCTCCTAATAGAGGAGCATTGTGGACCATAGGTGCATGCATGGTGTGCCTATGATTCTGCCAAAGAGACCCATTGCATGCGTTTATTGTCTATGGCAGATCATGAGGGCATTGCAGAAGCACACATGAAGTCCTGGTATGCTTAGGTATGAGAGCTGGGGATTAGCAATTAAATTTATACGACTTATTATATATGTATGCACATTTATTTTATGTTTTTGCAATAATTAATTGCATAAAAAATATGTTCACTTTAAGCAGTAAATGTTTAACACATTACAATGAGAAAAATGATATGGTTATAATTGCACATTAAATACTTGTATTAATTTTTGTAAACCCACCAAAACTGGTTTAGTTGTAATATGTGGTTTGAGATGCTGCTAAAAAATATGTCAGTGTTTTTTCTTTTGCCTAATTTTACTATTTTCAATCTAATGTTCCGCATCCATAAGAGTTAATTAAATACATTTCTAATATATAAAGAATACAAAATCCACAAATAAAATCTTCACAAAAAGTCACACAAAGGCAGTAATAATTCTCATGTAATTTAAGGTATTGCAGACCTTTTGGTACAGTATTAAGAGAAGATAGAGTGAATATGGTCCTGTGACACTAACCAGTACGAAATCACATTGCTATAATAAGCAGTGTAAGTCATCCTTAAGAAGATTGCTTTTTTGCTTTATATTTTCAGTATTAAGGTTATCAAGGGACATATTTACATCTACAGTTTAATGCTGCAATATGCACAATCCCAAACTAGATTTTAGAACTATGTAAAAGTGCTAACAAAGTTGGATACATATAAACATGTTTTAGGTTTGCGTACAGTTTTATATATTACTACTTTTTGCAAAATACTTCAAAGAAACTTAGTTTGAAAACATAAAGCAGAAATATATATTCTGCTTTATATAGTACTTTAAATTGTCAGTGTGCTTTATGTTTGCTAAATAATGTAGCTATACTTTCTGTCATCATTAGTTGAGCTCTTTGGGTTTTCTACATGTAAAAGCAGTATGCTCAAAATGCTATTTTAATCCCATTTGGGCTTCCAAGCAGGACAGAATTTAAGAAAGTAAATTATACAAACCAAAAACAACTCAAGAGGATATCTTGACAAATTAGATTTAAAGGAACACTCCAAGCACTGGACATGGCTCCTTATGTCTTCTTTTTGGGTTTTTAGGTATGAGAGCTGTAAGTTCCTGTTAGCACTGTAAGCCAGTGCAGGGTCAGCTCATTGGCTGAGATACTTTGCCTTAGCTTAGTCAGAGAACCTCTGGCTCTACCTGAGGTGAGTTGTGGCACCAGGGAACTTTTTACTGTGGCAAGTCAGAAGATAAATTAAACGTGCCTGTCAGAGTGCTCTGAATGGTTGGCTTATAAGTCAACCAATAAGAGTGCTTTGACTAATATTGAAAAATACCCAGACTATGTAATAACAGTGAGAGCTTTCTTATTGGTTGGTTTACAAAAAAAAAAAACTTTTCCCACTTGCTTTCATTCTGCTTTCTGCATAGAGCCTTTGGGAGTGGGAGTGGGGGGGGGGAAAGGATTTATTTTTCTTGTGTCTTGTTTTTTATATTTTCATCTTTTTTTGTGCTCACGTTTTATTTTCATAAGTTACATTGCAAGTTTACATATGGTTACATAGTTACATAGTTACATAGCTGAAAAGAGACTTGCGTCCATCAAGTTCAGCCTACCTCACATTTGTTTTTTGCTGTTGATCCAAAAGAAGGCAAAAAAAAACCAGTTTGAAGCACAATTTTGCAACAAGCTAGGAAAAAAATTCCTTGACCCCAGAATGGCAGTCAGATTTATCCTTGGATAAGCAGTTATTTCCCTACATTGAAAGATTATATCCTTGAATATTCTGTTCTTGCAAGTATGCATCTAGTAGCCGTTTGAACATCTGTATGGACTCTGATAAAACCACTTCTTCAGGCAGAGAATTCCACATCCTGATTGTTCTTACAGTAAAAAAACCTTTCCTTTGCCTTAGACGAAATCTTCTCTCTTCCAGTCTAAACGCATGGCCTCGTGTCCTATGTAAAGTCCGGTTTGTTAATAGATTTCCACACAATGGTTTGTATTGGCCCCGAATTTATTTATATAATGTTATCATATCCCCTCTCAGGCGACGTTTTTCTAAACTAAATAGGTTTAAATTTGTTAACCTTTCTTCATAGCCGATATGTTCCATTCCTTTTATTAGTTTTGTAGCCCGCCTCTGCACTTTTTCTAGTTCCATAATATCCTTCTTTAGAACACGTGCCCAAAATTGCACAGCATATTCAATATGGGGTCTTACCAGTGATTTATAAAGAGGCAAAATGATATTCTTGTCCCAAGAATGAATGCCCTTTTTCATGCATGACAATACCTTACTGGCCTTGGCCACTGCTGCTTGACATTGCACATTGTTGCATAGTTTGTTGTCTATAACAATTCCCAAGTCCTTTTCATGTGTTGTTATCCCTAATTCGCTTCCATTAAGGGTATACGTTGCTTGTGTATTCTTTACGCCGAAGTGCATAACTTTGCATTTTTCAACATTAAATTTCATCTGCCATTTGAGTGCCCAGTCCCCAGTCTATCTAAATCCCTCTGCAGCAAAGTAATATCTTGCTCACATTGTATTGTTTTACAAAGTTTTGTGTCATCTGCAAACACTGAAACATGACTTTCAATGCAGTCTTCAAGATCATTTATAAACATGTTAAATAGAAGGGGTCCCAGAACAGACCCCTGAGGGACACCACTTGCCACCTCTGTCCAGCTTGAAAATTTACCATTAATGATAACTCTTTGTACTCTGTTTTTAAGCCAATGTTCTACCCAAGAACAAGCATTTTCATCTAGACCGATTTCCTTGAGTTTGAACACTAATCTATTGTGTGGAACTGTATCAAATGCCTTGGCAAAATCCAAATAGATGACATCCACGGCAACACCCTGATCTATACTTCTACTTACTTCTTCGTAGAACGCAATCAAGTTAGTTTGACATGACCTGTGCTTCATAAAACCATGCTGATTTTTGCTGATAACCATGTTCTTCTCAAGGAATTCTTGAATATTATCCCTTAATAACCTTTCAAATATTTTACCAGCCACAGAAGTTAAGCTCACAGGTCTATAATTTCCAGGCAAGGATTTTGAACCCTTTTTGAATATAGGAACCACATCTGCCTTCCTCCAATCCTCCGGAACACTTCCTGAAAGAAAAGAATCTTGAAAGATTAAAAACAGAGGTTCACTTATTTCTGCACTTTAAATTGTTTAAATTGTTTGTTATTTAGCATTTTTTTGGGCTGAAGATAAGAAGATTTACAATAACTTCAGATGGCATAATTGTTTATAGGTATTAGTTTTAATGATAAGGATAGGCTTCATTGTGTGAAGAGGAAATCAAATATTAACAAATATTTATTATATTAATAATTTTAATAAATTCAGTTAGTATTAAAAAAATATATGCTCCTCCCTTTTGATACCTTTGGCCAAGGGAGGGGGTGTATCATTGTTGTCCAAAGGGCTAAGATGGTGCAGACCATGTTTCTCCCTTGATCTTCAGCACTACTGAGAGGGCTGTCAAGTTAACCAGTGGCAATGCTCTCAGTGATTGGAACTAGCATGAGCAAAGCACTTGGTCTGAAACAGCAATATCTGCAGAGAATGCACTGGGCCAGTGAGGGAGGTACCTGATCTCCCACAGGCCTATGATGAGACTAAGTTAATTCTATGTGCTGGTGCACAATAGTGTCAGCCATTCTTGAGTCATCCAGGGAGATCCATTGATGGCCTTATGCCATTGGGACCAATGGGCATTTGTCTGGTTTGGACAGAAGAAAGAAGAAAGATAGCGGTACTTGTGAGTGATTATTTATATTATATTTATTCTGTGGGGGAATTCAAAGATAGCTTGCTCCTCACAGGAAAACAATCCTGTTTCAGTGTGCAATTTACATTTTCTATTGTTTGGAAAATTAAAAACCAAAACAATACTCATGGAATGATATTACATTAAAATATATACAATACACTGCTGTTTCTAATGACAATAGAGATTTACAATTGTCTCATATTTTTAAATGAATAGAACGTTTGTAGCTATAAATTGATGACAATACTTGTCTTTTATAGATGTGTACTATGATCTTGGATGTGTCAATTACCTGTATTTCTTTTCAACAGATGGTCACGTTAAAACAACCTTTAACTGACTTTCTCAGTATTGACTAACATAACAGGCTGAGGAAAATCTTCAAGGAGATATTTACTAAAAACAAATCAGTAACAAAGGTTCCTATTAGAATTAATTGTACTAAACAATTTTTTGCCTTCTTTTGGATCAACAGCAGAATCAGATGTGAGAAAGGTTGATTATGAAGAACACATGTCTCTTTTCAGCTTATGTAACTATTTACCACTTAACATGGGGGAAGTCTGGTAACAATAAACTTAATAATACAAGGATAGTAAGCCTGATTTTTATGCCTGATTCACCGTAGTCTAGTACCTGACTTGAGTTGTTCAAGTTATTGATTTTAGTTTAGATGTTTGATATCCCTGTCTCCCAGAACTGGGATACAATAGGATAGTTTAGGAACTATGGGAGCACTGTATGATCTATCAGGACCACCTTAGAGGTTTAAATCACTATTGTGGTAGTCATATTGCCTAATCATGTGTTTGGAAAATGAGAAGGAGCCCGAGCCTCCAAAATTAGATCACTATTGTAAGTATATGCTATTTTTACATGAGCATAAGTATTAGAACTCTGATTGTTGAATACAGAATTTTATACCAAAAATATTATAAAAGAGCATTGTATAGAAATAACAGAACATAAAAAAATATGGACACAGGGATTAGGGTTTGCAGATGAAAAGAGATTTTAGGCACCCATACCACTTCATCTAACTGAAATGATCTGGGTGCTGTTCAATTAATGCTGCAATGTAAACATGGCCAGTTTAGAGAAGACTGCCTCTATTGGTTATCTACTAGACAGCCACTAGAGGTTCTTCTTGCTGTTTCACGCAGTTTAACTTTGTGAAATGCTTTGCATGAGGACATCCAGTGTCAAGCAAAACCTATGGGAAAGGCCTAATGTACGAATGGCATTCGCAGTGCTCGGTGCTGGAATCAGGAAAGTGAAATTATTATTTTTAACCCTTCTGTGGGAGACCTGAGGAAGTTTACAGTAAACATAGTACTGAAATTGCATAATTGCTAACATTGACAATAAGACTCTATATAAAGTCAATAGACAAAAAACAAATGATTGGGTGGAGCCAGTTATTGTGGAAAAAAAATGCAGGTAAGCCACTGTCTAGAGGTCACTCCTAACCTCAATAAAACAAAGAGACACAACTGAATAAAATCAGATAACAGGGCGCTACAATCACTTTTGTTGCCAACTAGATTTTCCAAAAAAAGAGGAACCAGTGGATAAAAATAAAAAAGAATCAATGAAGATATAACATCCAATTTATTGATATAGAATAAAAAGCGATTGATCATCTTTTCTTTCCTTCAGTCATTACTTTTTTTGGCACCACACGTGGAATCAAGAATCGCAAACCAAAAATGAAAATGCCCGGCCATTGCACATATCAGTTGGTTTGTGATTAAGTTGCAATTTGTCTCCAAATTCGGGCATTTGACTGATCACCTGCTGGGACAAATGTTGCCAAATTGCATTTCTGACAGAAACAAATCTCCAAGTCTGATTGCTCACTTATTGCAAATGGAAGAGACAGGACAAACTTTCAATTTTACTAGCTATAATAAAAGTGTTAGTGTGTGTACGTATCTGTGCAGGAATTTGGTGAATATGCACATTCTGGCATATATGAGGTGAAGTGGGTGATTATTGCCAGAGGAGCTAAATATGTAATTGGAAAAAATAAGCATAAGTTCTATGATATACATATACATGCAGAGTATTATATTACAGGCAATACCTAGTTACAACTAAGCAGTTAATGATGGAGGGTGCAAATCAGTTTGCCTGCCTTGGGATGGTTTAGTGTTAATCTAGCTCTGAATGGTGTGATACAAATTGAGAATATTACACCAGTCTTCAAGTGGAAAAAACTCCAGTTTATTGGGAGATTGATCCATGCATTCTCATAAATAACTGGAGATTTCTAAAGCCAAAAAAGGTTTTTCACTTCATGTTGATATTCTGGAAAAAATGTTGAAACTTGGTATTACAAGGCTGTTCATTTTTATTTTTAATTTTGCCATATTATCACTCAATAGATATAGTACAAAGATATATCTCAGTATTATAAACAGTCACTTTAGTGCAAACTGTTTTCTGCAGTAATAAATGAAACACTTGCTTCTGGAACAAATTGTAATGGAATAATCATTAAAATTATTAATTAAAACTTAATAAGGTTCTCTGTACAACATCCTTTATATTGTTGGCTTGCTTTGCTATCCTGTTTTCACTATAAATAATTGTATTTTAATTGAATCTCTATCTACCGTTTTAAAACCTGATATGTATCCAGTTCTTGTACAGAATTCTTAGCACTTACTTTAAACATATCTATCAAGATCAAATACTGAATACACACAAGGATTGATTTAATAGCAATTGACCTCTTTATATGTTTAAAATGCAACTAAAATAATTTCAAAAATAGTGTCAAGCATTTTGGCAATCATCCCATACTATTAGATGTACAAAAAAGCATGTTTAACATTGATGGATTTTGTTTGGCTGTGAATTGATACAGTAGGCTAAGAAGGAAATATTTCACCAAAACTATTACTCTGTAAATTAGAGTCTTTTCCATACAAGTTTTTGTACCTTTCAAAGTATTCAACATTGTTATAGCAAGATTTCATGAGTCTAATGAAGGCTTTGGCCAATCAAATAAAGCAATGTTTTTAAATTACCTGAGGGAGAAAGTCAAAATCTGTGCCATAAATATTAGACGTGTAAATGGCTGAAATAATTTCATCCAAACAAAAAAAGTTTATTTGGTCCGACCAAATTCTGGCGATGCGGCGATGCGGCGATTCGGCTTGTCAGAACATTATCCGTGCAAATGCTAGTAAGACATGTTTAATTTATAGGCACTCCAACATTTTTAGAATATGAATATGAGGTGGATCAGTGCTAAAAAACCATAGTTGAGAAAACCAAGCCGCAAACACTGAAAGCAAAGAGGTCCCTGAAGGCCCACAAAAGTGAAATACAAGATAAAAATAGTGAGATGACTGAAAACATTGAGTGCAGGCAAGCCATTACAAATGGGACACACTTCCTATATCCTTTCAAAGACAAGTGCAACAAAAACTGTACAACAACAAAGTGCAAATACAGTGTAGGGCGCCACTATGACAAACACAGTGATATGTATAATTACCAGCAGGATGATGAGCTTCTAGAACTCACATAAAAAAATAAAAATAAATATCATAGTGCAAAACAGCTTTAATTTACAATAGATAAAGACAGGATAAAAATGGAACACTCACAAATAAAATGGCACCATTGACATAAATCAATATGTGCAGAAGCGCGTTTAGCCTGTAATAGGCTGTTACCCCAGATACAGCAGTCTTTATGGAGGTTTCAGTGATTCAGTCTCATTGATTCTGATACCTCTAGCTGCCGAAGACTTTCCTGGGCTGTATACATGCTGTATAGGTGCTCAACGCGTTTCGTCTCCTGAGGAAGTAAGAGCTTCAATCATCCACATACGGGCAGTTATTTAGAATTCAACATAGGATCAGCTGTCGGACTGACTTTGTCATTTATAAATTGTCCTGTCCGTGTGGGCTTAATTATGTCGGCAAGACAGAAACTGCTCTTTGCGAAAGAATAAGGGGACATAGGTCCAGCATTTGGCTGGCTAATAGAGAAAAAAAGTTGGATAAACCAGTGGCACATCACTTTTTGGAAAAAGGCCACCACTTGACATTGTTGAAATGCGTGGCGATAGACCATCTTCCACTCTCAAGAAGAGGTGGCAATAGGCAAGAACAACTACTGCAGAAAGAGACATGGTGGATCAAAAAATTGGGGACACTTGCTCCTAATGGACTCAACGAGAAATTATCTTTTTTATCTAATGGACTCAACGAGTAATTGGACTTTCTTTTCTGTGATAGATAAGTGTTAAATTGTATGATCAAATATATGGAATTTGTAGTGACTTTATTATTTTTATTATTTAGCTTATGTGCTAGGCCCTTTTAAAATAATTTTTTAATATTAATCATTTTTGGGTTTAAGATATTTCTACACTTTTTTTCATTACAGACTACAAATACAGATGCTTATTATTACTCTTTATTGTCTGTACAGCAAATGAGGGTATATTGGACGCTCCTCTCCCCCTTTTCTTTCGCTATATCCATTTTTTTGGCTCATATGAATATATGTTATATTCATATTTATATTCACATTCCTTATACAAGTCATTTGAGGGCTATATTACCCATATTATATTAGTTTTTTTAGGCCATAGACACAATATTGCACTTTCATAAGCACTGACACTTTACCATAATTTTTATGGATTTATTATTTTTTACATGAATCATTGCAGTAGGTTTAAGCACGGGTTGAGAAGTTAGAAAGTTGCAATAAATATTAGAGATGATTTTTTTATTAATATTATGGCTCTGTCAGCCTGTTTATTCAAGTTATATTCCATATGTTAGCACAATAAGTATGAATTATTGGGGAATTTTGCACTTTTATATTTGGACCCACTTTGGTCCATTAATTTTTTGAGCCATATTCTGGATATAACATAAGACTGACAGGTCCAATAGCCTCGTACAAATCAACAGTGAAATTGATATTAGCTTTAGGCTTTGTGGTTTTATCATTGAAAAGCGATATGATTAGAGGAAGCAAAACACAACAATGTATTTATTTTGTTTCATTTATTTTTGCTAGTTATATATCTACCAGGGATAACCGGCAACATTCTGTTCCCGTTCAGGGAGCAGACACTAGACCAGAGCCACGTGTTCAATACGCATGCGCTGGAATCTCCTTGGTTACGAGGAACGCTGATGCTTGGGGAGCGAGCCGGAAAGTGAAGGTTAGGCGCTTAGCACCATAATCACTATGGCAATCAGCCCACGTACAGACATAGCAAGTGTGACTAATGAGACGTTGATTTCTGGTGGTGTTTGTTGATTTCAGGTGGTGGTGTATACAGCTGATCTGTAAGTTTGTTTTGATTGTTGTTCATATTTAAGCACAGTTTTGTATCACTTGTTTGTTGCTTGCTGTCTTGATGAAAGTTCCCAAGCGGAACTGAAACGTTGACGATTGGAGTAAAAGAAAAGTTTTCTTTCAATAAATCCTGGGAGTGCTGCTTATTTTTGCCTTTTATTTATCAGTGCAATCGAGCACCGGGTCATTTACAATGTGAGTAGGAGTGGCCTGAAATAAATGAGGGCCCACCAAGGAAGTGTTTGTTAAGGGATGTGGCGGGTGGGTAGTCTGGATCGGTGTCGGCCCTGAGTGGAGGTAAGTCTGGGTATAAATAGGCCAGTAAAACCCCTCCCACAACTACAGGCTCCACCTTAAC
This sequence comes from Pelobates cultripes, assembly GCA_933207985.1. Classification (NCBI taxonomy): domain Eukaryota; kingdom Metazoa; phylum Chordata; class Amphibia; order Anura; family Pelobatidae; genus Pelobates; species Pelobates cultripes. Next base: position 50,049,444 of record OW240920.1, on the reverse strand, counting down.
ATTTGTAGTCGGGGATAATAAGCCATACATAACGCCATTGGCTATGTATGAGAGTTGGTTGTGGTGTGCCTAAACCGACGATCAGGTAGGCCTGAAATAAATGAGGGCAAAAAGATTTAATCGTAACACGTTAATGCTAATATCGATTACCCAACCCATTCTGTGAAGGCTTCCATAGTTCTTTCTTAGGTTATGGAATGTACTTGCTGTAAGCTGCTGATTCCCATCTACCTAATTCCTTGATTAATGAGTGCCGGTACTTACCTGATGGAAGAAGCAGATGTGGCATTGATCTTAGGGGGTTTAACCTATGATGGTCAATGGGACCTAGCTTATTCTGTTAGCCTGGTCGTCATTTAGTTCATGAATATGCGGTAGCGAGTGATTTGTCGTATAGTGTGAATAGGTGTGTTTAGCTTTGTCTCTCTGTGAGAAAGAGGCAAAGGAAAATTAAATGCATCCACCCTACCACCAGACTCTACTTTCGTGGTTCAGATAGAGTTGGACCTCTAACTGGGTGTTTCTTGTGTATATAGCTGCCATGAGGTGTTGCTAAAAGTTCAAATGAGATAGAGCTTATGCAGTGATATTACTCCGGTCGGGTACATGTATGCATACCAAATGGAAATTACGTGACACCGCCAACTAGGTGATTCCCCTTATGGGTTCAATGAGTGCCCGTGAGGGAGAACACCCTTTATCTACATTTACACTACCGACTTTGTTATTTGAAATCATGTGATGGTTTGCCTTTCCGTCAGGAACCCCGGGTGTGATCTGCTGCAACTTATGGGTTAAATGTCGAAATAGTGTGAATGTGGTGCAGGTGTATTGTAGTGTCGGGGTTTCATGGGGCCATTGGTCAAGGAAACCACCAGCATTGGCATATGGCCATGAATACTGAATGGCCTGCTGCGTCGATACCTGTAACCAGTGATTTTACGTCTGGTGGGGGGTGAATGTAGAAATCCGTTTCCGACACATAAGAAACCGACACCACCTCAGTGGTCTGTTTGCGCGCGAGTCAAGAGAGACGGTGTTATAGTCGCGTGGAGCCGCTGATAGGAGGCGTGGTAGTCGCAGTATGATTGAGCGGCCCGGTTGTATTGAGTGAAATGTAAATGTAAGAGCCTGGTAGGGACTGCAGGTCTTTGCAGGAGCTGTTACTCATGTGTGAGAACCCTGTCACTCGTTGATGATGCGTTATACTTTATCATCAGGTAACCTGGCTAGTCAGCTTGCTGAGTCCGAGAGGATACCGAAAAGGTTATGTCGGTGGAAGGCCCTATTGTTTCCTCACAAGGTAGGGGAGACTCCTGATGAGGAGCATAATAGTGTTGGTGATGTTTTGAGGGGTTCTGTTGGAAACCTCCACGTAGAGGAAATCAGAAGTGTATTGCTACTGGGCTGTAATTCACGTATTTGGAGGTGCTCGCGTAGTGTTTCCGTGAACGTGGCTAAAGTTCGGGGTTACTCTTAGCCCCAAAGGTCCGACACCTGGCGAGACAGTACGTATCTTTGTCTAGGAACTCTGTAACTGTCACGGAGATGGTTATATAGGCAGCAACTTCCCAGCTTTGTGAATGCTCCAATGGGTTAGTCCACTGTGGCAACTTGGAGTAGGAATTGATGGCCCCGTGAGGTCGTGTGTAGAGATATTTCCGAACAACCCAAAATTTGTGTTACGCGACGTCTCTATTTCACTGCCAAGGCAATCATCCAAGATACAATAAGTGCCTGTGACTAGACCTAATCAATGCGGAGATAGGGTCGGACGTGAAACTTCAGTAGGCCCACTGAGGCCATGGTAGTATGCGATAGCACAAGTGAGGGGTTGGAATCGTGTTTGTGGTGAATTGCCCGTGAAGGACCATCTGTAACGTAGGTCGTGGTGGCCTCTGAGGGCCGCGAATAGAGGTATTTCTGAAGGACCTGAGGTATTTAGTTGAACAACGTCTCCGGTTTACTAAAGGGATACATATATCGGAGATTCGTTAAGAGCCTGTGAGGTATGAAGAGAGAGAGGCTTACGGGGAACCGAGAGAGCCAAGCGAAGCGACAGTAGTACGTAATGGCCCGATTGAGGTGCCGGAAGTGAGTCGTTGTGGATTGCCCGCATAGGGCCGTATATAGCGTAGGTAGTGCCGGCCAAGTGAGGGTCGTGTATAAAGGCTTTCTGGTCATTGAACCAACGACTCTACGTGAATGTCAGAGATTCCTTAAGCCTGCGACTGGACATTGAAATGCAGGTAGAGAGGGTCGTGCAAGGTATTTAGTGGGTTTGAGGAGGCCCCGGATGTAGGTAATAGCCCTGGTGAGGGTCCGGAATAGTGTCATAGAGAATTGCCCACAGCAGGCCGCATGTTACTTAAGTAGTGACGGCCTATTGAGGGCTGGGTATAGGGGTATTTCCGAAGGAGCTGAAGTATGTGTTCGACCCATGTCTTAAAGGACCACTATAGTGCCAGGAAAACATACTCGTTTTCCTGGCACTATAGTGCCCTGAGGGTGCCCCCACCCTCAGGGTCCCACTCCCGCCCGGCTCTGGAAAGGGGAAAGGGGTTTAAACTTACCTTTTTCCAGCGGTGGGCGGAGAGCTCTCCTCCTCCGATCCTCCTCGGGCTGAATGCGCACGCGCGGCAAGAGCTGCGCGCGCATTCAGCGGTCGCATAGGAAAGCATTCAATGCTTTCCTATGGACGCTGGCGTGCTCTCACTGTGAAAATCACAGTGAAAACGCAAGCGCCTCTAGTGGCTGTCAATGAGACAGCCACTAGAGGCTTTGGGGGAAGGCTTAACCCATTAATAAACATAGCAGTTTCTCTGAAACTGCTATGTTTATTAAAAAATTGGTTAACCCTAGCTGGACCTGGCACCCAGACCACTTCATTAAGCTGAAGTGGTCTGGGTGCCTAGAGTGGTCCTTTATAGTTTAATGTCGGGAAAGCAAATCAGATATACAAGAATTGCCTGCAACTGTACGGATAATCATAGTGTGGAGAGGATCGTACGAGGACTTGAGTGGGCCCAATTATGCCGCTGTCGTTTGCAAATGCCCAAGTGAGGGGCTGTAATAGTGTCGTAATGATTGCCCGCGAAGGGCCGTGTGTAACTTAGGTAGTGATGGCCTAGCGAGGCTGCGCATAGTGGTATTACTGAACGCTAAGTGCCAGAATGTAGAGATTATGCCATGTGTAATTGGTCATTCGAGGATTTATAGTGTGGGTGTATAGGATAGCCTGCAGAGGTTGTTCAGAACATATGGGAGAGGCCGTGAGTAATGGTTGACTGCCGTATTATAGTGGTAGTTAATTCTCATAGGCTGGAACTGATGTAGGAGCTGACCAGCTGTGTAACGTGCCCTAATGGATGTATCTATTGTGCGTGGCTACAGTCGGTTAAGAAGCCAAGATAGTGGGGGCCGTAAAATGGCCTGGGAACAGCGAGTGGGCAGTAGAAGATCTCTGACATATGTGCTGGCCTCTCAAGGGTAGTAGGGGGTAGAAAAATAGAATTGTATGATGCAATGGCAGGCCATCTATAAGCTGTGGCCACGTTACTTCATTAATGAATGACTTGCAACAAATTGGTATGTAGAATAATCGTTTACCTGGTTGCCCATAAGATATATCAAGGTGACAGCTGAAGTGGCATAATAAGGGGGGGGGGGTGGATAGATGTATGTAAACAAAGGATTTAGTCCCACTGTAATGCCCCGGGTGCAGTCTGCTGGGTAGAAGTGGCCGTGTGACTGGAAGGTGTATCCTGAACATGGCATGCTAGAGCCGTGTATAATCCAGGGAAGCCGTATGGCTTCCATATGCGCTGCCAAATAGGAGGGGAAGAGAGTAGGCTGTAATAGTAAGCACCATGATGGCCATGTGCAGGCCTAGGGAGGGCTGTGACTTAGGTAAACAGTACAAGGCCAAGCCCATAGTAATACTATGATGGCAAGGTGGACACATACAGGTAGTACGTGACTTATTAGATGTATTTTAGATAGAGTGCGGATTCAGTGTTGACTGTACAGATGTGTGGTTCTAGCCGCATACGCACACCGAAGTAAGCAAAATAGTAATTGGACTTAATGTACTAATTAGGGGCTGAGGTAAGTCTTAGTAGGCTACCATCTGGGTGTCGTGTGGATAGTTCAAGCGTGAATACAGAATGATCAATTATTAGGTGAGATATTATGGGAGTCGAGAGATTGCTGAGTAACCAGTTGAGTGACTCCATAAACACCTAGTGTACTAACCGGCGAGCAGGAAAGAATGCACGTGGTAATGTAGGACTGTATGTTGTACATACCCACGTACAACCAAAATCTAACAAAGCTGAGGCTCCACAACCCAGACATGCAAATGGTGGCCGAACGTGAGTGTGAACCTAGCGGCCTTACTGTGCTTATTTGGAAAGCACTAAACTAGGAAAGTCGCAAATATACAAGAGAGTAGCGTAGGATTTTTTTAAATTTTTTTTTATTTAAAGGAACCCTCCAATTGGGAAGTGGATTAACATATACCTACATGAAACCTCAGAATATGCTAATGAGGTAACAAAGTTAATTAAGGAACTTGCTGTGTGGATACAACTTCACTGTAAATTTGATTAAACACGACTAAGTAAATAGCAACCCATATTGTAAACTAAGGGACACAATCATGCAATGTACAACGAATGACGAGGCTGTCATGCCCAGCTGGCTGTCAGGGGGCAGTAGGCAAAGAACAAGGAATGTAAATATGCAATGAGTGGCTGAATTGGCTAACGGTGGTGAAATTGTGGACGAATGTAAAGAAGTGACTGACCAAGTGGAATGTATTCGGTGGTTAAATAAGTTAGGTCGGTCCCAGCGTGAGTGCCGTTCGATGGCCGGATGAGTAATGTGTATAATGCCCAGCATGGGTAACTTACAACCTGTGGGACAACCAACAGGACCCGGGAAGCAGAATATAGGGACCCGGAAGATATGGGAGGGTTGGAGATTGGTTGGACACAAGTGCCGGCGGTGACCATGAGCGGTGGACAGTAAGTATGCCGTGTGTCTGAAGGGGGTTAGGTGGCTGTGGTGAAGGGGCATAGCGGGAGATGTGTCTTGAAAGGTTTTAAATATAAAGAATAATCCAAGCACTCCAGCATATTCCAAAATGTAGGCAATTTTTATTGGAACAAGGAACCAAAAGGCAACGTTTCGACCCCTTAGGGCCTTTGTGAAAGGTGGCCAGGACCGGGAGATTGCCCGGAAGAGTTGCACTAAACCGGGGGTAGTCACGATAACGTTGTGACTTGCGGTACTATTGCGACCCTGTAAAGCAGCAGCGTGAGTAGACTGCGGCAGTTTCATACTCACGTTACTGTTGGAACTCACGGCACAAATGTAACATCGTAAAGCGGCGGCTGGGGCGGAATGCAGCAGATAGATTGCAGTTGGCTGTCGGTATCGCCTGCGGGCAAGTGTGCCCTCCATGAAGCTGGAAGTTGCCCATGGCTGTGGGTGAAGGGTGGTAGTCACCCAGGATTAGGTCTGTGTGGTACTTCGTTCCCGGTGGGAGCAACGCTGAGGCAGACCGGAACCGGAAGTGGACCGGAACCGGAAGTGGTCGCAAAGTAGTCTGAATCGGTGTCGGCCCTGAGTGGAGGTAAGTCTGAGTATAAATAGGCCAGTAAAACCCCTCCCACAACTACAGGCTCCGCCTTAACATATATATATATATATATATATATATATGTATGTGTGTATGTATATATGTATATATATATAAGTATATATTTAAGGGACCTGCCTTAAATATATACATATATATATATATACATATATACACAGACAAAGTCCAGACAATTTAATCTGCAAGCACTATATATAACCCTGTAACTTTCCAAGAAACCATAAAACCTGTACATTTGGGAGTACTGTTGTGCTTGGAAGAGTTCACAGAACACAAATATGAGTGTTTTAAAACAGTAAAATGTATCACAAAGATGATATCAGTGAAAGTGCCGTTTGTGTGTGAAAAATAAAATAAAATATATAAACGCAAATGTTAGTCATGGTTTCTGACTAAGTGGCAACTACAAAAAACTGGACGTAACCCATTTTGAATACCCTTGGCTGTCTATATTTGGGCTGCCATATTGTCTCAAAGGCAACATAGGCCCCACAAACCGATCTGTCAAAATGAAATGGGCAAGCCCTAGATTGACACTGTAACTTTCCAAAACACCATAAAACCTGTACATGGGGGGTACTGTTGTACTCTGGAGACGTTGCTAAAGAAAAATATGAGTGATTTTAAACATTAAAATGTATCATGATTATGAAATTATCAGTTAAAATACAGTTTTTGTGCGAAAAATGCAGAAAACAAATATGAATGCTAAGTTTGGCCAGTGTTTGTTACTAAGTGGCTACTAAAAAAGACTGAAAATACCACATTTTAAATATACCTTGAGTTGTCTACTTGCAAATAGTATGCCATGATTGGGCTCATTTTCATTCCTGCACTGCCATACAGTCTCAAATGCAACATAACCAATCTGGCAAATTTCAATTTCTAAAAATAGAGTAGAGGAAAGCCCTATATTTAACCATGTAAGTTTCCAAACCCCCATAAAACCTGTACATTGGGGGTACTATTGTATTCATGAGTAGAGTTGAGCAGACACCTGGATGTTCGGGTCCGGCGGGTTCGGACGAACTTGGAAAAAAAGTCTGGAAAAACAATCCGGGTTCGAGCTCAAACATGACCCTGAACTTGAACCCGAACCCCATTGACGTCAATGGGGACCCAAACTTTTGGCCACAAAAATCCCTCTAAAACTCCTGGAAAGGGCTAGAGAGCTGCAAAAACAAGTAAAATGGGTTAAGAGTAGGACAAGTGCCCTGCAAACAAATATGCATAGGGAAATCACTTAAAATAACATAAAAATTAATAATACAGCTGAGCCATAAAATAGCACTAGATGGAATATTTGATTTTAGCTTTGGAAGAACATAAATCAAAATCTAAAGCATGGCTCTCAGGAGGATCACCAGAATTATCCATTTGAGAGAGGGTTGGAGTGCAGGGTATTCTCTTTCATTGTTCAAACTGAGCTCATCTCCTGATGCATGGAGAAAAGGCCTTCACAAGCCTCTGCTTTTGTGTACATAGTCTATACTAAGTTACCCATAGGTTGAGGAGGCGGTGACTGTGGTGGTGTAGGTGGAAGCGGCGGTGAAGGAGGAGGTAGCCAATACTGTTTTATATATATATATATATATATATTAATTGGGGTAGCCCCCAAAATATTGGGACATATAAAAAAGAAAACTCTGTTCCGCAGAGTAGCTGTTGACATTATAGTTGCGCAGGAACTTTGTTGACTCTAGAGAACCAATTGCACATCCCCGTGGCAGCGACTTTGCAATGCGGATGTCATCCATATCAACTTTCGATGCCAGTTTCTGCGCCTATCATGGTGACCACAGGTAACGGGAATCAGGGTTCCATTCCGTACAGGGTCCTTGAGAAACGGCTACCACATGCAAGGAAGGCGGCAGGCGTGCAAATGACGCACTCCCGACGCGGGAAGGTAGTGACGACAAATAACAATACAGGACTCTTTAGAGGCCCTGTAATTGTAATGAGTCCACTTAAACTCTGATCAATTGGAGGGAAGTCTGGTGCAGAGCCACTGACCCGTCCATGCTGCAGCTGAAACTTCACTATCACCTGCTGCTGCTCGCAAAGTCTCATGAGAAGGCCAAAGTTACACTGCAGCACAGACAGGCGAGCAGCAGCAGGGTGAGAACACCAAAAGCGCGCACAGTGAATGTCACATCCTGTTCTAAGTTGCGGATCAGTCTGGTGATGGCTTCTGGTATCAAGTACTCTTTTTACTGAAGCTGCATCAGGGTCCTGGTATTTGTCCGCACAAATGCTGGTGCTCAACACCAGGGGGCATGCGGTTACCCTGCACCAGACCCTGCTAATCCATTCCACACTGTGACTCCTAACTTCAACATCAGGCATACTGGGTCCCGGGCGTCCGACCGCTGCCCAGACAGTGTCTGGGTCCTGGTCACCGGACTGCCCACCTGACTGTGAAACTACGAATGGATTGTTAAATCTGGTACGAACCCGAACTTTGCAGTTCGGGTTCGCTCAAGTCTATTATGGATCCTTTGATTGCTACATGAATAAGTTGGATAATTGGTAATTCTTAAGCTAATACATGCCAACGAGTGCTAGGGGACGGCTGCTCCGCTTTTGCACCCTGCTCCCTCTTATGCTGTGCTGGTGCCTCTGTGTGACCAGCGCCTCTTCCTCCAAACTGCACACGTCACTCGCTTGACCTTGATTCCATGTGGGGTTTAGGACCTCATCATCCTTCACATCATCTTCCACCCACTCCTCAACCCAGCCCTCCTTGCCAGTATGCACACTGCAGAAAGCCACAGCAGTTGGCACCTGTGTTTTTCCAGCATGTAAAGTCTGCAAAGGACATATGGAAATAGTTTTAGACTCAGTTTGATTCAGGGCCGGACTGGGGATACAAAGTAGCCCTGGAAAAAAAAAATCTATGCCAGCCCCATAAGTCATTGCGCCATATATTGTTGCATGTAATATGTCTTGACACCCCATATGATTGAGTAATTAATATATAGCCTTTTCTAATATAAAATATTGCTCCTTTCAGAGTAAAACGTTTAATTATATAGTAAGCATACTCACATGCAGACACAGACAATCTCACTGACACACACAAGCTCATTGATACACAGGCTCATAGACAAACAATCTCACTGATATACATAAGCTCATTGACATACAAACACAAGCTCACTCACTAGCAGGCACACACACACACACCTTAATGTAGTGGTTCTGGTGTCTATAGCCTGTCCCTGCAGGCTTTTCAATGTAAACACTGACTTTTCATATAAAAGGCAGTGTTTACATTGCTTCCTAGTGACAGACACTCAGACGGTCACTAGAGATGCTTCCTGTGTCAGTGTGGATTGGCTGAGATCATCAAGCTTGAAGATCTAAGTTATAGAGGCAGGGCCAGTTGAAGGGAGACCAGCACGACATGAGGGGAAAAAAGGTGAATAAAAACACTATTTTTAAAAACACAGACACACACATACCATGACAGACACACACACCTTGACACACACACACCATGACAGACACACACATACACCATGACACCGACAGAAAAACACACACACATACACCATGACACAGACAGAAAAACACACACACACACACACACCATGACACAGACAGACACACACCGACCATGACACAGACACACACACCATGACACAGACAGACACATACCATGACAGACACACACACACACACAACATGACAGACAGACACACACACACACCATGACACAGACACACACACACCATGACAGACACATACACACCATGACAGACACATACACACCATGACAGACAGACACACACACACCCAGACACACACACCCCATGACACAGACACACACCATGACACAGACACACACACCATGACAGACATACACACACACCATGACACAGACAGACAGACACAATGACACAGACACACACACACCATGACAGACACACACACACCATGACAGACACAGACACACCATGACAGACACACACACACACACACCATGACAGACAGACACACACACACCCAGACCCACACACACCTAGACACACACCCCATGACACAGACGCACACACCATGACACAGACATACACACACACCATTACACAGACAGACAGACACAATGACACAGACACACACACACCATGACAGACACACACACACCATGACAGACACACACACACCATGACACAGACAGACACAGATACACTCACACTGACACACATAATTGCTACCTGTGTGCAGACAGCTGCCTGGGCTGGCGGCCGCAGGGTGAGCTCTTCTTCTGGTGGCCGCAGGGTGAGCTCTTCTGGTGGCCGCAGGGTGAGCTCTTCTGGTGGCCGCAGGGTGAGCTCTTCTGGCGGCCGCAGGGAGAGCTGGTTGCTCTGTCTCTGCTCCCCCGCCCTCGCACACAGCTTAATGATGACATCATATTCCGGCCGCGGTCTCATTCAGCAGCGCGCAAGGGCAGGGGAGCAGAGACAGAACATACAGCTCTCCCTGCGGCCGCCAGAAGAGCTCACCCTGCGGATGCCAGAAGAGCTCACCCTGCGGCCACAGGTCAGACAGCTGTCTGCCCGGTCCCAGGTGCCGACGGCCCACCAGGAAATTTCCCGGTATCCCGGTGGGCCACTCCGGCCCTGGTTTGACTTGTGAGTGTATTGCCCCACAATTACAATATTGTTGAAGTAACTCTTAGCTATTATCACTGGTTTAAATATAGCAGCTTGTTATCTGGTAGTTTCTAGTGTAGAAAATCTATTTTCTATCACTTAGATCTGTGTAACAAGTGTTGTAGGTGTGAAACAATATTACAAGTGACCGATGTATTAAATTTAATCAAAATTACGCTTCGATTTGACTCTCAGATATGAAGTGAACACCCCAAATATACTATTTAGCACCAAAAAAATAAAAAATGACTTTTTGAAACTCCAATGTAAGCAGCAGATTAGCAGCAAAACAATTCAATGTTTACAAGTGCTCAGTAAGCGCACTATTTGATGCTTCTATTTGACTCTCAGATATGAAGTGCACCGCAGGCCCCAAAATGTACTATTTAGCAGATTAGCAGCAAAACAATTAGAATGTTTACCAAATGGAACAGAGTATGTTTCATAAAATGGAATTTATCTGAAAAACAATATTGAGTTCCTTAGGAACCAAGGTGCGTAACTAAAAAATCCATTTAGTCTCCTGTATACTTAAATTTATTTTTTTGCGGCATCTCCTCCTCTCCAATGAGCGTTAACTTTTTCTAATGAACAAAATTCAAGATGTCTTGGATCTGACATGTACTTTTCTAAAAAGTGCCTTGAAACGCTATGATTTAAAAAAACCTTTTTAATATTCCGAACATGTTCACTGGTTCTCACTTTGATTGGTCTAGATGTCTTGCCTATATATTGTAGCCTGCATGTACACCACAAAAGATAAATAACATTATAAGAGTGACATGTAATTAATGATTTCATTTTATATTCTTTCTTAGTAATGGCGGAATTAAAGGTAAAACATTTTTATTTGATATTCTTGTGTTCCGACATGCATTGCACATCCCACAACGAAAAAAAAACCATTTATGTTCATGTAACCAATCTGTTAGAATTAGTTTGGGATGTTCATCTTTTACAAAACATTTTGTTAAAATTTGCTTAAGGTTTTTTGCACCTATAAAAATACATTTTGGCTTTTGGCCTATATATTCTAATATGTCATGCTCTTGTTGAAGGATGTGCCAATTTTTCTAATTATTTTTTAATAGTGCCCACATTGCTCGAAAAGTTAAAAATAAAGGGAACTTGGTCCTTATCTGTCTTCTTTTCTTTATTTTCAAGTAATGGAGATCGATTTAAATCAGCAACTTTATCTATATTGCTTTGTAACTCATCACTATTATATCCTTTCAGTTCAAATTGTTTTTTAAAACAGTGAATTATGCAATAAAATCTCCCTTGTTGGTGCAGTTCCTGTCAATTCTCAGGAACTGCCCTCTAGGTATATTTGACAACCAGGGACGATGACGACAAATATTTAATTCAATATTATTATATTTGTTATAATGTATACCCCATTTACCAATTTCTGAAAGCACTACCAATATGGCTGAAAGACTGGAAGTGTATGTCCGAACTGGAAACGGCGCCATCTTGGGGGTGGCACTATACGTATCCGGTCTGGAACATATTTGGAAATGGGTGTGTCCTTCACAACATGTGTGATTAATTGATTGTAATATGTGTGTATATAAAGAATGTGTTACTGACAGAACTTTTATTAGGACCTGAGAAAGACCCATTTGTGGGGTTGAAACGCGTTGTTCACTTATGTTATATTTTTTATCTTTATAATAAATATTTTTTATACATCTACCTCTTTTTGGAGTTCCTGTTTCCAGCAATTCAGCACCTGTTGGGACTCCAACTGCTAGAGGAATTAATTTTATGTTTACAATGAGACATATATGCTCCATAAGTCCAGAGCCAACTTTCATGGGCTCAGAAAGTTGTGAGTGATCTGAATTCTAAATCTTACTCACAAGTTATCTTGACAGATTACACTATGTTGTGTTCTACTTCTGTTTTTAAATAGGATTAATATATGTTATTCTAAGTTAAGAAGAGACTGTATGTGAGGCAATTAATCCTTTTTATATGTGCGCTTATCACCTTGTTTGGTTTTTATACTATTTTGTATTAACGGCTCAAGTTTCAGTTTCAGCAACAGTTACATACAGAATGTGTTAAAAAAAATTCTCTATAGGCAAAAAAATCAACACTAACTATAACAACTGGAAAAAAAAATTGGTTCTCATGTAATTTGTGTCATACAAAATCACACACACCAGAGACATTGTAGACACAGACCCTGACTCATAATATAACTGTAATATTTTTAAAATTTGATTTATTTTGAGCTTTCATTTACCTTTATCAGATTATTTATATTAAATTTTAACATCATTTTGGTCGTTTTTACTGGGAGGAAAAACTCAATAATAGAACTACTATACATAGTAACTATTAAACAAGAAGCATAGAAATATTTACACAGAGCTCTATATAAAATGAGTCCAAATGTATTGATTGTTTATGTTATATGATATTATTCAATCTTCTAGTAAGAGAATAAAATGTGCTCTGAAAAATGTATTCCTCAGTCAGCTAATTTTTAATGGATATGTAACGTGTCTTTTTCTCAGTGAAAAATGATCTTTTGAGATAAAGTACTAAATCAGCCACCCAACCATCTAGTTTACTTTAGCTTCAACATAGCTCTTTACTGACATAAGCATATATATCAAGTAAAAAATGAATTCCAAACAGTTTTGCCTCCTGTTCTAAAATTAAAATGAAGCTTCCAAGCATTAACTTGTGTTTCGATTTTTAGTATATATATGTTAAAATATGATTTATTGGTTTCTATAAATTATTAATAAAAAAATTATTTCAACCCACTTTTTCAAAGTTGCTAAAAATTTAATTTGGAATGTTAATATAAAGCCTTTTTATGCCTTAATTTTGCTTAAATCCACTATTCTCCATCAGACTTTTGAAATATGATAAAAAATTATTTGGTTAGCATGATAGAATTTATGAATGTTGTAGTGTCTATAAGAAAAAAATGTTTACTTTCCTTTACGGTATTATCACATCATACTTAAATAAATTATTTTCTAATATGAAATTGCAAATTTAGAGAAACCAATATATTTATGTATTATGGCACTTCAGTATATTTCATTTTGGGATAGGCATAAGGCTATTCTAACTACAAGATAAGGCCAGAGACTTATGAAAGTATTTTAAAAAATTTGGCAGACTGGATGGGCCGTATGGTTATTATCTGCTGTCACATTCTATATTTCTATGTTTCTATGTTAATAAAAAACAAACAGTCTTTGCAAAACATGCGTTTTTTAGAAGTAAAAAAAAGAAAACATATTTGAAACATCTCCTTTAACTGCTTTGTGTTAATGAATTGTTATGCTGGTACCATACCTTACTGCAGTTCACCCCTCTGTTTGTAACACACCATGCACCAATACGAGTTTAAATAACAAATTCTATTAAAGTGCTATTAATAAATATAAAAAGTTTAAAGGTATGACATGTAAACCAATACTTGTATTTTCATGTAATTTCTGTTGCAGATTTTCCTTCAAATGTCATTGAAAGTACATTTAAAAGACAGAGAAACAAAGAACATCCAGTGCAGATGGTACTTGCAAATGACAGGCATTAATATTTAAATTAACCCCTTAAGGACAAAACTTCAAAAATAAAAGGGAATCATGATGGAATATTTCCGTCATGTGTCCTTAAGGGGTTAAGGTAGTTCTATACATTCACATTTCCATAAACCAGCTCTAGTGTGTAAAGCATTAGTGACTAATTGGTGGTCACACCACCATCTTCTGAATGTGCTCAAGCTAATATTAATTAATAAATAAAATGGACCTTTATTCAACATCTTTTTTAAAAACCTAGATAAATAAAATAGCCTCTTGCAAAAAAGTTGTAAGTAGAATACAGCAATTTGCTGTTACTCATGAATCACGTTTCAAATATACCAAGAGTCCACCTCCAGTGTTGTACAGTGTGAATCTTGCATCACCCTTGCTCCAGCCTCTGTTGTGACATCACTTGTCCATCCCTATGTGTTTCACACGTACATGGGCGTCTGGAGGGGGGGGGGAGGGTGCAAGAGGGGGCACTTGCCCTGCCCTGCCCCTCCCCCCCGCTTTTTCAATTTGCTCCCTCACATACAGGATTACCGGAAGTGGGTACTTTATTTAAAGGGACTCTTGAATGCCAGGAAAACAATCCGTTTTCCTGGCACTGCAGGTCCCCTCTCCCTCACACCTCCCATCCCCGGTTTCTGAAGGGGTGAAAACCCCTTCAGTGACTTACTATAGTCCCTCATCGCTGCTTTTTCATCTGGCCACGCTTCTCCCCATCACCATGTCAGCTGGTGGGGGGAGACTGATCCCACCCGCCGGCGGGGGAGACCTAATGCACATGCGCAACTTGAGGAGGAGTTTACCCTGTAAAGTAATTATTGCAGTTTATGAAAACTGCAATAATTACAGTTGCAGGGTTAAGAGTAGTGGGAGTTGCTTGCACTTGTCTGCACTTACAAATATTGTGTGCTCAGCCACACTGCACACTAAGCAGCCAAGTGTTCACTCCTGTGGATAGACTAGGGAAGGGAGGTGGAATATGAAGAAAATTGAAGGTGTGTGTAGGGCGTTAGAAAATGGACACATTTTGGTGGAGATTTTGAAAAAAGTTGAATGCATGTGTAAAGGGGATATGAGTAAAGGGGCAGAATTCGGTGGGGATATGAAGAAAGTGGAAGGTGTGTGTCTAGTGAAAAGTCTAGTAATACGATTAAATGATGGCTGCATGCTGTCTGATTATAATAGAGAAGTGTGGGAAGACTATAGAGAAAGGTAGAGGTTTGAGGGCAGATTATGAAAAAAGGAACAAAAGGTGTGTGGGGATGAATATGGAGAAAGCTGAAGGTGTGGGGGGGGATATTAGAAAAGGGAATGCAGAAGTTGGTGGTAAAATATATACAGGAGGACAGAAAGTGGGGAATTGAATGTGGAGAGAAGAATACTAGGGGAGTATGGAAAGAGGGACACCACTGGAAGAAGGGACAATATGGGTAGACTCTCACTATTACAGAGTAATGGGGGAAGGTAAATGCTCATGTGATATGAGAATGTTATTGCCGTCCATACACTAAATATTACCTTAAGGAGCTCTGCAGAAATGAAAACACACACAGCGTCTTCACTATACTCTGATTGATAGTAAATTGAAAAGGGTGACTGGCAGGAGAGGAGCACACAGCACAGCGTTTCCCTTCCTGCCAGTCAATCCATGTAGCGTAGCTGAACTGAGTAGAAGAAACAGAATTTCCTCTACCGCGGTATGCTCTGCCACACTACTTGGAGAAGGGAAAGGTGGTAAGACACATAGAGGGGATGGGGATGGGAAATGAGGCACACAGAGGTGCTGGAAGGTGAATGAGACACAAGAAGGGGTTGGGGAGATGAGACACATGGAGGGGCTAGGATGGGCTAGGAGGAAAAAGAGACAAACAGAGGGGTGAAGGAAGGGGATCAAGAGACACACAAAGTGGTGGGGGTTAGAAATATAGAGGGTATGGTGAAGAAGGGGCTGCGAAGGGGAATATGACATACGGAGGAGCTGGGGAGAAGACAGGGATACACAGAGGAGATGGGGACAGGGGCTGAGGAAGGGGATCAACCCAGAGGAGCTGGAGAAAGGGACAATGGTACACAGAGGAGCTGGAGACGGGGACAATGACTCAGAGGGGCTGGGAAGGGGATAATGACAGATGAGCTGGAAAAGGGGACAATGACACACAGAGGAGCTGGAGAAGGGGACAATGACACAGAGGGGCTAGGAAGGGGATCAAGAAACACACGGAGGGTCTGGCTAATGGGATAATGACACACAGGATGTCTGGGAAGGGGGCAGACACACACAGGATGGCTGGGAAGGTGACAATGACACTCACGGAGGGGCTGAGATTATCAAAAGACACACAGAGGGTCTGGGGAAGGGGCCAATGACACACAAAGTGGCTGGGGGAAGTAAGAGACATATAAAGGGCTGTAGGAAAGTAAGAGACAAAGAAGTGGGCTGGGGAAAAGTAAGACGCACAAGGGTGGTGTAAGACACAAAGGGTAAAAATGGAGGATAAATTAAACTAAAGAGGGTAGATATACTAATAGGGGTAAGACATTAAAAAGATGGGATAAGAAATACAAAACTGGGGTTAGTTTTTTTCTAGCAGAGTCTATAATGGATGTTGAGATGGCCTCTGTTAGATGGCCTCCCTCCAGGGCCCTTTATTATTATTATAATTATTATTATTACTGGCATTTATCAGGTACGAGAAGTGTTGTGGGTGCAATCTGATACTGTGTGTTCTTTCTGGTGCTGTATCTAGTCCTGTGAGTGTCTCCAAGTACTATAGTAACTGCTGTGCATCCTACCTAGTGCTGTGGTCGTAGCTTTGTGTGCAGTCTGGTGCTGTGGCAAGTGAAATCTGGTCCAATCTAGTGCTGTGATGTGAAAAGTGCTGTGCGTGCAATCTGGTGTTATAGCTGGTGCTGTGCTTGCCACGTATTGATGTGGCCAAATGTAACAGCCAAATTAAGATTCTACATTTTTATTTTTATAATTCAGGTATGGTGCCTTAATCATTTATGTATGACTAATGGGGTGCATTGAATATTGTTAACATTAAAACAGATTAAACATTGCAACACTCAAATCAGACAATGGCTACTTGATTCTTTTATCGAGCTTTTGCATCAGGTTTCTCAACACTTTGCATGCCTGTGTGTTATGCGATAATGACTATGCCCCTCCCCTTCATGACACTGTCAAAAAGGGGCAGAGCATGGATGTCATTACACTTATCCCCCCTTCCTACTCCCTCTCCTACTCCCCCACCCCCTTGAAAAATTCCTGCTGATGCCCATGCACATGTATGCTAAAAATTACTGGTTATTCTCCATTCTTAACCCTGTCCAAGGCTGCTCACTTGATTTTTAATGGATAATGAGCCCAGGTCTTAATTAATTGATCACAGTATTTGATATCAATAGAAACAATGTGGCATATAAACTGGTTACGGTCATGGAATAGAGAGATTACACATCACATTGTAACCAAGTAGCAATTCCCCAAGCTCCAATGTGTGTCAATAAAGGCAATATTGTAAACAATAAAGTTCCATTTATATAACAGAAAATGTGCATATGGGGAGGTGACAAAACTCATAATATGATATGTATTGAGAGTATAGTAAAACGTATACCTTATTGCCTAATCTAAACTACACATTATATAAAAATAAAAGGTTGTAGAGTTACACAGGGATCCTGGAGATAGAATTAAATAATGGGTCTTCCTGGTGGATGTCTAAGATGTTTGAGTCTTAGGTAAAAAGTGAAATACTGGTATTTTTGAATTTCCCATATACTAATAGTCTCTTTCTTTTTTTAATAATCATGCTATGTTGACAATACTCTTCTATAAGCTTACAAAATTTACCTTTGATTCCATCCATTGGATCTTTCTTCAATAGTTTATAGGTATCTTCATCACCTAAGAGTCTGTTAGCTTCCTTTAAATAATCAGCTGTGTTCATAATTACACTGTCCCTCCTTATCTGCTGGTTTTATGAAAACATTTAAGTAATTGTTAGAAATCATCAAGTGCTTTCTTTTCTTGATAGGTCAGGTTATATTGAAAATAGTTTATTGGTTTAAATTTATTTGTGTCTTCCATTGTAGTTTTTTGGAAGTCGGTTCTGTCTTCTGAAATCATATTTCAGGAAAAAAAAAAAAAGATTTTTCCTACAAGTTAGTGTAAATGATTGTGTTTTCACAATTTAACTGTTTATTGTAATATTTAATGCATTTTTCAGGACACATGTGGATGTATTTAATTTATTCTCATTTATGCTATTTCTTTCATTAAGTATTATTTTAATTCCTGTTTAAGTTTAATTGGCTCACTGCACCGAAAAGCTAAAAAATAAATCAGCATACATCATAGGCGTGCGCACGGGGTGTGCCGGGTGTGCCTGGGCACACCCTAATCCCCGTGGCATGCCTATGGTTTGAGTCCTGCAGGAACAGCGTTCCTGCACTTTTTTTTGAGCAGGAACGCTGTTCCTGCAGGCACTCAGCACCCCCTGTCTCAACTCTTGCCTCTGTCATGGGGAGGGCAAGAGGTGATGGATATCCCCCTCTCTGCATCTCAGCCGCGGCAAGGGAGCAGTGTGATCTCTGCTCCCTCTCGCCGAGCGCTGATGCTGGGAGCCGGAATATGATGTCATATTCCGGCTCCCAGCTACAGCAGACAGCCCGCGTGGCGAGAGGGAGCAGAGAGCAGACAGCTCCCTCGCCGCTGCTGAGATGCAGAGAGGCGCCCGCCCCACTGGACCCCAGGGAAAAGTCCACGCAAGCACTCCAGGTAGGGTGGCTGGGTGGATATTGTATTATTAAAATATAATAATTTGTATGTGTGTGTGTCTGTGAATGTATGTGTGTGAGTGTGTGTCTGTGAGTGTATGTGTGTGTGTCTGTGTGTGTGTGTCTGTGAATGTGTGTGTCTGTGTGTGAGTGTGTGTCTGTGAATGTGTGTTTGTCTGTGAGTGTATGTGTGTGTGTGTGTGTCTGTGAATGTGTGTGTGTCTGTGAGTGTATGTGTGTGTGTGTCTGAATGTGTCTGTGAGTGTGTGTGTACGCCGCATATATATACGCATATATATATACACACACACGTGTAATTTATTTTTTTGGGGGGGTGGGAATCCCGATCTCCCCTGTCGGCTCATGCAGAGCCGGCACTATCTGAGTGCCGGCTCTGCTCTAAGCCTCCATGGGCCGCAGCAACGCTCAGATCTCGCGAAAGTTAACTCTAGCCCAGCAGGCTAGAGTTCACTCTCCACTGGACCACCAGGGATGGCACATGGCAGCAAGGATTTACTAATCTGCCCCCACCTCCACAATCCCTCCAAACATACAGCACCTACACACATACAGTTCACACACACACAGTACACTAACTGCACCCTCACAAACACACACTGCACCTTTAAAAAAAACACAACACCCTCACACACAGCACACTAACAGCACCCTCACAAACACACACACACACAAACAGCACCCTCACAAACACACACACACAAACAGCACCCTCACAAATACACAACACTCATTTATATAAGGTTGCCAATGGTAATTAAACCAGTAAAGAAAAAAATATATAAGTTCACAGTAACTCACAACTAAGTAGCCCAAGAGAGAGCCATAAGAAGGATCTGTATAATGCATTCCTCCTTGTATTATGGAGACTCTAGCAATTTTCTGAAAATATTGCAAATTATTTTATATGTAAGAAATAGAAACGCTAGGTACACTATTTTTTGTAACTTACATTCGTAAACCATGTTTACAATTGAAGTGTATGCTAAGATATTTATGTCTAGTATTTACACTGATAGATGTAGCACAGATGCCATAGGAGGACACCTGGTAACTTGCAGTATCACTTATGGCTTTTGTTGTAGGTAACTATTATATGTATAGAGGAGTAGTAGTAAATATGAACCCTTTTGCAGTTGATGTACTTAAAGAAGTGACTTACCCAACTGTGATTGGTATGTATGATGCCAAAGCTCTAGTCTTCTTTGGAAAAATAAAATAATCCAATAAGTTAACTAGCAACTAGTTATTTTCTAGTGACTTGTCAGATACATTTTGTCATTGTTTTTTAACATACTAAATGTATATCATAACTGTGATTGTAAAATCAGGTTTCAATAAATAAAGTTTAATAAGTTCAAACTAAACAGATCTATTGACAACTAATTAGGGGAAAATAGTCTGCATAACATCAGAACAACTCATAAGATATCCTCATCTGCACATATATAAATAAATGAACACCTATATAAATAAACAAATACAATTTTCCCATAGCATCAGAAAAATCTCAATATCTATGAAGTCCAAGATACAAGTGCATTGCATTTTTTTATGCATTGCATTGCATTATTGAATTATATCAATTTTTTTTATATATAGCACATTTCCATAATTAAATAATGTAGTTTTTTTTTAAGACATGTAGCATTAATTAATGAAATGAGTCACATTTGGTCTTTTTAGGAAAAAAATAGTACAAAGTCAATCTTGTCTGTAAGTCTAGTGTCGTTTTTTTAAAATAGTGTTTACTGAAAGAAGACATGCAATATGCAACAGATCTTACAATAGAATTGGCACAATCATAACTAGGACACTTTTAATCACCTAATTTAGTATATGAAACAGAAAAATACAGTTTCCTTTCTTAATAAATATAATTAAATGCACAAAAATAGATTCTTAAGTTGACTGTTAACAATTACTGACAATTAATTTCCAAATATATGTTTATTCCCTTAATATTGAATTCTAGTGAATTCTAAAATTAATGAAAAAATTTAAGCAGCAGTGGCTGATTTGGAAAATAAATTTTAAAAAATTAGTATAAAGCAGTGTTTACGGAATACACACTATCTAGCTAATTCAGTAAAGTCTACAGGGCAAAATAACTGTGTAACTCTGCCACAATGCCAATTAGTAAAGGATTCTGACTGGATCATAAGAATTCCATAGAAAACCACAGTCATTATGCGACATGGTTACACAGGCTCCAAAAATGTGCTTTTATTGGATAAGCGTTAGGCCTAATAAAAACAGACATATGGTCTCTGCCAGTGAAATGAACCCTTTCATGGATATATAGGAGAAACCCCATAATCCACTAAATCTGCAACATTGATAACTCAATTGACAAAACATATACATTGCCAAATATGTATCCACCACCCCTTACACAACAATATATAAATTATCAAGGAACAGTAAAAATACTAAAGAAACTATAGTAACATAGCAGTCACAAAAGGCCTTTTAATTTTACAAAACATGTAGATAGAAATTGACACTTTTTCCCCCCTGGCTGTTAATCATACAACCAGTTTTGTTACTCAAGAGCTCAGAGCTGCTGTCTTGCAAAGGCTTCTCATTGAGCTGCACTGGGAAGTCTGTGATTGGACAACCAGAGAAAGTCTGGGTGGAGGAAAAAAGGGGATGGCTTGTAAGTGCTTCAGACGGGAGCACTGCAGCTTTTTCAAGTTATTTTTAGCTATACAACCAATGGAAAAAAACATGCATCACTAAATACATGCATTATGTCATTGGTGTATATCTACTAAAGATGTGTTTTTATTTTCTTTTTATTTAGGTAGTGGAATGTTCCTTAAAATTTATTACTTTAACATTGCTGCAATAAAAAAAAAAAACTTTGCTGCTAATACAATTGGCCAAGGAAAAAGTAGAATCAGTGCTGGCTCCATCCGAGTTATGTGGGGAAAATGGGACACAATAGTTTTTCTTTCAACATACCGCCCACTGGGAGCTTAGGCAGTAAACTCAATGTTCCCTTTAATTGACAAAATGTCTTGCATTTTAAATGCAAATTGGTGTTTTATATAGATTATGGTTCCAATAAATGGTATTGAATTAGAGGTTATATTTTAGCCGTGCATCTAGGGGTCATGAGAAGATATTGACTTTACAAATGTATTTACTTTATAGATTGACAGTGGGTTGGAAAAGATTATATAACTTTCCATTGATTAAAATATGATAATTGTAAAGTGAATGTAAATTGTAATCAGCAAAGTTGTGTGTGTTGTCAAACAAATGTAAGCTTTACAAACAAGTAACAAGGTATTTGTGCATATGAGTGATTGTGTGTTTTTTAAAGCGTTGGTAGATAGCATTGGACAGGTGGGATTCAAGCACAGTCAATGAACATAAAGATGCTGATTAGCCAACAGGATTGAAATATGCTTTGCTGAGCTACCTCTATAAAACAGAATAAGAGAATAAGGATATATTGCTTTTAATAATGGGACTTTGGGTGTTGTTCATTGATCGGCTACTTTGAGATGATAGCTAAACCTTGTTCATAAATATTATTTTGTAATAGTCTCTAATAGGTCATAACATCTGCAAAATAGGAAGACTGATACTATAAACAATTAACAGTTCAAACAAAATGTCTCCCAAATGACTTAAATTGAGGATACATTTATAGTAAAAGCTATGTGTTCAAACCTAACTTTAAAGGAAAAACACACTCATTGTAACATATTTACCTTTGTCAGGTTAAAAAAAAGCATTTTCAAGTTGCACCCCCTAGAGCAAAGATTATCTCTGTATAGGTGTAGGTAGAAATTAAAAAGGTGAAAATATTAAAACCATATTGATATATAGGATTAAAGGTTTTATTTTACATGTATATCAGCCCCACTAATTATTTTCAAATATTTTTTATTTTAAGAAATAATAAAAACCATCAATATTATGTAAGCAGTATAATATGTGTACATTGACATGACAAAGAAAAAGGGTATTTAATAAGAGAACATCCCAATAAAATATGTAACAGCATTAATTTCAGAATCAAAGAAAAAGCTAGACATGTGCACCAGTGAAATTTTCATTTTGTACAAATGATTTCGTACTAAATAAAAATTTAATTCGGCAATCCTGAATTTTGTTTGTAAAACAATAGTTTTTCAGACAAAATTTGGTTAAAAAAAAATTAGTTTTTGTCCATTAGGATGAAAATAGTGCTGCACATGCGCAACAAAAAAAAACATTAACCATTCCAATCCCCCACCCCCGCATTAACCATTCTGACCCCCATATTAATAAAAGGGAGGTTTAATCCACCCGCATGCCCCTACTCACCAGTGGCTACTCGCTGTCATTTAAACTGGATATAACTAAATCAGTATTATTATTATTATTATTATTGCCATTTATATAGCACCAGCAGATTCCGTAGTGCTTTACAATATTATGAGAGGGGATTTAACTATAAATAGGACAATTACAAGAAATCCTGCAGGAACAATAGGTTGAAGAGGACCCTGCTCAAACGAGTATACAGTCTATAGGAGGTGGGGTATAAAACACATTTTGACAGGAAATAGCAATCAGGAGACAGGTATGTGAGGTAGAGGTTACACTGGGAGGCCATAAGCTTTACTAAAGAGATGGGTTTTAGTGCACGTCTTAAATGATTGAAGACTAGGGGAGAGTCTGATGGTGGTAGGCAGGCTATTCCATAGGAAAGGAGCTTCCCGTGGTGTGAGCAGCAGACAGGAGAAGGTCATGGGCAGTGCGAAGAGATATAAGAGGGGCTAGAATTGTTCAGTGCTTTATTGGTATGGGTTAGTACTTTGAATTGACTCATATAGGATACAGGAAGCCAATGTAAGGACTGACAGAGAGGTGAGGGGTGAGAGGACTGTAACGGACCGTTTTGCACACAAGAGGTAAAAACCGTTTAGGTGATCGTCCCCCTTTCCACACGAACTGGAACCATGCGAATCACTGCTAGCAGACGAATAGGAAAAGCATCCAAGCGGCTTACACTCCTAGCAATCAGTCTCTATCAGCATTCGGTAAATCCCCCCAAAGACGAGACAAGGCTCCGTGTTGACGGTCAAACAGTGGTCTGTTTAATGAGGTCTACCTGCCCAGTATTTATGCAGGTCTCCCACCTGGTGGACACTCCCCTAGAGGACCAAATGGGAGACTGTGACAAAAGACAGACAAGTAGACAAATAGGACACACAGTCACATTATATTCCCACAATGCATTCTGGCTTCCTCCCCTCTGCCTTGGAGATAATTGAGAAGTAATTCAATTATCTCCCAAGACAAAGGCAAATCGCCATTATGCACGTGGGGATACTAAAACATGAATTACTATTAAAATACACAGTATGACACCAGTTACAATAAAACTATACATTTAACATGTCCCCAGATACCTCAGGTCTGAGCGCACATTATTAAGTGAATGGCGCTCAGACCACACGAATACAGTTTAATTGCCATGGAGCCAAAGTCTTTACACAGTCAGTTCTCATGCGAATGGGCTCCATGGGATTCCTATCTGGGGTATAACATAGTCAAGTAAAACTACCGAACACCGGGCCGTTCGTGCACTTTCACCGAACCAGAAGGGAGGTTGGCGGCTTCAGCGGTGTTCGCGCAAAACTGAGTCCGATTTTAGTTCCATGAATTGAGCGTTGAACACCGCTGTGCGTTCGCGGGTTTAAAATGGCCGCAACCTCGTGTTCGTGATACGAATGGCGGCCACCCAGTATTCGTCAATTAAGCTGCGGTTAACCGCAGCTTCTGGGAGGCTAATTGCCGGCACACTCCAGCTCCCAGGTGGTCTAGTCATTCGTGCGGTTGTTCAGTAGGTTGAATCTACCGAACACCAGTCAGAAATGCATGAATAAGTCTTTTCTGCAGTAAAAAATATGTCTTTTAACATGGGGCCATAGTCCAAAGGCAGCAGGCGAGCAACCAGGCTTCTCCAATGCAATGTGGCGAGATTGCTCTCGTCACAAGGACCGACTAGAGAGGAAAATCAGTCTGGCGGCAGCATTCATTACAGACTGTAGTGGGGCAATACAGCTTTTGGGAAGACCAATTAGGAGAGGGTAACAATAATGCATGCAGGAAAATACTAGAGCATGGACAAGCTCCTTGGTAGCATCTTGCGTTAGAAAGGGGCGGATGTGGGCTATGTTTTTAAGATGGAACTTAAAGGATACTGGATGTGAGGATCAAAGGTGAGGCCAGAATCAAGTATGATGCCAAGACAGCGTGCTTGCAAGGATGGACATATGTGGATACCACTAACTTGACGGGAGAGCAAAACAGGAGGATCAGTATTAGGAGGAGGAAAAATAAAGAGCTCAGTTTTAGAGAGATTGAGTTTCAGAAAGTGGGAGGACATCCAGTCAGAGATAGAAGAAAGGCAAGCAGTGATACGTTGCAGGACGGCAGGGGAGCAGTCCAGGGGGGAGAGATAAATCTGGGTGTCATCAGCATACAGGTGGTATTGGAATCCAAATGAGGTAATAAGTTTGCCAAGAGAGGCAGTGTAAAGAGAAAATAGAAGGGGACCAAGTACAGAGCCTTCGGGGACTCCAACAAAGACAGGACAAAGGGAGGAGGTATCATTAGAAAAGGAGACACTGAATGAGCATTGGGAGAGATGGGGGAAAAAACCAAGAGAGAACAGTGTCACAGAGACTGAGTAATTGAAGAGTTTGGAGAAGGAGAGCATGGTCAACAGTATCAAAGGCAGCAGAGAGATCAAGAAGAATTAGTATGGAGTAGTGTCTTTTGGATTTAGCTGTGATTAGGTCATTAGTGACTTTAATAAGAGCAGTCTCAGTAGAGTGAAGGGGGCGGAAGCCAGACTGAAAAGGGTCAAGGAGAGAGATGGAGTTGAGAAAACAAGTCAGACGGGTAAAGACAAGTCTTTCCAGAAGCTTTGAGGAAAAAGGGAGCAGGGATATGGGATCATAATTAGAAAGGGAGGACGGGTCAAGAGATGATTTTTTTAAGATGTGTACGACAGGGCAGCAGGGACATTACCAGAAGAGAGAGCAGTTGAAGAGATCTGATAAGATGAGGTGAGACAGGATCAATCAGGCAAGTGGTGGAGCGAGAGGAAAGGAGAAGCGCAGCCACCTCTTGTTCAGTAGCCTGGGAAAAAGTCTAAATGGTAGGAAAGGCATGATCCAGATGTGGTTGAGAAAGCGAGGGGCAAGGTGGTGAGAATTCTCCCCTTAGCTGTTCAATCTTGTTGGTGAAGTAGCATGCAAAGCAATCATAGAAACATAGAAACATAGAATGTGACGGCAGATAAGAACCATTCGGCCCATCTAGTCTGCCCAATCGGCTGTAAGGTTAGTTTGCTCGTTTTTTAAAGGTATTAAAAAGATGCCTGGGGACAGGGCCGGACTGGCCCACCGGGATACCGGGAAAATTTCCCGGTGGGCCGTCGGCACCTGGGGCCGGGCAGACACCTGGGTCTGCTGGCGGCAGCTGGGGGAGGTCTTCTGGCGGCCGCTGGGGGAGGTCTTCTGGCGGTAGCTGGGGGAGCTGCGCTGTCTCTGCTCCCCAGCGCGCAGCTTAATGAGACCGGTGCCGGAATATGACGTCATATTCCGGCCCCAGTCTCATTCAGCAGCGCGCGAGGGCGGGAGAGCAGAGCCAGCGCAGCTCCCCCAGCGGTCGCCAGTACAAGTCCCCCAGCGGCCGCCAGAAGACCTCCCCTTGGCAGGTATTAGAAATGTGTGTCAGTGTGAGTTTGTCTGTCTGTTATGGTGTGTGTCTGTCTGTCTGTGTCATGGTGTCTGTCTGTATAGTGTGTGTGTGTCTGTCTGGTGTGTGTGTGTGTATCTGTCTGTCTGTTATGGTGTGTGTCTGTCTGTCTGTGTCATGGTGTCTGTCTGTATGGTGTGTGTGTGTGTCTGTCTGTCTGTATGGTTTGTGTGTGTGTGTCTGTCTGTCTGTCTGTGTCATGGTGTCTGTCTGTACGGTGTGTGTGTGTGTCTGTCTGTCATGGTGTGTGTGTGTCTGCCTGTGTCGTGGTGTGTGTGTGTCTGTCTGTCCGTCATGGTGTGTGTGTCTGTGTCATGGTGTGTGTGTCTGTCTGTCATGGGGTGTGTGTCTATCTGTCATGGTGTGTGTGTCTGTCTGTCATGGTGTGTGTGTCTGTCCATCATGGGGTGTGTGTGTGTGCCTGTCTGTCAAGGGGTGTGTGTCTGTCTGTCATGGGGTGTGTGTCTGTCTGTCATGGGGTGTGTGTCTGTCTGTCACGGGGTGTGTGCCTGTCTATGTCATGGTGTGTTTGTCTGTCTGTGTCATGGTGTGTGTGTGTGTGGGTCTGTCTGTGTCATGGTCTGTCTGTGTCATGGTCTGTCATGGTGTGTGTGTCTGTCATGGGGTGTGTATCTGTCATGGTATATGTGTGTTTCTGTGTCTGTTATGGTGTATATGTGTGTTTAAAAATAGTGTTTTTGCTCACCTTTTTTTTCCCCACACAGCGTGCTGGTCTCCCCTCGACTGGCCCTGCCTCTATAGCTGAGATCATCAAGCTTGATGATCTCAGCCAATCCAATGCTTTGCCATAGGATTGGCTGCAAAACGCCACTCCAATCAGCATCTCCTCATGTATCAATGTATCTCTATGGGGAACGTTCAGCACCTACAGAGTGTGGAGGCCCTGAATGTAGGTGCACTGACACAGGAAGCACCTCTAGTGACCGTCTGAGTGACTGTCACTAGCAGTGTCACTTTGAAGCAATGTAAACACTGCCTTTTCTCTACGTTGAAAAGCCTGTAGGGACATGCTATAGACACCAGTACCACTACATTAAGCTGTGTGTGTGCGTCTGATAGTAAGTGAGCTTGCTTGCATGCGTGTGCCTGCTAGTGAGTGAGCTTGTGTTTTTATGTCAATGAGCTGATGTATATCAGTGAGATTGTTTGTCCATGAGGCTGTGTATCAATGAGCTTGTGTGTGTCATTGAGATGTCAGTGAAATTGCCTGTGTCTGCATGTGAGTATGCTTACTGTATAATTAAACGTTTTACCCTGAAAGGACCAATATTTTATATTAGAAAAAGCAATATATATATATATATATATATATATATATATATATATATATTACTCAATCATCTGTCATGGCAAGACATAGCCTTACATATTACACGACAATATATGGCGCAGTGACTTATGGGGCTGGCACAAATTTTTTTTCCAGGGCTGCATTGTATCCCCAGTCCGACCTTGCCTGGGGATGGGGATAAGATATGGAGTGGGGTTGAGGATGGCTTGTTCATGTGTTTCAGAAGTTCCATACCCTCTTCTGGAGAGGTAATAATGTAGTTTTGGCCATCCAACCGAAACAGCACTTTGATGGGGAAACCCCATCTATACTGAATATATTTCTGCAACGTAGCTCAGAAGTGAAGGGCTGGAACTCTCTGTGTTTTTTTCATTGTAAACGCTGAGAAGTCAGGAAAGATCTTAATTTTGTTATATTCCTCAGGTAATCCCAACGTACGTGTAGCTCCCAGGAATTCTTCCTTAACGTGATAGTAATGGAATTGAACTATAACGTCCTTGAGAGTCGCTGCAGGTGCACTGTTGGGTTTGGGTAATCTATGGATACAGTCCAAACTCAGATCAAAATTTGTATCATTAGGCTTGACCGCCTTCACCACAGATTGAAAATAGATGGATAATTCCACATTATCAATAGTTTCAGAGAATCCCCTGATACATAAGTTGTTGCCTCTGCTCCTGTCCTTTGTGTCCGCAGATTTTTCCGCCTGTTGGTTAAGTTGTTTTTGCAGGCTGTTCACCTTCTCTTCGAAGTCCAAGTGTAACTGTTCCTGGTAGTGAAGTCTATTTTCGATGTCTTCTGTTCAAGAATTAATGTCTTCCATAAATCCATATATTGCATCAAAATCTTCTTTTGAAATAATTTCTGATTTCCACTCTTAAATTTTAAATAAGATCAATCAGCATTTCAGCAGAGGCTGGTAAACCTGTAGCCATCTCAGGAGGCATGTTTGGATTGTAGGCAGCTGTCCTGCCTGAAATGCCTACCTCTGTTTCTGCAGTACCCATCTTACTTGTGGCAGAAGCTTTCTTTGATGTGACAGCAGCCATCTTGGTGGTGGCAATAGGTAGTGTAATATTGGCAGTCATCTTTGTTGTGGCTGCTGTATCCTGTACATTACATATGTATGGGTCTTGAATTACATTAATATTGTCCCCCTCCATACATTATTCCAAGTCTGGACTCTCTATACCCTCTTCAGCACCGGTTATATAATCTTGTGCCTCTTTAAATTTTTCAGAGGTTACATAGTTACATAGCTGAAAAGAGACTTGCATCCATCAAGTTCAGCCTTCCTCACATTTGTTTTTTGCTGTTGATTCAAAAGAAGGCAACCCATCCCCCCCGCCCCCAGTTTGAAGCACTTCCAATTTTGCAACAAACTAGGAATAAAATTCCTTCTTGACACCAGAATGCAGTCGGATTTATCCTTGGATCAAGCAGCTATTACCCTACTGAAAAATAATATCCTTGAATATTCCGTTTTTGCAAGTATGCATCTAGTTACTGTTTGACCATATGAACTCTGATAAAACCACAGGTGAGGGCAGAGGCCCCTCCCGGGCGGACCGAGAGCCTTAAGGCCGAGGGCCCCAACAGGGATCGGGACCTCACATGACCATTCCCACTATCAGCAGCCTGATCACTTTGATAAGTGAGCAATCGGGCCACTCTATCATGTGTCCGCTGTTCTAGGCACACTGGGCCACTTGCGGGAGACCCCAAAAGCCACCCCGAGCGTGATGAGCGCTCAGAGTGACTGAACTCCCCCCTCCATTGCGGTTGTTGTGGATGTGACTCCACCACCAGGGTAGTGCGAGAACGGGTAGAAGGGTGGGAGGGAGCCACTGCCACTGATGTTTCAGGGAATGAAACCAGTGGTGAAATAAGCCATGGTTTTACTTTAGGAGAGGGGGAGTGAGTCTGCAATGATTTACTCACCTCTAAAGCCGACATGTCGCTTTTCTTCATTAAAGGCACAGGCTTCATGATGTTTCTGCATGTTGTAGAATTCTTCATAAAGCAGTATTGATGATCAAATTTGGTGTCTTAAAGAGATAAACTTATAAATTGGAACATTTATGTCTCTGTGTCTCTAAAGCTCCTCTTGATGGTGGCCATTTAAGATGGTGGCCAAGACACGCCCCCCCTCAACCCACTAATTCTAAACCTTTAATTGAGATCCTGGAAAGCATTGCTGTTAATGGTTAAAAGGATTGGGCATTACATAAAATGTGTGGGAATATGTTAAAATGTTTATTTCAATGTGGAGGTCATCACATTTTGCTTTGCTTATCCCCAGGATTTATGGAACCTAATAATGCACTAGGTAAACAATGACTGCGGTCCTTTTTGAGTATAATAACATATCAAGTTAATTAGTAGCAGTTGGGACTATAATAAATTGTACAGATATTAACCGTCTGTGGTGCTAAAGTTGCTGATTATATTTCAATAGAATAAACAGTTTATTCAAAGTGGCTGAATGCTCTACTAATAGTCAATGATTCTGACATATTTTTGATATAGTACAGTAGAAAGGAACAAGTTGTACTTTTCAATAAGTTCCCCCCCTTTTGTGCTGACAGTAAATACTGCTTAGAAATTGAGCAACTAATTGTGTCACAATTGTGATACATTTTCATGTTATAGATCCCTTGTACATGGTTAGTGCCCTAAAATCGACTATAGCTTGTATTAGACTGCGAGATCCTGATAGTTCCAAAATACAGGCCCGTGTTTTAGAGCTATTGTTAGGTAACCAGGTTTTTCAGGGGGTGGAGTCAGAACTCTTTAAAATGTTTTTTGTATCCCAAATGGGCAGAGTTCAATATGTTAGGAGGTAAGGGTAGTTTTTAGTACCCGACTATCTTAAACTTAATCAGTTTCAACTGGTTAACACAACACTAAAAATAGTAGAAAGCTTTACAGGGTATGATTGCCTTGAAAATGTCCTAGAAACCGGAGTCAAAACTTACAATGCCATATTGATACTACAAGAGGATAGAATATATGCAGTTATATAAGGAATTAAAGCTTAGAGATAACTTGCAAATGCTACAAAGTGAAAGATCTAAACCCTTTTGCCGTAAAAGACGGGACATTAAAATAGTCTCTTCTATCTGGAAAGCAAAGAAAAATGAGGAAGGTGTCAGGGTCACTAGAGGAAAGAACTATGGCAGTCACAAAGGAGATCAGACATGCTTTATGCATTTTGCAAGGTTACTAAAAAGGTGCTATACCTAGATACCTTCAGGGGAAAATGTGACAAATCTGTTATATGTTTAAAATCTTAATGTAGACTTTAATCATTTGGCTAACGGTTGACTCAACATCCAATACAGAGAGATTAAATGAACAATTAAGAACAACGGAAGAATGAAATAAATCAATTAGCAAGATCTCACAAGGTAACACTTGCCATGCAATGCAGAGAAATAACAGTGCAATTAAAAGCAACAGGGATGTCCTAGCAATATAAACTGTAAATCAGTGCTTGAACTAATTTACCACTGACACTGAGTAAGCCAAAACAGTCGCACAATTGGCACACCAGTGTGTTAACACTGATGCACAGATTATTAGGATGCCCAAACAAAGAAGCCATTGAGCAACTTTCAAAGCAGAATTTAACAGAGATGATAATGCTAGTATATAACATGCTTTATGAATATATCTGTTAGATCAAAGCAAAAGCCTTATATACTTATGTTCTATAAGTAGGTAATATACTCTAAAATATATGAATGAATAAGGACTAAGACTGTCAATAGGAACTAATATTTAATCTCTTTCCTTGATACACAACGATACAATGCTAAATCTCATTAAGTAAAAAGATGTGATGCAGGGGAAGCTTCAGATGTTTAGTAGTTAAGAGCAACAAATAACAGATATAATGAAATCCAAACAAAATGGAAAATATACGAGTAATGAGTCAGTACATTCCCTGAGAGGATATGCGCCTGCTGACATAGAAGAGGGACCCAACAAAGGGAAGCTTGAAAGTAATCATAACAAGAACTAAAATTTTAAGTAAAGGAATGGAGCAAAAGCAAAACTCACTGGAAAAATATTAGCAAAAAAATAACTCAATTGACTAAATATTTTACTATAAACTGTTCTATACTGTTAAAATGTTGGGAATACTTCAATCATAATCTTGGAAGAAAAAGCCAGCAAGTGAAATGAAACAGGAACAAAAGAGATAAAATCGCTTCTCCTACATAAGAGCTGCTATATGTAAGCAAAACTATTTTAAGGCATCTAGGATAGGGAAGATTAGGTGATATGGGGTGCTAACAGAAGTTTGAAAAAACTGTTATAGCAGCTTTGGGGAAGACAATGCATGTGAAGCACCTGGATGTCCAATTGGCCTCTCCTCTAAACACATTAAAAAGCATGGAACATGGAATGGTCACGAGGAATTTGGGATCTTCACAGACAGTATCATCTGTATAAACTGTGCAATAGAGCATCTATGCTCTCAAACAAGCTGGATAATCAAGGAATGGACAGATGTATGAATTAAGTGCTACAAAGTAAAGCTTTACGTAGGAAACAGAGCAGTCTAATACTCAAGTTGACAAATGACCATTGTTTTATGTTAATGACATAATACTACTTCATCAGAACAGTCCAAACGATTCATGTATCTAGAAGTGGTTATATCTTTCAATATAAACCTAAAACTATCAGCTAGTCATGTTGAAAACAACCAGCTGTTATACATTCTTTAACTGAATCAGAGTATGCAACATCAGCACAATATTGCTAAGAAGAAATTTGATTATAACCAATAAATAGAAATTGGACTGGGCATTAATCTTATTCATGTTCTTGGGGAAAATCAAAGATGCATAAAGGTGGAACAGATTGAGAAGGTCAATCCCAGTGCTATGCACATTGAAATAAAGTATCACCTACTAAAGGGCTTGCACGAGCAGGGATCAATTCATATCCAGAATTGCCCATCAGAGAATATGACTGCATATGTAGAATGTGGTGAAACACCAAAAGTAAATAAAATATAACATTTATTGAATTTTAATAAAAACTATCCAAGAAGTGGATATATAAATATAACAATGAGTACTCTGTAGATCAAAGAAAATATCAATAAAAAAGAAAAAGTGACCAAACAAGCAAAATAATAAATATGATAAAATAAAATGATTTGTCCTGTGATAAGTAAAAACCTGGATATCAGAATAAATATTCTCTATGAAACCCTAAATGATATGATCCTAAGGACTGGGTACCAGCATGTTCCTCCCAAAATCTAAAGCAGGAGAAACATGCATAAAGGATATTTGTACGGGAATACTCGAAAATGTACAGAAGTGGCAACCAGAACTAAATACTAAAGTGCGAATAGTATGTGGCAGTATAATTGGCTGCCTCCTAGTTTTTCCATATACCACAAATATAAGCCAGCAGTCCATAGACAGTCCTATAGTATATGGTATCATATACTAACAATTGTAACAAAGTATCAAATACTAAAAAGACTAAATAAGTAAATGGCTTGTCTTACAGAAGTCCTGAGCTGGGGAGTCACTGTACAGCTAAAGTAAGAAAAATAATTAGTGAAAAAAGCCCGCCAGCTCAAAGGAACACAGAGGTCCGCACTCTGTGCGCTTTTCACCCGGTGAACATAACTGGGATCATCAGGAGGGATCCAAATTATTTTAATTTAATGTATTTTACTTTAAAATGTTTAAAATTTACAACATATTATACAAAAAATAAATTAGGGGTAGGCGAGGAAAGAGGAACTTGGAAGTGGGAAAGGGTATCCATCCATTGTAATAACAAACACAATAAGGTATATGACAAAAATTGTAAATAATACAATTAAAAATAAATCAATTTTTTATAAACTTTAATTTCTTCTTCCCATTTATCCCAATCATATTTTAGTTTTACGAAAGAATGCATATTGCTCCAACGTGATAGTTTGTGTGCTTTGTTATCTAGTATCAAGTTCAGAACTTCTCTAAGTGATGTTATGTTTGCAGACTTCCAATACCTTTTTAATCATGAAGTAGCAGCAATCAGGATGTGGCCTATTATTATTCTATCTTTTAATGGATTCAGGGAACTTTTTAATTATGCAAACTCTGAAGTTAAACAATAGTTCGATCCACTTTAGCAATTAAATTGTGAATCATTCTCCAGTATCTTGCTATTTTGGGACAATAGCACCATATATGAGCCATAGTTCCCAAACCCCCACAGTCCCTGCAACACCGGTCACAATACATATTATTCATATTGTGCAATCTAGACGGAGCCAGGTACCATCGATACAAAATTTTGTAGTGGTTTTCGAAATGATCAGTGCAGCATGAAATCCCTTTAATGCCTTAAACAAAATGAACCAACAAGCTTGTATTGTGTACCCAGCTCCGTCTCTCAGGATACCATATAGTTACATAGTTACATAGCTGAAAAGAGACTTGCGTCCATCAAGTTCAGCCTTCCTCGCATATGTTTTTGCTGTTGGTCCAAAAGAAGGCAAAAAACCTAGTCTGAAGCGCTTCCAATTTTGCAACAAATTAGGAAAAAATTCCTTATTGACCCCAAAATAGCAGTCAGATGTCTCCTTCGATCAAGCAGCTATTATCTCACTAATTAGAAATGATATCCCTGTATGTTATGTTTTTGCAAGTATTTATCCAATTGCAGTTTAAACATCTGTATGGACTCTAAAAAAACCACCTCTACTCGCAGAGAATTCCATATCCTTAATGCTTTTACTGTAAAAAAAAAATGTCTTTGCCTTAGATTAAATCTCCTTTCTTCCAGCCTAAATTTGTGACCTTGTGTCCTATGTATAGTCCTGTTTATGATTAGATTTCCAGATAATGGTTTGTACTGGTCCCGAATATATTTGTATGATGTTATCATATCCGCTCTTAGGCACCATTTTTCCAAACTAAAGAGATTTAAATTTTTTAACCTTTCTTCGTAACTAATATGCTCCATTCCTTTTATCAATTTTGTAGCTCGTCTGTGCACTTTTTTTTAGTGCCATGATATCTTTTTTAGAACAGGTGCCCAAAATTGCACAGCATATTCAAGGTGTGGTCTTACCAGCGATTTATAAAGAGGCAAAATTATACAGGGAGTGCAGAATTATTAGGCAAGTTGTATTTTTGAGGATTAATTTTATTATTGAACAACAACCATGTTCTCAATGAACCCAAAAAACTCATTAATATCAAAGCTGAATATTTTTGGAAGTAGTTTTTAGTTTGTTTTTAGTTATAGCTATGTTAGGGGGATATCTGTGTGTGCAGGTGACTATTACTGTGCATAATTATTAGGCAACTTAACAAAAAACAAATATATACCCATTTCAATTATTTATTATTACCAGTGAAACCAATATAACATCTCAACATTCACAAATATACATTTCTGACATTCAAAAACAAAACAAAAACAAATCAGTGACCAATATAGCCACCTTTCTTTGCAAGGACACTCAAAAGCCTGCCATCCATGGATTCTGTCAGTGTTTTGATCTGTTCACCATCAACATTGCGTGCAGCAGCAACCACAGCCTCCCAGACACTGTTCAGAGAGGTGTACTGTTTTCCCTCCTTGTAAATCTCACATTTGATGATGGACCACAGGTTCTCAATGGGGTTCAGATCAGGTGAACAAGGAGGCCATGTCATTAGATTTTCTTCTTTTATACCCTTTCTTGCCAGCCACGCTGTGGAGTACTTGGACGCGTGTGATGGAGCATTGTCCTGCATGAAAATCATGTTTTTCTTGAAGGATGCAGACTTCTTCCTGTACCACTGCTTGAAGATGGTGTCTTCCAGGAACTGGCAGTAGGACTGGGAGTTGAGCTTGACTCCATCCTCAACCCGAAAAGGCCCCACAAGCTCATCTTTGATGATACCAGCCCAAACCAGTACTCCACCTCCACCTTGCTGGCGTCTGAGTCGGACTGGAGCTCTCTGCCCTTTACCAATCCAGCCACGGGCCCATCCATCTGGCCCATCAAGACTCACTCTCATTTCATCAGTCCATAAAACCTTAGAAAAATCAGTCTTGAGATATTTCTTGGCCCAGTCTTGACGTTTCAGCTTGTGTGTCTTGTTCAGTGGTGGTCGTCTTTCAGCCTTTCTTACCTTGGCCATGTCTCTGAGTATTACACACCTTGTGCTTTTGGGCACTCCAGTGATGTTGCAGCTCTGAAATATGGCCAAACTGGTGGCAAGTGGCATCGTGGCAGCTGCACGCTTGACTTTTCTCAGTTCATGGGCAGTTATTTTGCGCCTTGGTTTTTCCACACGCTTCTTGCGACCCTGTTGACTATTTTGAATGAAACGCTTGATTGTTCGATGATCACGCTTCAGAAGCTTTGCAATTTTAAGAGTGCTGCATCCCTCTGCAAGATATCTCACTATTTTTGACTTTTCTGAGCCTGTCAAGTCCTTCTTTTGACCCATTTTGCCAAAGGAAAGGAAGTTGCCTAATAATTATGCACACCTGATATAGGGTGTTGATGTCATTAGACCACACCCCTTCTCATTACAGAGATGCACATCACCTAATATGCTTAATTGGTAGTAGGCTTTCAAGCCTATACAGCTTGGAGTAAGACAACATGCATAAAGAGGATGATGTGGTCAAAATACTCATTTGCCTAATAATTCTGCACTCCCTGTATTTTCATCCCGAGAATTTGTGCCCCTATTTATACATGACAAAACCTTACTGGCCTTAGCAACTGCCGATTGACATTGCATATTGCTGCCTAATTTGTTGTCCATAACAATTCCTGAATCCTTCTCATGTGTGGTTATCCCTAATTCACTACCTTTTAGGGTGTAAGTTCCTTGTGCATTCTTGACCCCAGGGTGTATAACTTTGCATTTCTCTATGTTAAATTTCATAAATTTTCTGCCATTTTAGTGCCCAGTCCCACAATCTATCCAAATCCCTCTGCAGCAAATCAAAATCCTGCTCACATTTTATTACTTAACAAAGTTTGGTGTCATCTGCAAACACTGATACATGGCTTTCAATGCCTATTTCAAGATCATTTATAAATATGTTGTATAGAAGTGGTCCCAAAAATATGTTTCAATTTAACTATGGGTTTGGTATTGTATAATGAATAACACATAGATATTGTGCCCTTTCTGTTTGGATCATATAAGAATATTTTTTTCTAGTGGTGCTATCTCTAGTGAATTATAATTTTTGTCAGTTTCCTGTACGTTATATCAATATTTAGGTTTTAATTTTTCAAATGAAAGGATTGCATTTCCAAGAAAAAAAGCTATCTACGTTTGTTATAGGGTATTCTTTCAATATATCTAGATTCAAAAAAGGTATATGATCTTTCAACAATTCCATTGGCATCGCTCTTTACACTCTCACAGTGTGGTTATTATTTTTAAAAATGGTATCCCAGGTCTTAAGAGTGATTTTTGTTGATAAAACTAATTTAGTGACTACAGGTCTTTTTTTAGGACAAAACCAAGGTAATTCTGTAAGTCTAAATGGGCGAATTATTGACTCTTCTATTTCCATCCATCTTGGTTTATTAGATTGAATATTAAAACTCATGACTGCTGCAGCATTAGTGGCAAAATAGTATTTGCGGATATCCGGTACACCGATACCACCATTAGATTTGTGGTGCTGCCAGGAAGAAAGTTTTATCCTGCCAGGTTTGTTCCTCCAAATACATTTTAACACTACCGAATGTATCTTATTGAAAAAAGATAATGGAATAAATAGAGGTATGGTCCTAAAATAATAGATATTTAGAAGAATCAGCATTTTAATAGATGCTATTCTTCCCAGCCATGAGAGTTCCAAATGCAACACCATCTCTCCATCTCTTTCTGTAGGTCTGACATGGTTTCCTCAAATTATAAATATGCATATTTACTAATTTGTTGCACATATTTGTGCCTATGTATCCTAGATATTCATTTATCCAATTGAATAAATAAAATCTCTTAAGGGTAGTGATTTCTGAATGATTTATGTGGAATGGGAGGGCCTGAGTTTTGGACTTGTTTAATTTATAGTATGATACTTCTTCGAACCGAAGTAAAATATCTTTAAGATGTTTTAAGGATTTTTTCGGATTTTTAAGTGCCAAGATTATATCATCGGCAAATAAGCCAATTTTGTGAGCAGATCCTTTAATGCTTATTCCTTCAATTTCTGAGGTCATTCTAATCAATTCAGCCAAGGGTTCCATAGCTAATACAAATAATATTGGAGATAAAGGGCAACCCTATGTTGTCCCATTACTGAGAGAAAAGGTTTGGGATTTAAAACCAGATGCTGAGACATGGGCTGTAGGGGCACTGTATAGCGCCTTTATTGCATTAACAAAGGATAATGGGATATTAATTCTGCTTAATGTTCTCCACAAGTAGCCCCAGTGTATTCTGTCGAACTCCTTCTCTGCATTCCAATGAAAGAAGAAAAGAAGGCGTTTTGGTCAAATTAATGTGCTGAACCAACTTAATAAATCTCCTAGTTCCATCAGCTGCCTGTCTACCCTGTACAAAACGCACTTGATCATTACTAATTAATAAGGGAATTACTTTAGCTAACCTGTTTGCTAAACCCTTAGAGTACATTTTCGAGTCGTTATTTATTCAATTCTCCATCCATAACAAAATTCTTATCACCACACATTACCAAAATACCTCTCAGATTTTCATTCACCAGATCCATCATTTTCCTAAAAAAATCCTTAATTTACCTGTATTAGGGAAATACATGTTCATAATTATTGATTTTACCTGTCCACAATAAGTACCTCCCTTCATTGTCCGTTAGTACCTTGTCCGTTAAACAAGCCACATTCCTGTTGAAGAAAATTGAAGCACTTCTAGACTTGGATTTGTAAGTACTATGGAATTGGGCTAGGAGAATCTCAACATAAGCTCATACTCTTTACTGTATTTAAAGTGTGTTTCCTGTACATAAATTATATCAGATTTGTTGGACTTTACTTTTTTAAATAGTAATCTTCTCTTGTGCGTGGTATTTAAACCTCTCACATTAAACAACAAGAATTTTAAAACCGTGATAAAGAAAAAACATTGACAATGTGAGAGTCTGAACCTCTGCGCTTCAAGAAAAGTATAAACAAGTCCAACATTATTACTAAAAATAGCTTTGTCAAATAATAAGAAACTTATTGAGCTAATTACATCAAAATGTGTACAAGTTATAACATTAAATTGTGTTATGTGAAATATTTAGCATTTCCCAAAAATATGGATGGATATAAAAATAAGTAATAAAAAAAGGGTATAAAAAAACTTGGGTAAATGCCCCTATTAGGGGAGAAAAAAGAACATTATCACAAAAAAGGGCCATGAGGGAGAACAAAAAACGTTTCTCCATCTCAGGTTGTTAGGCCCAGGTTGGGGGGTGGGGGGGATAAGACTATTGTGGACAAGGGGAACCTCTGTAATTAATATTACAAATTAAGTTCTGAAATAAACAATAGTCATACATCACAAATAACCACTGCATCCCTGTACCCTTTCCTGACCTCACCTAGTTACTGCCAGATAAAAGAGACTCTGGTTTGGGAAGTACCAGCTGCCATACCTGGATTTAACAAGCGCTAGGAACCTCACCATCGCACGTACAGATATAAAACTATTTGCAAAAATTTTCACCAACAGATAATCAGATATCATCCCAATAATTGTACATAATGATCAAGTGGGCTTTCTTAAATGCTGACAGGGAGCAGATGAGACCAGAAAGGGGATTATTGATCTGATGCATAGCTTGCGAGGGGAGGGACAGTGTATTCCTTTCACTGGATTTCAATTCCTACCATTTTTCCTTATGGCAGTTAAATCGTTATATAGTTACCCTGCAGCGAAGGTCACTTACAGTGGTTTTATATCATCCAGCTTCGATATATCTAATGGCTCTAGACAAAGGGGGCCCCCCTTACTGAATATACTAACATTAGAACCACTTACCACCTTGATCCGCAGCCATTCGCACATACATGGCATACAAGTACACCAAAAGATAAAATGACACTCTTTGCAGATGATATCCTCCTTACCCTACAAAAAACAGGGGAATCTCTGCTGGCTTTCTCTGAGGTACCAGAAGCATATAGCTGATTTTCATACGAGCTGAATGTCACAAAATGCAAGCTATGGGAATTAATATCCCTTGAACATCCTTAAACACCCTCAATGACCTAACATTTTTAGAGATCAAGCTTACAGTGTCTTTGACTAATCTGTTTAAAGTAGACTATATGAATCTGCAAAATCAAATTAAAACACTCTTAGCTAGTTGGAACAACAAATTTATATCATGGTTGGATTGCATGGCCGCTGTTAAGATGGTAGTACTCCCTTAATGTCAGTATCTATTTAGGACTCTCCCAATTAGAATTCCTACCCATTACTTTACAGAATCGCAGCAAACCATTAACAAGTTTGTCTGGGCTGACAAGAGGCCACGGGTGTCAGCATTCATCCTATACCGCCACTTTACCAAGGGAGGTATAAGCCTACTGAATGTAAAATACTATTATCTAGCAGCCAACATCAGCCCATTGGTGACAGCACAGACACAAGAAAACCCCCCACAGTGGATAAATCTTGACTTAACTGTAGTGCAGGGGCACCACTTTTCCTCCTGGATGTGACTTCCCAACCATCTCTAACCAAAAAAGATAACCATGCTTCCCATGACTATACTGACACTACAGATATGGAACATGCACCGGCATAAATATTGTTTACATGAATTATACTCCCCAGCAATGCCCATCGCTACCCTCCAATACGTAATTCCCAATTTTATTGTTAGAATCTGGGAAAGGCATAGCATTTGTTATGTTTACCAATTTCTGCAAGAAAACAAAGTCATAGAGTTCACACACCTCCAGCAACAATACAACCTCTCAAATGTAGCATACTTTTCCTATATGCAACTGAGAACATGGTTACTTAAACACTATATCCCTGTGTTTACGAGTATACATGGGCAACAGCTGCCTAATTTTGAGAAAATACTTACCAAACAAGCACCGAATATGAAAGTTATCTTGTTACTTTATGCTGATCTAAACACTAATCAGAAATTAGACCAATTACCATTTATTTAATCTTGTCAGCAAGATTTAAAGGTAAAACTCTCTGAGAGGGCCTGGAACAAACTATTCGCCTCCCAAAAAAAACACACTGTGCACCAATCATTTAGAACTAACTAAAAAACTATTATACAGATGGTACTTAGTACCAACGTGTTTTTACCACATGAACCCTAGCATATCCAACAAGTGTTGGAGGTACCAAGAAGAGCTCGGCAACATGCTTGACATCTGGTGGGAAAATATAGCAGACTTGATTTACCAAACAACTGGGAAATTTCCTACTTCAAAATTACCTCCACTACTACCCAAAGACGCACTTTATCTCATATACCATATAAATATTGCAACACTTACAGTGTTGAGCAGGAACTGGAGAAATAATGTAGCTCCTACGCTGCAAGACTGTATTAAACTCATGGAGATAAATAAATTATCTAAAATGACAGCCAGACTTGCTTCAAACCAGAAGAATAAAATATGGATGATCACTTGGACACACTGGGACCAGGTGACCTCCCCGACCAGAAGAGACAAAAGTGGTAAACCGCGCCCAAACAGTGCAAATAATAATTAAAATATATACATACAGAGAGTCCTCTAATTAGGAATGTATAAAACCTTCAAGGCAAAAAAGTACAGAACAATAATAGTGCAATATATCAAGTGAAATAAGAGTATATAAAAGCTTATAAAAGACTCACTCACACTTTGCAGAGCTACTCAGAGCTCTGCCGTATAGCGCCTAGACGGTATAATCCCCATCTCAGGATATCAAGTGATGGTATAATGCGGTATCCAATCCTCCACAGTGGTATATGGAAAGATAAAAATAGAAATAAAATCCAATAGTGTAGTATATCTATTAAAAAGTGTGCAAATAAAGGAAAAGTATCCTACTTACAAATTTCAGAGCAAATATCTTGCTCTGGTATAGACAGCATGTGGTGGTATGATCCCCACCAAAGGATATAAGTCAGGATTCAAGATGTATCAGGAACAACAAATAAAGTAGTAAAAACTATAACTTTATTGTTACAAAATAAAAAATATGTAATAAAAGACCTCCCCGACCAACCCGTCAACCCATTGAACTCGAACTCTCAACAGCTGTGCCCATTCAACTATGCAATGTACACATAGCTATTGTACAATGGTAACATATTGTCAGGATACTAGTTGATTCAGCACGCAGAATTGTATCACACGTAGGACTACAGGTAACATCTTACCGGGCCTTAGAACTTAACGGGCGGACTTAACGTGCCAGACAATAGTCAGGATACTTGAGCAGGTCAGGTACACAGAAGGAGACACAACGATGAGGGAAAGCCAAAAGTCAAGGATACCAGAATACAGGGAAGTCAAAATGAAGCCAAAGTCAATAACCAGAAATAAACGCTCAGGAACACGCTGTCACGTATTCATCCGCTTATAAAAATGTGGTTAATGGAATTTACTGTCCACACAGGAAAAGTTGTGCCGAGCAGCAACCAAATCCACAAAAGGGTTAATGCTGAGCAGCAATTATGCAAATGGGAACCTAGTAACTGCCTTTTGGGGTCAGATCTAGAGGAGGGGTATTTAGGCCCAGTTCTCATCCTGCTCAGTGCCCTGTCGTGATTTCCCTTGTGGTTGTCCGAGAGCGCGTTCCTGATTCAAGTTTCTTCTGGTTTTTTACTTTGGCTTTGATTTTGACTTCCATGTATTCTGTATCCTTGATTTCTGGCTTTCTCTTATCATTGTGTCTCTTTCTGTATCCCCTGACCTTGGCAAGTATCCTGACTATTCTTTGGTACATTAAGTCCGGCCATTCTAAGGCCCGGTAATAGGTTATCAATTAGTCATCTGTGTGACACAATTCTACGTGCTGGATCAACATGCATGTCGACATCATCAATACCGTGGATAGATGTGGGGATACAAAGGGGGTTACAAATTGGAATGGATCTGCGGTGGTCAGCGTCCTTCAACATGCCGCAGGAGTCAGACACACCGGTACAGGGTTGCTGAGTGACACCTCCGTCAATGCCAGAAAGGCATTTGTCATTACAGACACCAGGAGGTGAGGATGTGACACATATAATATATCTACACATGTTCTTTGCACTACAACAGAGTTAGACGACTGAAATTGAATGTCTGCTCTCTTCCCCCCCTTCCTCCTCCCCTATCCCCCACTATATTATTTTCCTTTCTTGCCTGTCTTACCAGGTTTAAAATGTTCGCAATACAACACTAGACACTTTATTAATCTGATTGACTGGGCAAAAACAAGCTTCTAAGCAGTGTTAATTCTAGTACTTGACGCTGATAAAGTGTTTGATGGACTACACTGGAAGTACATAGAAATTACCCTGGTCAAAATGGGCTTATCAGCTGTGTTTCTAGCCCTCTACTCAAACCCCACTGCAAACGTTTTCAGTTCAGGTTTCATGTCCGCTACTTTTCCCATATCCAATGGTACACGTCAGGGCTGCCCACTTTCCCTGCTGATCTTCATACCCTGCCTAGAACCCCTCATCTGATCAAAGCCTGACCATCTGTGGGCTTACCACCCCGGTGGGGGAACAGAAGTTGGCACTATTTGCTGATGACATTCTATTGTTTATAACTGACCCAGAAACCTCCATTCCAAATCTGAACACCCTCCTACAGCTCTGTGGAAATATATCTTACTGCAAAAATAATGTCTCAAAAACTCAAGCTTTATCTATTGGTCTAACACTAACGCTCCAAAAAGCAATGCAAACTACACATAAATTTGAGTGGTGCACTACATCCATCTCTGATCTGGGGATAAAATTCACAAAAACATCCCATCTCCTGCCAAAAGAGAACCACCTGCCCTTGATATGTAAACTTAAGCGAATGATGGACAGGTGGAGGGGAATGGAAGTATCATTGTTGGGGCGTATAAACTCCATTAACATGATGATCCTCCCTCACACACTCTATCTCTTCAGAACACTACCCATCCTGTTAACAAAAAAAGTAGTAAACAAACTACAAACAACAATAAATGCTCACATCTGGAAAAGGAAGCCTCCACAAATCGCTTATCGCCTTTTATGGCTACCCAGCAACAAGGGGCATCCCAGATGTGCAAGGTTATTATATAGCAACAATATTATCCCAAGATTTGCATCTAATAACCAGACATGACAGTCATATATGGCTACCAGTTGAAAATGGCTGCATTGTGTCACAACATAACACCTACAGTAACACCAACGAACAAGGCGTTCCCCAACACTTTGTTTATGCTGACATCGTGGAAAAGATGGGTACATAAACTTATCGCACCTACTTCATTACTAGTGTTACTAGTGTTAGCGCCAATCCTTACACTGATGTCCCTGTCTCAAGTCCTCCCAATACACACATGGAAAGATAGAGGCATAGACAGAGTTAACGACATATGCGATAGTCTTGAATCATTTCGTACCTTAGCGACAGAATTTAAACTAGAACCCAAAGAGTTATTTATGTATTTAAGGACTAAAAATATAATTCAGTCTAAACACATAACATGAATAGAACAAACTCCACTTCCTTTCTTTGCCAGGTACTGCATAAAACCATTAGGCCAGGTGAGACCATTGTCCACATGCTATAATTCCATTACTGGACATGAAGACATGAACAAACTCTCCTACATGCCAGCATGGGAAAGAGAGTTGGAAACAAAATTTCCCATGGATCTGGGGCAGATGGCAATGGCACAAACCAAACAATAATCTAAAAAAGCTTGTCACATTGGGAGGCGTACACTAAGGTACTAATGAGATGGTACTTGGTACCACACAAACTTTCCTTTATGTACAACACTGCTAGCTCAGAGTTCTGGAGGTGTGGATTAGAAGTTGGTACTATGAGACATATCTTTTGGGAGTGTACAACACTAACACAGTTCTGGAAAATGATAGACGAGATTGTGAAAGAGGTATGCAATACAACAATTGCATTCTGCC
Source organism: Pelobates cultripes (assembly GCA_933207985.1). Taxonomy (NCBI): domain Eukaryota; kingdom Metazoa; phylum Chordata; class Amphibia; order Anura; family Pelobatidae; genus Pelobates; species Pelobates cultripes. The sequence continues at coordinate 50,004,558 of OW240920.1, read as the reverse complement.
AGAGATGTACCTTCTACATATGATCCCTAACATACACGAAACCCTAATAAAACAGTCATTCTAAACTTACTCACAGTAGCCAAATAGCATCCCACTGGAAAAGTGTACGAGTTCCCTCTAAGAGTGACATTTTAAATAAACTGGAACTTACATACCAATACGAAAAAAATGGCTTGCAAAGCGAAACACACCAAGGGCAAACACACAAAACTCTGATGGAAAGATATCAGCAGGGACGTATTAGCCGTGAGGCAAACAAGGCATTTGCCTTGGGCAGCATTTTCCAGGGGGCGGCAAAAAAAAGCCGCCCTCAAATGCCCAGGGCAAATGTCTTGTTAGCCTTGTGGCTAAGAGTCCAGGCAGACGGGCGGCTAAGTAAAATTCCATGCGGGCGGCGCTGGCGAGGGAGCACTTTCCCCTGAGCTCTCTGCTCAGCTCCCTCATATGCCACAGAGTGATGCCGGGAGCCGGAATATGACATCATATTCCAGCTCCCGGCATCACTCTGCAGTGCGCGAGGGAGCTGAGCAGAGAGCTCACTAATCAGTGCTCCCTCGCCAGCGCCGCCTGCCAGTGCCACCCAGCAGCCACTGGATCCCCAGGGAAAGGGAGAACCCCCCAGCATTCCCAAAGGTAAGGAGGCTGGGGGGGTGGAATTTAAAAAATAAAAAAGTGAGTGTGTTAATGTGAGTGTGTGTGTTAGTGTGAGTGTTAGTGTGTGTGTTTGTCTGTTAGTGTGAGTGTGTGTGTGCTAGTGTGTGTCTGTTAGTGTGAGTGAGTGTGTGTGAATGTGTGTGTTTGTCTGTTAGTGTGTGTGTGTGTCTGTTAGTGAGTGTGTGTGTCTGTTAGTGTGTGTGTGTTAGTGCTTCTAAGTGCTTCCAAATGCAACGTTGCTACAAAGCAGATCCTCGCCAAGCTCACAGACAGTAAAATAGGTTTCCCAGCTAATTAGACTGACTTTTTCATTTTGCTTTTACAAGTTCTCTTGGTAATGCCAACCCTTGGAATGGAATGCTGGTCACCTGTCATTGTAGGTGGCACAGAGCTCTGCATTTAAAACAAAAGCCAGAAAATATTTCATAAACGCTGCTAAAGCACTGTGTATAGTTACAGTTTTGGTGTCACTTTAACAGAAGCTGCTGCCCAGAGTTGGTCCCAGGGGACAGTCAGAGGTGGTACAGTCCTTGCCTGAGACCAAATGGACCATTATTCTATCTAAGCCCATATTTAGTGTGTCTGTCAGTTAATGTGTGTGTGTATTTAGAAGGCGGGGCAGAGTGGGTGGTGTGGGGGGGGGGGGGCGCCTGAGTTTTGTCAGGCCTAGGGCAGCACAAAACCAGGATACACCACTGGCTATCAGGTAAACCCTACTGAACTCTTTGTGATGCAGATACATTAAAAAAAGAAAATAAAAAAATAAAAATGGCTGATGCAGAGTGCATTAGTCAATTGGGGAAAGTGGGGTGTTCCTAGATATGCACAACAATTAGTGAAACCCAATTCCTGAAACAAACCTCATAAAATGGAAGACAATACTCCTAGATAACCTTTACCCCTCCAAAATTAAATAATTTTCCTTAGTCATAGTCTTCATACATTTCCTTCCCCTTCCCGGGCTCTGCTTAGCTCTTATCATCTATCTCCCCTTCTACCTTATAAGAATACATGCATGACACATTAATGGTTCATATAGATAGCTCCAAGTTAATTTTTATAGTTGTAACCAGAATCAGTTGATACCTGTGAACTGCCTACATTGCTTATGTTGCAGTGAGGCGTGCTGTACTAAACCTTGCAGCATGAAATCATTTTAGACCATGCATTTTGCCACTGAACTGCAAAATGTATGTATCCATGTAAAATCTTTCAATAAAAACTATACATTGAAAAAAAAAATGTTTGTAATATTGTTATGCCATCTGTAATTTCCATTAATGTGTATAAGGATATGTATCCTGACAATGATACTTCACCCAACTATATCACACCAATCATATGGATGTAACAACTGTTGAATATTTTATATGCTATTATGAACTTGAAATTTTGTAATAAAAAAATTAAAAAATTTAAAATCTTAGAATATTTTCCATAATATAACATAAGTTTGATTATATATAACATTATTAATTCATATTTCATCCAATTTATGTTATTTAAACTTACATAGTTAACTATAACTATAAATAATAAATTAAGCCTCAGTATTATGAGATCCCACCCAAGATACATAATCTAAAACCCTGGTATTTATTAGTTTATATTATTGCTTTGACTCCTTAATGTTCCTTTAGACTAGTTCCAATCAATTTTATTTTTTTTTCTCAAGGAACTATCTAATTCCCCTCACCTTAGAATTCATAAATGGTGAGTTAGTTAACTATCAAACACATTTTATAAACCCAGGTACTTATTTCACAAAAGTGAGTACATCCCTCACATAATGGTGGACACTTACTACTTGTAGCAGAGTGTAATTTCTTCTTTGTTGTCACATGAAAAGATATAATAAAATATTTACAAAAATGTGAGTGGTGTACTCACTTTTGTGAGATACTGTACATAGTTACATACGTGAAAAAAGACGTGTCCATTTTGTTTTTGCTGTTGATCCAAAAGAAGGCAAAAAAAACTGTTTGGAACACTGCCAATTTTGCCACTAACTAAAAAATCTGTCTTGATCCCAGAATGTCAGATATTGCCTTAGATCAAGAAGCTTTTAGTTCTTAATAATGGTCTTACTCCTTAGTCCCCTTTGAAATTAGTTCCAAATTATTTTTCATCATAACCTTAACATTTCACCCTAAACCCTTTACCCTTCCACCTGAGGAGAGAATATGATCATTATGGAAACCCAAGAGTTGGTTAACGACTGATACGGTTTATAAACCCAGGTATTTATTAGTTCTAAATAATTACTATTATCCTTATTCTCCTGTGTAAGTAGTCCTCCTAATCATTTTTATCTTAATCTCAATATATGACCCTTATCCCTTACAGTTACCATGGTAACCCATGGTACGCACTCACAATACTTGTAAATCTAACTACATTTAATACAAAGATGCATCTCACTGACATTTGCTAAAAAGGTACAGCAGGCTAAGGGATAACATCAATCTTAACTATTGAACTCTAAAGATTACTTAAATTCAAAAGTCTAGCGTGGGTTACCATGGTAACCTGACTAACAAACTGATTTATAAAATATAAAATTACTTAATAAAGTGTATTGAAAGACAAATAATAGAAAGTATATTGCAATAAAATGTTTTCCTCTGCATCTTTTTGAGAGTCTGGGAGCCAATAGGCAACATTGAAAAAAAAAAAAAACAGAATAGAGGTGAAATGCAGCTGGACACTTAAAGATCACCTCCCATTACTCTCAAACTGCCACACCAGACTAGAAGTTACAGGACACCAGAGGAAGCTCTCATCTCCACCATCTTGCACTGAACGGGATGCTGAATACTTTCAAAAGTCACTGCTTTAACTTACTCACTGTGCTAAAAAGTGGGAAATCAATTAAATCACAGATTTGTACCATCATTGTTTTTACTTTTGCAGTTAAAGGGACAATAAAGTCACTAAAACAACTTTAGCTTAATGAATCAGTGTTTGTTTATATATCATGCCTCTGAAGTTTCACTGCTCAATTCACTACCATTTAGGAGTTACATCACTTTTGTTTCTGTTTATGCAGCCCTAGCCAAGCCTCCCCTGACTGTGAATGACAGACTACATGAAAACAAAATGCTTTCATTTTCATTCAGATGTAATTAACTTTAAAAGTTTTTGTCTCCTGCTTTGCATGTTGAACTTTAATCACATACAGGAGGCTCCTGAAGGTTCTGGTAAGCTATTAGCAGAGCAAGAGATAAGACATTCTAAACTAAAGAGAATTTGCAATAGAAAAGTATAAACATAGATGACTCTTTGCATGAATTGTTTAGGAAGGTTGTGCAAGTCAAATGCAGGGAGGTGTGCCTAGGGTTGCATAAAGAAAGTGATTTTACTTCTAAATGGCAAATATTTGAGCAGTGAGACTGCAGGGGCATGATTTATAAACCAAAACTGCTTGTTTAAGCTAAAGTTGTTTTGGTGACTATAGTGTCCATTTAATGAAATTACTATATATTTTCTGACCCTACAAACACTGTATGTGTTTACCCTCCTCCTATTTTTGTTTTTACATGTTGGGCTAAATTTGAGGAGAACTAAACACTAAATCTTTTATCAATTATGGAAATTAATTGACTAAAAGACTTTCTTCTCAGAGACTTCTCAAAAATATGTGCTATTTTAGCACTAAAATGAATACACTATACCAATTCTGTGATTTATGTGTCAATTTGTTTCTCTAGGGTTAGATACTTTATGTTAGTAGAAAAGTAACAATCTGTATACTAAGCATTTATCCTAAGTACATATATATTTATTTTTCTAAGCTTTTTACTAAGGTTTTTAATTTTTATTTTATTGACAGTGTTATTTTTGCTAGTTTTAATTAAAGGAAGCATGGTTATCTTTACCTCTTTGTAACTATAAGTAATGGCCAGGTAATATTAGTTGGTAGCTGGAAATAAACATATAGGTTATATATGGATCAAACAGACAGATCAGATATTTCTAATATGGATCCAGTTTGGTTTTATCATGAACCTTGCATTGATTTAAAAATGTACAAGTAAAGATGAGGACTGAAGTTAAGCCTGATTTAAAATCAATAATAATTTCTTATTTCAGCAGAGTAGATGGCAGAAAAGGTTGTCACAATGTTTATTGTAATTACATTGAAAACAGTCACATGATGCCAAGACTGGATTGGGATGTACCCCTTTAGACAAACCAATATGCCATAATCAGTGCCACAGCATCAATAGTATTGCTAATAACAGCCAAAGGTCTGGTAACTGTAAAACTGGAAGTCTTGAACCAATGAACAAGTGCTATACAGCAGTTAAGCAGATGGCATTATGTATTAGTTAAATACTGCGCACACAACTGGATCATATTAGGAATTCTAATTCAAATCAGTAACGTGGTGTAAAGCAATGCCAATCTATATGTTACTTATATTTCTGGAATGCTATCTACATCAACCTTTTCAATATCTGCTCAATGTATTACAGTCATTTAATAACTATGCTGCAAGGAGTCTCATTGAAAAAGGATGCAGCAGATGGAACTGGCAGCTTTGCCTTTCAGATAGTCAGTAAGTGTACTCACAGATCATCCAAACATAATGGAAAACTAAAACTCAAAATTCACGGATTCAAAGCTGTTTGAAGATGTTTGCGACCAATAACCAATGGTTCCACTACGCATAAGCCTTTATCAAGCTTGATAAAGGTTCATACATAGCCAAAAAAATGCTGGAATCTATCCAATAAAATAGTCCTGGACCTTATCCCTGTGAGCAGTCTGTTTTGGTTTATTAATTTTAAAGGTATAGTCTGAGCAGATGAAAGAAATCTAAAATTTTAGATTTAACGCCATAATATACTCCTTTCAATATCTGTTATATCACGTCAAAAACTTCACTGAAATCCTAGACAAATTGGGATTTCAACAATCAAGACTAAGTGAACATACTTTCAAGGTTTTTTTTTTTTGTTTAGCTGAAGTAATTTTTTATTTTTTTGTATTTTGCCCCATTTTTGTAATGTATTAATAATATCGGAGGAAATCTGTCCTTTAAAATAAATTAAAAAAATATGGATGGGTGCATTTTAGGAGAAATAGTTAAATTATGGTGGAATGAACACCTGGAAAAAATGCCATACAGGTCTTAGTTCTAAACACATGAACTCTCAGAAAAGGCTTGGTCACAACAGGTTAAAATATTTAAATGGAATTAATTTTACACAAATGTATTTATTTGGCTTTTGAATGCTGAATTTGTATTCCTTTATTTTATATGGTACCATTTGAGGCTCTATATTTGTGAATATTTGACCTTTATTTTATTTGGTAAATATTTACTTAAATCAATATTACCATATGTATATACCCATTGCAGTTATCTGCATTATCTACAGAAATACTGGGGAGAACCACTATATTCCTCACAGAACATTCAAGTGGGGAAAGTCGCCCATATGGACCTAAGACGTTTTCAATACCAGAGCTAGGTCATATAGCTCTGTCTTATAAGTGTTCTGTTGTGATTGGTGTTTTATCAAATTGTACAAATGTTTTTACACTATTTCAGATTCATTGTTACTTAAAGGTAAATACCTGATATGAGAGAAGAGTTTCAGCAAATAAGCATTTTTACTTTTAGAGGTGATTTTATTTATATGAAATATCATATATACTTTATAGTGTTCCACGGTACATTTTGTAAATGTTCAATTATGTGTGTTAATGAAGAAAAACATGTCTATATACTTTGCAAATTATAGATCAACATAAAATTGAGATCTAAAACAATGCAAAAAAGGTTTTACAATTTCTTAAATCACACTGAAATATATAAAGGACATCACAGACATTATTTTGAATAACAGCAATTTCTGAGCAGATGTCTAATCTGTAATAATCTACCAGACGAAAATTATGCTTCTTTTTAAAAAATTCATTTTCTTGATATAATGCATATGAAATGATAAAAATTATAAAAGATGTTTAATGTATGATACCATGTAATTGTATATTTTAAACATTTTAAAACTAAGCCGTTAAATGGAATTAAATGTACTATTTTATCTGTAACGGAGCTTCCTGTACCCCGGTCAGGTACCTTCGCTGACGGAAGCTCCTAGTGCCCACCAAGGACCATCAGCACTGCACTGGACACCATAAGTACTGCAGACCCCATGAACCGCCGCAGCTTGTTTGGGATCTCACCGACTTCTTTCCACCCTGGAATTACCTCTGATGAACACAGGATTTCATGCCTAAAACAGTTCCAGAGAATTAGGCTGTGCAGCCGGTCTATTTAAAACAGTCAAATTACCGTTCAAATTACCAAATGGAATGTTGAATGGCCATAGTTAAAGTGTGTCTCTTGTTCATGGGCTTTGATTTACCGAACGTTGTTCACCTACTGAATGAATAGTCAAATTTCTCTGAAAGGTAACTGTTCAGCGGTGTTCGTGCCGTCGCATATCCGATTTGAGTTCCATGAACTCGATGACAAAACACCACTGAACATGTTCGACTAAATAAGATGGCCGCCTCCACGTGTTCGACTGCTTCAACACTTCAACTGTATCTGAAGTGCCATTTTCCAGCAAGGGAATGGAAGAGGTTTTAGGTGAACATATAGATGAACCACCAAGGGAATGGAAAGGGTTTTTAGGTATACACACAGACTAACCAGAGGATAGATTTATAACCAAGATACAGAGGATCTGTCACAATACTCCCTTTTTGTGGAACACCCGGTAGACCCGGAGTAACCCTTTTCGGGTTAACTTAGGGATGTCTGGACTCTACTTAGGGGCTGAGTTCTGTTTGTCTGGATAATACATCTGCATTGCCATTTTGTTTCCCGGGTCGATACTGGATTGTAAAATTGTAAGGCTGCAGGGTCATAATCACAAGGTAAAAGGCTGGCAAGTAGCCCTCTCCAAAACCCAGTGGCGATGTGGCTTTCGCCACGCATCTTCCCTCCTTAGTTTTAAAATGTTTAGACTAACCAGGTACCTGACCTTCTTTAGTCAAGCAACCCACTCACAACAAACAAGTACTGGATCTGGTGGCCTCTGTAGCCCATCTCTGTCCTGTACATCCCTAGTGATCAAGGGGGCATCTGGTACTCCTGGTCTCCTTTGCACTCCCAGCCATGGAGCTGTAGGTACTTGGTGGGCAGAGGCCAACTGCGTTCTGCCCTGGTGCTAGCGCTTCTGCTGGGGTGGCCTGCAGATATTCAGACCCTGGAAAAAGGAGCTGTTGTGGAGAGGAGGGATTGCCTACCTCCTCCTCCTGGCATTCCTGCGGTGTGGGTTGGGGATCTGGACCGGCCATCCAGCATCCCTGTAGGTCTTGTACAGAGACCACAGTCCCATCTGCACCATTTGGGATTGGAGTGCCTCCCCCATGTAGCTGGGGAGAGGGAACAGTTGTCTCCTCTCTGTGTAGGGTAAGCTGCCGCTGAGGAGAGATGGCGATATGCTCCTCTCCCTGTAACACACACTGCTGCTGGAGAGTGAGACCGACCGTCTCCACTCCTAATAATTTGTCCTGCTGCTGGGGATAGAGACCGGTTGTCTCCTCTCCCTGGAAGGTAAGCTGCTGCTGGGGACGGAGACTGGTTGTCTCCTCTCCCTGCTGCTGGAGAGCGAGACAGTTTGTCTCCCCTCTCTGCAAGGCACACTGCCGCTGGGGAGGGAGACCGGTTGTCTCCTCTCCCTGAAACTCACCCTGCCGCTGGGGAATGAGACCGAGTGTCTCCACTCCCTGTAGGATACACTGCCGCTGGGGAGAGAGACTGGTTGTCTCCTCTCCTGGCCAGGTAAACTGCCACTGGGGGGGAAGGACGACACCTTCGGCCCCCTGGGCTGCACACTGTTTCTGGGGAGGTAGACCGCCTCTCCACTCCCTTTAGAATACACAACCACTGGGGGGGGGAAGGATGACACCTTTGGCCCTCTGGGATGCACACTGCTGCTGGGGAGGGCTTGTCTCCACTCCTGTAGGATACACTGCCGCTGGGGAGGAAGGATGACACCTTCAACTCCCTGTACTGCACACTGCCACTGGGTAGAGAGACCGCTTGTCTCCACTCCCTGTAGGATACACTGCCACTGTGCTCTCTTTTTCATGGGCTTCGATTCACCAAACATCGTTCGACTATACGAATGAATAGTCAAATTTTCTGGAAGGTAACTGTTCAGCGGTGTTCGTGCCATCACATATCTGATTTGAGTTCCATTAACTCAATGACAAAACACAGCTGAACACGTTTGACTAAATAAGATGGCTGCCACCACGTAATCGACTACTTCGACACTTCGACTGCATCTGAAGTTCCATTTTCCAGCAAGCGAATGGAAGAGGTTTTAGGTGAACAAATAGAGGAATCAGCAATGGAATGGCAGGGGTTTTAGGTGAACACATAGACGAACCAGCAAGGGAATGGAAGGGGTTTTTAGTAGAGATGTCGCGAACCGTTTGCGAACTTCCCGCGAACGGCTCACCGCGGTTCGCCACGAACTGTTCGCGGCGAGCTCTGGTCAGCTGACACATCCCAGCCAATCTCCAGCAGACCCTCCCTCCCAGACCCTCCCACCTCCTGGACAGCATCCATGTTGAAGGCAGCTGAACGGTTCGTGACATCTCTAGTTTTTAGGTGAACAAACAGACAAACCAGAGGATAGATTTATAACCCAGAGACAGAGGATCTGTCACATTAGCCAAAAAACAATATATATTCATATGCATTGGTCAAAGTTTTGAAATTGACCTACTTGCCTGACTAAAATCTTGCCATTACATACATGCAAACACTGTTTTTATTTCTTTTTTTGCCTGCAACAATGAGTGCCAGTTTTTGTGTGAAAGCACATTTGTGTGTATTTATGCAAAAAGTATGCAGGTTGTATATGTATGTAAATGTGTGTGTGTGTATATTTCTTTATGGGAGATTATGTCCGAATAAACCAGCATATCTGCATATATGTATAGTTTTGTGAGTCTAGCAGTGTTATTTACTATCGTGAGAATATAAAGTGAATTCAAAGTGAATTTAAACTGTCAAGCTGTAGTAGCTAAACTGAATGCATGGCTGACAAAAATCTTCCAGTTTGAATATTTTGACCTTAACCACTTCCTGAAGCCTGGGCATGCTATGACACCATTAACACATTATCCTGATACACTTGATTGGCAGAATTGGCGCTGCGTTGGGTTGTCAGGCATGTCCCCCAATATATAATTAATAAAATAACATAATTATATGTAAATACGATGTGTGTGTATATATATATATATTTATATATATATTTGTGTAAGGGGCAAATAGCCCCCATAAGCTTAGGATAGTATAAAGGGAGCAAGTAAGTTGTGGAGTGCCGAGACTGACAATGCGATAGGCCTGTAAATAAAGAGGGCCCACCAAGGAGTAAGAAAGTAAAGTAAATTGAAAGAAAAGAGAAAGTGTTGAAATGAGGAGTGGGTGGGAGGGTCATTCTGATGCTGACCTCAAGCGATATGGAGTCAGGTAAGGGGTATCCCTTATATAGGGGAGTGAATTAATTTCAGCCCCTCCCACAAATACAGGCCAAATGGCCTCAATACTTGTGTAAGGGGCAAATAGCCGTATATGGAGTAAGGTTCAAGCATAAGCGTAGGATAGTATAAAGGAAGCAAGTCGGTTGTGGTGTGCCGAGACCGATGATACGGTAGGCTTGTAAATAAAGAGGGCAAAAATGAATAATCAAAGATTTAATACAGTCAACAAATATATACAAATTAACCAGACATTTCCTTAAATGCATTACAGTATTTAATTCCTGGAAAGATTTTGAAGGTAGGAATCTAGGACCACAACTGGACACCATTTGTTGTGGGTAGGACAGTATGTTATCTCTACTGTTGGTGCGTGTTGACTCGTTTTGGAATGTGGTAGAGCCAATAGGTAATGATATATGTGTTTACATACGTGGGATTGTTGAAGACAATGATCTGTCTGAGTGGTGGTGATGGTAGTGGATTCTCTGGCCTGAGAAAGGCATAGAAGGCAGTGTGCATGGCTGGTAATGGTCGACTTGGTAGTATAATTGAATGGTTATAGATCTAATAGGTCTGATAAGGATGGAAAAGTTGGATGGCTTTTGGTGATCTCTGAGAGGAATGTGGGGGAATGGATTCCTGAAAACCTCTGAGTATATTCTTGTCTGGTATAGCATGAAGTTATGGTAGTTTTGGCCATAGGTATTCCTGTGTTTTTGAATGCCTGTAAAATATATAATTAATGGTGTGTGAGATAGTTTTAGTTTAAGGTGGTAAAAAGAAGCAAAACCTAAGAGAAATGTTATGACACAGGTTGAGCTATGTCGTGTTAAAATGAGATTCTTTAAGCCAGGTGAAAAGCTGTGTTATGTGTTCTACAAGTATGGGACGAAAGTGCTAGGTGGGATAGTGCATGCTATGCTGCATGAGTATGTCTAATCCATGATTTTATCTCTTGTACGAAAGAGTGGCAGTGACTGTATGGGCGGCTGTAGGAAGCGTATTATGAACATGCCTGGAATATAAATGAGACAATTGTTGGCAGGGATGTATACCCCCGCCTGGTACATGAAAGTAAAAGAAATGTGATAAGTGGCCAACCAAGTGAGTTCCTCAGAAATATCATGATTGTATGGATGATGAGTGGCGTTTGTTGATGATATGACATGTGCTAAGTTGTCTGAGTAACAATGGATTGATGACTCTGCCCATGATTTACCCCATGCCACAGCAGCTGCTACAATGGGGTAGAACCCCCAAAGGGACTGAGGTGGTGGAAAAATTTCCAAACCTGGATGCCATGGCCAACAGCTCCAAAGCAATCATTCCCGGTAGATCGCTGCCAAACCCATGGTAGATGCCACGTCTGACCATCTGGTTGGAGAAGTGTCAGACAATCCTGGAAGGAACATGCTTTTACCATGCCAAGTGGTTAAGAAATCCCCCCCATGTGCAGGTCTGCTGTGGCTGGGGTGTCTAGGGACATCCTCTGATCATCATGTTGGAAGTGTGGAAAAAAGGGAAAAGTACTCTGGATGTGAAAGCGTGGTCTTGTGGTATGATTTGCATGGCAAAATTAAGGAACCTGGTAGGGATTGTAGTTCCTTGCGGTTGTAAGTACTAAGCAGGAGGTAGTGATTGATGTAGTTGAGAATGTTCCCTATTTGTCTTGTGGTAACTTGCGTGTATGGATGCCGACTCAAGTCGTATGCCCAGTAGTGTGATGATAGTGTCTGGGCCTTCTGTTTCTTATGGGGTACAGGGACACCCAAGTGGTCAACCAGACTAAGCTGCCATGAGGCTTCTAGTGAAAATATGTTATCTTTGATCAACAAGAAGTCTTCTAGATAGTGTATGACTGTAAGGCCTCTGGATATGTTATCTGTGAATATCGATAGTAGGCTAATCCGTAGCCCGAAAGTTGAGTGGGGAAAGGATTGCCCATTTTATGCCATGTAAGTGCCAGTGTGTAGTGTAGATGGTAGCCGTTTACTGCATTGATGATATTGGTCTTACTTAACCAAGCTTCAACCCATGCTTGAATGATAGTTGTAAAGGTAGATCAGTGGTGTTGTATAGTAAGGAAACTCCTCGGAGGGTATGAGGGAGTTGAGACTTGGGGTAGCAGAGGTGTGTGGTGCCAATAAGTCTATGGTTAGTCTTTGTTTAAGGGAAGATTCCCTTGTGACAATACCAATGTGTTTGTGTTTGGCGCCATGCTGTAAATGGTGGAGATCGAAAAAACCCAAGTAAAAACCCCTCTGCAAATCTTGGCTATGAGTGTGTTTACAGCCGATGGTTCTGTTGTGCTGACTGTAAGTGAGGACATGCTATATTCCTTGAAGGTGTATTTATAATACCTGTATGGGAGCCCTTTGAAGCTCCAGAGCTTTAGTAAATCTACTACAAGTCTGGAAGGGTGATGAGTCAGTAGTGTTGAAAATGCATTGGTGTGTAAAGATGGTGAGTATGTTTTTTTTTTTTTGTAAGTTGTATTGGGACACATGGTTTGTCATGTGCCCTGAATCATTTGAACATATATGCAACAGTCTATATGCAATGCAACTACTCATACCAATTGTCTCTGGTAGTTCAGAGGTGCTGGTACCTGGAGCCTGAGAGTGCTCATCCGTTTGTTTGGGACAAAATCCCTTCTGTATGGGTACCTGCACAAATAAACATCTCTACATATTCCAAATGCCAACACAACCAAGGGATGGTCAGTTCCAGATTTACCTGTAATCCCTGGATCTGACCATCACAGATACATCGTCATACATATATATGCCTTGTTTCCCCAATGTGCTGGGATCATATATGCAGGGTTAACGTCTTGTGTGTCATAAGAATTGAATGTACCAGGTAACCAAGGTTCGGTTGGTGCTGGTTGTACAGTAGCGTGAGGCCCAGCCTTGTGAGGGCTGTGGTGACCGACTCGAGATTGCCAGTCTTTTGTAAATTTTTTGGCTCATGAGTTCATGAGTGAGGCTAGCATGGCCCGGGTGTCACCTGAGTGGTTGTTGCTGGGCCTTCCCCTGCCTCCGTGTTGTCCGTTGATGTATGGAGGCGTTTGAATAACTCTGCTTTCCTTTCTGTGGTAGCATAGGGGATTTGTTGCCTCATTAGGTCGGTGGTAATGTGTGGGATCGTCCAGGATCTGATTGCTGCTGGACTAGCAACATTTGCTCTGCTTGAAGGTGTATCACTTCTAGCCTGGGTGCTAGGAAGAGGTGATTCTTCACCATCTTTTTGAGAAATACTTAAATAACAATAAAGATTGCAATTATTATTTGTACCCAGGGGTCTTGTACTGGCTTGCTAGCTAAGCTGTAAGGCAAAATGATTAGGCTTGGTGTTTTTTGGTGACTGGTGAGGCCCTGCTAGTTGCCAACTGGCTTGAGAGACTCTATCTATGCTTGGCGCGGGGAGATTTTGTGTGGCCACCGAACGTTGTGGCAGGATGTTGGCCTTTTGGTGACAGTAACCAGAAAATAGGAAGGGGAGTGACAGGTGAAGCCCTCTCTATGATACAATGCGAGGTGGCTAGCTCACAAGTGGCCTGAGGGGTGTATGCCTCCGAGTGTGAGGTGTTGGCCTCGCGGGACCACTAACCGAAGCATAATGCAGAGAAAAAAGGGGGTAATACCTATTGGGCCCTAGAACCCTAATTTCCAGTACGCTATTACTATTCCAGGGAAGGTAAGAGATGGATAACTACATGAGCAGGTGTATGTACCTGGTAGTATGGTATTGAACCTGACAATCCGTATAGGTTTTTTAGTAGTAACTGTAACCTGAATGGATAAAACCGTATGGCATAAGGAAATATGGCATAGACCAAGCTTAGCTTAATACTTAGAGTATATGGGAAAAGTAAAGTGCCGTGATGTGTAAATATTAAACATCGTAGCCATACTGGTTAAATATGTATCAATCTTAACCCATTAAGTGCTGTACGTACAAGTGAAAAAGTGGTCTGTCCCCACCTTGTTTGTTGTATGTCCATCTTAAAATGACAGAGAGGCTGACATAATGACATGTTCAGAAGGGTATGTTAACCTATTAATGATATTTGCAAGCATTTAGTTTAATCTTATAAACTCTGCTATATGGATTTTATATGTCTATATTTATATTTTTTTTATAATAAATATCTAAAAAGACAAAACTTTATTGCTTCCAAGGCAATTCTTATTTTATATCGTATTCTCGATTATTTATATATGTTAAATAGAGGATCTCTTACACTAACTATATAAAATTATGGCTAAGATATCTGTATGGTTAGCCCTACTAAGTTCTATGCGTTAAGACGTAATAGTGGTTACACCCTCCCTCTCCCAGTCACGTGTGGTGTTCCCCAAGGTTCCATTCTCAGCCCCCTACTATTTACATTATTTATAAATGATCTCCTCAAATGTACACATGTACGCAGATGACACAGTAATCTATGCGAGCAAATCCAATCTACCACAGCTTGAAGCTGTGCTCCAAAACCAGTTTACAGAGGTAGAAAAGTGGATTGCAAAAAACAAACTCTTCCTAAACACTGACAAAACTGTCACAATGATCTTTTGAACAGTACCTAAATTACACAAATTACACAATTCCCACCTATCCATCATAATAAATTCAAATGGCACACTGACCACAGTCCACTCTTTCAAATACTTGGGTATGATATTCGACCCCAATCTATCTTTTGGCCTCCACATAGAAAAACTTGCATCTAAACTTTATCCAAAATTAGGTGCCATGTACAGAAACAAATCCTGTCTAAGCCCTACAGTAAAGGAAAAGATTGTACAGCAAATGCTGATGCCACTCATTGATTATGGGTATGTAGTATCTGCATCTCAATCCCACATTAATAAACTCAATACATTGTATAACTCGTTCTGCCGATTTGTGCTACAATGTAATTACAGGACCCACCATTGTGACATGCTAAAAGAACTAAACTGGTTGTCGCTGGAATCCAGACGCACCCTTTGATCTTTCCAGTCTTGTGTTTAAGAGCTTTTCTGGGAAACTCCCACCCTACCTGAACAAAATGCTCTCCTCAGCTGTTCCCACCTCCAATCCAGTACCAACACTTTATTTAGTCTACCTCAATACAAAAAGGAAGCAGCCCGATCTTCCTTCTCCTACAGAGCACTGCAATTGTGGAACGACCTCCCCAAAATTTAAAATCTTCCCAAAGCCTAAAGTCCTCTAAGCGATCCCTCTCTACATACCTCAAAACAGAATGCAAATGTCATGGTTGATTATATATTTCCTACCTGTTCTATGTTAAATTTTGTATATATTGTGTATTAACCCCTTAAGGACACATGACATGTCATTATTCCCTTTTATTCCAGAGGTTTGGTCCTTAAGGGGTTAATATTGTTTTTGTATTTTATTATACTTTAATGTAACAATGCAATGATTTGTGGACCCAGGACATACTTGAAAACGAGAGAAATCTCAAATGTATCTTTCCTGGTAAAATATTTTATAAATAAAGAATAAATAAATATATAAAATATAAAAATATAAAAGCTCTGCATTGCTTTCTGTCAAGATATCAATAATGTGTATGTTTATAATGCTTTCCTGTTTTGAGAAGCTATTTTCGACTGTGACTTAGATAGCTCATTCTTTAGTTACATTGTATAAGAAGTAGCTATGTTGCTAGTATATATCAATGTGATCTTACTTACTTATGTCCTCCACCCGTCCCAGGCTATGGGCCGCCAAAGGTAAATCTCCAGAGACTTTTGTCCTGGGCCATTCTTTCTAGTTGACTCCAGGTGTGATGTCTGCCTCAAGGTCGCATCGCCAGGTGTTTTTTGGACAGCCTCTCTTCTGCTTTCATTGGGGGGTTCCACCTGCGAGCCTGCCTGACTATGTTCGTTTGAAGTTTGCGTAGGTTATGCCCTACCCAGCCCCATCTTCTCTTCCAGATTTTTGCCTCTGCTGAAAGTTGGCAGGTCCTTTCCCTCAGGTTGGTATTACTGATGGTGTCTGGAGTGTGGAGAATCCTTCTGAGACAGCTGTTGATGAATGCCTGTATTCTTCTGTTGGTGGTTTTGGTTGTCCTCCAGGTTTCAGCCCCATACAGCAGTACTGACTTCACATTGGAGTTGAACAGTCAGAACTTGGTGGTCAAGGTTAGCTCTCTGGAAGCGGCTCTTGCTTTGCCGATCCTTGCCTTGATATGTCTATATACTTGCATCTGTTCCACCTTGCTGGTCGCTGATGCTGCCCAGGTAGGTGAAGAACTGTACTTCCTCTTGGGGACTTCCATTCAGGGTAATTGGGTTGATGTTGCTGAAGTTGGTCTTAAGGATCTTAAGGATCTTGATCTTCTCCTTGTGGATGATGAGTCCAACCTTTGCTGATGTAGCTGTCAACACACTGATCTTCTCTTGTATCTGCTGCTTGCTGTGGGAGAGAAGTGCGAGGTTGTCAGCAAAGTCCAAGTCATCCAGTTGACTCCACAAGGTCCACTGGATTCCATTTCTGCGTTCGCTGGTGGATGTCTTCATGAACCAGTCGATGGTGATGAGGGAGAGGAAAAGGGGATAACAAGTATCCTTGTCGGACTCCAGTCTTCACCTGGAAGCTGTTGGTAAGTTGTCCTCTGTGGATCACTCTGCAGGTCATTCCCTCATACGAGCTCTTGATCAGGTTGACCACCTTCGCTGGGATGCCGTAATGCCGTAGGAGCTTCCATAGGACTTTCAATCCACACTGTCAAATGCCTTCTCATAGCTTACGAAGTTAAGGTACAGTGATGAGTTCCACTCCAAGGACTGCTCGACTATGATGAGCAGCGTTGCAATCTGGTCAATGAATGATCGATTCTGCAGGAAGCCTGCTTGTTCATCTCGTAGTTGTGGATCGACGACATCCTTCATCCACTCCAGGAGCATCCGGTTGAAGATATTGCCTGTAGTTGTTACAGTTGCTGAGGTCACCTTTCTTTGGAAGCTTGATTAGATAATCCTCTTTCCAGTTGGTATCTCTTCTTCATCCCAGATCTTCTTGAAGAGTGGGTACAGCATCTCCACTGATGATTTCAGGTCTGCTTTCAGGGCCTCTGCTAGTATGTCATCAGGTCCAGCTGCCTTCCCGTTCTTCATCAGGGTGATGGCCTTCCCGATTTCTTCTCCAGTCGGCTTGCCGCAGTTGATGGGTTGATGTCTGGTGGATTTGGTGGTGCTGGTCTGTTTAGGAGCTCTTCAAAGTGTACAGACCATCTGTTTATCTGCTGTGCTAGTCCTGTGAAGACCTTTCTGTTCTGGCTTGCTGTACTCCCCAGACAGTTTCTTAGTCATGTCGTACAGCTGTTTCATGTTGCCGTTCTATGTTGCCTATTCTGCTTCAGCTGCTAGTCCATCTATGTAGTCTTTCTTGTCCTTTCTAATGTTTTTCTTCACTGATCTGTAGGCTTTTGTGTATTCCACTTGGGCCTTGGCTTTTTCTGCCCTAGTCCTGCTGTTGTTTACTGCCACCTTCTTCTGTTTTCTCTCTTCTATCTTGCCAAAGGTCACAGCTGTGATCCACTCTTTGTGGTGATGTTTCTTTGCTCCGACCACTTCTTGACAGGTTGTTCTCAGTGTCTCTTTTATTGTCTGCCAGCTGGCTTGCACACCGCTTCTTTCCTATTTCTTGTGTAGCTCATGTAACACTTCAAACTTGTTCTTCAACTAAAGTCCTAACATTCCATGTGCCGATGTGGGTTCTCCTGGTCGAAAGAAGGGTAATTGGCTCGGTGGCTTCCTTTCGGCTTTCACCACCTATCGTATGCATCTCCTATACATCTCCAAATTGTCGGAGGTCCTCCATCTTCCAGGAAATTAGTCTCTGTTTCTCTTTTTGGCATTTCTGTAGTGGTTGAGGTTTCTCCAGAGTAAGTTTGCTAGTCCTACGCCCAACCTTCCTCCTTTTTCATCCGGGCTTGGGACAGGTAATGGTGGATTTAAGCGATCTACTTTGGTTTATTTCAACAAGCCAGAATTGTAACTGCACCTCAGTGAGAATGGCTAATTTTGAGTTCATGCAGTAGAAATTAGTCTGTTCATGCAGTAGAAAGGAGTCTGAGCCCCTATCTGTGATATTGGGATTTATTAATCTCCTTTGCATGATAACTGCCTCAACACAAGCAGGTATCATTTTTTTCCTCCTATATCATCCTATCCCTGGGGCAGTGAGCATTTCCTGTGATTGGAACTAACTTACAGATGTGGCATTAGGTAAGAGAGTTTCTAAAGGCAGAATAATTGATCCTAGACTGAAAAGAACATCATAACCATTTTCTAACGGTATACTAAAAAATAACTTATACTATATGCCTATCCTCTGTCAGTACTCCCACATCTGATGCTTGCCTCCAAGACTTCTCCAGGGCTGCACCTTTTCGGTGGAACTCCCTTCCCTTCTCTGTTAATCTCCACTCCTTCAAAAAATCTTTGAAAACACACTTCTTCAGGCAAGCATATCATCTAAACTGTTAGCAAGTTTTCAACCCCCTCTCCCTCACAAGACTCCTCTCCTTCAACTGTCAAAAATAACCTTATCAGTGATTACTTTCTAGCAACCTATTTCCATACCCCTACTTATACCATTTGTGTTACTATGCCCCACTCCCTCTAGCATGCAAGTTTATTGAGCAGGGCCCTCAACCCCTCTGTTCCTGTGCATCTATTTATTTGGTTACAATTACGTGTCTGTTAGTCCACCCACTGTACAGTGCTACAGAATTTGCTGGCGCTATATAAAAAATAAAATAATAATAATAATAATAATAATATATGGAGGACATTGCATCCACGCAAAAAAGATAATAATTACTATTCAGAATTTTCCAGTCATACTCAAGAATAGATACTTTTTTACTAATCCTTCCTTTGTCAGATACTACAAAACCTTGAGGATATGGAACATTACATAATTATGCTCCAATATATTTAGAAATAGATTTAAATACCAATTATCAACATAGACTGGGCTGGAAATGGAATGATTGTTTATTGTCTTCTAGTATGAATATTGATAAGGCATTATTGGAAGCGCTCAATTTTCTTGGTATTAATGACAATGATGCAGTTTCCAACACAGTGTTATGGTGTTCTTTTATAAAGCAAAATGAAGGGATAGTTTATCAATAAGGTTGCGTAAATAAAAATTACAAAAGAAAAATCCCTTATAGAGTTATATATTTCTTTGTCAAAACGGGAAAAAATAAATAAACAAAAAAAAATCCCACCTAGAGGTATGTGATAGAATTTATCTTGATTCCAAGGCTCAAGCTTATAGGTGTCATGTAATAATATCCTATATTAAAATTGGCTAACTTGGACTCAGGAAATGCTTGATGCTTACACAACACTTAAGACCATATATGTCTAGTTCCAGGAGCAGAGAGCCCCCACCTAAGATGTCTCTTCTCTAATCTTTTTGCTCTTTCTTACCTTGGAACTTATTTGTTATGTGTACATGACGTTCATCCCTATGTCTTATCTGTACTCTCTTCCTATTACTGTTCTAAGAGTATTTGCACATAAGCACTTACTTTTTAATGTATAAAACCCAGCTGATGAATAAAACGTCAGACGCTTATTTTGAATAACAACAGGTGTCTGGTGTCTAATTCTCGCTTCTCCAAGTGAACTCGTAACAACAATTTGGGCTTCCTCTGAATATAACAAAGATCAACATTTCTGATCCACAACAGGTACTCTACAGAAATCGAACAATTTCAGAAAGAGACTAAAAATAAATTAGATGAGAAAGTAAACAGGGCAATATTATCATTAAGTCAAAAACGGTATTATCGTAATAGTAGGGTAAACAAGGTTAAGACTAAAAAGCTAAAGGATAAACAGGTAAAAAATAGGATTAGGAAGTTTGTATATAACAATGTAACTCACATAGATCCCCTGCAGACCTGCAATGCATTTAAGAGTATTACAGTATCGTGTATAACTTACCAGACTCAGCTAGCAAAGATTGTGAGGTTAGGGAATTTCTAAAATGCTTGAACCTTACAAAAATGAAGGGAAATAATTTAATCTCATTAAATAAACCCTTTACCCTGGAAGAAGTCAGGACATCTATAAAAAAAAAAAAAACATGAAGAAGGGCAAGGCTCATGGGCCTAATAGGTATACAACAAAATGTCATCAATCCTTGGAATCAATCAGACCACCCATATTAACAGGATTCAATGGCATAGCTAAAGAAGAAAAAAACAGTATGGAATAGGTAGATTACCTTTGTCTACTCTTATTAAAATTTTGTGCTATTATATAACGGACATTAATCAAAATCCATGGAAAAATCAGGAAATTAGGACACTAGTTGATTTTAACTCTCTGCATGAAACAAGCTCCTATTCTCAGCCTCTATGAGAATATTCACCACTACAAGAACTGCCTGCTGTACCAGTGCTACACTATATCCTTAGGCAGGGATTCTGCATTCTGCCCAGGTGTTTGTTGGAGCTGGATTGAAGCTCCATAAAAATGTGAGTGCACATTATACTTAACTCATTCCTCAGGAAGATATATTAACCTACTACACTATCAGTTACTATTTTTTTCTCTTATTGTTAGCTATATCCTTAAGAACAGTCCATGTGCCACAACAACCCCTTTGCATGAAAAACCCTATAAATTATGCTGTAACTCTCTAAAATCCCATTAAACCTGTAGATGGGGTGGGGAGGGAGGGAGAGGGTCTGTTGTTGAACACAACTATGAGTGTTTTAGAGCAGTATAATGTATAATGTTATTGCTACTATAAGTGAAAGTGCAGTTTTTGTGTGAATAAAAATAAAAACTCTAAATTTGACCAAGGTTTGTGACTAGGTGGCCACTAAAAAAAAACTGGACATTAATTACTTTGAATACCAAGTGTTGTCTACTTTTGCAAATGGTATGCCATGAGTGGGGTAATTTTCAATCCTGGGCTGCTATACTGTCCCAAAGGACTCAGCAAACCAATCTGGCAAATTTCAATGTGTAAAAAAAAAAAATGGGAAAGCTCTTTATTTAACTATTAAACTTTCCAAAACACCATGAACGCTGTACATGGGGGGCATCAGTGTAGTCACTTCGTAACATCGTAGGATACACATTTGTATATTTTATTGCAGTAAAAGCTAACAGCTCATTTTGATTTTCAAAGTTAAAATGCCATGCAGAACTTGGACTTTTTTTTTTTATATTTTATGCATATTAATTATATTTAATATATTTGATGTAAAATTAAAGCCTTATTTTGCCTGAACAAAATTATATAATAAGTCTGGGTGCACTTAATATGAAATAGTTAAATTATGGTTGTACATACATGTAGCTCAAATTCTAGGTTCTGTTTTGGTTTAGAATTTGGACAATTGCCTTATGGGGTTAAATGTGAAATTCACTTTGAATTCTTAGGTCTAGTAAATTACCTTGTTAGTGTATTTGAAAATATTGCATTGGAAAAATGTGTATGTGCTGGTGATAAATGTTTCTCTGTTACTATAACTGTAATGTGTATGGGTATACAGAGACACAGATTATCATCAGATATCAGAGTGAAAAGAATATTTACAGATACACACACAAATACACACAAACACAATATAAGCTTTCATAAAACTTTCATAAAAGCCACAGGCTGCTCACTGTTTTACTAGACATGCCCCAACTTGCGGTATGGCAAGTAGGGGCAGAATTTACTAATACTAAGTAATTTTTGCTTAGTATTAGTAAATTTGGCTGAAAGACCAATTTTGGTCTTTCAGCCTTTTGGTAGATAGCTCCCTAATACCGTGGGAAATAGAGAGTTATCTACTTACTCATTCCCATCCATTGACTGGCTATGTAACTTACATTTTATATAAACGTGTTACATGATTGTTGTAAGTGTTGCAAATGCTTACAGCTGAATCCTGGCTATGTTTGTATACTTGTTATTTAAACTAGTATACAGTGTTTTTTCACTGTGTATATTAGTACTTCGGCAATTCTGTGCTTCGGAACATCAGCACTTCGATACTTCGGCAACTTCAGAACTTCAGCAATTCGCCAATTTGGCCATTCAGCTATTTGGACATTCGGAAGTATCCGAATGTCCAAACTGCCCAAAATTCGTCCAAATTGACATTCGGAATGAAACGAATTGCACATGTCTAGTTTTCAATCATTCTCCTTCTCTAGAACAATTTGCTTGAATAATACACTATTTGTTAGTAATGTCCATGTTGTATTTGCTGTGGTTTGTCGTATTTTACACATAACTCTTACTTTTGGTTACATATACAGAATTTTAACATTCTTTATACATTGTTACAAAACTGGGAAACTGTTGCCCATCAGAAAGTTGGCTTATTTAAGATATGTTTTTGTAATGTGACTAAGCAGTTTAGTTTGAGATTATTTTTCTCAGTATTTTAGATGGTTTTGCACATCAGTTATTTGTATAAAATTCTAGTCAGCATCATAACAGCTAGAATCACAAATCATTAAGTTGTTCAGATTATAGGAATCAAAAATGTTCCTAGTGCTACTTAGCCTCTGCATACATTTATCATTGTGATTTAACATGCTTGACAAAATGTTAGAACTCTTCCTGTTTTCAGATACACATAACCACACTTGAATGCTCATTAGTCTAAATTGACAAGATTGAAATTTCTGCGCAGGTTGTTTCTGTCATTGAAAAGCCTATGAGTTAAACTACAAAAATAAAACATTGCAAATAAAATATATGGGTTATAACATAAAAATGACAATTTTACCATGATTAGGTTGCATTTTACTAATTAGTTAGAATTAAACATTAGTAATAATAAACCTTATTTTCTTCACTTTCCCATTGGCATTTCAAGTGCCATCAGTCAATGCTGAAAACAAACTGGAGCTTGCAATAATAATGTACGTTCTCTTTTTATCGGTTATGAATTTACTGGGCCAACTGGGGATCTTTTCTGCCTCAAGCTCTGTTTCATTGTAGCCAAACTGGTGGCATTCCACCAATTGCTTTTCTTTTACAGACTCATTTAACTTGAATTTGTAGCTGAAATGATCTGAAGAGGAACTTAAAGGCTACATTAATAGGGTCAGGGATCACTTCTGATTGTTCCTGATGTGCTGAGAAAGAGAAATATCCTAAAGCAAGACCCACTCATATGCCAGATATCAATATCCTTTTTTAGCAGGTTCCTCTTAGAATTAAGACCAAATTGGTGACTGATAAAATTGATTATAAAATGTCCTCTGAACAGCATTATTTGGCATGCATGATGAAAAACTTAACTGCAATTCACTCTCTAATGCAGATGATGATGATATTAGTGTGGTTTAAGTAACAAAATACCTATACCAGTAAGTGGAGCGCTCCAACACATATACAGCTTGAGGTTCCAAAAAGGACTTTAAGCAATGATCTTAAGTAGAAATAGTAAATTTATTAAAGTGTAAAAAAAAATAAAAGCAATTATTATAAAAGACCTTAATAAAAAGTCCTTTGAAAGTAGCCAATACGCGTTTCACTCCTCTGTGGAGCTTCCTCAGTAAGCTGTAATGTTAGTCCTCTGGATCTTCCATTTTAAGTGTTTTTAGGGTCCTCCCCTTTAATGGGTTCAATCCACCCTGTCCAATCATAATAGGGTTTGCATTTCCTTCATATAGTGAATTCTGTGTGAACCCCTTTAATAGGGTTGAATTTCTGGCGCCTTTATTGTCTATAAATTTGATTGGTGGACTGTGGTGGTTGGCGGAAGTAATCCGCATGCGTCCGGGCGGTTGGTGGAAGTGACGCCACGGACCCACGTGATCGCCTCTCTGCCACCGCCTGGAAGTTCCCTAACTCCCCGGTCATGCCGCACGTCATGCTTGCGTGCAGGCCAAGGGGAGGGAATAGTGGGATATGTAAAAATAGTGTGTGACCACGCCGGCATTCTCCGCCCTCAGGGCGTGCCGGAGTGGTCGTGGGCTCCTCCCCCTGCCCTGGAATGATAGGTGCCGTGTGCACACAGAACCAGTGCATGTCAGGCAAAGAAGGATCCCTCTAAACAGACGTATGCCATAGTGACAAGATGCATATAGCAAGTATAAATCAAGCAAAGGAGGGTTGTTACAAATCAATAAGTGATACCCATAATTACATATTATAAGGCCAAAGTGGTTTGTAATGATTGGTGAATTTATTAAAGTGCAATGTGCTTATAAGTGATAAGTATCTCCTAAAGTGATAATCATAAATCCATTCTTGTTGTGATATTTTGAGTGGTATTCATAAAGGAATCAATAAGAATATCAAATGGCTAATGTTGCACCATTGAATAAAGTAAAAAATAAAAATAAGTGTAAAAATTTAAAATAAAGATAAAAAATAGAATATAAAAAATAAAAAATAAGACATGATTTTAAATAAATATAAAAATAAATATAAATATAAGAAAAAAAAAAATTATGATAGTTAATGAATACTGTTTTGGTGAGTAAGACTTATGTGCATAATGTGAGCATAATTATGTATATGTGTATAAATATACACATATAAGTAGTCAAAGTGAATAATTTAAATAAAATGACAGAGTTCGAAGTCTATATTCAAACCTTGGGGTTTTAAAGTCCCAAGGTTGAATATCCACTTCATCTCACTTTGTCCTAGTAATTGCAAAAAAATCCCCTCCTCGCCAGTTGCCTTTTACCCTATGTATGCCCATAAATTTAAGAAGTGTAGGGTCGCTGTTATGTGCTAGGGAGAAATGGTGTGATACGCTGTGTCCCTCAAATTTTTTCTTAATATTATTTCTAGTATGCTCCTCTATCCTAATGTATATTTTACAATTAGTGCGGCCCACATATTTAAGACCGCATCGGCACTCCAATAAATATATTATATTGTTTGAATGGCAGGTTATGAGGTCTTTGATGTGAAATTCCTCTTTATTATTAAAGTTTTTAAATTTTGTAATGTGTCTTTTTTTGTTGTTCGTATTCCTGCATGCTAGGCATGTGCCACATCCGTAAAAACCTTTCTCTTTATCTAAAAAGGTAGTGGTTTTGTTTTTTTTTAAGTGGTTTCTTACTAGAAGTCTATTTAAATTAGCGGCTCCCCTAAATACTATTTTGGGTTTGGGTGGTAGGATTTGTATTAAGGCATCATCCTGCAATAGAATGGGCCAATGTTTATTTAGGATTTTTTTGAATGCTTTATTGTTGTGGCTATAGTTGCATATTATGGGTAAATTGATTTGTTCTGCATTTTCTGTTTTGTTTTTTTCTATTAATAAAGTACTTTGTGGGATTTTTGAGACCTGTGTCAAGGTGTCTTTTAATTTGTCTTTTTCATAACCCTTCTCTAGCAGGTCTGAGATTAATCTATCCGCTTGTTCTTTAAAAGTGGCCTCGTCTGTACAATTTCTTTTAATACGTATGAGTTGTGACTTAGGTATGCTGTTGAGCCATGGAGAAAATGGCAGCTAGAAGTATGGATGCAGCTGTTGTCCCGAACTCCCACCCGGAAGACCCATAGTCTCAGGTATTAATTCAATATCATGTAGACTTTCGGAATATGTTGATAAATGCCTTCAACCCATAGTGCAAAACATCCCGAGCTACCTAAAAAACACAGGAAGCATCCTTAGACATCTACAAACCATTAAATGGGAACAGGACTACTTCCTAGTAACTGCAGATGTTAGCTTGTTATACACCATTATTTCACACCAGAAAGGATGCACAGCAGCAAGATTCTTTTTAGAACAATCTCATTCCTTTAAATCCAACTAAATCGATTTCATTATGGAAGCAATACTATTGATTTTAACTAGCAACTATTTTTGGTATGATGACACTTTTTATTTACAGGCATGTGGCACCAGTTTCGCACCCAGCTACGCCAATCTGTTCATGGCAGATTGGGAACGTCAACATCTACAACTTAATGAAGGCTGGGTGGAGGGCCTGGTGACCTACCGCTGTTACATTGATGACCTGTTTTTTATCTGGAAAGGTACTGAAACAACGCTCCACACCTTTGTAAACCAACTTAATAACAACAAGTGGGGCATTATTTTATCAACTAATTTTAGCAAACATAGCGTGACATTTTTGGATTTGGGCATTTTTATAGACAATGAAAAGATTAAGACTAAAACCGATTTTAAAGATGTGGATGTCAACAGCTTCATCCACACTTCTAGCTGCCATTTTTCTCCATGGCTCAACAGCATACCTAAGTCACAACTCGTATACGTATTAAAAGAAATTGTACAGACGAGGCCACTTTTAAAGAACAAGTGGATAGATTAATCTCAGACCTGCTAGAGAAGGGTTATGAAAAAGACAAATTAAAAGACACCTTGACACAGGTCTCAAAAATCCCACAAAGTACTTTATTAATAGAAAAAAACAAAACAGAAAATGCAGAACAAATCAATCTACCCATAATATGCAACTATAGCCACAACAATAAAGCACTCAAAAAAATCCTAAATAAACATTGGCCCATTCTATTGCAGGATGATGCCTTAATACAAATCCTACCACCCAAACCCAAAATAGTATTTAGGGGAGCCGCTAATTTAAATAGACTTCTAGTAAGAAACCACTTAAAAAAAACAAAACCACTAACTTTTTAGATAAAGAGAAAGGTTTTTACGGATGTGGCACATGCCTAGCATGCAGGAATACGAACAACAAAAAAAGACACATTACAAAATTTAAAAACTTTAATAATAAAGAGGAATTTCACATCAAAGACCTCATAACCTGCCACTCAAACAATATAATATATTTACTGGAGTGCCCATGCGGTCTTAAATATGTGGGCCGCACTAAACGTAAATTACACATTAGGATAGAGGAGCATACTAGAAATATTAAGAAAAAATTTGAGGGACACAGCGTATCACATCATTTCTCCCTAGCACATAACAGCGACCACACACTTCTAAAATTTATGGGCATACATAGGGTAAAAGGCAACTGGCGAGGAGGGGATTTTTTGCAATTACTAAGACAAAGTGAGATGAAGTGGATATTCAACCTTGGGACTTTAAAACCCCAAGGTTTGAATATAGACTTCGAACTCTGTCATTTTATTTAAATTATTCACTTTGACTACTTATATGTGTATATTTATACACATATACATAATTATGCTCACATTATGCACATAAGTCTTACTCACCAAAACAGTATTCATTAACTATCATAATTTTTATTTTTTTATTTTTATTTTTTATTTTTATTTTATTTTATTTTTATATTTATATTTCTTTTTATATTTATTTTTATATTTATTTTTATTTTTATTTTTTCATGTCTTATTTTTTATATTCTATTTTTATCTTTATTTTTAATTTTTACACTTATTTTAATTTTAATTTTTTACTTTATTCAATAGTGCAACATTAGCCATTTTATATTCTTATTGATTCCTTTACGAATACCACTCAAAATATCACAACAAGAATGTATTTATGATTATCACTTTAAGAGATACTTATCACTTATAAGCACATTGCACTTTAATAAATTCACCAATCATTACAAACCACTTTGGCCTTATAATATGTAATTATGGGTATCACTTATTGATTTGTAACAACCCTCCTTTGCTTGATTTATACTTGCTATATGCATCTTGTCACTATGGCATACGTCTGTTTAGAGGGATCCTTCTTTGCCTGACATGCACTGGTTCTGTGTGCACACGGCACCTATCATTGCAGGGCAGGGGGAGGAGCCCACGACCACTCCGGCACGCCCTGAGGGCGGAGAATGCCGGGGTGGTCACACACTATTTTTACATATCCCACTATTCCCTCCCCCCGGCCTGCACGCAAGCATGACGTGCGGCATGACCGGGGAGTTAGGGAACTTCCGGGCGGCGGCAGAGAGGCGATCATGTGCGTCCGTGACGTCACTTCCGCCAACCGCCCTGACGCATGCGGATTACTTCCGCCAACCACCACAGTCCACCAATGAAATTTATAGACAATAAAGGCACCAGAAATTCAACCCTATTAAAGGGGTTCATACAGAATTCACTATATGAAGGAAGTGCAAACCCTATTATGATTGGACAGAATAGATTGAACCCATTAAAGGGGAGGACACTAAAAACACTTAAAATTGAAGATCAAGAGGACTAACATTACAGCTGACTGAGGAAGCTCCACAGAGGAGTGAAACGCGTATTGGCTACTTTCAAAGGACTTTTTATTAAGGACTTTTATAATAATTGCTTTTATTTGTTTTACACTTTAATAAATTTACTATTTCTACTTAAGATCCTTGCTTAAAGTCCTGTTTGGAAACTCAAG
The DNA here is from genome assembly GCA_933207985.1 of Pelobates cultripes. Taxonomy (NCBI): domain Eukaryota; kingdom Metazoa; phylum Chordata; class Amphibia; order Anura; family Pelobatidae; genus Pelobates; species Pelobates cultripes. Next base: position 49,976,060 of record OW240920.1, on the reverse strand, counting down.
AGAATCTTCCCTGGGGTAGTGCCATCCCCATTCTAATTGTCGCAACACTTATATACCTAGAGCCGGGACGCACAGGCTCAGGACCAGGTGAGCACACCATTTATTTACATAATATTGTGTTTCCATAAGCACTATCTACACATTGGCTCGCTCTCCATGTTTTTGTCTTCGAGAATCACCCCATATCGAAGGAGACAGGCGGTGCTACCCTAATAAGCACACAAGCCAAAATATCCAGTGTTTTCACATACAGGCTCCTTGAAATGTGAGTGTTCAATTCATTACGATATCACCATCACAATTACATTGTGATTTCAAATACCATCTGCACTATATTGTATTTCTTGTATTTTTTTCTTAACATGTACCCCATACTCTACCATTGAATGAAATATCATTTGGTAAGCTGTATGTGTGTTGGAGCGCTCCACTTACTGGTATAGGTCTTTTGTTACTTAAACCGCACTAATAACTTTAATTCTGTTTTGTGGAATAAATGATATTTCCACATAAGTGTACTGAGCATCCTGTAAATCACCTTATTTGTTTAAAGCACTCTGTTATACACACCCCTCTGTAAAAGGAGGCAACCTTTGACTGGTATTCGATGATGATATGTCTACCACAAAAGGATTACTGAAAAACTCTTTGTGATCTATGACTGAACATTCCATCAAACCTCTCTGTAATGAGAGAAGAAATCAAAGTAATGACAGATTAAAAGCTGTGGAGGAGAATATAGAGTTGAACGAGAAGGATAGCCTACTCTTGAGGAAAGTGTAAACCAACTTCTAAAGTCACACTGACAGACTATTATGGATTTGGAGGAATTGGAAGACATAGCTGGAAAATAGCCATATGCATATAACTAGAAGTAATTAATAGTGCCAAAATGCCAAATCAGTTTCTAGACTACTATCTTACTTTTGAAGCAGTGCTTTATAGTGCTGTTGGTCCTATTATTATATACTTCATGATTCATGTTAAAATATTAAATTGATTAAAGAATGAACATTGACCATCATTTTTCAGAAACATTTCTGGATTATATTTTGTTCCTTTGATCATGATGTGCTCATTAGCCATTAGCCATTTGTTGGGTTTTTTTTTTTTATATTGTAAACCATTTAAAGACACAAGAGAACCTATAATTGTATTTCATAGTTTTTGCTTTAACGAGTAAATTATTTTCTTGTATTGTTTTGCACAGATAACCAAAAACTACCCTTACTGAACAATTACATTTACATAATATTAATATATTCAAATGACCAATATACCATTTTAGAAGATTTATTAAAAAAAAACACCTAAGTGTCATTTTAAATCTTGAAAATATGTGTTTTGCTTGATTATACATGTTATACTGGGTCATGTATAAGAGAGGAATGCAGCAGTAAGGTATACATTAAAGTTGCAGGTAATCTGAAAATAAGTACACCTGTATCTTTAAGGCATAATAGTTTCTTAGAATGTCTAGACAAACACCATCATAAAGACTCAGACATTCTCAAACAAATGGAGAATACAGTTCTTGGACAGCATCTTCCATGGTTTGCTTGTAAAAAAATATATATTTCTCAAAGTTTGATCATCCAAACTCCAAGCTTTGTTATATTTAGCATTTACAATTTAACATATATGTCTCAAATGTGACTGTCTGGAGAAGGGCAACCTTTTATACTTGGTTAATATGTTGTTACCAAGTAAGATGAGCAGTGTCCACAGAAACAACAAAGAGGCTAATGGTAGGACATTGAAGGATAGTTCCATAGTTGAGGAAGAAAGGATTGTCTACACATCTGGTATCTCCTGGACACAAAAGAAATCTAATGTATGCATGTGTGGCAAGAAGCCATCAATGAAACAAAAGTATATGAAATTACATTTAAATTTAGCAGAAATACATATGAATGACACAGCACACATGTTGAAAAATGTTATGTAGTGTGGTAAGACCATGCCTAAGCTTTTTAACTTTCTAGCACAACAGTATGTATAGCATAAGCCAACACAGTTCATCACTTTGAGAACAACATTATCCCAAGATGAAGAATAGTGGTGGGGCATCCTGTTGTAGAAATCATTTGGTAATGGGTAATCAATAAGAATTAAATGAAAAGAGGGATAGAGCTAAATGCAGAACACTTTTTCCAGAAAACAGTCTGAAAGATATTTGAGATTGGGCACCCTATCCTAAACATATAGTTAAAACTACACTGGAGAGGTCTGTAGCCAAAAACATAAATATACTCTGATGGTTCAGTCAAAGTCAAGACCTAATTCCAATTAGGAATCTAAGGAAAGACATGAAAATAGCTGTTCCACAATGGTCACCATCCAACTTTACAGATTTTAAGCATTTTTGCAAAGAACAAATATCAAACATATTGACTTAGAAGATGAATATATGCAACTAACAGGTCTGTTTTTTTTACATCAAGTTGTGTGCCAAAATAATAAATGTATTTCACCAAAGTGTTGTGTATGATATGTAAATCAAATTGTAAATATATCAATAAAATATTTTGTTATTATTATTAGTATTATTTTATTATTTCTACAGCACCAGCAAATTCAGTAGCAATTGTTCTAACAGTAAACAGTAAAAAAATGCATAGATGTTAAAGAAGCAAAATATCCATCTTAGTTAAACATTTGTATGCAACTTTGATACACCCCAGTGGTTCCCAAACTTTTTAGGTTTAAGGCACTCTTAATATTTTTCCAAGGCACCCCAAGTCAAAACCAATTTATAGGTAGTATATATGTACAGCACTGCAGGATATACTGGGCCCCTGTTAAGAAGAAATATTTCTCAGTCAGGGGAGATCAAGAACCTAATATTGGGAGGGGCACTGGTAGATTATTTAAGTAAACAATCCAGGCACAATTACCACTATAGCACTGTGTAGTAGTTATGGTGCCAGGAGTGCCGTGGTACCCTCAAAAGTTAAGTACTCAAACTGTTTAAGAACAGTTTATCAACTTACCTTGGATCTTCAGGGATAGGGGCTGTAGTTGGAAAAAGGGGCAGCAGTGTGTGTAAGAGGTGTAATGTGTGTGTGAGTTTGAAGTGTGTAGTGTGTGTGTGAATAGTGCGGTGTGTTTGTGAAGTGTGCAGTTTGTGTGAGGGGTGCAGTATGTTGCGACAAATGTGTGTATGTGCTTGTGTGTGTGTGAAGGATGTAGTGTGTGTTTTGCATAGTGTGTGAGAGGGGTGCTTAGTGTGTGTGAGAGGCAGTTTGTGTGATGGGGAAGTGTATGTGTGTGAGAGATACAATGTGTGTGTATGGGGGCAGTGTGTATGGGGGAGTTATTTTGGTTCTGTGGGGGGTAGGAGGGCAGAAACATATTTTTAATTTTTTTTTTAAATATATAATTTTCGTATATTGCCTCCCTTCTTACCTTTGTCTGGGAGGGGGGGGGGGGCATTACTAAGCCCTAGAGGTCCGATGGGGAAGCTCTGGTGGTCCATCTGGTTAGAGTGAACCCTAGCACCTCAGGCTAGAGTGCACTCTTGCGAGATTCGGAGAAACATTTTGTGTTGCCACTGTATTTGGGAGTCTAGCCAACTCCTTGGTTTTGCACCCCTCCCTGTCACAAGTGCCTCACCCCAGGACCCTATTTAGCATTGTACTGCAGAGAGCCCCAGATGGAATTTGTTCCCCAAGTAGGTGGGTTAATCTCATAAGAGCAGACATTAGGCTGTTAGAGTAGGACCTGCAAGAGATGGAGTACATTGACGTTGTGGCAGGCTTATGCAATGTATGATCATATAATGTAACTAAACCCCCATTATCTTTGCCTAGATTAGTTTTTTTTTGTGTTTTTTTTTAAACTAATAAAATCTAATGACATGGAAGTTGCTGTTTGGTGGATTGGTGAGTGTGCTGGATCTTGTATCTTGTGTAGTGTTTGCGTGTGTGTGTGTATATATATATATATATATATATATATATATATATATATATATATATATATATATATACACACACACACACACACATAATATATAAATAAAATATAAAAAATATATATATATATAATAAAATTAAAAAAATATATATATATATATATATATATATATATATATATAAAAATAAAAAAATAACATAATTATTTGACTTTATTAATTATAATTTGAGGGACCTGCCTGACAACCCAGGCAGACAGTCCAGAGAATTTAATTGGCAAGCCCTATATTTAACCCCGTAACTTTCCAAAACACCATAAAACTTTTACATGGGGGGTATTGTTATACTCTAGAGACTTTGCTGAACACAAATAGAAGTATTTTAAAAAGTAAAATTCATCACGACGATATCACCAGTAAAATTGCAGTTTTTGTTTAAAAAAATAAAAATGCTGACTTTGGCCAGCGTTTGTGTGGAGGTAGCTGAGGTAGGACTAAAAATACATATTTATTATATAAGTATATTTAAAAAACATTAAATACATGTACACTGATTGAGAAAGCCCAGTGTGTTGGGAGAAACGCGTCTCGGCAAGAGAAGCCTATTTTGGGACGTTTTCTTGTGTTTGTTCCTTTTGCTTATTTTAATGTGTTTTAAATATATATAAAAAAAATATTTTTAGTCCTACCTCGGCCACCTCCACTTCTGCTTCCTAAAGAAGGGTGGTGCCCTCTTTACTGGCACCCAAGCAATTCTACCCAGAGCCAGGTTTTATTGGCTCTGAAAAAGGTGAGCAGCAACTTGCACTTTATAATTTAAGCACCTTTTGATATTATGTACTTAACCATAGTGGTCTTTAGTCTTTCAATTATCTGAGGATATCGGTCAACATAAAAAAGGGGTAAAGTGCCACCAGACGTCACAGAAGCTGTTGTGATTTGAGTCTGTCCTGTTAGAGGCTCTCATCAATGTGAGTTTTCACCTCATAGACTTTGCTGTTTTGCAGATATATCACACAGATTTATTTTATGTCGTGCTTTCTTTCTTCTCCCTTATTTTTTGTTCATCTAATCTGCAACGTGGCATCTAAGGTAAGTGAATACCACTCTCGTTTTACTTATTATTTATAGTGCTCCACTCAAATATACGCCATAGGAGCGAATCTTTTCAAACCTTGCCTTATATAATTCCTTTTTTGTATATCTATTATAGTGGTGAGAGAGATTCCCACTAGAGTGTGAAGCAGCGGTCACTTCTACACTGTTAGTACAATAATTAAAGGATCACTATCGGGTCAGGAACACAAACATGTATTCCGGACCCTATAGTGTTAACACCACCATCTAGCCCCCCTGGGCCCCTCATGCCTCCATAAATATATTAAAAATCTTACTGTATTCATGCCTAATGCTGTAAATCTGCATGCTGTTAGACTCAGAAAAACAAGCAGTCTGCTGACATGTGGTAGCCTGATCCAATCACAATGCTTCCCCATAGGATTGGCTGAGACTGACAAAGAGGCAGATCATGGGATGAGCCAGCATGATTCAAACACAGCCCTGGCCAATAAGCATCTCCTCATAGAGATGAATTGAATCAAGGGATCTCTATGAGGAAAGTTCAGTATCTTCATGCAGAGGGAGGAGATACTGAATCACAGGATGCTGTGCACAGTGCTGCTCTCTGCTCTGCTGACAGCAGATCTGAGTGGATGGAGGCATATTATGCCTCCATTAACTCAGAAGTACCTCTGGTTCACTCTGAGTGACTGCAACTGGAGGTGTTCCTAGCTTTCAATGTAAACACTGAAAGTAGAATGTTTACATGAGAAAGGCTGCATGGAGCTATAGTTCTCACCTGAACAACGTCATTAAGCTGAAGTTGTTCAAGTGACTATAGTGTCCTTTTAAAGCGCAGTACCCACAGGTGTTCTGGTATATGTGTTCAACATAAATAAATCCTATGAGCAGAGGTGGAACTACCGTGGTCACAGGGCCCACTACTAGAACCACCGGGGGCCACACATTAAGGGGCCCATCAGGTGGCCCTTGCTGTTAGAGCCACCTGATGGAAATTAATTTCCAGTGGGCCTGGTCAGCGTTGTGGCGCTTTAACAGCGCGACTGGGCCCCCTGAGATGACATCACAGCTGGGAGGAAGTTACTGCCTCGGTCGCTCCTCCCAGCTTAAACCAGGGGCCACGCAGGAGGAAGAGGAGAGTCAGAGTGGGAACTCTGACTTCCATCAGTCTGAGCCACCACTGCACCCAAGGGAAAATCACCCTTCTGCACCTAAAAGGTAGGAAACAGACAAAGACATTGTGTGTGTGTGTGTGTGTGTGTTTGTGTATGTGTGTCTGTATGAATGTTTCTCTGTAAGTGTATATGTATGTGTGTCTGTATGTCTGTGTGTCTGTATGTGTGTGCCCCGGTATGTATGTATGTGTATCTATGTCTGTATGTGTGCATGTATGTGAGTTTGTATGTATGTGTGTGTGTATGTCTGTCTGTGTATGTGTGTGTGTGTGTCTGTCTGTGTTTCTGTATATGTGTGTCTGTGTGTTTGTATGTATGTGTGTGTTTGTATGTATGTATGTGTGTGTCTGTGTGTATGTGTCAATGCCCCTACTGAAGAAAGCCAATTCAATAAATTCTTCAATAAGATAATAGAAGAATTTTCTGTTTTATGCTACTAAAGTGATTTTACAAGAATTTTAATACAAGAATTGTATGTTTTATGCTACTAAAGTGATTTTTGACCTTTATTTGTGAAAGAGAAAACCCTGAAAAATATGGCATTAAGCATGCCTTTGACTTGGCATGAAAAATGAAAATGGTTAAATCAAAAACATTTTCTTTATTCTGACATGAAAAATATGAGCTAGATTATCAACAGGACTTTCTTGCTTTGAAGACCTGCATGAACTCAGTTAACCTGTTTGAGTATGCTGTCTTTGTATTTGATTGTCATTATGAAATGTGCTAACCCCTATATGAATGAGGTTTTTCTTAAAATTTTCTGTGTTCAGGAGTAAGGCCTTTTTGACACGTTTATGTTTTTATTATACCACTGTAGTTTAATACTTTCCCCTATTGCACCCATATATAGTGTATATTATTTCTTTACAGGATTACATGGCTTTTCTTATAGCACCCCATATAAATTATACATTTTTATTTTTATAATATATATATAACTTTAGTAGTCCTTGCACACTGACTTTAACAATTATAACACAGGGTGCCTTCTTGAAGCCAATGCCAATAACAGAATGTAAATAGTAAGAGGCTTGCACTCACGGTTTTCTCAATTAGTAGAATTCCTTTATTTCATGTCCATTTAGATCTGATTGAGGTTTCAGCCCCCATCCGTGGCTTTCCTCAGAATCAACACATCATGTGTTGTATTAAGTGACAAAGGAATGTCTGAACCTCTCAAACTGAATTTTTAGGTTGATCCATCAATAAATCGTTTCTATTGTTTTGGGCAATGGTTTTAATTTCCTTCTCAATGGTGTTCTTATCATACCCTTTATTAACCAGTTTATTTTTTATGTGTCCTACCTGCATTCTGAAATCTTGTAGATAGGAACAGTTATGTCTCACTCTGGTGAGTTGACTCTTTGTAATGCTTCTTAACCACAGTTTGTGGTGACAACTCTTCCTGTGGAAGTAACTGTTACCATCAGTTTTCTTAAAGTAACATTTTGATTTGACCTCTAGAAAATTGATCTCATGTTTATCCCACTCAGGTGTGAATTTTAAATTAAATGTATTTTGATTGAGGTAGTGTACGGAAGTATTAAAAGACTCATGAGACCCATTTCAAATGACAATAACGTCATCTATATACCGCCGTCACAGGACCAGATTCGCCCTCCAGTCATGCCAGCACCAGACAAAGAGGTCTTCCCACCTTCTTATATATATGTTGGCATATATATGTTGGCATAACTAGGGGCAGTACCTGTAATCTGAAGGTAAAATTTTCCTTCAAAAAAGAAATAGTTATGTTCCAATATAAATTGGATAGCTGATAAAATAAAATTCCTAAGTGTTGGGCAAACTTCAATGAAAACATTCCCTGCCTTAATGCTAAAATGATGATGAATAACTGTATAAAGTGATGTGATGTCTAATGTGGCCCAGCTATACTCATCCCTCCATTTGATATCGTCCAGTTCCTGTAACATGGCCTTAGTATCCTTCATATAGGAAGGGGCTTTTTGAGTGCATTTTTGAAGGCTTGAATCTATGAAGGCTGATAGGTTGGCTGTGATGGAATTAATGCCACTAATTAATGGTTGTCCTGGTGGAGAAAACACATTTTTATGAAGTTTAGGCAAAAAATTGAAAATTGGAATAACGGGATGACTGTTAAACAAACATTTGAGGTTTTGTTCCAAAATAACTTAATATTTTAAAGCTTTAGATAACATATTTTAATTGTACATTGAATGGTCCTGTAGGGTAATTTTGAAGTACAATGTAAGTGTCTGTTTTTCCTATAATATTCAAAGCATCCTGATGGTAATAGTTGGTAGTCATAATGATGATATCTACCTCCTTTATCTGCCTCTTGTATTACAATGTCCTCTCTGTTGGTGAGCTCTTTGAGGCATATAGATTAACCTCTGGTAAGATTATATTGTTTATTTTGTTTTCTGTTTATTTTTTTTAAATTCCTCAATTACCATTTTCTAGAATGTTTCTAAGTAGAGACCCCTTCTGTAAATTGGATAGAAATTAGATATGGGCTTAAAGCATTCAAAGTTTTTTATTGTTGCTTTTTTTAAGTCTCATCAGAATCCCCAGAAACATCTATTAATGTGAGTGAGGTAGGGTTCTTGATGAAATGTCTCTGAACTGTTAACCCCTTTGTTAAGACACCTCTAGTGTCTTTAAGCCAAACCGCCGTTTAGTAGACCTTCCCCGGCTGCAGTACAGTCTCCCTTCACTTACACTGTGACACACGAACCAAATGCAGGGGAAGCGGCAATCTCCCGATCGAGATCCGTGAACGGCTCCAAACTCCCGAACGGCAATACACGAACTGCTGGCAACCGTCGAACAGCAATATTCCCCAAGCGGCTTTTGTTCCATCCAGCAGTCTCTAAACGTGAAGAAGAAATCCCCCCAATAACGAGACAGAAGCTCCGCATTGAGGGTCAAACAGGATCTGGCTTTACTGTGGGCTACCTGCCCGTATTTATGCAGGTCTCCCACTTGGTGGACACTCCCCTAGGGGACCAAATGGGAGACTTAAATGACAGACAGATATGGGGACATTCTAGACACACAGTCACAGATTTTACCCACAGTGCATTATGATTCCCTCCCCTCTGCCCTGGAGTTAATTACCAAGTAACTCAATTAACTCCAGGACAAAGCCAGTCGCCATCTTAGACATAAAATAATAAAAGACATAAAAATATATAACTACATAAAAACTGAACATTTCCCATTCGTATTACATGTCCCCAGATAGCCTGGATCTGAGTGCATATTATTAGCGAATAGCGCTCAGATCCCACACACATAGTTCAATCGCCATGGAGTCAAAGTTCTTACAGTCTTTCGGTATACGAATGACTCCTTGGGAAGGCTATCTGAGTTAAGTCTTTTCGTATGCTCTCAATCTCCCGAACGGCCAGTGTTCGCATGCTTTCGTGGAGGCAGCCAGGCGTTCCGTTGTTTCAGCGGTGTTCGGCAGAAAAAGTGTCCGTTTTCAGTTCCATAGAAATAGAGCCAAACACCGCTGGGCATTCACTTGATTTAAAATGGCCGCTGCCTCGTGGTCGACATACAAACAACGACCACCCTGAATTCGGTTTAATTGAGAAGTGTCTGCGGTTAACCACAACGTTCTAATTGGGATCACTTCGTTAACCAGCAGCACACTCCTCACTTGGGTGGCCGTTCGTTCGGCAGGTTTGTTCGGGAAAAAGAGTTCATTCGAATGGCTGGGCTATAGAAACCAGCCATTCATACGAACGGGAGACAAACAGATGAACACAGTAAAAATCCAAGCAGACAGATGGTTCTGTCACACCCTTAATGATGAGTGACGGATGAGGGTCATCATTCAGGGGATTGCCATAATGGCGAGTGACGGATCTCGTCCGTCACATGTTAAAATTAACCCCAGATCGCTGCGATAGCGGAGTTAATGGTGCTCCGGTCTGCCTCCCTGCACTTCACACAGAACCAGTGCTGATCCTGCACCCTGTGTAAAAAAAATAAAGTTAAGTTAAAATCCCACCCCCTTTACCCATTTTAATTTAAAAAAATAACCCCTTCCCTGCCAATTGATCACTGACTACAGTGATCAATCATAGCTGACTACAGTGATCAATTGGCAGGGATTACATTTTACGGTCATATGATTTTTATTTTTTTTTAACCCCTCAGGGTTAATTATTTTTTTTTTTTAACCCTCAGGGGTTAAATTTCTTTGATTAATTAATTTAAATATTTTAAAATTATATATTTAGCTAGCTGAGGTGGGTGGAAGTTAGTGGGGAATTTGGGGATTTGGTGTTAGACTAACTAGGGGAAAACATTAAAAAAGTTTTGAAATAAACTTTAAAAAGTTAAAAATTAAGCTAAAATTTTTTTTAATAACGTTTAAGTAAAAAATAAAAAACACCCCCCTTTACCCAGTCCAAATAAAAATTAACCCCTTCCCTGCCAGTCGATCACTGCCTACAGTGATCAAAATACAGATCACAGTATTATACTGTGATCTAATTTTTTTTTAACTCTTGAGGATTAACTTTTATTTATTTTTTAACCCTCAGGGGTTCAATTTATTTAATTAATTTAAATATTTTATAGTTATATATTTTGCTAGCTGGGGTGGGTGGGAGTTATGGGAAAATGGGGAATTTACTTTTAGTGATTCTTTCTGCTAGTTAGGGGTTAACGGTAAAAAAAAAGCTTAGAAAAATGTTAAATCTGTAAAAAAAAAAGTTTTAAGAAAGTTTAGGAAAGTTTTAAAAAAATTAAAAGGAAAACAAAGTTTAAAAACTAGTTGTTAAAAGTAAAAAAAGTTTAAAAAAGTAAAAAAATACATTTAAAAATGCTCATTACCACTACACTTGGTACAAGCTAGCTGAAAAATGATCCCACGCTAAAGTTCAAAATATGCCTTTTGAAATCCCCTGTGATGTCTTCTTTAAGAAATGGTATGGCTTTATGGGGTATTTGGATTATATAGCCTGGTAAAATACTCTAAAATGGGACATGGGCACAACGTAAAAATGTAAAGTTTGAAAAAAACTGGAATGGTTGTGTCCCAAATGTGCCCCTCCGAAGTCCACATATACCTGGCAAAGGTACATACGGGAGGTATTGCTGTACTCACCCGACATAGCTGAGCAACATATGAAGCATTATACAGTGGTAGCACACATAATGTTTGCAAAATATACTGTGCAAACTCACTTTGTGTGTCAAAAAGGCAGAAAAAACGCTTATTACCACTACACTTGGTACAAGCTAGCAGAAAAATGATCCCACGCTAAGGTTCAAAATATACCTTTTGAAATACCCTGGGGTGTCTACTTTAAGCAATGGTAGGCCTTTGTGGGGTTGTTTGAATTTAAACCCTGCTAAGATGCTTGGAAATTGCACATAGGCCCAGCGTCAAAATTCAAAGTTCTGTAAAAACTGATATGGCTTGGTCTCCTATATGGCACTGTAGCTTCACGAAATAGTGCCAAAGACATTCATTGGGGGTGTCTTTTTACTCAGAAGACTTAGCTGAGCATAAATTGGGGGGTTTGAACTTAGTGGCACATGTGAAATATACAAAATGCCGAGCAAAAATGCAATCTATATGTAAATACACACAAAATTATTTTTTACCACATATTTTGGCATATATTGGTGAAAAAATGGGAGCATGTTAAGGCACAATATGCACCTTATGAGATACCCTGGAGTGTCTACTTTTACAAATGGTAGGCCTTTGTGGCCTTTTTTGAACAGTCAAATTGTTATAATACCCCAAATAAAAGCATAGGCTCATTAAATCCATCTCTCAAAATTCTACTGTGAATAGTGAAGGACAGGTCTCCTATATGGCACTGTAACTTCATGAAATAGTGCCAAAGACATATAATTGGGTGTCATTTTACTCAGCAGATGTAACTGAACACAAAATAAAACTTTGTACAGGAATAGAACACACCAACTTTACAAAATACACATGAGAATTTCTTTGTCATAAGTTATGTGCCAAAAAACAAAAAAAACCCCACAATTTTACTCCAATATTTAGCAGAGGTTGGCGGTGAAATGACTACGTAGAAAGTGTCAAAACAACCTTAGGTAAATAGCCTGTGATGTCTACTTTATATAAATATATACTTTTGTGTGGCAATTTTGTTTTCTTTTATGGCTATTAAGCGTACAAGACAAACATACCAAATTCTAAAATCGCCCCACATTAAAAGTTTATTTTACTCCTTGTGTTTTGTGAGCTGTAACTACCAAAAAAAACTGAAAATCCTAGACACATTATATATTCTGTAAATCAGAAAAACTAAATTAATTTATTTTTAATTACTTTCCTTAACCTGCACAAATTATGCACACATTATTATTGCAAAAACTGAAGAAAAACCCCAATATTTTTACATTTTTGGGCATTTTTTTAATTTTTTTTATAATAAACAAGCATTTATATATGTATATGTTACATTAATTTAAAGTCCTTTTTGTCCTTTAAAAAACGGTATATAATCTGTGGCGGTGCAATAAATTGGTAAAATTCAAATTGCAGTTGAACGCAAACAGCAAAAAATGCTGTTGTCATTAAGTGAAAGACAAGCTTCTGAAGCTCTGTCCTTAAGAGGTTAAAGATCTGATGAATTTTTTAATATCAATAAACAAAGTAAAGTTGTCCGCTTTTTGAGCTGGGATAAATTTTAATCCTTGCTCTAATACCTGCATTTTCAAGTTTGTGAGGGGTGTATATGTCAAATTAAATATACCCTTTAATTCATGGAGGAATTTTTAAAATTAATAAATGAAGGGAAAGATAAAGGGATTTTAATAAGAGAGAATACAGTTTTATATGGTGCAAATATCCAAAGACAGCGGTCTTTTATAACTTACCCAAGATTCACAAAAGTATAATCAACCCCCTTGGAAGGCCCATAATCTCAGGGATCAATTCTGTTACTTTCAACCTCTCCCAATATGTGGACCCGTTTTTGCAACCCATGGTGACTCAACTTAAATTCTATCTTAAGGATACAACACAGATAATCAAAATTCTATTAATGATTAATTGAAAAAATAAATACATTTTGGTAACGGCAGATGTGACGTCTTTATATACTGTCATTAAGCACTTACAAGGGTGTGAGGCCATACCATATTCCTTTACTAAATACTCTAAAGAAACCGTGGAATTCTTGAATTCTTGGATTCCTGGATCAAAGAAGGGATGATACACACCAAAACTTTCCAAAAATCCGTGGACTGTAACAGCTTAATTCCCTCAAATAGCCAACATAAAAGAACATGGCTCAAGAATATCCCTTATAGACAATTCAGACGAATCAGGGGGAATTGCACTGAAATAGAAACCTGCAAAATCCAAATGGAAGAGATGCAGAAAACAATTTTTCTAAAGAAAAGATACAGGAAAGAGATTTTGGTCAGTGCTAAAAATAGAGTTTTGGGACTATCACAAGAGGAAATTTTGAACAACAAAAAACAGACATCAAAGTCAAATACAGAAACCCCAGCCTTCATAATGCAATATAGCAATCAAGCACCAACAATTAAAAATATTCTAAATAAACACTGGAAAGTCCTAAAAGGAGATACAACACTCAACATCATTTTGGACGAGAGACTTAAAATCTCCAATGTTAAAGGAAACTATAAACAGGAACAAAAATAAAAGTAATGCAGGGTCGCATAAGTGTAATAGGTTTTTCTGTTGTAAGAACAATCCAATACAAGTATCCATCATCAAAAAGTTCAAAAACATGAAGGGGGATGACATTTTCAAAATAACAACAAATTTCAGCTGCAACACAGTTGGAGTCATCTGCCTCCTAATATGTCCCTGTAAGAAGCATTAGATTGGAAGAACCAAGAGGCCGTTTAAGACAAGACTAGGGGAGCACATCCGGAATATTAAAAAGGGACTAATCACTATCTCTCCAGACACTTCTCTATTCATCATTCAAGTGACCCAATGGGTCTATAGGTTTTAGCTATTAAGAAAGTGAACATCCACTGGAGAGCAGGGGATTTGGAGAAAGCTTTAGATAGGACAGAGGCAAAATGGATTTTTAGACTAAACAGTTTGGAACCCATAGGCCTTAATATAGATTTTGAGCTTAAGGTTTTCCTTGACTTGATGGTGTGGTAACTCTTTCCCTATTGTTTTCTCACTCTTTCCCTTTGTTTTTATTATATTCTAATTCTTATTCATATAGGTTATCGATTTTAACATTTATATGGAATTCATTATGAGTTCATTTTCCAATTAAGTATCTATTGATCACCCGACATGTTTTAGGTATAGCATTTATTTGCACACTATTCTATCACATTAGGAGACCTCATGAGTACAGCAGGGCCCTCTTCTTCTTGATTGATTTTTTATATTTTTTACATTTTTTCATTTTTAATTTTTTCTTCATTTTTCATTTTTTACTTTTTTCTTTGTATTGTATTTTTATCTTATATTTTTTTGTTTTTTCATCTAAGTATTGATTTATTTTTCAAGTATATTATTGATTTTAATTTATTTATTATTTTTACTTTTAACCCCTTAAGGACCAAACTTCTGGAATAAAAGGGAATCATGACATGTCACACATGTCATGTGTCCTTAAGAGGTTAATCTTCATTTATATTTATATTTATTTTATTTTTTTAAAATTAGATTTATATTTATTTTTATTTTATATTTATTTTTATTTCTATTTTTATTTTTATTTTTATTCACTTTTTATTTTTATATTCATTTTCAATTTATTTCTAATTTTTATATTTTTTTGATTTTGAGTTTGTTTTTTCATCCCTTTTTTCTATTAAGTACTGTTATTCTATATAATTTGTGTTATTAATTTCGGAACCATTTTTTATCTTATATTTTTTATCCTTTACAGATTGAAGAGATATGCTCTATGAAGATATGGAATATAGTCACTATCCAATAAGTTATACACTTCTCATTATTTCATTTGTTATATATATTTTTCTCTTTTAAAGATATTTTTCAGCATGCCATCATGTACATATTCGATGTTTGCAATCTTAATGTTTATATTGTTAGTTTTAGTGTCCACGAAGGTTGACTTTGCATTTATAAGATGCATGATTGTTTGAATGATTTATATCTTGTGTAATTACTGTATATAACATAACAACATTGTATGGAGTATGTAATTAATTATGGATTTTGGAAGTTCCTTTTTCTTATTATTAAAATGTTGATTTTAACCCCTTAAAACCGGAGGGCGTACTATTACGCCCTATTCTAAGTGGCTTTAAACGCCGCAGGGTGTAATAGTACGCCCTCCGGTTTTTCTTACTTACCCGGTCGCCGGCAAACCCATGCCGGCGATTGCAGTTGGGGAGACTTACCTGGGATCCCAGGGAGTCCCCTGTGGTGGATCCTTCCTCCTCCGGCCCCCCGGCCTTTCAAGGACCTTACAATCACATGGCCGGGTTAGCTGGCTGCTGCATTGCCAGTTAAAATGTCATGTAGAACTAAAAAAAAAAAAAAATTTCTTATTTTCTCCCTTTTTTCATATTAAATTATGTTTCACAGCTAAATATTTGATAGTAAATGAAAGCCCTGTTTCCCCTGAATAAAATGATATATAATAAGGGTGGGTGCATTTAATATGAAAGAGGTGAATTACGGTTGGACAGACATGTAGCACAAATGCCAGGTTTTGTTTACGTTTTGTTTGGTTCACAACGTGTACATTTGGCTCAGTCCTTAAGGGGTTATCCTTGTGAATGTCATACATATAGTCTTTCACTATTTAGTTAGTTTAAGATTGATTTGTTTTTGATGAAAATTTAGCTGCCCACGAAGGGTTAATAACCTTTTGTACTGATTAGACCGGGAGGTTTATAAACCGAAAAGAACTGAAGCAATGCCATCCTCTCATGAAATGATCAGCCGATAATGAAACGCATAAGGCAGGCATCCTACACGAGCTCCCAGGAGACAGCCAAGTGGAACACATTCTGAGCCACAGTGGAACGCACGCGGCGGGTATCCAGTGTCCTAACATCTCACAGAAATCCAGACTCCCTCTGATCCGGCCGGGCGGGAGGGATATACGAAGATCTTCTAGTCTGCAGTGTACTGACCTGGTACTTTATGCCACCTATTGGGTCGCTCCTAAAAGTGAAAGTTTTATTTTTATTTTCATCTTTTATTGACAATGTCTATCTTTAATATATTTTAGTAGAAAGCACCCTGTCTTTTGCATTATATGACCTATTGTGCTAAATTATTTTAGTCTGATACTAGAGAATACAGCTCAGCAGGCAAGTTCCCTGGCTGTTTCCATAGCAGGGATTTTTGCTAAGCATTTGTATGAGCGGATACAATTTGGACTACTTGAATAACTATTTGCAAATATTTTGCTTTTATTTGTATCAACTCTCATCTAGACGTTTATAATCTAACATATGTTTATTTAAAGGAACACTATAGGGTCAGAAACACAAACATGTATTCCTGACTCTATAGTGCTATAGTGCTTGCCCCCCCCCCTCCCCCTGTTATTCCCCTTAAAAGCAATGAAAACTCACCTTATTTCCAGCGCCGCATGGGTCTGCCAGCACTGGCCCCGCCCCCTTGGTGACACCATCACAATTGCTGATTTTTAGCCAATCCAATGACATTCCATTACCAGATGAGTTATTAGTTGATGACTAAAACAGCTGCCTAATTTTAAATGTGCCTTTGTATGTTACCTAAACACATTTCACAAAAATTCTGATCACAAGTATAAATGAAAGAATTCACACTTATAAACATTTAACATCTAATTATTTAGATGTATTGTTTTATATAAAATGTCAATTAATTTATATACAATAAAATGGATAAAATTAATATATGATAGATAGAAAATAAAGTAGTTTTAATGGCCACTATAAAAATGAGAACATGTTATGATCCAAATATACAGCTACAGGATCCAGCAGCCACAATAAATACTAAATATTTTTTTTTAGTATCAACAGTAGTAATATACACCACACTAGCAATAAGATGCCCTTAGAAATTTCAGTACATGCATTATGTATAAAATTGTACAAACAGGATAGTAAAAAAAGACATACTATACTGAAAAGCCTAAGCAGAGATTGGGCCCCTAATAACAGCATTGAGCATTGATCCAATGGGGAAAGTATTGGATTGGCTAAAATCAGTAAGGGGGTGGGACCAATCAGCACTTCCTCATAGAGATGCATTGAATCAGTGCATCTCTATGAGGAAAATTCAGCATCCCCATGCAGAGTGTGGAGACGCTGAATGGCAGTGCTGCCTACGGTGCAGCACTGAGTCAGGAAGCACCTCCAGTGGCCATCCGAGGAGTGGCCACTTGGAGATGTCCCTTGGTGCAATGTAAACACGGCCTTTTCTCTGAAAAAAATGCCATAAGGCAATGATTATACTCACCAGAACAACTACATTAAGCTATAGTTGTTCGGGTGAATATAGTGTCCCTTTAACCTCGGCTGTTTGCAGCACTATATTAAAGGGACACTATATTTAACCCACTGTTTAGTAGACTCACCCCTAGACTATATAGTTTGTTTTTATCTGTATTTTTATTTTTATATTTATTTTTATTGTGTTTGCTTCTACTCCTGGTTGATGCACTAGATTTCAGTCTTTTTGCTCATTCACCTTTCACATGCACACATGGATGAGAAAAATGGGTTGTTTGTTAAACTAAGTGGGAAATAGTGCTCTATGGGAAGCCTTAGATGCCTTCATTTTTTGAGAGAGTACAATTGTTTTAACAATAGATGAGGCTATGATAATCTAGTTCTTTTAATGACTTCAAATTAAAAATGTAGAAAGCACTCTTTAGCTTCCAGCAAAGCCATCAATAAATACATGTATTTATATGGCAGCTTTTTTACTATATTTTACTGCACCCATTGCAAAGTAAGCATTTGAAAAGAAAGAGCTAAGCAAGTATTATTCATTTAATAATTTGTGGACATTTAAGACAGTCATTACAGTGGATTAAGAATTGGTATGCATAGCTAAAAATAATTATCTGCAAGTTGTAGAAAATACAACACTTTTAAAGGGTATTCCTATATGAAGACATTATGCTTAAAATAAAAATTCACAAAGTCAGAACATGAAAGCAGATTCTGGCTTATCTAAAGGCTTTAAAAAAAAAATAAAAAAAAAAAAATAAAAAAATAACATGCCCTTGAATAATAATAATAATAAACACCATACTGATGCTGTCAGAAATTGAATACCAAACTGCCATAGTGATCAGGAATTGTTAGGCACTCACACGCTGAGAGAAAAAATGTCCTTGAGCCCAAGGTATTGACAAGCATGTCAATAGATACATAGATAACATGACATGCTATAGCTAGTAAATGCTAGATTCTTTTAAATTAAAAATAAATAAATCTCAAATCTCCTCTACCCATACTGTCCAACATTTAAGATTCTGACCTTTAAAGACAGTTTTCAATAGAATCATTCTGTTGTTGAATATAATGAATGTACTCAAGATGAGGTCTTGGTGTACCTTCAGAAAATACTAAGTATTTCAGTGTCCCTAAGCAAAGATTTGAAATGAAAAATATAAAAGGCACTTGATGACATTGATGATAGCTATAGGTACATTCAGTTCTATGGTATGAAGAATTAAGAATAAGAAAATGTTGAGTTTATAAGTATAAGTAATTTGATATTTTTTGTTAACTTTTAAAGCACAAGTGTTGCATACACCATTGCATTTAATAGTTTTTTAAGACACAGAAAAAAATGCTTGGTCATTTTTAATGAAAATATGAGGTTTATTCATTAGTACATATTTGAGATTTTTTTTTTTTAAATCACAGCTCATTGGAAGCAAAAGCTTTCTAGAGCATAAAAACTGCCAAATACAGAACGTGGGTAATATTTCTTTGGAAAATCAAATTAGTACCTTTAACAGCTTTTGTAACAAGGAGATGAATAGTATTGGTTGCTTCAAATGAGCAAACAGTCATTATTTATAGTTGTGTCAAATAAAATAAATTGATACAATTTCTGTACAAATATATAAATATGTAAATTGATGCATTATTAATAACAAACATATCTGATGAAATATAATAAGCTGAGAGAAATTAAGGTGTTCTCAAAATTAAATTTTCTGTCAATAATAAATATCAAATGCTTTCTACATTCACAATAGTTTGCATGGATGAAAAAAAAAATCTACTAAAGAGGTTTTGTCTTCTATAACATGACAAAGTAAAATTTTTATATTCTAGTAATGAAATTTGTACAATTAACCAAATTGCTGACAAAGTTGCTGAAAATGGTTTTCACTACATGCACTGAAGTTTCTTTTAGTTACACATAGATTGAAGGTAGAGTCGGGTAAACAAGAAACTGCCTTCAAAATTCTGTATAGCCAAGGATACAACTGGAAAGACAATACACTTTTAATTCTTATTGTGTTACTATCTGCGCAACATGATTGCGGTTTGCCTTACACAATACCTAAGTTACACTGTTGGCAGATGAGTTATTATTAGATTTCTAAAATAGCTGCCTAATTTTGAATGTGTCTTTGCATGTTACCTAAACACGTTTCACAAACAGTCTGATCACAACTATAAATTAAAGAAGTCACACTTATACAACAATTAACATTCAATTATTTAGATGTATTGTTTCTAAGTTGACATGTATATACAATAAAATGGATAAAATTAGTATATTACAGATAGAAACTGGCTGACTCATATCTGCACAAGACAAGAGTCCATATCAAAGATCTTTTGTTGTTTAGCTTTCACACATAACACACTAGCTGTCATTCGTAAAGCAGGTCAAGGGCTCTACACC
The DNA here is from genome assembly GCA_933207985.1 of Pelobates cultripes. Taxonomy (NCBI): domain Eukaryota; kingdom Metazoa; phylum Chordata; class Amphibia; order Anura; family Pelobatidae; genus Pelobates; species Pelobates cultripes. Next base: position 49,956,043 of record OW240920.1, on the reverse strand, counting down.
ATGTAAGTGCAATATTTCTTCAATGTTTACAAATTATATCATGTTGAATGTTTATTTACCTCACTATCTCTTGTATTTTGTTGAGAGACTACAACATAACCCAGGAGAAACATGTTAAAGGGATACTACACTGCCCAAATACAGACAAAAATAATCCCTATTTTATAGATATACGCCCAATGGAAACATGGATTTAATTATGCATTTTTTAATTGGGAGTAGATCTAAAAAACAGCTTGCAGAAGCTAGGGATCTCTTGACTGCAACCTTTGCAAGCCCTCCACTTCTTCCCCTGCCCAGACCTACTGCAGCTGTCCAATCACAGCTGTCCAGTCAACAAGAAGTTTTTTCACGACAGGTGCTCTGAGCAATTGACTACTGCTTGAGTTTAGCTCCACTGAGCCAACTTCCCAGAACCGGTTATCTGATTGACAGGTGTAACAACGTTAATTTATAAAAGTGACAATTTCTATTGAAATTGCACTTTTTGTAAAAAAAAAAAAAAAGTCACATTCTTCAGGTATAAATCACTTCAGCAAGTAAAGTGGTGTAGCTTTCTGGAGTGTTTCTTTAATGAATAATCTATTTGAATTGAAACAGAGCCAGGGTACGTAGATTCCAGTAGACTTGTGCCAGGGAAAATAATGTTCTTAACTGCTATGATTTGGATTTTCTACATTTATATTTGTGAACCATAAACAAAATGTGTAGGTCAACAACAGTAAATAAATAAAAATATATAAATATAAAATAGGGGCAGCTTCACACAACACACTAGCGACTGGAATGTAAGGTGTTAAAATATAACAATAAAGTGCAAGCTCTCCTAATAACAAAAGGTGTCAATAAGATAATGATTTAAGAAATGATTTAATAGTATAATAAAGAATACAAAATATAATATTATATCTAAAAAACAAACAAACAAAAAAACGCTGCTCTGGATAAGAAAGAACACTAGAGCCACACATACAAATTTAACATCCAAGGTCCTAATGTCGTGGAAACAACTAGAACCAGAAGGTAACAATGTGATGTGTAACAAATCCAAAGTCTAAGTCAATGAAAAAGCACCACAGAAATAAAGTTAAAAATAAACCTAGATATAAATTGCAACATCCAAGGTCCTAATGCCGTAGGAACAACTAGAACCAGAATGTAACAATATAGTGTGTAACAAATCCAAAGGCTAGATCAATAATGAAACACAACAGGAATAAAATTAAAATAAAAATACACAATGGAAAGGAAAAACTAATCAAATAGGAAAAATCATGGGTATATTAGCTAGGTGGTGCATAACGTAGATGTAATTACCTCTAAAATAAGCTAAAGATAAAAATTAGGCAAATCAATAACCATATAACTCAAACAGAAATGTAAAAATAAAATGGTATAAGAGAGTTTATCGATGGGGGGGCCCGCTTCACAGATATGGATGCTGTAGCGTATGAGGTAAGTGATGTACCGATGATCAAAGCTGTATAGTGTCCAGTGAGCTCAACCCCCGATACCTGAGTCAGACTGCACAGTTCTGTCCTGAGGAAAAGAATAGCACTCATAGAGGAACAAGAGGAAGTGGAAAGCACCAACTCCAATAAGGTGTGATGCCTTCCATGAAAGGTATCTTTAACATCTCCTCCTACGTACTCAGTTCAGCAGAAATCTTCCTCCTCAATAAAGGACTACATTTTGCTTCTATGAAATATAATGTTATTCTTGATCTATTTAAGGATCTGAATTCTTTTGTTAGGAAACTCACATTAACCAGATCCTTCAATTTAAAAGAAGCTAACAGTTTGGATCATTGTCCTAGATTCCTAAATGATCCACAAGACAAGATCATTCTGAAAAACCTGATGTCTTTACTCCAGGAACAGAAGTCAAATATCCAACAGATTGATGCTTTTGAAGTTATTAATGCCAATATTACTTCTGGCCCAAAGGCACCATCGACTTACTATCCTACCTCTGATAAAGGCCACTATATATCCATCTTCTATGAATTAGTCCTGAAAGATTTTAGGGATTTTGAAAAATCAATAAAATAAGATGGGACTAAAATGAAAAACCTTTATAATAACGAAATTGGTGCCCTAAAAAGTTTCAAGAACAATAGGGAGATTATCATAAAAAAATGCTGATAAAGGAAGAGGGATAGTTTTGCTCGACAGAGATCAGTATCTCAAGGAATCTTTAAGAATCTTGGGTGATGATTATTATTTGAAATTTACTTCTGATCCCACCCCACATTTCTATAAAGAATTACAGCATCTCATTGAAGAGGCATGTAATAAAGAAATAATCGATAAAAAAAAAAAAAAGAATACCTACTGTCTTCAGCTGGGGATGTCTCCAGTTTTTATTATTTACTCCAAATTCATAAAAGTATTCAAACCCACCCCTGGCTGTCCAATCATTTCTTCTATTTGGTCCCTCAGTGCCCCACTTTCTAAATGGGTCGACTTTCATCTCCAACGTTATGTTCCCAACCTACCTTCCTATATACGAGATACGGGACATGTATTATCCCTCGTACAGGATATAAACTCATAGAACACCTATACTTGGGTTACCATTGACGTCACTTCTTTATATTCGAATATCAACCATTTAAAAGAATTACAAGTTTTACAATACTTCTTTTTTGCTGATCCTCTCTTACCTTCGACCCAAGTCCAAACCATTACGGATTTTAACACATAATTACTTTAAATGACATTTTCTATTTAAAAACTAGGGAGACTAGAATGGGTGCAAGTTTTGCCCAATCCTATGCCAACCTCTTTATGGGTTTCTGGGAGGAATCTTACATTTTACATTTATCAATATTCTAATTATCTGGAATGGTGACTGGACTGAGATAGAGGAATGTATGATGTACCTTAATTATAATGATTGGGGACTGGCATTCACTTGCAAAAAAACAAATTCAAAATTGAATTTTTAGACCTCCTACTTTGTGAGTGAGAATGAACATATCTGTACAAAAACTTTTCAGAAAAAGTGGATGTAAATTGATTTTTACATGCCACCAGTGGTCACCACTCTACTTGAATATGTAATGTTCCCCAAAGACAATTCACCAGATTACGTAGGAACTGTGCTTCAATTGATGATTTTGAAGCAGAAGCACTTATTCTGAGTGCCCATTTCCTGGATAAAGGATATCCCTCTAAATCTATCCTATCAGCCTATAGATGAGCAAGAAGTACAGATAGAGACCGACTAGTACCTTTTCCCCCATGTAACCCCATAAAAAGGTTCTCACACAGCTCTAGCCCATACAGAGGAGTCACCCGAACATCTAGAGATACTGCAGTTGTTGGAAAAAGTTCATCCCCATACAAAAAACACACTATTATTATGAGGGATGCATCTCAAAACAAGGGGCCCTTCTTCTCCACTGTGTTCAACTGTGCATTTGATGAAATTATAGATATCCTACATAGACATTGGCCCATTTTAAAGATCGATCCTTTACTTAAATTCAGCATCCCGGATAAAACTAGGTTTACCTTCAGAAAAAGTAAGAATCTGAAGACTATTCTGCCCCCTCAAAATTTAATAGTGAAAATAATATCCGCCTTAAGAACCAAAATGCTTCTGGGAATTTTTGATTTGGAAGCCTGAGATGCCTCACGTGCAGTTTTATGTGTCACAAATACACACAGTTCAGACCTTTAAGGAGTGAGATAACGTACCCAATTAATGACAGGATCACTAGTAATTCTACATTTGTGGTCCATCTCCTCACATGTAAATGTGGCTTGCAGTTTGTGGGCCAAATAAGGCAAATGAAAGATTTAGAGAGCATGGATATGCTGTTTTACATAAAGATAGAAAGTCTTCGGTAGCACGCCATTTTTTATCTGTGCACAATAGTAACCCTTTGGATGTTTCGGCTATGGGCATTGAAACTATACCTAAAATTGAGCATACTGCTAAACATAGGAGAGCTCTCATAGATGCTGAATACAAATGGATGTATAAACTAAATACTCTTACCCTACACGGCCTTAATGATGAACAATTACGGCTATAATAATATAATTCCCCTATGCTATCCCCAGTTTATACAGGTTTTTGTTTCACTGTATAACTTTTACCCTCTCATCTTTAATTATTATATTTATTTACATTTTCACTATTCCAGATTAATCTTTTTTTTTATTTTTGTATACACCCTGTTCCAAATTATTATGCAAATTATATTTCTCATTTACCTAAATAATTGATGTAAATAACAGTCAGCATAATTCTCATGTGATCAACTATTAAGAGTACAATTCAAATTTTATTGAACAAACCTCCTAATGATAACAGTATTTTTTTTAAACCTAAAAAAACTTACAATGCACTGTGCACTGTTCCAAATTATTGCGCACAGTAAGTTTCAAAACACTTTATAGGTTGTAAAGAACTGAAAATTGTGATTTGTTGTGTTTGCAGCATATTTACTGCAATCAAAAGCTATTTCAATCAAACTTATAACAACATTTTAACTTTTTAAACATTTTAACAAGTCACGTTACATTTTAACATAGTACCCCTTATTTGATAGCAGCTTCACAAGTCTTGCATCCATTGAACTTGTGAGTTTTTGGACAGTTTCTGCTTGAAGATGTCAGAATAGCCACCCAGAACTGCTATTTGGATATAAACTGCCTCCCACCCTCATAGATCTTTTGCTTGAGGATGCTCCAAAGGTTCTCAATAGGATTGAGGTCAGGGGAGGATGGAGGCCACACCATGACTTTCTCTCCTTTTATCCCCATAGCACCTCAATGCAGAGGTATTCTTTTCAGCATGAGATGGTGCATTGTCATGCATGAAGATGATTTTATGACGGAAAGCATGTTTCTTCTTTTGTACCAGGGAAGAAAGTGGTTAGTCACACATACTTTGCAGAGGTCATCTTTACACCTTCGGGGGCCCTAAAGGGGCCTACCAGCTCTCTTTCCATTATTCCGACCCAAAACATGACTCCACCACCGCCTTGCTGATGTTGCAGCCTTGTTGGAACAGGGTGGCCATCCACCAATCATCCACTACTCCATCCATCTGCACCATCTAGGGTTGCACATCACTCATCACTGAACAGGACTGTTTGAAAATTCGTCTTCATGTATTTTTCTGCCCAATGCAGCTGTTTCTGCTTGTGAGTATTGGTTAGTGGTGGCCGAATAGAAGGTTTATGCACAGTTGCAAGACTCTGGAGGACTCTACACCTTGATGTCCGTGGAACTCCAGAGGCACCAGTAGCTTCAAATATCTGTTTGCTGCTATGTTATGGTATTTTAGCAGCTTCTCTCTTGATCCGATGCATGGATCTGGCAGAAATCTTCCTCAATGTGCCTTTATCTGCACAAACCCATCTGTGCTCTGAATCAGCCACAAATCTCTTAATAGTGTGATGATCACGCTTAAGTTTTCGCGAAATATCTAATGTTTTCTTACCTTGTCCAAGGCATTCAACTATTTCACTCTTTTTGGCAGCAGAGATCCTTTTTCTTCCCCATATTGCATGAAAATGGTGCTCTGCTTAATAATGTGGAACACCCTCCTTTAGTAGTTTTTCCTTAAATTGGGCTCACCTGGCAATCTAATTATCACAGGTGTCCAAGATTGTTTTCAGTCATCAAAAGTGCCCTGAGACACAATGCCATCCATGAGTTAAACTGAAAAACAAAATATTTAATCTTTGTGACACTTAAATAGAATTTGCATAATAATTTGGAACAGGGTGCATACACATGTTATGCTTTTTACGATTTATAGAATTAGAACATATCTTTCTAACATATACAAAATCATAGTTATTGATTTGATTTGCATTTATAAGATATTTTTATATATATATATATATATCATTGTGTTTTTAATTTTTTGATCTTCATATATATTGCATGTTGTGAAAAATGTTCTACAGCAATAAATCCTGTATGGGTTAATTTGGTGCCTCCCATCCAGGCATTTATGCCGCCCATTTAGGTATTTAAACTGCACAAGTGGAGATGATCTAGAGTCTTGATAAAGTCTCAGTCAAGAGACGAAATGCGTAGACGTTCTTTTCCACGTGATTATCATTGTTACTATCATCTGTACGGTGCTCTATTTCCATTTGCCACAGCCTTTTTTGGAGATACCAGCCACGCCACACCACTTGTTACCAATCCAGTTGTGCTCCCCCTTTACGGCAAGTAGTGGAAAATACCTTTAGTCATTTATTCCTCGGAACATCACTAGACTGTGCAAACTGACCCAGTTATTGGGAGTTGAGCTCGCTGGGCATTATACAGCTTTGATCATCAGTACATCACTTACCTCATACGCTATCGCATCCATATCTTTGAAGGGCCCACCCCATCGATAAATTCTCTTATATCATTTATTTTTACATTTCTGTTTGAGTTATATGGCTATTGATTTGCCTTATTTTTATATTTAGCTTATTTTAGAGGCAATGGCCATAGTCACATGGTAGGAGGCTGGCAAGTATGCTCCTCCAAGGACTCGTTACAAAGTCCAGTTCGTCACATGCTCGTTTCCAGTTTCTGGCCGATTTTGCCCAGCCAGTGGCTATTTTGTGCAGTAATGCACCATCTTGGACCACCATAGGTGAGTCAGTCAGGGCAGGTATAACCTGCATCAGTGGGAGAGGGGACATATGCTTGTATTTGGTCCGCGCCTTGCAGGCCACAGTGTGGGCTGGTAGTAACGGCGATGAGCCTTGGGGACGCATAAGGGCCTGCGCCAGCATTTGGGAGATGGAGGAGGACACAGTTCCCATCAAAGAGACTAGGGCCCTCTGAATGGACCCGGCCATAGTTGAATCCAGGAGGCATAAGGCCTAGAGAAGGCATAAGGCCTGCATCCCCTGTGAGGTAGAAGGGAGTTAGGATAATTAGGGCCAACAGCCCCATGTCCACGTGCTTGCATATTTTGGTAAGGCAAGTAGCACAGGGGAAAAGGAAATAATAAGAATCCCAGCCAGACAGGAAACAATGGGCCCAAGCCTAAGGTACAGTAACCTAGGTGGTGGATTGGTGCACAACCTAAATTGAAATGGGACAAGAAAAGAGTGAACTACAAATATAGTACCTAACAGCAATAAGTTCCAGGGGTTGAGTAACCCCACACTCCAATACCTGCACAAAACAACCCCGGGACACAAAAGGGGAATAAGAGCCGTGCCACCGTCATCCGTCAGCCACGAGGTATAAAGGCCGCAAGGAAACCAGCCATGCGCATTCCTGTGACAGTGCACCGAAGGAAAGCTGGCTCCGCCCCCCCGCAATGGCCGGCGAGCGCAGGGAATGCTCGCCGCCCAAACCCTCGCACCGCCGGGTATAGAACAGGAAAAACGTGCGGGTACGAGGGTAGGCACTCGTGGCAGTAAAAAGGAATGTTGCAGTGGTGGTACAGCGGGGCTCTACCGCAGCCGCCACACACGCGGCCGAAGGAAGGAAGGGGGGAAAAGCAAAAACCCTGCCAAGAGCCGAGATTCCCAGCACGTGCTTACTAAAATTTCAGCATAGGCAGGGAAGCACGGCCACAACACAGAACCTAGCAGGCAGAGACCCTGCCAGCAAACATACCATCAAATAAAGTTAATAAATAACAATGGTAAAACTCTTATACTAAAACAAAGTACACAGAATCAACAAACAAATGTATACTTAGCTGGTCTGAGGAGCAGCAAAGAAAGAGGAAGCTGAATGCTAGTTCAAGACACTTTTATAAACTGTTGCTATATCCTGATTGGCTGCCCTGTTACTAGGGTTGTTATGTTTGAACTTTTGTTCATATTTTCTTTCAAGTTACATTTTTTCTCTTTGCTGCTGAGGAATATTAAAGAAAGAGAACGCATAATACTCGCCTCCATGTCATTAATACAATTGTTAAATATAGAGCAATCACTATGGAAACCAGTAGAGTGTGTCTAAACATTTAGTAACTTTATCCACAATAGCATACTACTGGTATTTAGAATCTTCTTTAATTAAGCATGATAGAATCTCGCAGACATAAAATACAGTAGCGAGAAAAAGCTGCAAAGGACATGCACAATTGTTCAGGTGGAACTATCACCTTTGAGATTTTCATCTCATTAAATTTACATTCAGAAACTGATTATATCCAATTATTTTTTTCTTCAAGACATATGATAGTTTTGTAGATAATATGATTATCATTGAGTGGGAAAATGTATTGCATAGAATGTTTAAGTTACGTATTAATACAAATATACAAAGTATAATTTATCATCTTAGAAATTAATTGATATGCACTTCAATCCTCAATACAACATTCCCATCATGGTGCAAAACCATAAATACAGAAAAGATACCAAATATCAGGTTCCCTCTGAATGTAGAAAAAAAAACATTCCTATATTTTATCACTAGAATCTGACTATTTTATCAAGAGCTTTCTGTGGATTTTGAATTATTGTGGTGTGTTTAGTAACAAATTCAGCTTCACCATTCACTAATGTATACATTTGTGCATTTTGGGAAATCAGCAGTGTTCCATATTACATAAAACCAAAACACTGACAATGTTATTCACTAAACAATGGATTTTGGAAAATAATGGAATTTAAATCGCATTTGCAATTCTAATATTTACTAAAATCAAATGTGCTCAGGAGTTGGTCCGACTAATTCTGTAACATTGGTTTGGATGAGTTCAGAAAATCACTAATATCTGCAAAATAAAATGATTTACAGCACCAGAATCTGAGATTTATCTGATAGTGGGGAAACCCCTTTTATGACAGCTTTAGCAAAGTATATAAAATTTTCCCATGATTTGCCATATGACCAAGAGTGCTCTGATTGGTTGGCTGGTAAACAAACCAATAAAAATGCTCTGGTAGTCAATTCTCAATAAAAGTGAGATTAGGATGTCAGAGTGCTCTGATTGGTTAGCTAGGAAATTTTCCCATGCTTTGCAAGAGCTGTCATACAATGGGAATGCCAATGTAAGTGCTTTCCCTGCTATCAGAGCTCTCACTGCAAAGAGCTCTCCATTATTGAAGATGGACTAATATTTGTTGCAGTGTGGTTTTTATTTTTCCATTTGGATGATAGGTATATTTTTTTTGCTGGTTTTAGATTTTTTTGGCCTCCTCCTCACTATTATTTGAGTGGGGGGAGAGGGAGAAAGAGACTCCTCTTCGGCACTGATCCAGTTTTTAAAGAACAGTACGTGAACCTTTTTAATTAAAAAATAAATAACATCCAGACAATCTAGTTAAAAAGGCCTTTGATCAGGTTGACAGTTTTAGTCAGAGGGACCTGACTATATCTAGGGAGGCCTTGAATTATATAAAATCTAGAATACGATTTCACTAATATTTAGCTTTAATGTCAATTACAGAGAAATAAATAGAATAGTGAATAAACATTGAGGACTGTTAGGCAAAGATAACGAGTTATCCAATATTTTACCAGAAAGACCTTTTATAACTTTTAGAGGGGCACCTAATTTTAAGACTAATTTTACACATTATAAAGTAATAAAGGAAATACCACTAAATGTTTTAAATGGAATGAAACATTTTCATTGCAGTAATACATTGCATAGATCTAAATGCAGTGAAACGAAAATACTGAAAGGATTATATACACTTAAATCTATATTTTTAATTTGCTGTGTAAGCTTGTTGTACAATTACATATTTTGAATTTGAAAACTGCATAATAAATAAATAAAAAACGTTTCCAATTTATTTTACTCACTTTATGTAAACCTCTATGGATATTGTTCCAAGAAACTGTGAGTGCATGTTTTTTAATAAGGAAAATTTAATTACATACTTAACTAGTCATTTTCTTTTCCTGGCTATTTATCATGGCAGCATCACTAAGGGGTAGCTCCGCCCCTAACGTGACTAGGACAGGATAAACCAATAGAAAAGAGAAATATAATGAGGCTGGAGGCATAAAAGGTCCCTCCTTCTTCCATATCTCAGTCAAGTTAAAAAGAAAGAAGGGTGGGTGACTGATGCTGCCATGATAAACAGCCAGGAAAAGAAAATTACTAGCTAAGTATATAATTAAATTTTCCATATTCTTGGCTAATCATGGCAGCATCACTAAATGGGTAATACCCAAGCTAAAAAACCTTAAAAGGGAGGGAAGACAAATTGAATAGTCACCGACTCATATTGCTGCAAACTGTATCTAATATTTTTTATGCATGTTAACTGCAGATAAGACTCCTCTCCCAAAGGAAGTAGACTTAGAGTGAACAACCCGTTTGTAGTACTTAATAAAGGTTGTTAGAGTGGACCAATTAGACGCCCTGCAAAGGTTATCCGGAGGAACCTCTGCCCAATTAGCAGATGATGGAGCTAGAGATCTGGTAGAGTGAGCACTGATATTGGCTGGAGGAGTCAGCTTGTTCTGAAGGTAGGAGTCTGTTATGACAGAGCTATCCATTTCCGTAATGTAGAGGAAGAGGCCACTTCTCAGTTACGAAGGCCAGGAGGAAGGACAAATAATTTTAGTTTTTTCCTGAAGTCAGAAGTAACAGATATGTACTTAATGAGAAGTTCTATCACATCGAGTTCATGGAGTTGCTCTTCCTTGGGAGAAGACGGGGAAGAACAGAAGTAAGGCAGAACCACTTCCTGGAGAAAATGAAATCTATTAATGACTTTAGGAAGGAAGTCTTTACTAGGTCTTAGGATCACTCGATCATGAAAAATATGAGTGTGTGACTCATCACAAGAGAATGCCTGGAGATTCGAAATTCTCTTGGCTGTGGAGATTGCCACTGGGAACACTGTTTTATGAGTAAGGTGTTGAATGGAGATTATCTGCAGAGGTGCATAGGGATATTCAGTTAAAGTATTTAGGACCATTGGTAGATCCCATGAAGGTGCTGTGTTTCTGGCTGGAGAGCGCAAGTGTAATGCTGCCTTAAAAATCTTGAGATTCCCCTTTTTCTCCTGAGGGTTTTCTTGACATTATGAAGGAGTTGATTGGGGGAAAGGAGTCAAATTGAATTCTGTAGCCTTGATCTAGGATGGACATGACCCATGAGTCTGAAATATTCATGGACCAGACAGATTGAACATGTTGAAGTCTTCCTACCAAGTATTCTGTATGGGCCTGTAAACCTTCAGACATTTTTAGAAGGGACTCTAGATCCTCTCCCTCTGTTGGTTTTAGAGGAAGAGGAAGGAGGCTGGTAGGATCTCCAAGATGCATATCTGTTATATTCTTTCCCTGGTCGATATGATCTAGTCTCGAAAAAGACTTGTCACGAAAACCTCTTATCTTTCATGAGGTTGAATATGGGTTTCTCTTCACTTGAGGTAGGAAAGCTTTCTTGCTGTCAGCAGCTTTTTGGATGGCCTCATCAAGGACTTTTCCAAAGAAGAGATCATCCTGGAAGGGAAGAGCGTAAAGGGAGGCTTTTGAAGAGTAGTCAGCAACCCAAGAGTGTAGCCACAGGGCTTTTGGCAATTATCTTGGATATATCCAGGGATGCTTCAGAACTGAAGTCTGCTGCGAGTCTAAAATCCCTAAGGTTGTACAGAAGGTGTTCTCTTCTTACACCTCTTTGGATATCTTCTTCCAGGTTGTCTAACTAAACTTTCATAACTCTGGACAGGGTGGTAAGAGGTATGGTTGGGTGTAAGGCTGAGCCCAAAGACAGATAGGCTTTTATTAGGTTGGCATCCAGTCTTTTCTCCATAGGTTCCCTTTAACATGCTTCAGAGTCAATGGAAAGCGTAGTACGTTTCACAATTTTTATTACAGCCACATCTATTTTTGAGATTGCAGTCCAAGTCTTGCAATCCTTAGAGGCAAAGGATATATCCTCAGATTCTTTTTTTTTTTTAGGGTAACTTTCTTCTCTGGTCTAGCACATTCATTAAGGATCATATCCTTGATAGAAGGATGCACTGGAAATGAGGGTTTGAAAGATCTGTGGTCTTCTAGGGATGCTGATTTTTTTCCTGTAATTTTAGGGAATTCCTTATTTGGAAGATAAGCTTCTCAACAGATTTGGAGTCTAAGGATTTAGGGACATACTCTGTATTCTTCTCCTCTTTGTCAGAAATATCCTCTAAGGAGTCCAGCTCAGATTCAGATGAGGGAGAAGAGGATTCTGCTCTATGATGTTTTTGAGAGGAGGTGTGTTTTGTAGAAGCCTTGAAGCCTTCAACTATGGCTTGGATTATCCAGGTTTTAAGTTCTTCTTGAGGGGAACTTTTCCTGGGCTGGATGTCTGCCACTTCAGACATACAGGTAAACGCAGTCTTGTTGCAAGCCAAGCAGCAATGAGATTTTTCCTTATGTTTCCTGGGGGATCTATCCCAGCTTATGCTTGGGCTGCAAAATAAGAAGGGCCATGTAAGTAACTATGGGGCCCATATGGCACTCTTTTAATCCCCTTATATACATAAAAATGTTGTCTCACCTATGTTTCTTTGAACCTGAGCGATTGGAGGCAGAGGGAGAAGACATCTATAAAAATTAATAAAGGTTGTAAAGTGAGAAGACGTTTATTCCCGGGAACATGCAGGCTGTTTACTGTGTCATTCAGGCACAGAGAGGCTGAACTGTGCCTGAGAGACCCATGGTGCACATGGGAAGGTTGCCAAAAAGAAAATTGTTAAGGTATAAATATAAACTTGTCTTGTCTGGTTAAGAGCAGGAAAAAAGACTGAGGTATGGAGGGAGGAGGGCCTCATTCTCCCTTTTTTTTATTGGTTTATCCTGTCCTAAACTGGTTAGGGGCGGAGCTACCCATTAGTGATGCTGCCATGATTAGCCAGGAAATGTGTGTGTGTGTGTTTCTTTTTATGTAATAGCTTCTTACAAGTTTTTGTTTAAGGCACAGAGCACCTGTAATAATTCAAATACAATATATACAACTATGGTGGTGTAACAGAAAAGCTCAATACTCCCATGGGAGATCCCCTTAACCCAGACTATCAATATATCACCAGAATGAAAATATACACAGTGGAAGGAGCTAATAATTACCTTAAAAAACCTAATATGACATATATGGGAATCATAAATTAGTATATCTGAATGGATAATATGCACTCACAAAAAAAGAGCAATACGATTACTTAGCTCTGGTGGATGCTTTTGGATCCTTAGGGAGATTCACAGCACTTTTCCATGTGGAAGATCCTTTTGGCAGTTCCCTATGGTGTAGAGTTGTATCAACTTAAATTCTCTTCTAGTTGGTTCACTTCCTTTTGCCTCTCTTAGTTTATGGAACGCACCCTGCATTCCACCAGATAGTCCATTGCGTCACTCCCTGTGACGGGACTCTTGTGCCTTTGCTTTCTTCGGCCTGCTAGATCCCTGGTTGGAACGCATTTGCGTTTCACTTTCCCAATTGAGGAAGAGTTGAAACCTCCTCCATAGTTGCCTACACCACTACTATTAGTAGTTTTCAGCCACAGGGTAGTAGTATTAGCAGCATGTCTGTTAAATGTAATTCACTACTTTGCAGGCAAATTGATGTTTCCATGCTGCAATAATTTCTGCTGCCACTTACACTGCAACTGCAGTTCCTTCAAGCACAGCTAATTCAAGCCTTACAGCTTATGGATTTTATGGTGCTTTGAGCAAAGGATCAGTGAAAGTAGTGTATGTGTTGTTGATGTTTTCACTGAGTAGTCTAATTTGGCAAGAGATGATGCTCCAGATGTTTACAAACGTTTCCTTTAGATGAGGCAATTCTACTGCAGATAGAGATTGAGTTAGACAGAGTGGAGAGTGCACAGTAGATGCAGAAAATAATGGTCTGCTGCCTCCACTCTCTGCTCTATTCTTCTCTTCTAACTTCATGTTGAGTAACCATCTGAGTTAAGGACACTCCCAGCTGTGTGACTGAAAGCTGTCAGGGTTCAAACAAACTTAGTAATTTATAAAAATGCAGATTTCACTTTAATTCTGTACCTTTATAGAATAAGACAGCGATAACATACTCTGTATCTACAAAGCACTTTTTGGACGATTTCTTTACAAATGTAGTTGATACATTTTAAAAATCATGGTGAATTAACCACAGCTGAAAAAGAATAACCAATTTCTATCAAACTCACCTACAGTGGTTTAACATTTGTATTTCTGTTTTGAACTCACCACAGGATAGCACCCTTATCAAAAATTTCAGAATAATTATACATACATGACATTTTAGGTTTGAGCTATAAGAATAAAATGAAAACCATGCAAATTAGTTTTAATTTTTGTTTGTTTAATATAAGTAGGGTGCTATTAACTGTAACCAAATATGTTGGATGTCATCAATACATTTACATGATCTCACATGTAGAGAAAATTCAACAATTTATATCTCTATCTTTATACCTTTCAGTCCTTTCAAAATGGCATCATATGAATAAAATGAAGCATCAACTGTCTGCCTAACAATAAAATCAGGCCTTGATGTGTACATCATTTTATGCACCATGTAGTGTTCTTGTTTAATTGTGGGTTACAAGCAATTGTTATCAGAACATTTCCTTTGTGTAATAATCAATGTGTTTGTGGAAGTGGAACGGCAAATGAGAATACAGGAACTGTTGGTCACAGCAGTAAAAGAAACACACATTGATTTATTAAAACGAAGAGGTAGTTTAAATATGATTTAAACAAAACAACTCAAAGTGTTTAATATTTATTCTGTACTGAATTTTTTATAAACACTCTTAAATACTACATAGCAGCATAATAAATTACATCAATAATGAAAGTATTTGTTATTTATTCCCTACACAACGCATATTGTTATACCAAAAAAAGGATGCACAGCTTAACAACAGTGTATAAGGATTCAAAGATAGTGCCCCAATGAGATAAGGCAACATGTGATATTGTATGTTTTTAAAGCAAGGGACTCATGAGGTATGTTTCATTCATAAGTACCCAGAGAGTCAAAAATGTAAACAAAGTAAAAAAGAAAACAATATATTATAATATAATATAATAATGTAAGTCAGTTGAAATAAACTATAACAATAGGAAAGTACAGTAAAACAATCATGATTGAATATAGAAATGCATTTACATGACTCACAATGTGTGAGCCATGTATAAACATTATTATCAAGAGCTAATGCAAAATGCAGGATAACCACAAAAGATATACAGAAACGTATTTGGGATTATAGAGTACAACACATTTAAAATAAATATCACTATGTCATTGATAGTTTCGATCCAGAGTGCCATGGCATCTTTAGAAATCACTTTACCTTTCTCACATGGAGTATCCCTTTCCTATCTGCTTTTACATCTCATGGGTTTCTTTCTGCGTACTGATTCCAGAAATAATAGAGGAAATAATGAGGACAGGTTACCTGCTGCTGGTGATTATAATTCCATGGTTCTTTAAAAACCTTAAATTTGCCAGTTTATTTGGTCCTCTAAGATTTAAAACAACTTTGTAGGCAGACACTAAGTACCCCTTCAGTGCCCTTTAAGTGTGAGTTATACTCATGTCATACATTTTACATTTCTGTTCAAGAGTGAATACCACTTTATAGAATTGGAGATTAGGACTGGACTGCAATTCAGCTTAATTCTGGTGATTGGCTAAAATATCAGTTTCCGAGCCACCAGATGCCAGAATCTCAAGAGAACCGACTTGACTCGATTCTTGATTCGCTATGTCATTCCACAAAAAGTGGATCTGTATCTGCTATAGAATTGTTTCTCCCAATTGAGACAGTTGTGACATTAGCTACACTTGCTACCACTGGTCTAAGTAGTTCATTGTCACGGCTAGGAGTGACAACTCAACAAACAAAGCTTGAATCTTAGCCGTATCTATATAGATATGATTAGGTCAAAGGGCATCTTACTGATCCTTAGATGTGACTGGACATAACATACCTAGGTCAAAATAATAGTCAGGGTTTGCCAAGTTCAAGGATAACAGATAAACAGATCAACAACAGACATAACTGCAACAGGGCACATAAAAATGGACATACATTAGTTATTTATATGTTTTGAGGATATAACCTTATTGGCATCAACTTCATGCCCCCAAAAAGTAAGTGGGCATTGGAAATGCTGCAGTCTTGCTTCTACAATCTCCTAATGTTGATGCATGAGCACTCCATCATAAATAGATGTACAGACACTGCATCTGGCACCAAAATTGCTGTGAGATTAGGCAGAGAAGAAAGGGATGGCCCAGGATGGGCCAGGTATGCCATAATGATGTACGGGTAACCTGCATAAAATCATAGGCAATACAACATTACCCCCTTCCAAGAACCACTACCAGGGTGGTTTGGACTAGAGTTATTAGGAAAGTGTGTACATAATTGAGGCATGAGGTGGGGGCATGGATATCAGGTGTGTCAACCCACAACTGTTCCTCACGTCCATAACCCTTAATGTATCAATACTGTAGTTTGCCTTTATAATCAATAATGGACTGGACCCCTTATTCCTCACATTTATTGACAAGGAAAAGATAAGGAGGCATGGAAGATCTGGTAAATTCATTGCATGTAAGTGGTTTTAGCAACAAGCTAAAAAATCTGTTACTTACCCTCATGTTAGAGGGCAATGCTAAGGTGTAGCTAAAAGCATTAATCTTATGAATGATTCTGTATGGGCTGAAGTACCTAGGAACAAGCAGACTGCAGTAAAATGTTTACACAGTGAGACACTGTTTTAGGGGGATCACGGGCAAAGATGAGAGTGAAGTTTGACAGGCAGAAGTATGTGGATGAGGTATCATGAGGGAGAAACATTGGAAGAATATGGCAATGAAGATGAATTAGAGAACTATACTGCATATGTGGGGTAAGCATGAACTATGGGGTGTAGTGAACTGTGCATTTTTCTAAACCAAAAATTAGTAACCTGCGTACTATCTCAAATCCCTATGCATATCTCAATTGCAGTAGTTCTTAGTACAACTGCAAAGTTCATAAAAATAAACCTAGCTGTCTCAATCATTTCCATGATTTTAGTAGAAAATGATAATGTATAAAGTACATGCTACTGCCCATCTAATTACCCGATTTAAATTCTCTTAGCATCTTTGCATTTTGTATATGTTGACACTGATTTATCTGACTTTTACATTTTAAGTGTTATTTTCATTTTTTTTTTTTTTTAGTATGTAAATTTTTATTTTCCAAAAAGATTTTTTGTCGTTTTAACATTATCAAATACATACAATACATACAATACCTCAATGAGCATTACAAATATTCACATAAACACATGTTCCATTGAAGGCAGATATCTATAAAAAAAACATTTTATGGACACAATAGTTTATATAACTTTTAGATACCTGCACCTATAAATCCATAGCTAAAATAAGCCACTATAGGGTTACCGTATCTATACATTCCATAAATAGCAGAATTGAGGTATCACCATTCTACATTCACACTAAAAAACACATACTCTCCTGAGGAACCAGCATTATATTAACTGTTTGTGCCTTTAATTTCCATATAAATGCTTATATCACTAGTTTCTCTCCGGAGTCAGACACACACTGGGGGGGGGGGGGAGGTTTTACTCAGACCCACAGAGTTTCCTTGAATTATTCCAGTTTCCATTGGCATATTATTTGTTTTTTAATTTCAGCCCACTCTAACACTTTATTGCTTTTCCAGTGTCTAGCTAGGACTGTTTTAGCTGCCATTAAAATATGAATTATTAACATACTTTTTTCAATAGGCATAGGAGGCCATCCCTGATGTAACAAAAAGCTCTGGTGTAAAAGGTATATATATCTGACAGGTATTATAAATTTGTTGACAGATATTCTTCCATGTATTATTTAAAAATGTACATTGCCACCATATATGGAGATAATCTACTTTCCAGTCATTACATCTCCAACAGGCTTGATTCTGATCTTTATAAATTTTTGACAGTTTTTCTGGGACCAAATACCACCTGTTTATGAGTTTATAAAAATTCTCTACTATATTCAAACAAAGTACCGATTTATTTACCTTAACTATCGCACTTATGTCTTGCTCAGTAATTTCAATATGTAGATCTTTTTCCCACTTATTCTTAGATTTCCAGACATAAGGCTTCTTAGAATCCTTTAAAAACTCATAACATCTTGTAATATGGCCTTTATTTCCCTGAGTTTCCAGAATCTTTTTAAGATTACTTGAGATTTTATTAAGCTGGAAATCCAAGAATTTTGCCAAGAAAAACTTAATTCTTAGATATGTGAATATCTCGTTGTTATCAATCCCAAAGTCTGATTGTAGCTGATTGAATGGCTTAATTTCCTTTCTATCAATAATCTCTTGGATATTCTTAATTCCCTTCTGTGACCATCCACTGATATTAATATCTTCAATATTCCCCTTAAAGGACCACTATAGTGCCAGGAAAACATACTCGTTTTCCTGGCACTATAGTGCCCTGAGGGTGCCCCCACCCTCAGGGACCCCCTCCCGCCCGGCTCTGGAAGGGGGAAAGGGGGAAAAACTTACCTTTTTCCAGCGCTGGGCGGAGAGCTCTCCTTCTCTCCTCCTCCGTTTCTCCTCCTAGGCTGAATGCGCACGCGCGGCAAGAGCTGCGCGCATTCAGCCCGTCGCATAGGAAAGCATTTACAATGCTTTCCTATGGACGCTTGCGTGCTCTCACTGTGAAAATCACAGTGAGAAGCACGCAAGCGCCTCTAGTGGCTGTCAATGAGACAGCCACTAGAGGATTAGGGGAAGGCTTAACCCATTGATAAACATAGCAGTTTCTCTGAAACTGCTATGTTTATAAAAAAATGGGTTAACCCTAGAAGGACCTGGCACCCAGACCACTTCATTAAGCTGAAGTGGTCTGGGTGCCTAGAGTGGTCCTTTAATCACCTCTATGGGTAAAAATGGAAACAATCTATATTCTATTTTACAGTCTTTCTTGATTTTATTCCAGTATCCCAAAGTGTTATAAATAATAATAGAGTTTCCTGAGCATACTGGTTTACTCATATTTTTCTCCTTTCTTGTTGCCCAAAACAGAGCGTTCAGATTTTCAGTCTCTGCTAATGATTGTTCTATTTGATACCAAGCTTGATCTTTTGATCTGTGCTTATAGTATTAACAGCATGTGGCAGCATACAAGCATTATGATATTCTATAATGTTTGGGGCAGCAAGACCTCCATCTTTTTTTTTTTTTCTTAGATAGCTGATGTAAACTTATTCTGGGTTTTTTCCCCTTCCAAATGAATTTAGAGAAAGCTGACTGTATCATTTTTAACCAAGGAGTTGGAACTTGTATTGGTAGCATTCTAAAAAGATAGTTCCATTTGGGCAGAATATTTAAGAGAATAGTGTTTATACGCCCTATCCATGAAATCTCCCTACTAGCCCATTCTTTTAGAATCTTATTTGTATATTTTATGAGGGGGAGAAAATTAACCTGCATAACTTTTATGTTTCTTAGAATTTTGATACCAAGGAACATAGTATTATCCTTTACCCAGACAAAATCGTAAGATATTTAAATAAAAAAAACTTTTTTTCTCTAGATATATTAGTTGTCATTATTGTAGTTTTGTTAATGTTTAATTTATAATTTGAGTATTCACTGTACTGACCCAATATCTTTATCAATTCCGGTAGCGAGGATCTAGGATAATACTCATTTATCTATTTATACTAATGCAGTATATGTCAATTTCCCTAGATTTTCCTTTCTATTTTTCTCTTCCCCTTTTCTTCTTCCTTCCTTCCCCTTTTCTTAAGTGCGGCACACCTTTTTTCCCTTTTCTTTTTCCTTCTCTTCCTCTCTCTCTCTCTTTCTCTCCTTTTTTTTTTGATAGCGGGTGCACTACCCTAATATATTTACGATTAACCCAAACTATTGATTATTCTACTTATATTCCTCTTAGTGCTTTACTTAACAACAAAAATTTGTCACAACAATCCAACTTGCTACTGTATATCATAATTCCCTCCCTTTTTATGGTACCGTAATATATACTCCATTTTATCCTTATCTTCATCCTGTGTATTACCCTTAATACTTTGCTCCAAAATCCATCTCTATATTCAAACAAGTTGTATTTTGTACCTTTCGAAAGAAACACACCCTTTTTACTAAGTGTATAGCATAAACCATTGAAACTGAACCCTTAATTTCCTTCTCTTCAAAATTTAAATATATGAACAAAAGCTATCAGTTAACTCCTCCACCTATTTTCTTATATTTATATGAATGGGTGAATCCCCACATGTGCCAGAAAATTCTCATTACAGAGCAAAAAGCCGTGCTAAACTAAACCTTATTGTCCAGCCACTTTATATTCTTCTTAAGTGAAACAATATATATATATATATATATATATATAAACCCATCTATCATTAGTATTTCATATTTTTCCCTTAAATGAGGAATTGCTAAGATCACAGAATTATTTCAACCACGCCATATTTTACACGAGAGAGAAAACTTCCTATGTGCTCTATGTACTCTTTAAAATTTAAACCTTTATAGTGCTATTTCTACATACCCCCTTAAGAGCTCGAGTTTGATTGTTAGCATATTAACCCTTTTCCATTTTAATTATATTAATAACTCAGTCTAAACACAGAAAAAGAAAAAAAAAAGAGAGAAAAAAAAAGGATTTTCACCTTACTTATTCCAATTCTATGCATTATTAAACCAAATTATTCAACCAATTTGCAACCTTCTCAGGTGAGTCAAAATTATGCGTATTCCCATCTTTAGTAACTATAAGTTTGGTTGGGAACCCCCACCTATATTTTAGATTATTTTCCCTTAAATGCAAAGTAGCTGGGAGGAATTGTCTCCTTGCTTTTCTTGTCTGGAAAGACAAATCTGGGAAGACCTTTATATTGTTGAATTTGCCTTGATCTCTTTCCGTTAATCTTGCCGCTTTTAGAATTTTTTCTCTAAAAGAGTAGGAGTGACAAGCGATGATTGTATCTCTTGGAAGTTCAGCTGGAAGTGTTCTTGGTTTGTACAGTCGGTGCGTTCTTTCAAGAAAGTCCACTTTATCCTCAATATTTATTTTAAGAATTTTAAAAAACTCAGAGAGGTAAGTTGCCAAATTATCTTGTGAGATGGATTCAGGGATGTTTCTTATTCTCAAGTTATTTCTTCTAGCTCTGTCTTCTATAATTTATAGTTCTTTCTTCAAGATCATTTATCTTCGTTTGTTGTTTTTCAAAAATCTCATTTTGCTTCTGTAGAAGAAATTCTAGATTTTCTATTTTTTGTTCGTTGACTTTAATTTTTTGACCAATCTCCAATATATCTTTCTTCAAAGTTGCAAAGCTCGCCTGCATTTCTATTTTTATTTGTTCCAGCTGTAGGTCTAAACATTCTTTTAAGTACCCTGGGGTGACCGTTTGTCGTTCATCTGAGAGTTACTTTGCCTCAGTAACACTGAAGTCTGCAGTTTCTTTACTTAAGGCAGCTTTGTATGGTGTTGATGTGTGGGAGTTTTCTAAGGTGCTTTTATCTGCTGGAGCATTAAATAAATGTGAAAGTCTCTTTTCCTGTTTATCTTTCTTTTCCCGGTCTTTAGTTGGAGGTTTAAACTCCTGCCTTTAATCAGCTGTTTTCCTTGTTGCCATTTTTTTTCTTCTCTTTTTTTCTCCTTTCTTTTTCTCTTTTTAGGTCTGAGTTCTTTAAGATTCTTTAACGCTTTTCTTCTTATTTCTTATCTTCTTTTATTGATATCCTTCTTTCTCTGTTTACTTTACTCAATTCTGTTTATACACCGCTTAGCTTCTCCTCTTGCAGCTTCACCACTTCAATGCTATTAGAGCTGATTATTGAGTAGTGTTCCCTATATATTTTTTTCCCTTTGTTTTTTTCAACTTCTCTACTTCATTACCTAGAAAGATTTTTTTTTATAAACTTTTCCTGTTTTCTTTTTTTTTCCTTTTTTTTTTTTTCTTTCTTTCCCCTTTCTTTCTCTCACTTTTCTCTTAGTATTTACAGCTGCTTCAATTTTAACCCCTTCGGGGCTAAATGATAAACAGTAAAACAGTTAGACAGTTTTCCTTTTTTTTTTCACTCCAAGCTTTAAATCATACTTTTCAAATGCCTTATTTAGTTGCCTTATTTATTTTCAGTTTCCTATTCCTATTGCTCCAGTGCTCACCTCCTTCAGGGTATGAGCTTTTCCGTCTACTCGCGGCTATGTCGTAGGGTACTGCGCCTCCAACACTCCACCTCAAGGTTCCTAGAGGCCGAAGAACAGCTTTCTCTCCTAGGAACCTTTGAGGGTAACTTTGTGGGTTCAGCCGGCATAATCGTGGGAGCAGTTACTCGTGTGTTCAATCGGGTGGGACTCCAGCTCAGCTCTGTACGGCAGTGTGTACGCTACGCTCCCTGCGTGACGTCACGTCATCTCACCCTCACATCACTGCATTATTTATTTTTTTTAATTATTATTTCCTGCTGACATTTCAAATAAACCACACTGGATTTCATTTGTTTCTATTATATAGGTTTTTTAAGGACAAACATTGCAACATTTTTGTAACATTTGGTGAAAGAAAGCATCCATCTATTTTTTTTGTAGAGAAAATCCTTATTTATTTAACTACCTATAAAGTTGTCTTTAGCTGTTTAAAATGAGGTCTTCTTAACATTAATTTTTCAGATGGGTCCATGACATTTTCTAATTGATCACAAACAACACAATGTTATTGCTGCTGCTTCTTAAGGGAACACTTCAAGTGCCATAAGCTTTAGAGGTAGCTGTAGTGTCTATGGTGCCAGCAGTTCTCTATTGCACTCACATTGTAATTAGTCAAACCATTTTATAATGCTCAGTGTTCTTTTAAATGTTTGAAAAAACTAAACTCAGCATTTTTGTATTCTGAAAATTCTAAGAACCACTTATTCTAGTTGTTGACTCTAGTATTTGAGACAATAAGCAGCATTTATCAGGTTTAAAATGCCTTTCCCTTAACTCAACTACTACACCTAATATTGTAGTCAATCGCAGGATAATTGAAATCTCCCATGATTAAAACATGACACAGATGTTTGACTTTTTCAATTTGTGATCGCAGCTGATCTTTCTCATTAATATTAATATTTAGGAGGTTAAAGAACATTCACACAGTTAATGTATTACACTTATTATCTTGTATGTAAATTTTACACAAAAGACATCTATATTATCACCAGTATTATCCTGTACCATTTTATGAAAACTAGACTTTAATTCAAGTTGTATATAAAGAACAAGATTTTGAACCGCAATTCATCTGAATTTGGGCTTATCAAGTGATTATTCAAATTTCCAAACTCTGAGCCGCAATGTAACTCACTCAAAAAACAAATGAAATGTGCAATGGCTGATGATGTCTTTATTTGTGAATTTGAACTCTGCCCATGGTGCCAAACAAAGAGATGATTGATGGAAAAGATGATTGATGGCAAGGGGACAGTCACTACATTTTTCTTTTATTCACACTTCACATATCAAGTGTGAAGTGAGAAATAAAGTAAAAGGCAGAGCAGTAAAAAGTATATATTATATATTTAATGGATATATTAATGTTAGACTTGTGCAAAGTGAGATTGTTTTTGATCCTCTGAACAAAAATTTAAGTTAAAATTTTAAGTTTAAGTTAAAAACTTTGTTTGGGGCCTCTGATGTTCATCAGTGTGACTTGATTCGGCCAAAATTGGTTGTTAAAACCTAAATTCAGCTGAACCAAACACTTCCCCTGCATGAGGGTTAATCATGTGGCAGCTGGGCCAGGCTTGTATTTAAATTCTGTGAAACAGCAGGAAGCACCTCTAGTGGCTGTCTAGAAGAGAGCCACTAGACACAGTTTTAACTCTGCAATGTAAACATTTGCAATTTCACAATGTAAAACATTGCAGGGGCACTTCACCCAGACCACTTCAATGAGATAAGGTGGTATGGATGCCTGTAGTGTCCCTTTAATAAATAAATATGCCTTTGGGGTGTACACGGTAGGTTTTATACTTCTCCCATGTTCTAACTAGCCATGCCAAGAGTGGGGCATGTCTGTTAAATGTCTGTAACAAAAATCTTTCATTTTAATTATATCCTCCATCTGCTAGCCATAGGTAGGAACACAAGGGGACACTATGTCCTCTATAGGGACATGGAGCGGACATTACATCCCTCCATCCTTATATTTTACTGCCACCAAAGTGGCAACATCAATGGGAGTACAAGTTATGTATGTTACTATTGACAGGGCAGCAACAGCTGCCAAACACTACTTTTTTATTACAGCAGTCATTTACTACTCGCTATTTAGCAGACATGTCCCCACTCACAACAAAATTAGTTACTATAAGAGATTTAAAAATTACACAGGAATTAGAATGGTGAACCTCACAAACACCACTGAGATAAAGCCAACAAACACTTATATAAAATATGAGAAAAAAAGCTCCCCAATATAAATGAATAGAATAAATAAAAATGGATACCACCTGATACAGAATATACCAGAATCTAGGAAAACAAAAACTGCATATAGTTCCAAAAAGAGGGGAAATGGGGAAGTGGAAGTGAGAGCACTCACAGGACACAGGCAAATGCAGGCCTGTCTCCCCAGTAAGGGGTGAATATCCATTGGCTCCAATGGTAGCTGCAGGTTATGGAGAAGAAATAAGCCAATAGCGTAATACAATAAAAACAATGTTTTAATGGTTAAGACAGCACTTACAAAAAGGCAGTGTGTTCAAGTATATCTCCACCCAAGGTGGACCTCCAAATCAATAACCGCTTCTTCGTTTATATACGGCTCCTTATTTCAGACCTCTGATCAGCTGGCGGTCGAATGTGTTCCATTCACTTCCTGTTAGCTTATGACCCTTCCGGCATTTGGCTCTGTGTAACTAACAGATCACAAATTGCGCATGCATAAAAGTAAGTCCAGTATCACATGCGCACCAGCTTCTTATGAATAATAAACGAATAGTCTGACTTCTCATAAAAAATATCTGAGAGGGTTACTCATACAAGAAACGAAGGCACATATATTCAAATGTGCGTTCGGTACATAAAACAGAAAATAACCAATGAACGGATTAGCAACAGGTATTTAAAATCATGCCAAAAGAACCTGGATAATGAAAAAAGTATAATAAAACACAATAATAAAAAACAAAATTATAATTAAAAAAATGATAATAATAATAAGAAAAATAATAGATAAAAAGAAAAAAAAATAGTAAAAATAAAATGAAAAAATTCAGAAATGGATAAAAAAATAATATAAAATAAATAAAATATAAAAATATGTATATATAACTTTAAGCAAACTGGGTGCTAATCTGTCCATATACAATAATATGCAAAAAGCCTAGATAGAAACCAGACAAGAGAGAATAAAATGTATGGCAGAAACCAGACTAGGGGGAAAATATATATTACATTTATAATTCAAATTAAACCAGCCAAATCTATATCTATATTTTTTTTTTGTATACATTTTTTTATTAAGTTTATTACAAAAATACATATAACAAAAAACATACGGACATCATGCTCCATTAATAAATAATCTCTGCATTAGGTACAAATTAAGCAAACATACAAATATACTTAACATTAAACAACATTATCTGCAGGATCAGGCAAGGGGGGGGGGAGTTTGTCTGAGCTCAGGAATCATTATGTATCAAGTGCAGCTTTAGTTTACAGACCGGTTTCAAATTTATTGACCCAACCTTGCCACAGATCATGTCTTTTTGGGGCATTCAAGTACGGTATACTCAAATCTCTTTCCATCCTCACCTGAGCACCGATTTGCTCTCTAATAGAATCCCAAGTAATTACTTGATTAGATTTCCAATTCCGTGCAAGAACAATTTTAAATGCAGTAAAACAGTGTATTATAAAACACCTGTTCGTGTTTGACATATTTGGCCAGTGCATATGCAACAAAACCACTTCTGGTTTCCTATCTAACTCCATTCCCGTTATATCCCTAATAAATCTAAACATTTGTTTAATTAAAATCTGAATATATGAACAACTCCACCATATATGGAGAAATGATCCCTCTTCTTTATCACATCTCCAGCATCTATAGGAGACCCCTGGGTACATCTGGAATAGCTTACTTGGCACCAAGTACCACCTGTATATCACCTTATAGTAGGTCTCCAATAGATTCAAGCATTGAACTTGTTGAAGAGTATTATTGATAGCTTTACACCATTCTTGTTGATCTAATAAGCAATTTAAATCTTTTTCCCATTTAAGGTTTTGAGGAAAACAGATTAAGTAATTAATATTTCTAATAACCTCTATTGCTTTAGCCAAAACCTTAGAAATAATCTCATTTGAAAAAAGAGATTGTAGCAGCTTTAAAGGTTTCTCGGTCGCAATAATAAGATGTTTCTGCAAAAAGTACTTAAGCCTCAGATATGTGAACGCCTCAACTTGGGGAAGTTGGAACCTTTGTGAAATAGCGTTGAATGTCATTAACTTGTCTAGATGTACTATCTGTGACACTTTGTTTATTCCTTGTACTCTCCAACTATCCAGAGAGAGATCTTTCGCATTCGCTTCTATTATCCTCAGATTTGAGGAGTCCAAAATTGCATACCTAAGAAAAAATTTTCTTTTAATTTCCTCCCAAACCGGCACCAGTTGGGCCCAGATCTTACTATTATTGATTTCAATCCCCATTTTATCCATAGTTTTCGTATTCCATATCATGCTATCTGTGTTTTTTTAACCCTAGGTCTTCCATTTCAATATTAAACCAACTCTCTTCTTTAGCTGTTACCGTCTGGGACCTATATATATGAGTGATCACATTTGCCCAATACAAAAATCTTATGTTGGGGAAATTTAATCCCCCATCCTTAGTTTTTAAAGATAGAATATTTCTACTGATTCTATTTTTCTTACCCTTATTAATACAATTTTCCAGATTATTTTGTAGTACTGTTAGCCAGCTATCTGAAATCTTAAGGGGAATCATTTGAAATAGATAGTTCCATTTAGGAATAATATAAGAATTAATAACATTAATACGGCCCCACCATGTAATCTGCATGTTTCTCCAATCTCTAAGTAATAGATTTGTAGATTTCAATAACTTTAGAAAATTTCCCTCCATCATTCTCTCAATGTTCTCAGTAATGGATACCCCTAAGCATTCAAATTTCTGTGATGTCCATTTAAATGCATATTTATTACTAATCTCCTCTCTAGACTTCTTATCTAGTTCAATACTCATCACCACTGTCTTTTCATTATTTAACTTATAATTAGCTAATTGACTATATACTCTAACCTCCTCCATCAGATGGCTCAAAGAGCTTATAGGATCCGTAATTGACAAAAGAATATTGTCTGCATAGAGACTGATTTTAAATTCTTTGTCTCTTGTCCTATATCCCTTTATTGCTACATTTTTCCTGATATTTTCCTCCAGAGGTTCTATTGAGAGTATATATAGCAAAGGCGAGAGTGGGCAGCCTTGCCTCACCCCGTTGTTTATTAATACCCAATCTGAGCAGACGTTTTGGTCCTACTATTCTGGCTGAGTGTTTTTTATATAGGGCCATAATTCCACTTTACATCCACCCTTCTATTCCGTAAGCTTCTAAAGTTAGTTCCAAAAACGTCCAGTTCAGCCTATCAAAGGCTTTTTCTGCATCAACTGCTAAAGTCATAAGGGGGATATGTTTCTTATTTGCACCATCAATAATATCGATGATTCTTTTCGAGTTGGATCCCACCCATCTGCCTGGTATGAAACCAATTTGGTCATTATGGATTAAAGTTTTAATAATTATCTTAAGGCGATCTGCTATAATGGAAGAAAATATTTTTACATCAGTGTTTATTAAAGAGATGGGATGATAACTAGCAACATCTGTTGGATCCTTTCCTTGTTTCAAGATGGGGAGCACCTTCGCTCTCATCATCTCTTCAGGGAAACTACCTATTTGAACCACGTTATTGAATGCTAGTGCTAAATGTTTGCTCAAAAAGGATTTATATGTATGAAAAAACAAATTGGAAAATCCATCTGGGCCTGGTGTTTTAAATTTCTGAGTTTTAGATATGGCCAAATAAACCTCTGCTTCCATAATCGGTTTATTGAGACTAGTTACCTGACTTTGATCTATTTTGGTAGGTTTGTTCTGGTCTGAAACTGCTTAATCTTACTTGTAGATGCTTCTACTGCGAGATTGTACAATGCCCCATAGTAATCGCTAAAACAATTGCCCATTAGTGATGTCGCGAACCGTTCGCGAACAGACCCTCCCTCCCAGACCCTCCTACTTCCTGGACAGCATCCATGTTGAAGGCAGCTTCAACATGGATGCTGTCCAGGAGGTGGGAGGGTCTGGGAGGGTCTGCCGGAGATTGGCAGGGATGTGTCAGCTGACCGGAGTTCACCACGAACGGTTCGTGGCGAACCGTGGCGAACTGTTCGCGGCAAGTTCGCGAACGGTTCGCGACATCACTATTGCCCATATCTTTTGGGTTTATATGAGTTGTTTGATTAGATATAATCTTGATTATACAGGCATTAGCTTGTTATTAACTTTTAAAGCTGTTATGAGAGGACATCTCATAAAGTTAAACCATGAAATTAAAAATAAAGAAAAAAAATTAGGCGACCTACATATTGCATTATATAGGTTAACAGCAGACATCAAAGAAGACCCTACAATGGAGAAGGGGAGGAAAATGTTAGATGTTCAAAAAAATCTCACAATGCTTGAATATTAAAATAGCAAATAATATTAAAAAATTAAAACTTAGATTCTACTGTAGAGGGAACAAAACAGATACGTTGCTGACTAATAAGTTGAGGAAACAACAAATCTATATCTATATTAAGCCCTAACCTAAGGGTCTTTAAATTAAAGATCCATTGTGCTTCTTTTTTGGCAAGCTCCAATGATCTATTCCTTCCTCTCCAATTTAATGTCACCTGATCAATTCCTATAACTGATACAAATAATATTTTACTTTCAGAAAAATAGTGTGGCCAAAACAAATTTTCTAGCAGTGCAAGCACACTGCAGCACCCCACTCCCTCGTACTATTTGTTTCTAAACTTGTCTTTATATTAACTATATAGTTATATGTTTTCAAATTGAATTCATCAAACATTCAGGCATGCGAAAAACTAAATAGTTATGGGTTTCTCTTACCTTTCTTATTTGTGACAAAAACAAATTACACTTCTGTGAAAATAGTGCAGAATATTATTATTATTATTTCTGCATAACACATTACTGTGCACTAAGCACTTATTATATAATGTTGTTTTTTTTTGTTTTTTAACCAGAGAATCATGTCCTTTAGATATGAAATTAGAATAGACCGAAAGATATATAGATGTGCAAAAACAAACAAAATAATTTAAAAAGTAATCTGATTTATCCCCTTAAGGACCAAACTTCTGGAATAAAAGGGAATCATGATATGTCACACATGTCATGTGTCCTTAAGGGGTTAAAATCACTAGATTTGCATTAAATCTACCGTCTTTGCTTTTTCTCTACTAAGCTCTCTTAATTGTATGAAAGCATTGCCTATACAAGGTTTTTCACTAAAGAGAGAATTGTGGGGAATGCAAAGTTAATTTAAAATTTAAGGTTAAAGTAGATAAAATGGATGCATAATTAAAGGGATTCTATATATTCTATATTTGTTTTCCTGGCACTGCAGCACCCTGCAGTGCCCCTCTCCATCCCACCCCCCATCCCAAGTTGCTGACTAAAACCCCTTCAGTGACTTACCGAAGTCTAGCGCCGATGTCACTCGGCACTGGTCAGGCTGCACCTAGTCTCTGCCTACTCTCCTCCCACGCCGATGTCAGCCGGCAGGGGAAACATAATGCGCTTGCGCAGCAAGGCCGTGCACGCGCATTAGACCTCCCCATAGGAAAGCATGATTTCGGCGACGCTGGAGGTCCTCATATAGCGTGAGGATGTCCAGCATTGCTTAAAACACTTTTCGTGTTCTAGGAACATGGAAGTCCCTCTAGTGGCTGTCTGATATGAAAACTGCAATAGTTACACTTGCATGGTTAAGGGTAGTGGGAGTTGGCACCCAGACCACTGAAATGAGTAGAAGTGGTCTAGGTGCCTGGAGTATCCCTTTAACTTGGAGATGTATTTTTTTGCTGTGGCTATTTTGACTTTAAAGAGATACTAAAGTGCCAGAAATACAAAGCAGTATTCCTGGCACCATAGATCTCTCTGCTTCCCACCCTTCTTGAGCCCCCCCCCCAGTAAATAAAGGGTTAAAAACCCTTTAATTACCTTTTCCCAGCACTGATGTACCTCAGTGATAGATCAAAGCTCTGCCCCCTCCGACGTCCCGTGAAGAGCGTACTCCAATGCGCATGTTCTGCAAATGCTGCAAATGCAGAGCATGAGGACATACAGCATCAGATACTGGACCAAAGGTCCATTTCAATTCAGGAAACCCTCTAGTGGCTGTCTGGTAGACACTAAGGGCAGACTTAGAGCTGCAATGTAAACATTGCAGTTTCTCTGGAACTGCAGTGTTTTACATTGCAGCACTAAGTGCAAAAGGGACACTGCACCCAGACCACTTCAATGATCTGAAGTGGTCTGAGTGCCTACAGTGTCCCTTTCATTTTGAAATTTACTTTGAATTCACTTTCAATTTTCTGCAATTCTCACTATCCTTGTTTTTTAAGAGGACTGGCATGAAACAGCATGAATCACTCAAACATTCCATTCCTGATTATTGATCAAACTAATTCCACTGACTTGTAATTGATCCACAAACACATTTGACATTCTGATATAGTAAACATCATGGTAAATGTTTCGCTTTTTTAATGATTATGCAAAGTCTCTCTGTTGTTAATGGACTTGGAGAAAAAGAAACGTCACACATGTTGGAGAATATTTATGTAAAATAGTTTAATATTTATAAAGTACAATCTTAACAATATGGGTAGATTTTGTCCAAAACTTAATATAATTATTATTGACCAGTTTATAACATATAGCATGGATATCTATTGAAGCTTATTAAAACAATGTATCTTTTGTTATGGCTATTTTGATGTCAAGTTTTAATTATAAGCAGTAAACATTATTTATAGTTGATGTTCTTATTTAAACAACAACAAGATAAGAGTTATTTTAAAATTTGACATTAAAACCATTTCAAAACACCAAAGAAAACAGTTTAAAGGGACACTCTAGGCACTCAGACCACTTGTGCCCATTTGAGTGGTCTGGGTGCCAACTCCCACCACCCTTAACCCTGCAAATGCAATTGTTGCAGCTTTTACAAACTGCTATAATTACCTTGCAGGGTTAAGTCCTATCAGACTGCCACTAGAAGTGCTTCCGTGTTCTTAAAACATGAAAAGTGTGTTATACTACGCTGGACGTCCTCACGCTATGTGAGGACCTCCAGCATTGCCGAAATCCCCATAGGAAAGCATTGAATAATGCTTTCCTATGGGGAGGTCTAATGCGCGTGTGCAGCCATTGCCATGCATGCGCATTAGGTCTCCCCATAGGCCGAAATCCCCATAGGAAAGCATTGAATAATGCTTTCCTATGGGGAGGTCTAATGCGCGTGTGCGGCCATTGCCATGCATGCGCATTAGGTCTCCCCCGCCGGCTGATGTCAGCAGGGGATGAGAGTAGGCGGAGCCTGACCCAGCTCTGAGGGACATCGGCGCTGGACTCCAGTAAGTCACTGAAGGGGTATTAACCCCTTCAGCAACTTGGGATGGGCGGTGGGATGGAGAGTGGCACTGTAGAGTCCTGCAGTGCCAGGAAAACTAATATGTTTTCCTGGCATTGGAGAGTCCCTTTAAGCCTAATTGACAACAAATTCTCTTCAGTTCAGTTAATGGGTTAAATTATATATCTTGGACACAGACATAATAAGATATCCGGTGACCTTTAATTGTTAAATGTGTCTAATATCTAATTTAGACACTTGTTTTAACAATGCGGCTATACATTTTCTCATGCTTTTCACATATATATTAATTGTGTATGAGTTTGATTTAGTGATTATAATGCACACCACCTTTCCTATTAGCATTGTATTCTTTATGAATTATATATATATAGATAACTGCATTATTTTCAGGTGCAGCAGACAACAAAACACATTCTATGGATGTTTAATGGAAAAATCAATTTTTCATTGAAATAATATTTTTAGTAGAGGTATATATTTTATGACTATTTTAAACATATATGGCATGATCTTACATGAGTGTTGATAATAAACATGATGAGGTCACAACATCAGTGGTGCAGCAATACATTTAATAGAATTTATTTGTACAGAAAATTGAATAAGAATTATAACAGAAAAATAATTGACTATTTGGCTGTATTGCTGCAATATCTATGAATGACTCATGGATGAGAATTGAAAAAAAAACATGTAACCTCTATATGCAGTATCCTTATGTACTAACAAAAGCTTGTACTTGTGTTTTACCTGAAGCATGCTAAAGAGCAATTTAGAAGATGATAAAATTAAAATTTAAGAAACGTATCCTTATATTGGAAACTATTAGACCTGTATATTGATTTCATTATGAACCGCAATTAATCTGAATTTGAACCAATCAGTTGATCGTATGAATTCCCAAACTCTGTATTCGAACCATGTATCAAACAACTTGCGCAATGTACAAGCATGTTTATTTTGTTTTGTGATGTGGAATTCTGCCCATGGCCCCTCAAGATTGAATTATTGATGATAAAAAAAAACCTAAAAAAAAAACATTGATGGCTAGGGGACAACCACTAAATGCTGATTTATTATATTTTTTTGTAGACTTGGAGATTTGTTTTAGCCCAAACTGCAGTTTGTCTGAATTTGGGAAGATTAGGTTATCTATTAAATTTCCTAACTCTGCACTGAAATCTAGCTAAATCCTTAATAAACCAAAATGTGCAATGGACAAGCATGTGTGTTTTAATTTGCCATTTGTGATTTTGAATTCCATCCGTGGTAATAAAATAAAAAAAATTTAAATTAAAAATAAAAGAGGATTAATTGGAAAAATGAAAATTGATAGTGGACTAAATGTTCATTTTATTCACAGATCAAGTGAAAACTGACCAATAGAGGGGAAAAGAGAGGAGTAATAAAATCTGTATTTATATATTACTACAATATATTAGGTGAGATTTTTGGTTCTTCCAAACAAAATTTTCCAATGTGCCAAGTCAGTTTGACTGAAAATTTGGTTGTGAAAAATTAAATTCAACTGAACAGGACACCTCCAGGGTGCATTAATAAATTATGTGGTGGCTGGTCAACTATCACATTAAGTAGTCCTAAAAGAATAAGCCTCTGGGAATCAGTATTACCTCAATAAGCTCAAGGCAGGTTTTTTTACCTCCTATATGCCCTCATGAACCATGCTGCGAGTGCAAGCATGTCTGCTAAATGACAAGAAGCTAAATGGTTATTCCCTGTAATAAAATAGTGGCTGGGAAGCTGTTACTGCTAGGTGACGAACATGCACCCTCTGCTCCCCATCCATGCACATGGGATAGGGCTTTCATTTAAAAAAAATAGGGAGTGGAGAGAGATCTCTGGTGGGGCTATTAAAAAAAATAAAGTGGGGGACACAGTGTTACCTTGTGCCCCCATTGTAGAGTTCTAGATACATAATAATGCATAGTGTCCCCCACCAGTGGCAAATAGGTGCAATTATTATTAAAAAGAATGGTAACAGTTAGTGAGCTTACATAAACTCAGGGGAAACTAATATTTCCCAGCCCTCACCCATGGATGATGTGTGTAGGCTACAAATATGTAAATAGGAGGGTGAACACACCACTGTCCACCACTTAAAAAAATATATATACATTCACCCATCACCCCCCTTGTGGCTAGTAAATCTGAGCCAAACACCTGTCGGTTGCATTGTGTTTTTTTTTATTGTTGTAAAAACCATAAATTAAGCAGCCTGGATGGAATTTAAGTTCTTCTTGGTTTGTTAATTAAAACCCCCACTATGTCTCCCCCATTTACTATTTAACCGATAGCACTAGCATTGGGGCATGGGGGAATGGACCATAAACTGTCCAGTTCCATTTTATAATTTTAATTGGGGGGTATATATATATATATATTACTAGCAATTAAACATCCCTTATACATAGTGACCCCACAGTTTTTCACTATTTGCCTCCTGGATGTGATTGCTACCAGCAGGCAAACAGTTAACCCCAAATCTTGAAGCATATAGCCATTAGCCATTTCCGTTGCTTTAGGACTAGTCCATGTGATAGTTTGGTTTAAATTTTTGAGCAAAATTGCCGAACGACCATAATTCAACTGACTTGCAATTTTGCTCAAAGTATCCAAGAAGTCTGATAAATATAGATTTTTTTTTTACTGCTCCTCCTATTTTCCTATAGCTATATTTATATATTATATCTTTAATAAATATAATATATAAATATAAGTGTTTGGTTTACTTATCCTCCCTTTTTCCTCTATTTGTTACTTCTTCTACAGACTTGGTCTGTGAACCAAATTGTGGGAAAATGCACCTACCAGTGAACTGTAAAATAAATATTTATTTTCAGTATGCATTTTGCAGTACACTGAGTGGACCATTGTCATGCCCTTTTGGTTTTCTGATTTATTTTCTTAAATTGTTTTTGTTAATAAAATTTAAAAATCTGAACCAACATATGACTGAAATTAGGTTGTCTTAAAAAGTTTTTTATTTTCAGATGAAGTAATTGCACACATCTAGAAATAGTTGAGGCTGATTTTAGGGCTTGGGAGCACCCCTTTTACTCTTGGTTTGGTATTATGGCTATTTAAAAATAATTAACATTTTGCTCTACTTGTTTTAGGATCTCCTTCCCATCTGCCATTTTAATAATTCTCAAACACTGATTCACATTATTAATTCTGCCAACCCTGCCCCAGCTCTAGTTCTCTGGAATACAGATGGGGTTATTGAGTCTTCCACATATGGAAGTGTATTATTGTGCTCTTTTATTGAAATTTTTTGGATTAGACTATGGGCATGGTCTGACACATGGAGTTATTTTCATTTGCAACATTTTATTTCTTCTGTTACAATGTCATATTTACTTTGTGTTCAATTAATTCATTAGAAACTTAAAGGAACACTAATGGGTCAGGAACACAAACTTGAATTCCTGACCCTATAGTGTTAAAACCACCAGCTAGCCCCCCTCTCCTCGCCCCCTAAATATAGTAAAATCTTACTTTTATTCAAGTCTGCAGCTGCTGGCTCTGTCTGTGATCTGCCTGCTTAGCTGACATCATCAGAAGTGATTATCTGAGCCAATAACAATGCTTTCCCATAGGATTGGCTAAGACTGTCAAGGAGGCAGATTAGGGGCAGAGCCAGAACAAGTCAAACATACAGCCCTGGCCAAATTAAAATCTCCTCATAGAAATGCATTGAATCAATGCATTTTTATGAGGAAAGTTCTCTGTCTTCATGCAGAGGGTGGAGACACTGAATGGAAATGCTGCACACTTACACTGTGCAGCACTGCCCCATGAAGTACCTGTAGTATCCATCTGAAGAGTGGCCAGTGGAGATTTCCCTAGGATGTTATATAAACGCTGCATTCTCTCTGAAAAGACAGTGTTTACTGCAAAAAGCCTGAAGGGAATTATTATACTCACCAGAAAAAAATACAATAAAATGGTGACTATAGTGTCCCTTTAATTCCTGCAATTTATACATTACTTAGCTCTACTCCTAAATCAACTTTGCCCAGCTATACTACACAATGAGAACATGAGCTGCAGATCTCTTTATCACCCAATCAGTGGTAAATTGATTTATTTTTGTTCATAAGTGTTCACTCCCTTTTGGGTTTCAAGAATTTGCATATAAAATGTGTACCATACCCCTGTTTTTTATATTCATATATCCTGCACTTTAACTTGCAGTTGTACTCTGGACAAGAGTGTAAAGTGGCTGCTTAAGGGGAGATTGACTAAGCAGTATACTCTTTGCTATGAGAGAAATTGGATGAAGCCAGGATTAAGTCTCAAGGCGTTTTAACCCACCCAAACACTTCAACCTACAGCTGTGCTTCATGCAGGAATGTAAAGTAACTGCTTGGGATACTATTAACAAATTTGCTAAAAGAAAGGCCTGGTTAGAGTTAGGATTAAACCTCAAGATGCAATTACCTCCAGAAATATTCCAAACACACTTCCAGAAATAGTCCAAACACTTTTTAACCTACTGCTATTGTTCAGAACCGAAGCATATCTAATGTGTGTTGGTGACATGGTGGTATGAGTATTTTTACACTTACTTGGTGGAATTTTCCCAAGCTAGCTTTTTATGGTCTGTAATTAGTGATGTCCCGAACGGTTCACGAATGGTTCGCCACGGACTCATCATTGAGTAAACTTTGACCCTGTACCTCACAGTCAGCAGACACATTCCAGCCAATCAGCAGCAGACCCTCCCTCCCAGACCCTCCCACCTCCTGGACAGCTCACTAAGAATGCAGCTTCAAAAGGGATGCTGTCCAGGAGGTGGGAGTGTCTACTGCTGATTGGCTGGAATGTGTCTGCTGACTTTGAGGTACAGGGTCAAAGTTTAATCAATGATGAGTCTGTGGCGAACCATTCGTGGCGAACCGTTTGCGAACCGTTCGGGACATGACTATCTGTAATCCAAAAGATCTCACATGTATCCAAAACTTCTGTACAGTTAACTCCTGCTTTAGTTTTGTTGTGCCATCATGATCTCTCAAATAAAGTGTTCAAAAACTCTCTATTAAGACCTCTCATTAATGAGGCGAAAAACATAATCCCTTTATTATGGAAAATGGTGTATCCTCCATCCATTTGCAAACATTTTTTTGTAGCATCTTGGATGCATTTTGTAACAAATCATAAATCTAAACATGTAGCTAGATTATGGTTTAGATATTTTTTTCTACAATCCAATAATATTTGCTCTTTAGGTCTGTCTGATAAGCAATGCTATCTCCTGAGCCCAACTCCTGAATTTTTTTTTTGCTAGTTGAGACACATGATCTTTGGATGCTTTTTATAATGGTTGGATATATACATGTAAGTTCATTCACATTAGATACTATTAAATAATTAAAAAAAAAAAAAATATCCAAAACTATTAACACCTTAAGGACCAAAGCTCTTTTGAGATGCAACACATTTGTAGCTATGGCCTTTTTTTTGTCCCTTTTGCCATGCGATCTACTACAATTACATACATTCAGTTTTAGTGCGCCCCTAGATTGGAACACAGAAAAGAAAGGGGGAAGAGGGAATAACCTAGTCGTGTACATCACATCAGTGGTTAGTATGACATTGGTAGACTTCATATATTATGTTACATTTATATATAACATTTTCATATACCATGTACAACATTTATACATAGCACTTGCATGTACCTAGATATACAGTTGCAAGAAAAAAGTATGTGAACCCTTTGGAATGATATGGATTTCTGCACAAATTGGTCATAAAATGTGATCTGATCATTATCTAAGTCAATCACAGTCTGCTTAAACTAATAACACACAAAGAATGAAATGTTGCTATGTTTTTATTGAACACACCATGTAAACATTCACAGTGAGGGTGGAAAAAGTATGTGAACCCTTGGATTTAATAACTGGTTGAACCACCTTTGGCAGCAATAACTTCAACCAAACGTTTCCTGTAGTTGCAGATCAGACATGTACAACGGTCAGGAGTAATTCTTGACCATTCCTCTTTACAGAACTGTTTCAGTTCAGCAATATTCTTGGGATGTCTGGTGTGAATCGCTTTCTTGAGGTCATGCCACAGCATCTCAATCGGGTTGAGGTCAGGACTCTGACTGGGCCACTTCAGAAGGTGTATTTTCTTCTGTTTAAGCCAGTCTGTTGTTGATTTACTTCTATGCTTTGAGTCATTGTCCTGTTGCAACACCCATCTTCTGTTGAGCTTCAGCTGGTAGACAGATGGCCTTAAGTTCTCCTGCAAAATGTCTTTATAAACTTGGGAATTCATTTTTCCTTCGATGATAGCAATCCGTCCAGGCCCTGACGCAGCAAAGCAGCCCCAAACCATGATGCCCCCACCACCATACTTCACAGTTGGGATGAGGTTTTGATGTTGGTGTGCTTCTTCCAAACAACTCAACTTTGGTTTCATCTGTCCACAGAATATTTTGCCAGTACTGCTGTGGAACCTCCAGGTGCTCTTGTGCAAACTGTAAACATGCAGCAATGTTTTGTTTGGACAGCAGTGGCTTCCTCTGTGGTATCCTCCCATGAAATCCATTCTTGTTTAGTGTTTTACGTATTGTAGATTCGCTAACAGGGATGTTAGCATTTGCCAGTGACTTTTGTAAGTCTTTAGCTGACACTCTAGGATTCTTCTTCACCTCATTGAGCAGTCTGCGCTGTGCTCTTGCAGTCATCTTTACAGGATGGCCACTCCTAGGGAGAGTAGCAGCAGTGCTGAACTTTCTCCATTTATAGACAATTTGTCTTACCCTTTCCAGCTTTATGCAAGTCAACAATTCTTAATCGTAGGCCTTCTGAGAGCTCTTTTGTGCGAGGCATCATTCACATCAGGCAATGCTTCTTGTGAAAAGCAAACCCAAAACTGGTGTGTATTTTTTATAGGGCAGCTGTATCCAACACCTCCAATCTCATCTCATTGAATGGACTCCAGTTGGCTGACATCTCACTCAAATTAGCTCTTGGAGATGTCATTAGTCTAGGGGTTCACATACTTTTTCCACCTGCACTGTGAATGTTTACATGGTGTGTTAAATAAAAACATGGCAAAATTTCATTCTTTGTGTTATTAGTTTAAGTAGACTGTGATTGTCTATTGTTGTGACTTAGATGATGATCACATTTTATGACCAATTTGTGCAGAAATCCATATCATTCCAGAGGGTTCACATACTTTTTCTTGCAACTGAATATAACACCCATATGCAACATTTGCATATATCTTTTACAGTTTGTTCCAGGTAGTTAGTGTGGCACCCACATAGACACCAGTGGCCACCCACACACTCCCTCCCCCTGCTCGTAGACTTCACCATGCACTCACATGCATCCACCCACATGCACCACTTTAGCTGCTATGTTGAAGGTATGTTACCCATGGCAACCATTGGTCTTCGAAGGTTTTCCAGCGCTCTGCAGAGTCTGTGGCTAACTTTTCATATAGATAGTATTGTTGAATTTTATCTTTGAGTTGTGTAAAAGTAGGGCATGTATTTTGCTTCCAGTTTAGGGCTATAAAGATTTCTGGCTGCTAAAACGGTGATAGCCGTGATTTGTTTGGAGGCCCTGGGTGTGCCTTTGGGAAAAAGGAGAAACATGCATGTGGTGGGTGATCTATGAGTGTCTCCAATATCCAGGGCGGAGAGTATTTTGCCCACATCTGCCCATAGTGGTTGCATAGTCGGGCACTCCCACCATATGTGGGACATGGTCCCCTCTGCTAATCCACATCTCCAGCAGGTTGCTGGTACTGAGGAGTATATTTTATGTAGTTTACTCGGTGTAAGGTACCATCTATATATTAATTTTTATGTGCTTTTATATGGGAATAGCACTGTGTGAGACCTTTTAGAGCATGTACCACTCTTTGCCATTTGGGACCAGAAGGTCCATGTGGGAGTTCCACTGACCATTGGGTTTTAAAGCTATGGGGTTCACCTGGAGCAGTTTCCATCAGGGCCACGTAGCATATATATAAGGATTTGGGTTTAGTAGGGGATGTTTTGCACCTGTTCAAAATGTTGTGGTATGGTCTGTGGATGGGTATATATCCCCTGGGTTTTTATATGTTGCTATAATGTTTTTAATTTGCAGGTAGTGAAAAATTGAGGAGTTTGGTAGTGGGTATTTCCTTTGCAGGTCTGGGAAGTTCAGTATTTGTCCCTGATTGCACACATGTCCTAACGAGGATACCCCAGCATATCCATGGGGACAGGTGTTGCAGCGCTGTGATGGGTATGTTGGGATGAAATTTATTTTGTGGTAATTTTGCTTTCTGAAATGTATCCCATGCTTGCAGTGTCAGAAGTGTTGTGGGGAAAAAGTAATGTTGGGTTCTCCTCAATGATGGGAGTGTCCATAGAACATCTAGCAATGGGACATCTGTGTCCTGGCTATGCTCTATATCGGAAAAAAAATCTACTTATCAGCCAAATAACAGATACATAGATATAATGTACTTAACTTTAGTACAATGTAGATAGCTTCCCTAGAGGCCTTTCCCACTTGCGTCTCTGTAGTGTCAGATGTATAAAAATAGAAATAGGGATACAGCTAGGTGCTCGAATATAAAAACAAACAGCACATAGTGATATACAGTATATACAACTAACACGCAATGATGTAAGATTGCACTCAGAAAATGGAAACCTGGTAAATGCTTTTTGCCATAAGGGGTGATAGTTGATCAGCAGACCTAGGAACTTCAGGATGCAAAGTCAGACTATCTTGCAAAAATGTATATTTATTAAGGCACAACTGCCTGATAAAATGTATAATATAAAAGTTATAAGTAAAAAGATTTAACAAGTTTTGTCCAATGCGGTGGACTTCATCAGAGATAAAAAATAAAATAAACTGAACAGCAGAACAAAAAAACTGAACAGCTGTACAGAAACATATGCATACTACCCACCCCCCATGGTCCCATTAAATACAATTATCCAGTCTGCTTGATTGAAGAGTGATTCAGGTGTGACCAGGTTCCCAGTGACTTCCATTGGTTGACAAGGAGACCAATACTTCCTATAGGTCCTCAAACTGAGTTTTAGTGATGCACCGAACAGTTTGCTGGCGAATAGTTCCTGGCGAACATATCATGTTCGCGTTCGCCACGGCGGGCGAACATATGCGCGGTTCGATCCGCCCCCTATTCGTCATCATTGAGTAAACTTTGACCCTGTACCTCACAGTCAGCAGACACATTCCAGCCAATTAGCAGCACACCCTCCCTAGCAGACCCTCCCACCTACTGGAAGGCATCCATTTTACATTCATTCTCAAGCTGCATGCTTAGTGAGAGGAGGGAAAGTGTAGCTGCTGTTGATTAGATAGGGAAATGCATAGCTAGGTTAGGGTATACAGTGTCCACTACAGTCCTGAAGGACTCATCTGATCTCTGCTGTAAGGACAGCACCCCAAAAAGCCCTTTTTAGGGCTAGAACATCAGCCTGCTTTTTTTTTTTTCTGTGTAATGTAATTGCAGTTGCCTGCCTGCCAGCTTCTGTGTCAGGCTCACAGTGGATACTGTGCCCAGTGCCACCACTCACTCACTGGTGTCACAATAGCTTGCATTTAAAAAAATAAAATTTTTTTTCACTATAATAGATTGAATAGCAGTTAGTTGTCTGCCAGCTTCTGTGTCAGGCTCACAGTGGATACTGTGCCCAGTGCCACCACTCACTCACTGGTGTCACAATAGCTTGCATTTAAAACCAAAAAACTTTTTTCACTGTTATAGATTGAATAGCAGTTAGTTGTCTTCAAGCGGGTGTGTCAGCCCTACAGCGTGTACTCTGCCAACCTCTGCCAGTTCACAGTGCCACTCATACCTGGTGTCACAATAGCTTGCATTTAAAAACAAAAAACTTTTTTCACTGTTATAGATTGAATAGCAGTTAGTTGTCTTCAAGCGGGTGTGTCAGCCCTACAGCGTGTACTCTGCCAACCTCTGTAGGTT
The DNA here is from genome assembly GCA_933207985.1 of Pelobates cultripes. Classification (NCBI taxonomy): domain Eukaryota; kingdom Metazoa; phylum Chordata; class Amphibia; order Anura; family Pelobatidae; genus Pelobates; species Pelobates cultripes. The sequence goes on along the minus strand of OW240920.1, from coordinate 49,914,332 downwards.
CACAGTGCCACTCATATCTGGTGTCACAGTAGCTTGCACGCATAGTACAACTAATCGAAAAAAAAATGACAGGCAGAGGCAGGCCACCCCTACACTGCGCATTGGGTAAACCTGCTGACGGCTGCCAAGCATGGAATGCGTGGCTCTGCAGAGGAGTTGGTGACACCGCCACGACTTGCAGGCAGGCCTGCTGCCACCTCCTCTACTCCTCCTACTCCATCCTCTTCCATAACCTCCTCGGCTGAGTCCTCTTCTGCTGCTGCGTCTTGCTCCACATCAACGGATAGGGGATGTAACAGGGATTAAACTGATAAGAATAGTACTACTTAACACACCACTCCTATCTGGTGGCACATTATATTGCACGCGCAGTGCCCCAAATTTGAAGTAGGAGGACCGACCAAGCATCTTTTTCCATCTCCCGGTTCCTAAAATCGATGCCATATACACGTCACCTGATAGGGGACGTAACAGGGATTAAACTGATAAGAATAATACTACTTAACACACCTTATAATAACGCAGAGAGAGGCAACGCAGAGAGAGGAGTCTGAAAAAGAGGAGTCAGAGGCAGGGGCGTACCTAGAGCATTTGGCACCCGGGGCGGATCCTGTGCTTGGCACCCCCCCACCACCCCTCCCCCCAAAAAAAAAACCTGTAAAAAATGTTAAAGGTTTTATTTCTTTTATTTTTACAATTTGTAAACTTTGCAAAACCGCTGTCAGCCCCTCCTACAAAACCCTTGTCCTGCCCTGCCCCTCCTACAAAACCTCTGTCCTGCCCCTTCTACAAATCCTGTACTGCCCCATCTACAAAACCCCGCAACCCCCTTCCACAAATCCCCTGCTTATCCCCCCTTATAAAGACTCCTGTCCCAATACAAAACCCCCACCCCCTTCTACAAAATCCCTGCAGCCCCACACACACATTTACAGGCAGACAGTCACACACTCAGTTACAGACACAGTCACACACTCAGTTACAGACACAGTCACACACTCAGTTACAGACAGACAGTCACACACTCAGTTACAGGCAGACAGTCACACACAGTCACAGGCAGACAGTCACACATACACATTTCCTCCGTGCGGCCAGTTTATCAGCTGTTTGCTTGAGTGAGCTGTACTGGCCGCACGGCACCCTAACTACCATGGGACACTGTGCGGCCACAGCTCACACAGCCCCCTCCAGCCAGGGCCGGTACAAGGATTTTTGCCGCCCTAAGGCAAAAGTAAAGTTTGCCGCCCCCCCCATGTGACATCACAATGCCCCAGCCATATGATTTGCCATGTTAACTAACGCCAGTGCTGCAGTGCCGCCGTGTTTACATTAAAAGGCCTGCAGGGACAGGCTATAGACACCAGAACCACTACATTAAGCTGAAGTGGTTCTGGGGACTATAGTGTTTCTTTAATGTGAGGTAAATTAGAGCTTAGTGCCACGAATAATATACTAGATTGCCTACTTACAACCAGATGAGGATGATGATGGGCTCTAGCTGCAGTCTGGCTCCACTGGTCTGGTGTAGAACAGGCTCTCTGGAGGCGTTTGTAACTGTGGTCACAAAATCAATGTTCTGGGAGAACGGGAAGCAGCTCCATTTTTTGGGGGTCCTTTACACAGCTCAAGGTCTGGGTCCCAGGGTCCACCTTCATGTTCCACCAATGAGTTTGTTCACAGGGGGTGGAGTGTGTAGGGGATGTCCTGATATGTGTGTAAGGAATGCATTGTGTGAAATTGTGTTTGTATGTGTAAGGACTGCAAGGTGTGTTTCTGTGTATGTATGGGATGCATTGAATGTGTGTAAGGGGTGCATTGAATGTGTGTAATGAATGCATTGTGTGTTTCTGTGTGTGTAAGGGATGCATTATGTGTAACGGTTGCATTGCTTGTGTATGTGTGTCTGTGTGTTTTTCTGTGTGCAAGGGGTGCATTGTGAGTATGTGATGAATGTCAATCTCTCCTCCCGCTCCAATTTCCTTCTCCTCCTCCCAATTTCTCTTTCTCACCCCCCCCTTATTTCTCTTTCTCACCCCCCCTTATTTCTCTCTCACTCCCCCTTATTTCTCTTTCTCACCCCATTTCTCTTTCTCACCCCCATTTCTCTTTCTCACCCCCATTTCTCTTTCTCACCCCATTTCTCTTTCTCACCCCATTTCTCTTTCTCACCCCATTTCTCTTTTCTCACCCCATTTCTCTTTCTCCACCCCCATTTCTCTTTCTCACCCCATTTCTCTTTCTCACCCCCATTTCTCTTTCTCACCCCCCCATTTCTCTTTCTCCCCCCATTTCTCTTTCTCACCCCCATTTCTCTTTCTCACCCCCCATTTCTCTTTCTCACCCCCCATTTCTCTTTCTCACCCCCCCCATTTCTCTTTCTCACCCCCCCATTCTCTTTCTCACCCCATTTCTCTTTCTCACCCCCATTTCTCTTTCTCACCCCCATTTCTCTTTCTCACCCCCCATTTCTCTTTCTCACCCCATTTCTCTTTCTCACCCCCCCATTTCTGTACCTCACCCCCATTTCTCTTTCTCACCCCCATTTCTCTTTCTCACCCCCCATTTCTCTCTCTCACCCCCCTTCTTTCTCCCCCTCCCCCCTATCTCCCTGTAGCGTGGCCGAGCCCTGTATAGTCCGCGGGTACAGGGAGCTTTTGTTTCCTGTACCCGGCTGGACTAACAGGAAGTGCACACTCAGTGTTCCCTTCCTGTTAGTCCGGCCGGGTACAGGAGACAGCTGCTCTCTGTACCCGTCGGACCATGCTGCAGTGAGGGAGCTGACAGGAGCGCTCCCTCCTGTCAGCCTCTCCTCAGGCTGCGCCCGGGTGGTGCGGTCCGCCCTCATGGACGCACCGCCCGGGCAAAGCTGCAGCCGCCTGAGGCTCTTCACAGAGCGCTTGGGCGGCTGCAGCATGGGGGGGGGCGGCGGGGCTGGCCATGGCACCCCCCACCCGGCTGGCACCCGGGGCGGACCGCCCCCCCCGCCCCCCCCTTAGTACGCCACTGGTCAGAGGAGGAAGGTGGCTTTGGGGAGGTGGAAGACCAAACACAGCAGGCGTCCCAGGGGGCTTGTTGTCAATTTTGCGGACCCTTGGTGTTGTACGTGGCTGGGTGGAGGAAGAGACCTAATGACATCAGGGGAGTTTGCGGTTGTTTGCGGTGCGTTAAACGGGGAGTTTGGTCTGTCACTGTGAAGCGGGCGTAACCCTTACACTACCTGATCGATACAACATCATACAGTAGGTCCCCCCCCTCATTATTTTTATGGCCCCCACCCACTGCTCACGGGTGGGGGCGGGCGGAGGACAGTAGGTCCCCCCCCATTGAGATTTATGGCCCCCACCCACCGTGCAGGGGTGGGGGCCAGGGGGGAGGACAGTAGGTCCCCCCTTATCCTTATTTACTGAATATTCCCCTGTATAACAATGTTTGGCATTTAGTGAATATTCCCTATTCTGCTCTGTGTCAGTGTGTATCAGGGGCTCTGAGGACAGGTGTCAATCCATATCTGCCAAGTGAACCTATGTATGAGGAACATTCTCTATTCTGCTCTGTGTCAGTGTGTATCAGGGTCTCTGAGGACAGGTGTCAATCCATATGTCAAGGTGTCAATATGTCATATGTCAGGTGTCAATCCATATCCATTGTGATTTAGGAATGTTAGGTGATTTCTGCCCTTTATGGATTAAGACCAGACTCTGCATCAACTGTGTAATTTTCCATGGGAGTTTTGCCATGGATCCCCCTCCGGCATGCCACAGTCCAGGTGTTAGTCCCCTTGAAACAACTTTTCCATCACTATTGTGGCCAGAAAGAGTCCCTGTGTGTTTTAAAATTCGCCTGCCCATTGAAGTCTATGGCGGTTCACCCGGTTCGCCGGTTTGCGAACATTTGCGGAAGTTCGCGTTCACAAATCGAAAATTTCGGGTTTGCGACATCACTACTGAGTTTCTTCATCTGTTTTCAATCGCTGATGGAAATTTTTGCGGTCCTCATAGAATAGACCAGCTTGCATTCCACCGGGTCCTGTATGCGTTCCACGCATCATTTCCGCTTCCGATAGAGCGTCCCGAACGCTGTATGCGTTCCATAGTGGTAAACTTATGCGTTCCAAACATCTCTTATTCAAATGTAGGTAACATATCGAACATATGATCTTTGAATAGAAGAGATGTATGTTAACTTCCATATTGCCCATTGAAAACCAGTCACCTAAAGCTATCAGAGGGAAATTGCATCTCTCGCCTTAAAATGTGAACATACATGACCAAACTGAAAAAAACTTAAATAATGAAAACAAATATAAAAAATATACAAAAGTTAAAAATATATAAAAATTATGATGTAATGAAAAATAATCAAATTCCAAAAATAAATTAATAAAATGAAATGAATAAGAAATAAAATATAATATAAAAAAATAATATAAAAAATAAAATAAAAATAAGAATAAAATAGCATAAATAAGGGCAAAAAGCTCCACATATATGTGTCTGTGTCTTAGATTGATTTAACTTGTAGTATGAAACTCTTCCATAGTCAGATAGTAGGTTCAGTAATGGCGGTAGGGATCTGGATGGGTCCCCTATAGTTAACATAATATCATCTGCAAACATCGATAGACAGTAATCTTTTCCTTTTATACTTACGCCCTTGATGTCTGGGTTATGTCGTATGTTGTATGCTAGAGGTTCAAGGGTTCAATTTTAGTAGCGCTTGGCGCATATAATCCCAATTTAAGCGGTCAAAGGCCTTCTCTGTGTCTAACGGCAGTAGAAGGCCCTGTTTGTTTTGTAAATTCATATGGGAGAGTATATTTAGGATTTTTCTGGTGTTATCGGAGCCCCTTCTACACCGTATGAACCGTGACTGATCATTTTGTATGATCCTGGTAAGGATGGTAGAGAGTCAGGTCGCCAAAATCATGGCATAGATTTTGACGTCACTGTTCAACAGTGAGATATATCTGAAATTTTGACATACATTGGGTGGTTTGTCTGGCTTGGGTAATGTGGATATGTGCACCAATAACATGTCTAGGTGTATTGCCCCAGTGCTTTAACAATGGATAAAGATCTTTGCAATTTGTGGGGTTAGGATATCTGCAAATGTTTGGTATTAAGTGTTTGTAAGACCGTCAGGTCCTGTGGACTTGTGAACCAGAAATTGTCTAATGATTTGCGATAATTTTGTGTTATCAAACGGTTTGGTGAGTTGGTCGATTTCTTCGGGGAGGAGAATAGGTAGATTTACCTTCTCTAGGAAAGGTTTGGATGGTTTCTGTGGTAGGGGATAGTGTGCTTTGGTCAGTTGCTATGTTATAAAGAGAGCCATAGTAACAAGCAAATTCATCCACTATGGCTTGCGGATTCAGATATTTGGTGCCATTTTTTGAGTGTATATATGCAATCTTAGAGTTGGGAAGACGCAATTTCAGTTGGGAGGCTAAGGTCACTCCAGCTCCATTGCCATGAGCGAAAAATTTATTTTTATAGCATTAAAGTAGATGGTGGGTTTTGTGCTGTTCCATTTCTCTGTGTTGTGGGGTGGGGGGGTCTAGTTTGTTGTTATAGGTAAGATTGTTAGTTCTTGAATGAGTTTAGTGTATTTATCTAACCTCTATTTTTTGGCGAAGCATGCAGCTTTAATAAAGTGGCCTTGTATTACTGCCTTGTGTGCCTGCTAAATGTTTTCAGTGGAGGACTCTGGAGATATATTTATCTTGAAGTAAGAAGTTAATTCTGTCCTATTTGTATCCACTAGCTTTGGGTCTAATTGGAGTTTGTCATTCAAGCGCCATGTGCCTCCCTGCCTGGTTTGGAAATTTTTTGGTTAATGATAGTCCTATTGGGGCATATTCGGACCATGTCATCACTCTGTGTGTGTGAATTTCATATTTTAAAGCTAAAAGTTAGCAAAATTTGGCATGCTCAGATTACAACTTTTATTGTAATCACAGAATCTAAAACCGCTCCACAAAAGTATGTTTGCAGAAAGTACATCCTCTAAGCTATTTAACTAAGAGCATCTAGAAACTTTTCACTTGACCATTTTACCATGAACCCCAGCCAAAATATTAAATTTTTCATGTTTTCCCACACGTTTTATTTTGGGAAAATTCACAATGCATGTATGTTCCACTACTCTAAACAACCCATATTTGTATTCACCTTCAGTTCTTAAGTACAATGATACCCCGATTGTTTACTATCGCCCCTAATCCTACCCTTAGTTATACGCCTAATCCTACTCTTAAACCAATCCTTAATCCAATCTCTAATCCTATACACAATACTACCCATAATCAAACTGCTAATCTTATCCATAATCCTACCCATATCCCTAACCACACCTTTTATCCTACTCTGCTAGTACTTTTAATGAATGCTAGTCTTTGCTGTCATGGACCATCCCATGTTGTGAAGAGAATAAAATCAGGAATAATATTTCAAATAAATAATTTTGAATGAGATATACAATTTTACATTTTTATTCCTCCAAAAGTGTGTATATTACCATATTTGTCATTTCTGCATGTGCACCTTTGTATAATGTGTGTATGAAGACGTGTATATAATATGTTTGTGTGTTTGTACACAATATATGTAGAAATGTTTTGTGGATGGCTTGGTGAATTTCACTACATTGGTGGATACATATAGGCTGTTGGGTATAGAGAGCTAGATTGCAGAGTGCATTGGCAGATATAGGTGACAGAGAGCTGGGTGATGGGTAAAATGAGTTGATAGCTGTGGCTATGTATAGGCATGTGACTGGGTGAGTGAATTTTACTTGAATTTATGTAATTCATTGGGTGACCAGGAATTGTGACTTTGTGGGCTTCTGTATATAACGGTATGAGGAAATGTGATGGTTTGTTACAGGATGCAATACAGATTAAATGTAAGATAGAGAGATATAGTAGGCAATAGACATTGTCAACAAGCTTGTTTGATGGATGACTGCAAAGAAAATCCACAGATATTGTAGAGCGTAAATCTGCCTTCAAATATGAGGTGCCTGGGTGCACTGCATCCATTGCACCTCCTTAGCTCATACCTTATTGTCTAATGACGTCTTGCATCTTAGAGGCAACTAGTCTGCCTGGTCTTCACAGAGCAAAATGACAGATTACACTTTTGTTTGAAAGAAGGATATTATCTAAATCACTGTCCTCAATCATTCCTGGGCCTGATAAGATGATTTATGGCTTGAAGTATAAGACTTATGCATTTTTTCTTACATGAACAAAAACAAAAAATGGACAAGCTCTAAACAATCAGACAAATGATTACTTGAGGCAGAAGGCACTGAAAATGGGAACTCCCTTGCCATTCCTGAATTCCCTCTTTTTCTTGAGTTCTCCTTCAAAACATAAATTAACACTGTTGAGTCATATGATGCACTATTCCAAACCCCATCACAAGACTATTTCTCCTACAATTTTAGTCAAAACCTATTCCCTTCTCTCTTTATATGAAGACTTTTTACCTCCTGCAGCAGTATTTTTCCCCATGTAAAAAATACATGTTAGTGCACAGTGGAGCTATAATCCAGTTACTTACCAGGTTATGTGAATGTAATTATAGTCACATGACCTATGATGTCATTTAACCAGAAATTTAAAAAAAGTTTGCCCTATATAACCTAGTATGCAAGGTACTGCTGTAATTAACTTAAAAAAGGTTATTGTATAGGTGAAACATGCGGTAGATTATTTTACCAATTGTTTTTATTGGCAAAATAAAGTACATTTTTATTGGACTTGGCCATATACTTTTTATTGGTTTTTTTACCATTCTATTTGATTTTATGGTTGATCCTGGTGTCTTCTGGGAATTATCGCACTGCAGACATCAACACATTTGATCCTTGATGTTGACCATACCACCTACATTGATTGCATTGAGTGGCTTGGCTGCTCCAATAAATATGAGTATGGTTCTAAACATTTTTTTTTTTTTAAACAGATAGCAGTTTATTGTATTTATTTTTGTGTTTTGCATTTATGTTCATACTGTTGGAGAAAGTGTAACCAAGAAAGATTCTTAAGGTGAGGATTATAACCCCCTACACTAGAAACATTGGGCTTGGGATGAAAGCTTCCCATTGTGAGTATGTTTTTTTATTTGCTTTAATGCTCACACTATTGCAATCTTTTTTTCTTTGTCGTATATTATTCACCGAACATCATAGAGGCTACTAAAGAAACATATGTATCCATAAATGGGGATTATACAATATTATACTATGCCTATAAGTTATTGAAATCAGAGCTGGTTCTGAAAGTTCTGTAATATGTGAGTGGGGACTGATACACCTTTATGTTATGTGTCTTCCACATATCAAGAAATACGATTCTATTGGTTCTCCTTTCTATTTCTTTTATGTATCTGCGGAAATAGCACTGCCCCCTGACGATTCTATTTTTACATATTACAAGGAGGGAGCTTGAGCCGGTAGCTTTCTCCTTGTGATAAACTGAATGAAAGAACAAACACTGACATTTGGTGTTTGTTCTTCTGAAATTTCTATTCATTCGTCTTTCTGACAAATTAATGAATAGACCAAATTTTTGTCCGAAATTTGGACAATAGCAAATCCCCAAGTGTTTAACTAGGCATGCGCTGGAATGTCACAGCACTATCTAGTATGGGGGGGGGGGGGCTAGGGACATTTGGGAGTGACTAGGGTGGCAATTAAAAATTAGTGGAATTAAAATAAAAAAGGATGCGGCCATGACAGTGCCGCTTTAAACATACAGTGCAACAAAGGAAGTTTGAACATTAGATCTAAGTTTACAGGACGTGTTTAGGAAGGCTGTGCACATTATATGCAGGGAGGAGTGGTTAGGGTTGCATAAACAAAAGTTATTTAATTCCTAAATATAGAATTGAGCAGGGAGACTGCAGGGGATCCATACAGCAAAACAGCTTAATTAAGCTAAAAGTTGCTTCATTGACTATAATGTCCCTTTAAACAATTTCCTCTGACAGTATTTACTGTTAAAAAGCTTATTTTTTATTACATCAGTAGTGTAATGTCTTACAATTTACAGTAATAATACTGTTACAAAATACATGCTTTACCAAAGTACAATCAAGCTCTAGCAGCAAAAGTAATTAATGAACACTGACTACAATTGTTATGCATTGTTCTTTAATTATTCTGTGACTTTTTGCTCCATAGGAATTCTTTGCACAAACATTTCTTATGCATACTGACTACATAGGCAGCCTCTGATAAACAAGAGTACAAATTACTGCTACATTACAAGACACGGCGTAACTGATGAAGCTGGTCACAAGCAAATAAATTTCTATTTAAACAATTTCTCATTATAAGAAGGTTTAGCAACCCAAACTCCAAAATAAATTATGTGACTTTTAAAAGATCTACATAAGTAAGCATCACCATAATAAAGAAACATGATAGTGGCAAAATATAATTTTCTCAAGACATCAAGTAGTCCTAAATCAGTTGTTCACTTGTCTCAAAAGAACATGTTTAACAATCTGTAAATTATTTCCTTGCCCAAAGCATATGCTCATATTAATCATAAATAACATTTCAGCAGTTAGAAAAAAAAATATGCACTAATGATCTTAGTATTCGAAGAAGTATCAAGTGGAGGTAAAATAACTGATATTAAGCACTGCAGCGCTAACAAGGTTAAAATTATACACTTTTTTAGACCAGTGGCAGAACCATGAAAATGAGGGTCCTGGTGTAAAATAAATTGTCCCCTCCTCCCCACCAATAGATTGACCTCTGTGGTGTGTTTTTATATAGTGTCTGAGTTTTTAAATGCAGGGCCATTTTTGTGTATAGGGTTAACATTTGAATCCAGTAGTGTGTTTGTAGTGTGGGAATTTGAACGAAGGGGAGTTTTTGTATGTAGTGTTTGTGTTTGAATCAAGGGGTGTGTTTTGAAATTTTGGTAATTGCATGCTGTTGGATGTATAAAATTTATATTTTCATAAAAAACCCTTACTCATACGGAAGTGCATAGAGGAACTTAAGCCAGGAGAAGGAACACCAACTGTAGACTTTAATGGGGACTACTGTAGATAACTCACTTGGAAGCCTAACATTATTGAATCATTTCGGAAGCTTATTAAATTGAGGCCTAAATAAGTAAATTTAGGAAATATACAATTCCCGGGGCACCCGCTCACTAAAAAGTAGCATTGAAGCTGTTAGTGAGTGAGTGTACTGGGTTTTGTATGTTAAATCAAGTGGTCCCAGCAGCACCCTTATAATGTATACATGTTTACGTAGCCTTTCTTGTTTCATTCAATTTAGGAAAATGAATAGAAGAAATGGCTTTTCATAACCACTGACAGATCCCAGCATGACAGTATTTCAACCAGAAAGGAAACAAAAACAGAAAGGTCAACATATTGCAGTTGATTTTTTTTCCAGCCAAGTAGCATCCATCATGGCATAAATACAACTTTATTGACAAATCAGTGGAATAGAAAGAAAGTTAGATAATAGTTAGTCAATTATGTATGATGCTTAGTTTCTTTTAGTTCCACCAACCAGTGACGGATCCAAAGCCTGATCTCGGGAGGGGCACTTGTAGATTATTTAAAGAAATAATCCAGACACAATAACCACTACAGCTCAGTGTAGTAGTTATGGTGTCAATAGTGCTGGGACCCCCTCCCAGAGTAAGTAGACAAACCGTTTAAGAACAGTTTGACAACTTACCTGAGGTCTGCTGGGAAATGGGGCAGTAGTAGGGCATAGGATCAGTGGTGTGTGTGAGTGGTGCAATGTGTAAGGGGTGCAGTGTGTGTGTGTGAAGGTTGTAGTGTTACGCTACTTGGGTGATTTGGCTTGGAACTCAATTGCAGCTTGTAAACTCCCTAATTACAATAGTGAAGAAATAGAGAATCTTTAAAAGTATCAATACTGTAGCTTTAAGAAAAAAAGAGAATCACTGGCAACGTTATTCAACCGAAGTTTTAATAAGTGTTAAACTTAAATGAATTGCATTTAGGCAATAATCCAATAAGAAGAAGTGCAAGTAATCAACAACACAAAGTTCATTATTAAGTATTTCCTTAGAGATGCATTAAGTAACATTCTTTAGGTAAATGAGAATAATCTTCAACAGTAACTTTAAGCAAGTAGCTAAGAATATTTGCAAAGCAAGAACAGTTCTTAGTAAATAAGCATGATGGGAGTTGTCCTCCATATAATTAGTAGCTTGAAGCATTGAGTGTCTTTGCAAAGCAAGAAACAGTTCATAGTGAATAAACATGATGGGAGTTGTCCTCCATATAATTTGTAGTTTGCAGCCATGAAGATTTGAGTAAGGAAGCATTAGTTCATTAATAAATGATATTGTAGACAAATAGCTGAAAGATATACTTAAGGTTAATATGTGTAGTCCTCCAATAGTTCAGAGATATGGTCCACTTCTAAAGTAGCAAAGTATCCGTTCTCAAGCAATCTTTTATGGCATGCAGCAATCCTTGCATTGGCTCAAAGGCTGAGCTTGTGGAGAGGTAAGTCTGGTGGAAGTAGCTGAGCCTGTGGAGCTCGCAGAGGCAACTCACACACAATCACTAAGCACCCTCTCTCTGGCCCAGTCTCCCTAAATACCGTCAGAGCTGTGTCAGAAGGGGGCGGGGTCCGGCTCCTCACAGCTGAGTGCCGAACCCGGAAGTGTTACTCCATGACATGTAATGTGTGTGAGGGCGGCAGTTTATGTCAGGGATGCAGTGTATGTGTGGGACAGTATGTGTGTGTAACAGTTGTAACAGTTGCAGTGTGTGTGTGTGAGTATTGCAGTGTATGTGTGAGTGTGGGCAATGTGTGTGTATAGGGTGGCAGTGTATGGGGGCAGTGTGTGTGTATGGGGAGCAGTGTGTGTGTATCGGGTAGTGTATGTGTGTAGAGTGTGTGTGTATGGGGGCAGTGTGTGTGCATGGGGAGCAGTATGTGTGTATGGGGGTAGTGTGTGTGTATGGGGGGCAGTATGGGAAGGGTGTGTGTGCAATGGTGTGTGTGTGCGGGGCAGTATGTGTATGGGGGCAGTGTGTGTGCATGAGCATGTGGGGTGTGTATGGGGGGCAGTATGTGTGGGGGCAGTGTGTGTGTATGGGGGCAGTATGTGTGTATGGGGAACAATATGTATGGGGCATGTGTGTATGGGGCAGTATGTGTGTATGGGGGGCAGTGTGTGTGTATGGGGCATCAGTGTATGGGGCAGTGTGTGTGTATGGGGGCAAAATGTGTGCATTGGGGGCAGTGTGCATGTATTGGGCGCAGTGCAAATGTGTGTGTATGGGGGCAGTGTGTGTGTATGGGGGCATGTGTGTATGGGGCAGTGTGTGTGTGTATACAATATGGGGTAGCAGTGTGTGTGTGAGGGCAGTGTGTGTGTATGGGGTGCAGTGTGTGTTAGGCGTGTGTGTGTGTGTATGGGGGGTGTGCATGTGTGTGTGTGGGTGTGGTATGGGGGCAGTGTGTGTATGGGGCAGCAGTGTGTGTATGGGGGCGGTGTGTGTATGTGGTGAGTATTGGGCAGTGTGTGTATGGGGTATGTGTGGGGGGTGTGTAGAGTGTGTGTATGGGGGCAGTGTGTGTATGGGTGTATTGGGGGCAGTGTGTGTGTGTAGAGTGTGTGTGTGTATTGGGGGCAGTGTGTGTGTATGGGGGGCAGTGTGTGTGTATGGAGGCAGTGTGTGTGTATGGGGGGCAGTGTGTGTGTGTAGAGTGTGTGTGTGTGATAAGGGTAGGGGGGCTTTTTTATAATAAATATATATATTTTAATCTTATTAAAATATATATTCTATGTCCCCCCTACCTTTTTTTATTTTATCAATAAAGTTGTAGTTTTTTTTCTACATCTCTCCTTGATCTACCTCTTATTCCTGCTTATATCCTTTGGTGGGGATCATACCACCACAAGCTTTCACTACCAGAGCAAGTTTAGTGCTCTGGAAACTGTAAGTAGGGTACTTACCCTTTGTTTATATATACCATTTTCAGTATATACTACACTATTTGATTTTATTTGTGTTTTTTTATTCTATGCACGCTTGTGGAGCTTTGGAAGCCACATCTCATCACTATTCCTATATCCTAAGATGGGGGTCATACCGTCCAGGCGCTATACAGCAGAGCTCTTAGCAGCTCTGGAAAGTGTGAGTTAGTCTTTCTACTGGTTTTCCATATATATTTTACACTATAATGGTCTTATATTGATATACTGCACTATTATTGTCTCTATTTTGTATCTTTTTAAGGTCTATACCTACTATTATATTGTTGGAATACCCTGTATGTAAGTATACATCTTCTTTCTTATTTAATTATCCTCTATTCTCCTGTGGCGCGGTTCACCACTCTGTTATTGCACTTTCTGGTTAATAGCAGGTATTGGAAAGTCCTGCTGGTTTACTGCTGCCGGTCACTTAGATATTTTAGAGAGCGCCTACACCTGTTTTTTCTATCTTTATTTAAAATAATGTTTATACTAAATATAAAAGTCAATATATGCATGCTGACAATTACCAAAGTGATGATTACTAATTGTCTTCTATCATCAGCATAAAGAAGTCAAGTAACATGTTATTCTCAAAGCATTTACAGATTCAGGCAGATTTAACTTTATCAATGCTATCTGCAAAATGTTTGGTTAAGTAAGTATTTAAGACACGTGATTTAATACAGTTTATGTGACGTTTATGCTAGTTTTCGTTCTTTTTTAAAGTAACTGATTTTTCATATTTTACATATAAATATTATTTGATACACATATACAGGTTTCCACGTTTACAATACTGTCATAGAGATTTTGACAAAGAAAATTGAAATTATATTGAAATTGAAATCATACACTTGATTTAGTGTATGTTTAATACTTTAATATTTTCTGATGTTGCTCCAAAATAAGTGAAACAACTCAATTTGAAATGATTGCCAATTGTGCAACGTAATTGGAAAATGCATTCTTTACTCCATGGCAATTAGATTTCTATTTTTATCAACAATCTGTTGCCACACCTATTAATTAGATTATTTAAAATTTTCGTTTACCAAAAAAATGTCAGGCAATTTTTAGTAAATACTTACATTGGTCTTGCTTTTGTAATCTTTCCAAATTATTTAATCCTTTTAGAAAAGAAATCCAAATGATATAACAGAAGTCACCACTAAAGTCTATGGGACATTTTGTAAATACATTAATTTGAATGTTTTTATAACACTATTAAATCATTTGGAATGATTATCGCCTCGAGGCCATAATCTGATAATACAACCTCATTGAGCAGAACATCCCACATTTTTTATTGTTCTTAATGTAAATAAGTATTTTCTGTTATTTAGGTGAAGACCCTTTCTTAAGTTTAATGGATGATTTTTTGGTCTGTTGTATATTTCAACTAATGACTAACTGTATGTCCCTGAAGATCTTTGTATAGTGTTATAATACCCCTTATGAGATGTATTTTTTCAAAAGAAAATAAATCAATTTTTGCTTCACAACTAAATTGCTTACACTTGAGTTCCCTCTGATCCCTCCCTCCCTCTTGCCCCCACCTGCACTGCAAGGGTTAAAAAAAAACCCCACTTTTAACACTTACCCTATTCCATTGACCATGTTCCTTCCCCATAGGAAAGCATTGTTGCAACACATTCCTATGGAAATGTTACTGATGCGGGATGTCCTCATGCAGATCTTGAGGATGTCTAGTGTCAGGTGATCAAAAGTCTCTCAAGAGGCAGGAAATGCCTATATGGCTGCCTCATTGACCGCCACTATAGGCAGTGTTAGTCCTGCAATGTAATCATTACAGTTTTTCTAAATGAGTTGAACAGGTCTGGGTGCCTGTAGTGTCATTTTAACTTAGTAGCCTACCACTGGACAAATTTTAAAATATCTTTTTTTTCAAAAACTACACCACATTTTCAAGGTGGTATTTTAGAGAATTAGGATAGTGTAATGGTTGCGAGATTTAGCAGCGATTAAATCGTTGGATACCTTGGCCACAGCTGTTTCAACAGAGTGACGAACGCGGAATCCAGACTGAAGTGGGTCAAGCAGAGAGTTGGATTCGAGGAAGTTAACCCCTTAAGGACAGCCGGCGTCCTTTAAACTTACCTGCTCACAACCTTTCCCCCACCAGTGGTTGCGGTCCTGGGGACTCCCTGACATACCATGCAATCTTTTTTCAGCTGATCTTGAGGTACCTGTAACTATCGAAAACATCATAAAACCTGTACATCTGGAGTATTGTTGTACTTGGGAGACTTTGCTGAACATAAATATTAGTGTTTCAAACCAGTAAAAGGTAACATAGTGGTGCAGTTTTTTTGCATTTATTACACACAAATGATAATTTCACTAACAATATCATCATTGTGAGATGTTTTACTGTTTTGAAACACTAATATTTGTGTTCAGTGAAGTCTCCCAAGTAAAACAATACCCAAAATGTACAGGTTTTATGGTGTTTTCGAAAGTTATAGGGTCAAATATAAGGCCTGCTATATGGAAGCCCAGGAATGAGAATTACCCCCATGATGGCATAACATTTGCAAAAGTAGACAACCCAATGTATTGCAAATGGTGTATGTCCAGTCTTTTTTAGTAGCCCCTTAGTCACAAACACTGGCCAAAGTTAGCACTGATATTTATTAATATATTATTTGTATAAACTGAAAGAGGGAACATGCTATATTTGACCATGTTACTTTCAAAAACACCATAAAATCTGTACTTAATTGGTACTGTTGTACTGGTGAGATCCTGCTGAATAAAATTGTGCATTTGATTACAGTAAAAGCTAACAGTAGTATGACATTCACAGTTAAAATGCCATGCAATTTCTTAATTTCTCACACTATTTGAGGTTGTATTCATATTAAATTATTTTTTTATTATATGGAAATATTTGATGTAAAATTAAAGCCTTGTTTCTCCTAAACCAAAATCATATATAGTAAGTGTGGGTGCACTTAATATGAAAGAGATAACTTATGGTTCAACAGACATATTGTCAAATTCCGTTTTTTTTTTAATTTTCTTTTTATCAGAATGTGTACAATTGCCTCTGTCCTTAAGGGGTTTAGATATTGTGATTTCTTTGCCTATTTTTTTTCAAAGATACTCAAGGAAAATCAAAATGTGTATCTGTCTTATACAATAATTGTTTTTTCTACCTTCAATGTAAAAAAAGTAAAAAACACTTAAGATAAATGTTATCTGTATTGGACAAGTAACAAGGGCCCCCTGTAGATTTTCTTTTGGAGTAGTTGGAAATATCACTTACTTACAATTACTTTTGATTTGAAAATTCTTTTCACTTACAGATATATCTCAAAAACAATGCGTTCAATGCAAATGAGTGTAAAATATTTATCCACTTGCTTGTGACTAATACAAAGACAGACACACATTTTAAATGGAAACCACAGAAAAGGAGAACAACAAGGCATGAAACATTTAGTTATAAATATTAGTTGCAATCTTTGATTTATGTCTATACAATCTTAAGTATATTCAGTTAATAAATATTATTTAATAACTCAGATAATATTTAAAGTTACCTATAAAATAATAGCATTAATGTTGATTTACATCATACTTAATATCATGCATTTGGCCTACACATTTTATTATGATATACTATGCATGAACATTAGTGTTATCAATTAGTTCTTAAAGCTCCACAGAGTAAAACTGCAAACAAGTCAAATAACCAGATTAGAAAATAGAAAATTGTCCATCTTCCACAAAAGATAATCTATAAAAAAATATGATTAGAGACAGCTTGATGAAAATATATGAAGTGAGAGCAAGGGTTATATAATACTAAATAAGTCAGAAAAAGTCCCAAAATGTAACCTCACTCTTAGCTTAGGATGTGGAGTACTGATATATACGTTGGGCTAAGAGGTCCCCAACCTGGCTTAATTACAATGAAGTTCCATCCTAATAGAGATTAGATAACTCCCAGCCTGATTGCTTAAGTTATGCATCAACAGCCTAACTCAGAAAAGTTCCAGAGGAATGCTCTCTCCCTTAGGCAATGAAAAGTCAGTTTGCCAGAAGAAAGGTTAGTCTGTCTGGGTCAAGAAAAGTGAGGAATGCCAATTTTATCTTTAATTAATGTTTCCATAAAATAATACTGTAAATTACATCCATGTTCTACCACAGGGATAGGCAACCTTTGGTACTCGAGATGTTTTGGACTACACCTTCCATGATGCTTTGCCAGCATTATGGATATAAGAGCATTGTGGGAGATGTAGTCCACAACATCTAAAGTGCCAAATGTCGTCTACCCCTGTTCTACCATTTTCTAAATATATTCTGTATTGGCATGCCTATTTTTCCATTCTGTGTTTCATTTGCTTAGTTGCTTATGACTGAAATAAAACCATTATTTTAGATGTTCATAAATGATCATGCCATGACATTTGCTCTAATTTCTTAAATAGACCAATTTATTGAGGCATGGGTGATAAAGAATGGTATGATTGCAAATATAAAATGTTACATCTAAAATAATGCTAGGAGTTGAAGTCTCTGACCAATGAAAAGCTGATAAGATAATCTACTCATAGATAGATAGTAGACCTGGCTGCAGCCAAAATCCATGCTGAAGGCCATGGCTGCCTCTTCCAGCCATTTGTTAGATAACTCCTTCAATCAGTACCCTTGTGGGATTGCTATATTTAAGGGTATCAAATTAGGGAGCTGTTTAGTAGATAGCTTCAGTTTAAAATCTTTATGTAGTCCCATAAAAATGTGGGAGCTATCTCTTAAATACAGAAAGATCAAAATTACAAACAGACCTTCCTTTTCATAATTTTGGACTTTTGAATAACTATACTAATACTAAGTAAAAAAGTACTATTAGTAAAAAAGGGAGATAAATCCCCCCCCATCCCCCCTCCTGTTGCTACTCCCTGTGTTGCAGGTAGGGGCATGTCAGTTGTTGCTTGCTGTCATATTAAAGACTAGCAACTCGCCTGCTATTGTGCACATGGCACAGGTCTGCAATGTCCCCATACAATGTCCCCTAAAAAAAGAATTAACTGGAGCGGATATAGTGTCCCTCCATGCCTACAAGTTAGGGCTATTTAACTAAATGAGGGACCTAATGTCTTACTCGAACTCCAACCTATATGTGTTAAAAAAACAAAACAACTAAATGGGTTGCATAGTATCCCCACAAGTACCACTCATTGGTGGTGGATAGGTGCCATAACAAATAACGACTAATTGACTAACACTGGCAGAGGGTGAGAGACTTAATTATAATTGGGGACCTATTGTCCCCCCAGCACCCTCACATTGGCGGCGGGTGTGGGCCCTAAATTATAATGGGAGTGGACCTATTGCCCCTCCTATCTCCCACCCACCCATTAGTGGCATGTGAGGCCTTTCTGGGGAGTTGTTTTGCTTGTTTTTTCTCTAATATATGAAGACTTCAGACTCAGACAGATCACAATATCACTTTTTTTTAAACTGACGGACAGACTAATTGTGGACTGTTATTATTTTTTCTTTTTCTCTATTTTTTTATCAGCCTCTGTCCTTAAGGGTAACAAATATTGATCTCTTTTGTTTCACTTTTTTGTTTCTTACAATATTGTAAATAATTGGCTGTGAATCTCACTATTGGATTGTTTTAGATATATTACTATTATTATTATTATTTGGTGATTTATATAACTGCTGACACACAGTGCAATTGAGTACCACATTGAGAGGAAGAACTTATCTCAGTAAAAAAAAAGACTTACAACCTAATAAAGCTGTTTAGTAAATAATAAGTTCCTCATTTGCTTGACGCCTGTGCCATTGATGATTATTGTGCTTATAACAACAGGGGGGTTTTGTTGTTGTACTTGCAATCAGTTTAAATCTGAGAATATTTAATTACGGAAGCATTTTATAAAAACAAGCAGTTTAGTTCTACATTTAAAGAAGCTGCATGTTTGTCCAACCATCACAGTCGATACGATGGTCACAAAAAAACCCTCAAGAAAGCGAAAACGCTACTAAACTGGAAAAGAAGTGACAAAAACAAATGAAGAGACTCTCGTCCTCTCTATGAGGAAATAGGGTAGATTTAATGTAATAAATAAGAGCAGCAACAATTCAACCTGCTAAGAGGTCTTTGTCAAGCTTGACATAGACTTCTTAGCAGATTGAAACTTTGTTGCTCTTTATTGTTCCATTAAATCTGCCTGGGGCTTGAACACTTTGAGTGCCTGAAGATTTCGAAAATAAAAAATGTGATCTGGAGGATAGACCTTGAAGATCCAATTTAATATTGTGATCAAATTCCTCCTGAAAAATTAAAATAATCTTTACTAGAACTTTTTGGCAACTTGGATCTCCCAAAGGGTAGCCATGAAGTTAAATTTGAGAAATGACAAAGAATTACTTAGAATAGAAATCTGATATCTACGTATAGAATATACAGTAATTAGAGGGAGTAAGACCATATATAGAAAGCTCTAAAAACTGGAAAAATGTAGTGATTCGCTAGAAACATCATAAATAGAGTGCTTAGTACTATCAAATATTAGCAGGTATCCAGGTGCTAATTAAAAGAATGAGTAGTATTAAAAAAAAAAAAAATTATTGCAAAGTGGATAAATATGATTAAAACATAATTAAAACATATAAATTGATATCTTAAGTGTCTAGTACTAAAAATAACTGTAGGGCATGGGTGTCATTAACTCTGGAAAATGGAGCATCCCAGGGTAAATACCACCTCTTGCCAATTGCTATACTTTCAAATATGGTGAAAGATACAATAGCCAAATGTTATAAATTACTTTTATCATGCAAGTATAATACTTGCTAAAATCAAGTAAAACCAGTACTATCCACTGGTTGTTGTATGCAATATAGAAATATCGCTGAAAATCAACTGAGAGTATAAAAGATCAAATTTAGAATTAAAGATGAGTCCAGAGATACAATACCAGTCTATTAAAGGTGCATAATACAAAATAACCTTGTTCTCAGGCAAGGATGGATGTAGATGTTACTTGCGATATTAACATCCAAATTCTGATCGCCAGTGAGGACGGTGTGCGTACCACAGTGCGTTCCACCTCGAGCCTCACTTTGGGGGAACAGCGCTGCTTGTCAGAAGATGTTGTTGGAATGCCTGGGATCCAAGGTGATGTATCCAATCTTTACGCTGATACCTTGGCTGGATGTGACTCGATAGACTTGCTGTATACTGTCTGACGCGTTTCGTAGGGAACAGCCCTACTTCCTCAGAGACGTGTAAGATAACATCCATACGGGAATGTTTAAATACCCCTCAGTTGTTCAGTTTTCTCATTAATGCTCATGCACAATAAATCATATTGAGTGAGAACGTCTTTGATGATTTTGTGTTGCAGGTCAATAGAAAGTAGAATTGATACAAATTGATACCATACAAATTAACAAAATATAAATCTTTACAGAAAATTAATATAAGAAATTGATACAATCAAGGACTTAATGTTATAAAAAACTTTTCTATAATAATTTTTTTTTCATAAAATATCTAACTATTGTCATTATTTCAAGACACTGTCACTTGTTATTATAAAAGCATGTAAAAAATGGTAACGGAAAATATTCAAATATACTCAAAAATTATTTTTCATGTATATATATATATATATATATATATATTAGTTCTTCCCTTGTGGCCCTCTCATTGAAATAAGATTGGAAAATCATGCCGGTATTGCATCACAACTCCGTATGATCTGCAACTACGTTATATTTCGTTAATCTGTTCATTCTGCAGACTCAATTACATGACAAATCTATTAATATAATAATATAAAATATGAGTAAGAATGTCAAATATATATAGATAGAGAGTTGTTATTATATTTGAGAAATCGTGATTCTTAAAGCATAGTTATACAATCCCCTTGTTCTTAATTGGGACATAATTACAATAAGAGAGATACAGATACAAAATATATAATATTCAAACTTGAAGATGCATGGACTATATCCAATTTTCTGAAATGAGACAAAGGTGTTAGTTAACCGTTTACTTGATGGAACATAATAGAGAAATACTTCAAACATTAATACTAACTTATCACTATATGATAATTAGTTGAATCAACACGGATTTTGTATCAAAAGGTCTCTTATCACTATTAGTGCAGGATACTAATGTCTGCTGAATAAAATATAATATACATATAAATAAGTAAATAAATAAATAGGTATCTAGTATGAAAATTATGAAGACAAATTGCATACAGTATAACCACGTACTATTAAGATAGAAGGGAAGTTGATGAAAAAATTACATAAGAAAATAAATTAATTGTCTTAGTAATAGAAAAAAAGAAAAGGAAAAATGATCCATAAGAGATATCTATCGTAGACCTATATTGTCTATTTGATAAAAATATGCTGCCTGAAAGCTAGAAATAACAGCAGTATAAGAAGAAATGTGATATAAATAATGTGAATGTATAAAACAATTAAGGAATTAGAGTCTACCATATTGCATGGATAAACGGTTACATAAAATTCAAAAGGGAGATATCCAGAATGAAAGATAGATAACTTAATGAGATAAAATCCGTACTCGGATAGGGGTATATATTGAAGATGAGAACTATCTTAGTGCTAGAAGCCCCATAATGATCTACATATATCTAAAAAACTTAAAGAAGACCTAATCTACAGAGACTAGAAAAAGAAGCAAGGGAAAATGAGTGCTATAAAAATGCATTTAGCTTGAAATCAACATTGAGGCCATTGGGGACTAGGGTATTGAGGGAAAATAACCATTTAGCCTCAGTTTGGTCAAGATTAGTGCCTATACTTCCTCCCTTCCAATGCACATTCATTTTCTCTATAGATAAAAGGTTAGTCCTGTTGGATCAGCTCCATGCATTTCTTTAAAGTGTTTTGAAAGATTGTGGGTCATCAGGCCTTTCTTAATGTTTTGAATGTGTTCTGCAATTCTAGTTTTCAGGGGTCTTTTGGTTCGTCCAACATACTGTTTCTGGCATGGGCATGTGAAGAGGTATATCACTCCCGAAGTGTTGCAGTTTTATTCTAATCTTGTATTCTTTCGAATCGTTGAGTGATGTGAATTTGGTGTAGATTATTTCTGCTGTAGGATTATTTCTGCATCCTAAACACTTTTGACATCTTGAGAAGCCCCTCGTATTTCCTTTTCCCCTCTAGCATTTTCAAATTTAATGGTGGGAGCTAGCATTAACTTTAAATTTGGTGCTCTCGTAAAAATGATCTGTGGTTTTTCTTCAATAATTTGGGCTAAAGTTGGATCACTTCTCAATATCCCCCAATGCTTCCTGAGTATTTTCTGTATGGTCTGTGACTGATTACCATATTTGGTAATGAATGCCGGAGTGTTGTTGAATGATTGTGTTAGCCTAGTTCTCCAGTGCTTTCTCCAGTGCTTCTTCTAGGAGCGTTGCAAGGTATCCATTCAGAATGAACCTCTTCTTCATCTCCTCCATCTGCTCTCTCCATGTTTCAGATTTGGAACAGTTACGTCTAATTCTTCTAAATTGGTTTTGAGGTATGTTCTTTAACCATACAGGTCTATGATGACTATTGAAGGGGATGAAGCTGTTGCAATCCACATTCTTTTTAAAGGTCTTTGTGTGCAATACATTATCTTCTATATATGTTCAGGTCTAAACATTCAATTTTCTCTTTGGATTGTGCAAAAGTAAAATTGAGGTGGTACGGATTGTTATTCAGGTAGATTTTAAATTCCTCTAGAGATTCTTGGTTGCCTTTCCATATAAAAAAAACAGTCATCAATATATCTCCGTCACAGGAACAGTTTTGCGCCAAATGGGCAGTGGTCCCATATAAACTCATCTTCCCACTTGCCCATAAAAAGATTAGCGTAAATTGCGCAAAACGTGTTCCCTGTCTGTAGATAAAAGTGACCTTCAAGTAGTTAGGAGTTAAAATGAATGCTATACATTGAACTAAAAAAATCAATCTGGTCATTTTTTAAAACAGAGTACACTGCCAAGAGTATTGGATAGCTTCACAACCCTGCAGGTGCTCAATGACAGTGTACAGTGAAGTCACATCCGCTGTGACTAAAAACATGTCTTCTTCCCATTTAAAATCTGACAGCTGGTTGAGAATTTGGATAGAATCTTTGAGATATGATTTGAGACACACAACTAGACCTTGTAGATAATGCTCAACATATTCCGACAAGTTGGCTGTGAGGGACCCAATACCGGAAATAATTGGTCTTCCAGGTGGTTTCTGTAATTTCTTATGTATTTTGGGTAGGTGGTAAAACACCGGTACCCTTGGGAATCTCACATATTTAAATTCTCTTTCATTGATAATTCCCCTTTCTTTACCATATTCTAGTAATCCTCTCATTCTTTCCATAAATTGTAAAGTTGGGTCCTTTTCTAACATCTGATAGGTGGAAGTGTCTCCTAATAATCTCAGATTCTCTTCAACGCAGTCTTTAGTGTCGAGGATGACTACCCCACCTCCCTTATCTGCTGGCTTGATGGTAATGTCTTCTGACTCCATCAGTTCTTTTTTTTTAATTCAATGTTTTTATTGACAAGATTTTCAAGGGAATAGGATGGGGTATAGAAGTAAAAAAGGGGAGGGATGGGGTAGGGGTATCAAAGTTAACAATGATGCTGCCTAGTGTGCGATACAGCTTGATATTGCACAATTAATACATAGTACACAATACATAATATATGATATGATACATGGGATACATTATACACGAGTCCTTACCCATTTACTTGACAATTGATGTACATTGTATAGTACGTGTGACATAACTCATCCTACATCTCATTGCTATGCATGTTTGGGTTTCTTTTACATGTGTCTAGCGTCATGTAACAGTTGAATATGATCTCATCTTGTTCTAGTGCTGTGCCCGGTTCTTACATAGTTACATACAATGATGCTGCCTAGTGTGCGATACAGCTTGATATTGCACAATTAATACATAGTACACAATACATAATATATGATATGATACATGGGATACATTATACACGAGTCCTTACCCATTTACTTGACAATTGATGTACATTGTATAGTACGTGTGACATAACTCATCCTACATCTCATTGCTATGCATGTTTGTGTTTCTTTTACATGTGTCTAGCGTCATGTAACAGTTGAATATGATCTCATCTTGTTCTAGTGCTGTGCCCGGTTCTTACATAGTTTCTGGGGGTGTTGGGCCTTTTGGAGTTCTGCCTTGGTCGGGTGAGGGGGGGGGGCATTTGGTAGATGTTTGTCCCAGTATGTTACCCCTGGTGTCCATGAGGTTAGGAGATTTGTCCTGTGTGCTGCTGTGCAAGTAGATAAGCGTTCGTGGGTATAGTATTGATTTATTTTTGCCAGTAGGTTGGGTTTGGAGGGGTACTGTGGTAGTTTCCAATGGTTTGCTATGAGATTTCTCACTGCTAGTGCTATGATTGCCATGACGCTTTTTACGTGCTTTGGCGTGGGTTTGGGGTACAGTAAAAATAGACCTATGTGCATATCAAGGGGTGGTATGGTGATGCCAATGGCTTGCAGTATATTTTGTGCGTCTTTCCATAGCGGGCGTATGTGTGGACACGTCCACCAAATGTGAGTCATCGTGCCACTGTCTATCCCGCACCTCCAGCAATGAGGGGAGACCGTTTTATATATTTTGTGGAGCCTCTGGGGTGTGAGGTACCACCTGTATACTAGTTTTTTGTGTGCTTCAACGTGGGAGTAGCATCTTGTGAGCCCCTTAAGTGCATTCAGAGAAGCTAGGATTTCTGTATCGGATGTCAATAGATCGCATTCTGACAGCCACTGTGTCACAAATGTTGGGGGTTGAGGTGGTGCTAATCGTAGAAGAGTTTTGTAACAGGAGGTAAGGGATTTGGGTTTGGTTGGGGCCTGCCAGCATCTACCGTATAGAGCTTCTAGGTCTGGTAAGTCAGAATTATCGGCTATAGGATTGTGTGCGACATGAGAAGGAATGATGCTTTTGAGTTGCATGTAGAGAAACACGGAAGAGTTAGGCAGGTGGAATTCTGTTTGTAGGTCTGGTAAGGGTTTGATGAGATTTAGGTGGAGGACTTGGTCGAGCGTGTTTATCCCCTGTTTGGCCCACGAGATCAGTGAGAGCCAGGGTGAGATCACTTTTAGGGCTGTCAGTAGGGAGCGTGGGTGGAATTTGTAGGTGGCATTTTGCTTGTGGCGTGTTGTGTCCCAGTGATGTAGGGTTAGTATGGTAGTGGGGAGGAGTGTTTTGTATTTGGGTCGTAGTGTCTTTGGCATCCAGAGTACATTTATTAACGATATGCTGGTGAGTTGGGCCATTTCCATGTCAACCCATTGGTATACCCCCCTCGGAGTGTGTAGTTTCACTGCCGCCTCTAAGTTGGCTGCTTTGTAATAGGTGTATATATCTGGCAAGCCAACTCCTCTATCCACTTGGTGATTTTGGAGGAAGCGTTGGGAGATTCTGGGCTTGCGGGTGTCCCATATGTAGGAGGACAGCACTTTTTGGAGTGATTTAAAAAACGTTAGTGGGACCCGTATATGCAGGAGGCGGAAAACGTACAATAGTTTAGGGATGAGGACCATTTTGACAGTGTTGATTCTGCCTAGCCATGATAGTTTAACTGGTTTCCAGAGTTGGCACTCTGATTTGCAAAGGTTTAGGAGTGGTTTATAGTTGTATTGGAATAATTGGTCAGTTGTGGGTGCAATTTTAACCCAGAGATAGGCGATTGTAATATGACCTCCAGTCGAAATCATATTTGCTTGTGAGTGTTTGAACAAAATCTTTAGGGAGACCTACAGGTAGTGCTTGTGTTTTTGTTTGGTTTAGTTTATAGTATGTTAGGTTGCCGTATTTTTCTAAGATTTGTATCAGGGTGGGTAGTGATGAGGGCACGTCTCTCAATGTCAAGAGAATGTCGTCTGCAAACATGGATAGTTTATGATCAGACCCGCCTATTCTAATCCATTTGATTTCAGGTTGGCGTCTAATTATGTGTGCTAGCGGTTCTTGAGAGAGGATGAAGAGTAATGGGGATAAGGGGCACCCCTGTCTAGTGCCATTGGTTATATTGAACGGGGTGGAGAGGAAGCCTGTGTTAGAGACTTGTGCTGTTGGGGTATTGTATAGGGCCATAATACCAGAAATTATTGGTGTCATAAAGCAGAACGTCCTTAAGACTTGTTGCATATAATCCCAATTGAGCCTGTCAAAAGCTTTCTCCGCATTGAGTGCTAAGAGAAGGCCCTGTCCTTTGGTGTTGTGATAAAATGTTCAGGATTTTCCTAGTGTTATCTGAGCCCTGTCTTGTTTTGACAAAGCCTGATTGGTCATTATGTATTAATGTGGGGAGAATATCAGACATCCTGTTAGCTAGGAGTTTCGCATATAGTTTGACATCTATGTTCAGTAGAGAGATTGGTCTAAAATTCTGGCATTGTGTTTGGGGTTTGCCTGGTTTTGGAAGAGTGGAGATGTGGGCTTTTAGCATTTCTGGGGGTAAGGCTCCCTGCGAATAGCAGTGATTAAAGAGTGTGGATAAGTGTGGAGATAGAATGGTGGAGAAGGAGAAAGTTGGTGTAGCTGTCTGGGCCTGGTGCTTTATGTTTGGGAAGTTGCCTGATTGTTGTTTCTAGTTCTTGGGTGGTGAATGGTGCGGTGAGGGAGCTTATAGCTTCCTGGGAGAGCTTGGGTAGGTCAGTTTGTGTTAAAAAGTCGAGAATGTCCTGTATAGATGGTTGAGTGATTGTGGGGTCTTCTTTGAGGTTATAGAGTTTGCTGTAGTAAGCAGCAAATGTGTCGACTATGTTTTGCGGGTTTGTGAGTTTCTGTTTTGTAGCTGTGGTTATATAAGCTATTCTTGAGTGGACCGTGCGCGCTTTGAGTCTTACTGCTAATAGAGCTCCTGCTCTGTTCCCTTGTGTAAAGAAATTGTGTTTATATCGTTGAAGCGTGTGGGTAGTTTTGGCTTGTTCTAGGTCCTTGAGTTTGGTTTGTAGTATGGACAACTCATGTCGTAATGTTTGTGTGGGGTTTGTCTTGTTTTTGTGTGTGAGGTCAGTGATTTTGGTAATTAGAGTGGTGTATTCTTTGAGTCTTTGTTTTTTAGCGTGGCTTCCCGCCTTAATCAGAAGGCCTCTTATTACTGTCTTGTGTGCCAGCCAGACGGTAGTCACGTTGACGTCAGGGGTTAAGTTTGTTTTGAAGTATTCAGTAAGGTCGACTTTTAGTTGGTTTACAATGTTAGGGTTTTGTAATAGGGAATCGTTCAGTCTCCATGTTCCCTTGCCTACAGTGGGGCCCTTTTCTGTGATGGTTAGAATTATTGGAGCATAGTCTGACCAAGTCACAAGACCTATATTTGTTGTCTGGACTGCCTGCATTAGTGTGGTTGGGATTAAGAATCTGTCGATTCTAGTGTATGCGTTGTGTGCTAAGGAGTGAAAGGTGTAATCTCTCTCTAGGGGATGGTGGACTCTCCAGGGATAGAGGTAGTTGTGTTGGAGGATTTGATTGCAGAGTAATGATGTGGTTTTGTGCGCTTTACTTGCGGAAGAATTGTCTAGTCTGGTGGTTGATGTGGAGTTTAGGGAGCAGTCGAGGAGGAAATTCGTATCTCCCCCAATAACAGTAGTTCCGAATTTATACGTGCTAGCTAGAGCGAAGATTTTATCTATAAATTCTATTTGGTTAGTGTGTGGACCATAGATGTTGATGAGCATGTATGGTTCATTGTTTATGTAACACTGGAGTATCAGGTACCTGCTGTTTTTGTCTCCCGTTTTTTTAATCAGTGAGAAGGCTACTACTTTTCCTATCAAAATGGAGACCCCTCATTTCTTCTTCTTGTAACATGAGTGAAAGTCGTTGGGGAATGCGTTGGAGCAAAATTTGGGGCGGTTGCCCCATTTGAAATGTGTTTCCTGGTAGAAGGCGATTTGGGCCTTATGTTTCTTTGCTTCCTCTAGTGCTAGTCTGCGCTTGTGTGGTGAGTTCAGGCCTTTAGTGTTCAGAGATAGAATATTAAGTGTCATGCGGGAGGGGATCGGCTGATGAGTCAATTAGTGGTGGGGAAGATGCCACCACTCGATGGGGATTGGCGCTCATGGTGCGTGGTGTGGTCTGATTCGTGGGTATCTCTCTGTGTGGTGTGTTCAGGATGGTCCGTGGGGTGGGTATAGCGTAGTCACCTTCTGGTGCTTGTCTTGGTCTAGTGTGTCCCATTTGGGGGTTGTATATTTGAGGGTATGTCATGGAGGGCATGCTGTTTAGAGTCTTAAAGGTAGCTATTATCAGCATACTGTGCGTTTGCTGTGCAGAGACAGAAGGATGCATCCATTGTCCGGTGGGGAGGGAGTAAGGGGGAAGGAAGTAGAAACATACCAAATGGTAAAACATATAAGCATTAAAAACTATGTACAAAAAAATGTCGATTGGGGTGCCCTGGGGCATAGACGGTGTCGAAAGAGCTCAGGTGAGCCTGGTGGGGTGGTGTGGGTTGACAGATCTAACAACCCTGTCTTGTTAGTTGGGTTGGGTTCACCCCTTTGTTGTCAACCTATCCAGGATGTGTGGGGGGTCTCGGTGGTATTTAAAGGTTGCTACGTGTTTTGGGTGAGATGGGAGTTGGTGCACCCCCATTGTCAGATGGGGGAGTAGGGTGGGAGTAGTTTGCGAACATTGCTAGTTTGAGAATGGTGTAGCGTGTGGCCCCATGAGTATAATATGGTGTATGGTATCATGATTTGGCGTTGCCATCAGATCCTTTGTGGCTCCAGTGTGGTGTATATGTGTCACGGGGGGAGCGAGTAAGCGTGCCCTGTGTTCACCATTTTGCATAATATCATTCTCTCAGCCATGTAGCATATATTATCGACATGTAGGGATAAAACAAAATATATCTGCAGGGTGAAGCATACAATATACCTTGGTCAGACTTGGAGTCTGTGCAGGGAGTTCCTGTTTTGCAACAAGTGCGTCACCGCAATGGCTGGGCCCAAGCTGGGGCCCCGGCATTGCAGCAAGGCCTATTCTCCATAAATACTTAGCTAACAGTTGTGGGTAAAATATACATAAAATAGTCAGTGCACAATTTTTGTTAGTCTGAGGGGCCAAAGGTCTATGACCTTAAGGATAAGGATATTGGGTTGGTGTGCCCTGGTAGAATATGGTGGGGGAGAGTGGTACAGTTCACTTATCTGCATTCACCACGGTCCAGTCCATTGAGACCTTCCTCGGGCACCGCAATCTCTGTGGCTTTGCTTGGGTGGCTTGGTCGGGTGACTGCGACGGATTTATGCCCCATTCTTTCAGGAGTTTGATGCCTTCCTCAGTGGAGGTGATATGGCGGTCTGCACTGTTGCGGCGTACTGTTAAGCGGGCCAGGAATCCCCATCTGTAGAGGATGTTGGCGTCCCTCAGAGGTTTGGTGATACAGGCTAGGCTTTTCCTCTTCAATAGGGTCGCGGCAGAAAGGTCTGTAAAGAGGTGGACGCCTGCAAACTCTTCTGGTGGTGTCTTTGCAATCCTTGCGGCTCTCATTATCTTGTCTTTGCTGGTGTAATAATGAAGTTTCACAATAGTGTCTCTAGGGACTGAGGCCAGGAGAGATTTTGGCTTCAATAAGCGATGTATTCTGTCAATAAGGCACTCTTGGTGTGTCAGGTCAGGGACCAAGGCCTGGAAAAGGCGTGTGGCATAGGTTTGAAGGTCTTGAGGGAGGACATCTTCTGGGATGCAGCGGAGGCGGATATTGCTGCGCATGTCCCTATCTTCATGGTCCGCAACCTTGTTGTTGAGGTATTCCAATTTGGCTCCCATTTCTGTATAAGCATCTGCTAAAGTGTTGTGGGCAGAGATTATTTCCTCCGTTTTATCCTCGAGGTGTGTTGTTCTTTCACCTAGCGCCTGGATATCCGTTTTTATTTCTCGTGCCATTTTTAGCATGTCTGCCTGTAAGGATGTTTGCAGAGCTTGTAGCATCTTGTGGATAGAGAGGTCGGTTGCAGGTACTGCCACTGGTTCCGATATTGAGGTAAGGTCACTGTGGTCTGAGTAGCCTGAGGGTGAGTTTGGTGCACCGGCGCCATCTTGGGCCTGTGTGCGTGGCGGTGTCATCGCCGAAATCTGCAGTGTGGTCTGCTTATGTTTCAGCTTTCTGGCTGACTTGGATGCCATAGTGGGCACGGATGGTGCCGTGTGTCGGTGTGGGATTTTGGGGTACCCACTGCTATTCTTGTCACTGTGCAGGGTTGGTGTCTCACGGAGCTAACAGCTCATGCGACCGTCTCAGTGAGCTACCAGACCACGCCCCCTGCATCAGTTCTTTTAACGACTTTCTTTCTTTTTTATTGAGGTTATCCCTTGTTATTTTGTTGGTTAGCTTGGTCCTAAAATCTTTTTCTACCATTCTCTCGAATGTCTTGATGGAATCATTTTTCACATACTGAGGATAAAACGTAGATCTGGGATGTAGTTCGGTATGTACATACTCTTGTTCTCCTTCTTGTGTTATGGAGTCCTTATCAATAAAGAATTTCTTAACACATACTTTCCGTATAAACTACAGTCCTTCAGTATGATGATGTGGACAATAGCTTGTGTAAATCGATAAAAGCATTAAAATTAGAATTCTTTGAAGTCGGTGCAAATGTCAAACCTTTCCGTAGGAGTGATAGTTCATCTGTGTTTAAAATTCTACTTGATAGATTAAAAATATTTATTTCTTCCTTTTCTGTGTCAGCTGTTCTTCTACTTCTTCTATTCCTTCCTCTATATCTCTTAGCGTTCTTTTTCGTCGTACTTCTGGTGATTTGAAATATTCCATTGAAAATCCTCTGGGGGGTATTCTCCCCCTTTTCTCTAAAAAAAGTGATTCACCATGTGGATATTCCTTTGGGAGGTCTCAATGGGTGCATTGGAAATCAATAAGGGCTGTCTGTCCTGGGATTGAACTCTTATGTGTTCTGTGGAACATAAAATTAAAACCTTAAATCAAATCATGGAGGAATGCAACATTCCCCCCAAAGACACTTTTAACTTTCTGCGAATTAAGGGCTTATTAGCGGAATATCTCCTTTAAAATGAGGGGGAGAAAACTACAATCCTCAAACATCTACTTGAATTAAAGAGTTATAAAAACTTAATGGCAAAATGTGCTAAAGTTATATACAGATGGAGTCACGATAAAACGAGAGAACTTATTAATAAATGGGAAAATGAACTACAAGTACATATAGTGGATAAGCTCTCTAAATAAATTAAATAAATATGTACACTGCTTAAATCTTACGGAAACCCAATTTAAACTTTCAAACACATGGTATCTGTTAAAGAACATTTTTACAGAGTCATCAGACAGATGCTAAAAATTTAATATTAATGAAGACAATTTAATCCACAGTTGGTTGCAGTGCATACCCATAAATAAATTCTGGAAAGATGTAATCAAGGTAATATATCATATAACGGAAATAAAACTAAAAAATAAAAAATAAAAAAATGTGAGAGTGGAACAAGATGGAATAAATATACTCAGCTGCTCTGCAAGCACTTAGCTCCCCACTATCAAGGTCGACATCCACATCCACCTCCAAAATGGCACCACACCACGCCGACACAGGACCCAGACAGATGAGGCAACATACATTTTCCCCCTGGAAAGGAGCCACATAAGATGAGAGGATATGGGGGGGAATTTTAAACATTATGTGAAGGGGGCTGCAAGCCAGTTGCTCCCTCCTTGAAATTAATTAAACAAACAAACAAAGAACGAAGAGCACAGATGAAATTTTGTTCAACAAGCAATTTGTTCTTTGTTTTACTCATTGTAATTAGAATTCGTATATTCGTCTTTTGGACAAATTATTAAATAGCCTAAATTCAGATTGAGACATGTTCATCTAAAAATAAATGCTTAAGTCTAACAGATAGCTAGATATACAGCTAAGTAGATAGACAGATATGATCAGAAAATGTAAAGTAAATGTACAGTAACCCCTTGTTGCTAAACCATTTGACACATTACTTAACTAGGGGGCCAGGGTACTCCTGGAACCATAACATTTACAGCAATCCTTTAAAGAACATTGAATATGAAATCCCAGCATAACTAACTGTATTCTATTGCACCAAATATGTATGCCTTAAGTACTATTTTGAAAGGACAATGTTGAAATTTTAGCAACTAAATTTTACTGAAGTTGTCAGAATACTTGCAATCCGGCTTCCCCTCACCTACCCTTTAAATACTTGTAGTAAACTAATTAGAGGGCTTGGAAACACAGCCTCCAAGTCCTCTGGGTATCAGAGTTGGGAATCTTACTTCCCATGTCTCATAACTTTATATTCTGTGACATTATGCATGCATGCGCAGTGCCATCATGATTGGTAATAGAAAATCATTGTTTGCAATGATTCTTTTTGGCTAAATCTTAGGCGCATTGAAGCAAGTGCCGCTCATGTGCCAAAGTTGCCCAATGCTCTTCTTTGATATCACTCGAAGAGGAGGTGATGACAGCGCCAAGGAAGACTTGGCACTGGAGAAAAGGTGAGTAATTCATTTTAATTATTTTGATTTGTTGATTTTATACAGGGGGATTTAAATGACAAGGGACATCAGGGCTGTAGCGTTAGGTTTACAGTGTTCATTTAAGTTTTTTAGAATATGCATACAGTTAGTGGTTTTCAATCTAAAAATGTTCATGAAGCCCTTAATTTATATTGTTTAATTACTATTTTATTTAATTCCTGGCTTTCCTATCTTTCTTCTCATATCTAATTTGCTGAACTTGATCAGCAAAGCATATACAGAAAAATGTGGCTTTGTGTTTGCATTGCTCACTTCAGTGGAAAGTTGAGAAGTAGTATTTCATATTTTATTTCAGTTTCTACAAGTAATACATTTCAGCATGTCATAAAATTGTAGGAAGCTTTTGATCTGGTAAAGATTTACATTTTATGGAGCAGTTTTTGTCAACATAAAAGTGTTTCATCAGCTGTATAAGGTATACAGAGTCACAATGTGCATTTGATGACAAAATTGATTTTGTTATCAAAATTCATTTTGTCAACTCTTGTGCTTCATTCAGTTGGTGTAATGTTTTATGTTGACAGAACATAACTGTTTTGAGAAGCTACATATTCTACAGTCCTTCAGTATGATGATGTGGACAATAGCTTGTCTACCAAAGCAAAAGTAAAACATGACAAGTGACAAGTCAAAAGAGTTTAACACCTTTAGACCAAATAACAGTCTATGCTGTCAAAATATACTGATCTTTAATTGTCCACCAAAAAATGAATATCCTATTAAATTAAAAAAAGTTTAGGTATTAGAGATCTTTATTTCTAATTATGCATGTCATGCTTCACTCTGTATGATAGCATAATATTGACAGGGTTGATTTCCCTATTAAGTAGAGTAGGTGCTGGTAGGGGATACCGGTTTTACGTACTAGTAATGTACCCTTTTGGAGGTCTGACGACTTTGGTAACTTTCACCAGTAACTTAAAGGTTAAAAGCTTTTGTAATTTTAAAACATCTCCCATATCTGGAGAAAGTTCTTTGCAATCATGTGATAAAGTGAAGGTATATCTACACTGTTCACTTTTGGATACACAGGTTGACAGAAAACCATCAGAGGGTTAAAAGTTTTCTGAGCACACATGTTGGTTGATCGATTATTCCTGGTTAATATTTCTATGGTGTTGTAACTTCATTATTTACTTGCTATCTTTGCATTTGGTAGTCAATATTGAGAAAACATACAGTGCACAAGAAATTAAATAATGTTTCTATTTCTACTTTTCATGTGCAACATTTACCATGGCTTTGCCTTTTATGTACAGGATTATGATGTAATTTTCCAAAACTTTAATATAAATGTAAAAGAAAATGGCAGAAGTATGTGATATTCAACATGTTATTCAATTGTTTAAATTCAAGAACAGTGGCAGTTCTCCTTTAACAAAGTCACATTTAACTGAAGTAGTTTGAATAAATGTCATGTATTTTGTGCTTCAAAGTTCACCAAACTTAGAAAATAAAACTGGCCAAAATGAAATTACTACTTAAATTGTGACTTCATAACAATGTATCATCTAATTACTGCAAGAACGAAACTATTATATGGTATAGTTGCTCTAATATATTAGACATAATTATGCTGTTCATTAAACAATTTGATTCTAAACCAAGTCATTTATCAGTAATAATGAAATTAAAACCAGGGGACAAGATATTATCAACGGTCAGTGACACAGATTCTGTAATGCTTTATGTATAGAAAGCAGCTAAGCATGAATTAACAGGCTACCAAAGTCAAATCATGGATATTACTTCATTCAGTAGTGGATTAACATTAGGTGTAAGGGGCAGATGAGATGTGCTAATATTGTAAAGGAGCACAAAAGTGACACCACCATTTTAATTCAAAATGTATCAATACAAACAGGAGTGAGTTGTACAGTTATGCTGGTTTGTTATTTTAACAAAGAAAATAACATGAATAAAATGGTTTGGATTATGTCTTTTTTCAGGTGACCTTTTGTTCTTACCCTGGTCCATTTCCACCATTAAACATGTTTCTTATATATTCTTTTGAAAGTTGTTTTTTAAAATATAGTGAAAATTAATTAAAAAAAATAATTATTATTTGTCAACCTAGTAGTCTGATAACAACTTATCAGTTATATTAACCACTGCTCACAATATAGAATGTATACTCCACAAAGTCATTTCTATTAAAATATCTCATTAAACTATCCACCTTCTTTGTGTCCATTTCTTATTTCTAGTGTTGTACCTTAACTCATATCGCTCAATGTTAAAGTTTATCCATGTATACTATAATAAGGGTTCAACATGTTAAGTCCTACATAACTAGGATGGTGAAAATTTACTAATGATTGAAGCCTGGATGGTCCATGGCACACTCACAAGGGGTGGATTTCCACCCACTCAGCCTGGGCCTTGGGGACATTTTTGCAATTAAAGTTTTTAATTTTGTTGTGAATTGAAGTCAATTTAAACAAAATCAAGATCCAAAAAATCCAAATAGTACTTGCACAAATAGAACAAAAGGTGCAGGTATCTGGGTCACCTCTAAAGACACTAAATCACAAAATACAAAACCACCAAATGATACCGCACTCAAGAAAGAAAGTGTATATGAATATAAATTTACTGCCATAACTTAGTAAAATTGGACATAGTACTCATCTATCCTGGGTAAAGACACCAAAGACATGATGATAGTCCTATTCAATAGTTTGCCCACCACCATAGAAGTAGTGACACCAAAGGTATGATGACACCAAAGGTATGATGATAGTCCTATTCAATAGTTTGCCCACCACTATAGAAGTATAGAGACAGAGTATAAAACACCATATCAGATCACCCAAAAATGTTGTCTACCTATACAAAGCTCAAGTACAAGAAAGAAGGTACAGCACTTGATATACCTATACAATCAGTCTAGAGTGCAACACAAAACAAAATATATACAACATATAAACAAAATATACATTAATGTCTGCCTATTATCTTCTTATAAGAATAGGATACTCTGAGACAAAAAAGTAAAATCATCTTGTAATCTATAGGAATATCCTAATCCCATAAAAAAATATATCAAAATCTCAAAAAAAAAAAAAATGAAATAACATGTAGATGAAAGAGAGAAGAAAATATATTGCAACTATATATATTCTGCATTGTTCTTATGCCAGACCTTTTATATTTTAGTGAGTTATAATTAAAGTAACAAATTGCAAAACACAAACAGTCCAGTATTTAGACACAATATATTACATGGCCAGTGGTTAATCAACATTTTATATTCAAATCAATATATTAAGACATTGTCATATTTTGTTTTTGAATGAAAACTTTACCATTAAAAAGTGTCTAAAATCATTCAGACACTTGTTCTACTCTTTTTGTAAGTTATATAAAAACATTTATGTATCACAATTTGTCACATTTTGAATTTTGTGTTTGATATTTAAATATTAGTCACAAATCTCATTAGTTAGTTATACATGTGTCATCATTACATTTTGAAAATAATTTACGTCTGTTGTAATTGAAACAGTGGGTTTTAATGAATGAGTCAACAATATGTTTTGTTTGGGACAAAAGATGTATGATCTAATAGGTGAGGAAAATAAACTGAGGGCATTTTATAATTTGTCAGTTTTTGTAGGAGTTAGTGATTTGATGATCTGCAGTTTTTACAAGCTGTTTTTTTAGATTTAATAAAAAATGCATAATTAAATGCATGTATGTTTTATTTGGGGGGATATGTACAAAACAGTGTTTTTTTTTTTTATTTGTTCAGTGGAATGTCCTTTAAACAAAATTATCTTGAAAACATCTATGCATGCAGTTTTAAATGTGAAAGTATCCTATATAAGGAAATTCATAGACTGAAGCTCATTATTAGGAAACAGTAGAAACAACTTGCACATTGCATGTTGAGTTAAAAAAAAAAAATGTCTGCTAATGGATGTCTGTCACAATTCTTTACTAAAGTGAGAACTCAAAGTGAATTTCAAATTTAAGTCAAAATACTGGAAATGGAAAAAAAATAGTTATGCATCCAGTTCAGCTACTTTGGCCTTGAATTTGAAATTAACTTTCAATTCTTATTTGAGTGAATAACCCTGTATGACTAACTCATATGACATTATATCACACCAATTGCCATCTGCTGTTTGATAAATATTAGTAAAGTAAGGTTTTATTTTTCACCTTTTGATATAATAAAACATACCATTTAAAATGGATATGAAGAAATAAATATATAAACTTAACTTGAATAACTTGTATAGAATGTAATTTATTGTCAGGTAAGTCATTTCACTGTTTTTGAAATTTTGGTTTAATGTAACAGAACTGTGAAAAAAATAACATATTTTCGTATTTACTATAGTTGGGTGCATGCACATGTTATTACAAGAAATAAAAGTGAATACGAGATCAATAAATCACACAAAGAAAGGAATGCAAAGCTAAGGAATGCTTATGTGAATGCTTTTGTCTTAAATTTAAATTAGCTGTTCAAATAAAAACATCATTGATATTTTATGAGACTGTAAATACAAGTAAGGTTATTGTGTACTTACGTGCTAAATACTCAATGCAGTAGTTGGCAATATATTT
Source organism: Pelobates cultripes (assembly GCA_933207985.1). Taxonomy (NCBI): domain Eukaryota; kingdom Metazoa; phylum Chordata; class Amphibia; order Anura; family Pelobatidae; genus Pelobates; species Pelobates cultripes. The sequence continues at coordinate 49,877,108 of OW240920.1, read as the reverse complement.
TATGAAAAATGTAGAGCTTGCATTTCAGTTTAACCTCTGCAGACCTTCTGTAGTGCATAGATCCCATGTATGGTGCAATATAAAATGTTTATTGTGTTGAATGTTATGAGAAACAACAAATATATCAAACTATTTTAATACCATATATACAAAAGGACCATTACTGTAAAAATAAATAAAAAAAAAGATACATATCCCACATATCTCACTTAAGCCTCTCAAACTTAAATAGCCTAAAAAGTATATATCAAGGCAATGCCTTGAACTCTTTGACATGTTCCTTATACCGTTTCAGTGTGGCTGGGTGCAATATCCTGCTGAAAACGGCTACTGCCATTAGGGAACACCATTGCCATAAAGGGGTGTATGTGGTCTGCAACAAGCTCTAGGTAAGTGGTACGTTGCAAAGTAACATCCACTTGAATGCCAGGACTGAAGCTTTCCCAGCAGAACATTGCCTAAAGCATTTGCCGGCTTACCTTCTTCCTATAGTGCATCATGCTGCCATCTCTTCCCCAGGTAAATGATGCACATGTACCCAGCCATCATCTGATCTAAAAGAAAACATGATTCATCAGACCAGGCAACTTCCTTTTATTACTCTAAGGTCCAGTTCTGAGGCTCATGTCTCCATTGAAGGTTCTATCATGGGCATTATGACCAGTCTCTGGCTATGCAGCCCCATATGCAATAGTATGTGATGCACTTTGTGTTCTGACACGTTTCTATCAAAACGAGAATTAAGATTTTCAGCTATTTGAGCTACAGAGGCTCTTCTGTGTGATTGGACCAGGCAGACTAGCCTTCACTTCCCAAGTGAATCATTGAGCCTTGGGTTGTCCTTCCATGCACATCTTATGGTAGGAATTAACCACTGCATACTGGAAACACTCCACTAGACTTTCTATTTTGGAGATGCTCTGACCCAATCATGTAGCCATCACTATTTGGCTATTGTCAGTGTCACTCAGCTCTAATATATACCACCCCTTGATAAGGGACCTTGTAACAATATAATTAATGTTATTCACTTCACCTGCCAGTGGTTTTAATGCTGTGGCTGACAGTGTAGCTATTGCTTATTAATAACTGTTAAAACGTCTTTATTTAAAAAAAAAATCCATTTAAAATTATTTTAAAAATACAAAAACCTTCAAAATCTGTTTCTCTCACTTAAAGGTGAAAACTATTTTTTTTTACTAAATACATCTTTATTGGAGGTAGGTAAACAAAAACCTACCTCCAATATTTTTTTTCTGTTATTAAAATTAGTGATGCTTAGATGACCCTCTGATCTTTAACACCCTTTCATTTTAGAGCATAATGAAGTAAGTAGGTATTGCAAAAATAAATAACTGATGAATTACAATATATGAATTTATATAAAGCTATTTATCAGTGACTGTCAATCTGTATGTGTAAACTCTAAGCATAATTTCCTAGCTCAAAGTGGGTGACATCCATTCAAATCTTGTTTCACAGTCCTTGTGACCGACCTGTTGATGGTCCTTTTGAGATATTCTCTCTATACTCAAGATAGCAGATTGTTCAGTGAATATTAAATCAGAAAAAAAAATATTTATTTATTTTTATAAATATTTATTTTTAATTTGTAATGGGTAAGTTGCTTTTGAGAAAATAAAGGGACACCCTAAGCCCAAAACAATTTTAGACAATTATGAAGTTTTGATGAGTAGATTATGCCCCATTAAGTTTCACTGCTAAATTCTCTGCCATTTAGAGTTAGGTCCAGAAATATATGGACACTGGCAAAATGTTCATCATTTTGGTTCTGTATGCCACCACAATGAATTTGAAATTAAACAACTGAGTTGTATTTGAAGGACAGACTTTTAGCTTTAATTCAAGGGATTTAACAAAAATATTGTATGAAACACGTAGGAATTACAACCATTTTAATACACAGTCCCCTTATTTCAGAGTCTTAAATGCAATTGGACTAATTAATACAACAATAAAATGTTAATTTTGTAATACTTTGTCCAGAATTCTTTGCAGGAAATGACTACTTGAAGGCTGGAGGGCATGGATATCACCAAATGCTGGGTTTCCTCCTTTGTGATGCATTGCCAGGCCTTTTCTTCAATTGTTTGTTCATGGGTCTTTCTGCCTTAAGTTTTGTTTTCAGCAAGTGAAAAGCATGCTCGATCAGGTTGAGATCAGGGGATTTACTTGGCCATTGCAGAATATTCCACTTCTTTGCCTTAAAGAACTCCTGGGTTGCTTTCGCAGTATGTTTTTCAATGCGTTCCCATCATTCTGCTATAACTTGATCTTAGTGTCATCTGTCCAAAGAATGATGTTCCAGAACTGTGCTCTCCTTTTTAAAATGTGTTTTGTTTTGTTTTTTACTAAGTCTAATCTTGCCTTTCTATTCTTGAGGCTTATAAAAGGTTTGCACCTTGTGGTTAACTCTCTGTATTTGCTCTTGTAAAGTTTTCTCCTTATGGTAGACTTGGATAATAATATGCCAACTTCCTTGAGAGTTTGCTTCACTTGGTTGGATATTGTGAAGGGGTTTTTCTTTACCATGCAAAGGATCCTACAATCACCCACCACTGTTTTTCTCAGAATGTACCAAACTGTTGTTTCATCCACTCCTAATGTTTCTGCAATCTCTTTGATGGATTTGGTTTTTTTTTGCAAGCTAAGGATGGCCTGTTTCACTTGCATTGAGTGCTCCTTTGACTGCATGCTGCGGGTTCACAGCAACTGCTTCCAAATGCGAATGCCACACCTGGAATCAACTTCAGACCTTATTAATATAGAAATAATAAAGGAATAGCTCATGAAACAAGTTTTGAGTCAATTGTCCAATTACTTTTGGTCTCTTGAAAAGAGGGCGCTACGAATTAAAGAGCTGTAATTCCAAAAAACTTCCACCAATTTTGATGTGATCCTGGCTCCCTATTTAAACCAAGCATGCCTTCCAGTCAGTGCTTGGTTATTTTCCTTGCTCTTGTTCACCTGCTTATTGCCCTGAATCCAGTGGCGTACTAAGGGGGAGGGGGGGGCGGTCCGCCCCGGGTGCCACCAGGATGGGGGGTGCCATGGCCAGCCCCGCCGCCCCCCCCCCCATGCTGCAGCCGCCCGAGCGCTCTGTAAAGAGCCTCAGGCGGCTGCAGCTTTGCCCGGGCGGTGCGTCCATGAGGCCGGACCGCACCGCCCGGGCGCAACCTGAGGAGAGGGGCTGACACTCCTGTCAGCTCCCTCACTGCAGCATGGTCCGCGGGTACAGGGAGCAGCTGTCTCCTGTACCCGGCCGGACTAACAGGAAGTGCACACTGAGTGTGCACTTCCTGTTAGTCCGGCCAGGTACAGGAAACAAAAGCTCCCTGTACCCGCGGACTATACAGGGCTCGGCCACGCTACAGGGAGGTAGGGGGGAGGGGGAGAAAGAAGGGGGGGGAGGTGAGAGAGAGAAATAAGGGGGTGAGAGAGAAAT
>OW240920.1:49767023-49873542 GCA_933207985.1 Pelobates cultripes | reverse complement strand
GTGAGAAAGAGAAATAAGGGGGGGTGAGAGAGGGGTGAGAAAAAGAAATAAGGGGGGGTGAGAGAGAGATAAGGGGGGGTGAGAAAGAGAAATGGGGGGGTGAGAAAGGAGGGGGGTGAGAGAAAATAGGAGCGGGGTGAGAGAAATTAGGAGGGGGGTGAGAAAGAGAAATTGGGAGGAGGAGAAGGAAATTGGAGCGGGAGGAGAGATTGACATTCATCACATACTCACAATGCACCCCTTGCACACAGAAAAACACACAGACACACATACACAAGCAATGCAACCGTTACACACAATGCATCCCTTACACACACAGAAACACACAATGCATTCATTACACACACTCAATGCACCCCTTACACACATTCAATACATCCCATACATACACAGAAACACACCTTGCAGCCCTTACACATACAAACACAATTTCACACAATACATTCCTTACACACATATCAGGACATCCCCTACACACTCCACCCCCTGTGAACAAACTCATTGGTGGAACATGAAGGTGGACCCTGGGACCCAGACCTTGAGCTGTGTAAAGGACCCCCAAAAAATTGAGCTGCTTCCCGTTCTCCCAGAACTCCAGAGAGCCTGTTCTGCACCAGACCAGTGGAGCCAGACTGCAGCTAGAGCCCATCATCATCCTCATCTGGTTGTAAGTAGGCAATCTAGTATATTATTGGTGGCACTAAGCTCTAATTTACCTCACATTAAAGAAACACTATAGTCCCCAGAACCACTTCAGCTTAATGTAGTGGTTCTGGTGTCTATAGCCTGTCCCTGCAGGCCTTTTAATGTAAACACGGCGGCACTGCAGCACTGGCGTTAGTTAACATGGCAAATCATATGGCTGGGGCATTGTGATGTCACATGGGGGGTGGCAAACTTTACTTTTGCCTAGGGCGGCAAAAATCCTTGTACCGGCCCTGGCTGGAGGGGGCTGTGTGAGCTGTGGCCGCACAGTGTCCCATGGTAGGAAATGTGTATGTGTGACTGTCTGCCTGTGACGGTGTGTGACTGTCTGCCTGTAACTGAGTGTGTGACTGTCTGCCTGTAAATGTGTGTGTGGGGCTGCAGGGATTTTGTAGAAGGGGGTGGGGGTTTTGTATTGGGACAGGAGTCTTTATAAGGGGGATAAGCAGGGGATTTGTGGAAGGGGGTTGCGGGGGTTTTGTAGATGGGGCAGTACAGGATTTGTAGAAGGGGCAGGACAGAGGTTTTGTAGGAGGGGCAGGGCAGGACAAGGGTTTTGTAGGAGGGGCTGACAGCGGTTTTGCAAAGTTTACAAATTGTAAAAATAAAAGAAATAAAACCTTCAACATTTTTTTACAGGTTTTTTTTTTTTTTTGGGGGGAGGGGGGTGGGGGTGCCAAGCACAGGATCCGCCCCGGGTGCCAAATGCTCTAGGTACGCCCCTGCCTGAATCCCAGCTTGTCTTCCTGGTTCCTGATCCTCGGACTCCTGATTGACTTCTCTTGCCTGCTGCCTGACCTGACTCCAGATTGATCGACTACTCTTGCATGCCTGACCTGACTGATTGATGGACTACACCTTCTGCTTCTTCCCTTCTCTGATACCTCACTTGGTTTCTTCCCAATAAAGACCTCCATGCCATCATCCACTTCTAGGTGCTCCTGAGGGTCGTGATTGTAAGGGAGTGCTGTTCTGCTTCAATTGGGTTCCGTCACCACTGCAAAACCCCAGGTGTATGTGACATAAACAAGCCAACATGGAACCTGCAGGAACAGCTGAAGCTATTACTGCCTTGACCTAACAGATGACGGCTTTGGCCCAAGCAGTTCAGAATCTGCAAGCCAGTTACACTGCGCTGCTACAGTGTGAACAGAGAAGTGCTGAGTCCACACCCCTTCCAGATTCACCTCCAGCTGCTGTCCACATGTTGTCTATGTCTCCAGAGCCAGCCATTCCCCTGCCTGACACAAGTTCACTGGAAAAAAGACTGAATGGCAATCATTTATCACAGCCTGTGAATTGCTCTTCAATTTAAAACCATGCACATACCCCAATGATTATGTGAGGGTTCACACTACTATTGCCCTGTTGTTGGGTCAACATCAAACCGGGGCACACCAACTCCTGCACTTTAACAGACCAATACTGGACACATGGGACTCATTTGCTGCAGCCATGCAGACATTATACGATGACTCTCTGAGATCCTCCGCTGCCCGCACTGCCCTCTGTTCCATCAGACAGGGAAGAAGATCCATTGAAGATTACACCACATATTTCCAGGAGTTGGCTTCTGACACAGGTTATAATGAAACCGGGTCTATCTGAGTCCTTAAAAGATGAACTAGCCAGAGTTGGGGTACCCACTTCTTTGGAAGATCTGATTCTCCTGGTCACCCAATGAAATTGACGCTTCCGTGAATGAAGAAATGAGAAACAGACTCTGTAACGGATCGCCTGGCACCCTGACTGGGTACCTCAGTTGAAGGATGCTCCTAGCGCTTCCTGAGGACTCCAAGCACTCTGGCAGACACCACAATCACCGAACCGGAGAAACAAATAAATTCTCCCAAGCATATGAATGCTGTAGACAGTTGAATAGGAACCATACGAATAGGTTTACTCTCCTAGCAGTCAAACTGGAACAGCATACAATAAATCCTTCCCCCAATAATGAGACGACACTTCACTTTGAGGGTTAAAACAGGAACTCCTGTAATGGCCACACACTGGCTTTTATGCAAGTCCCCATGCAAGGGGACATCCCACAGGGTGGGACACAGTACAACCAATCGTTACAGGGGAACCATAAAACACACCCACATTTACATCACAATCCCTCCTCTCTGTCCAGGAGATAAGTGTGAAGTAATCCAATTATCTCCCAGGACAGAGGCAAGACTCCATTAACCACATGGCAGTAACAATACAATAAAAGACATAAAATTACATACAGTTACATTTATTCCATAAAACATAGACATTCTACATATCCCCAGATAGCTTAGATCTGAGTGCACATTACTACCGAATGGCGCTCAGATCACATAAATACAGTTCAATCGCCATGGAGCCAAAGTCTTTCATACAGTCTTTCAGTATACGGCTGGGCTCCATGGCATAGCTATCTGGGGTAGCATGGCTTTAACAGTCTACAGAAAGGCATGAATACACTTTGCAGGGAAAATAAAAGGTTTTAACTGCCGGGCCATAGTCTAAAGGGAGCAGGCGAGCAACCAGGCTCCTCCAGTGGACAGTGGCGAGGCTGGTTTCGCCACATTTCTCCCCTTTACCATCCAGACTAACAGGGTATCTGACCTCCTGTCGGTCAGTGCCCTGGTTAGTCCAGCAACCCACCCACGAAGCACAAACAGCAGTACCTCCCATCCACAATAAATGTTTACTCCACCTGGATAAAGCAGAAGCTTGTCCAGGTTCCTCACCACGGCTGTGCGGGGAGCTGGCAGACTGCCTTGGTGGGTTGCTGAGTGGGCAGAGACCAGCAGTACTCTGCCCTGGTGCCAGCACTACCACTGAAGTAGCCTGGTTGGAGCCTGGTTGTGGGAGGGGGAGACCGACCGTCTCCCCTCTGGGTACACAGCTCTGGGGCTGGGGGACAGGACCGACCGTCCCTACCCCTTGTGCTGCAAGTGCAAAGACTACGGTCCCATCTGCACTGTTGGTGGGTTAGGCTGCCGCTGGAGAGAGGGTGTAACAAGCTCCTCTCTCTGAACTGTAACCTGCCGCTGGGGAGTGGGGGTAGCAGGCTCCTCTCCCTGACACTCTCTCTGCTGGTGAGGGGGACCAGCTGTCTCCCCTTTCAATATTTTGTCCTGCTGCTGGGGTGCGAGACTAACAGTCTCTGCTCCCTGCAGGACACTCTTCCGCTGGGGAGGAAGGATGGCACCTTCTGCTCCCTGGGACTCACTTGACCGCTGGGGAGAGGGACCAACTGTCTCCTCTCCTAAGAACCCACACTGCCGCTGGGGAGGAAGGACGACACCTTCAGCTCCCTGGGATACAATCTGCCGCTGGGGAGGAAGGACGACACCTTCAGCTCCCTGGGATACACACTGCCGCTGGGGAGGAAGGACTGCACCTTCAGCTCCCTGGGATACACACTGCCGCTGGGGAGGAAGGACGGCACCTTCAGCTCCCTGGGGTACACACTGCCGCTGGGGAGGAAGGACGGCACCTTCAGCTCCCTGGGATACACACTGCTGCTGGGGAGGAAGGACGGCACCTTCAGCTCCCTGGGATACACACTGCCGCTGGGGAGGAAGGACGGCACCTTCAGCTCCCTGGGGTACACACTGCCGCTGGGGAGGAAGGACTGCACCTTCAGCTCCCTGGGATACACACTGCCGCTGGGGAGGAAGGACGGCACCTTCAGCTCCCTGGGATACACACTGCCGCTGGGGAGGAAGGACGGCACCTTCAGCTCCCTGGGACACACACTGCCGCTGGGGAGGAAGGACACACCTTCAGCTCCCTGGGATACACACTGCCGCTGGGGAGGAAGGACGACACCTTTGGCTCCCTGGGACTCACACTGCCGCTGGGGAGGAAGGACAACACCTTCTGCTCCCTGGGGTAAACACTGCCGCTGGGGAGGAAGGATGACACCTTTGGCTCCCTGGGACTCCTTTTTGGCCAAATCTACTAGAGATTGCAGGTATTCTCCTACTAGTTTCCTGGCGAGCGGCACGGCTCTCTCTGGGGGGGTTGGGTCCAAAGTTAGACAGCACCTCATTAACCTCTCTGTCAAACTCTCCTGAGTGTAGTCATACGCCATGCTTGCTCTGCTGAAGTTAGTTCTTTTGTAGATAGGGGCGCTGTACGGATACTAGCGTTGCCCTCACTTTGTAACTCCAAACGAACTGTGTCTCTGAGCTGCTTTACCTCGCACTAGGATGCCATCCCACCGCTGCCACCAATGTAACGGATCGCCTGGCACCCTGACTGGGTACCTCCGTTGAAGGATGCTCCTAACGCTTCCTGAGGACTCCAAGCACTCTGACAGACACCACAATCACCGAACCGGAGAAACAAATAAATTCTCCCAAGCATATGAATGCTGTAGACAGTTGAATAGGAACCATACGAATAGGTTTACTCTCCTAGCAGTCAAACTGGAACAGCATACAATAAATCCTTCCCCCAATAATGAGACGACACTTCACTTTGAGGGTTAAAACAGGAACTCCCTGTAATGGCCACACACTGGCTTTTATGCAAGTCCCCATGCAAGGGGACATCCCACAGGGTTGGACACAGTACAACCAATCGTTACAGGGGAACCATAAAACACACCCACATTTACATCACAATCCCTCCTCTCTGTCCAGGAGATAAGTGTGAAGTAATCCAATTATCTCCCAGGACAGAGGCAAGACTCCATTAACCACATGGCAGTAACAATACAATAAAAGACATAAAATTACATACAGTTACATTTATTCCATAAAACATAGACATTCTACATATCCCCAGATAGCTTAGATCTGAGTGCACATTACTACCGAATGGTGCTCAGATCACATAAATACAGTTCAATCGCCATGGAGCCAAAGTCTTTCATACAGTCTTTCAGTATACGGCTGGGCTCCATGGCATAGCTATCTGGGGTAGCATGGCTTTAACAGTCTACAGAAAGGCATGAATACGTTTTGCAGGGAAAATAAAAGGTTTTAACTGCCGTGCCATAGTCTAAAGGGAGCAGGCGAGCAACCAGGCTCCTCCAGTGGACAGTGGCGAGGCTGGTTTCACCACAGACTCCAGTTAATCTCTGGCACTTGGATCTATTTGGTGCTATGGCTTCTGCCTCATCTTCCACCTCCTCCCCTGAGGAACCCATTCAAATAGGAATGGTTCCTTGCACCCTGACAGGAGAAGAATGCAAGAGACGCCGCTCTCAAGGACTCTGTCTCTTCTGTGGAAAAGATGATCACCAACTAAGATCATGTCCAGTCTGAACCACCACCTCACCTGGTAAGGGATTTATAGCTTCTTCTTCTTGTATTTCTATTGTTCCATCTGCCTCCTCTTACCTATCATTCTCTATTTCTCTCCAGTGTGGAAGTAGAAATCACCAAATAACAGCCATCAAAGACACAGGAGCCAGCGGCTATTTCATAGACCAGAACTTGGCACAAACCGGTCACCTGCCTATGCGACTAAAGTCACACCCTAAAGTGGATAGGACTCCAATCAAGACAGAACCCGTGCTACATGAGACAGGCCCCATCTGCCTCCTCCTTGGTCACCACAAAGAAACTATCAACTTAGATATTGTACCCTCACCAATGTTTCATAGAAGCATTGAATGGTTCGTATCTGCGTCACATTCTAACAATCTAGTCTGCCCAATGTTCTAAATATGTTCATTAGTCCCTGGCCTTATCTTATAGCTAGGATAGCCTTATGCCTATCCCATGCATGCTTAAACTCCTTCACTGTATTAACCTCAACCACTTCAGCTGGAAGGCTATTCCATGCATTCACTACCCTCTCAGTAAAGTAATACTTCCTGATATTTTTAAACCTTTGCTCCTCTAATGTCCTCTTCTTGTGGTAGTTTTTCTTCTTTTAAATATAGTCTCCTCCTTTACTTTGTTGATTCCTTTATGTATTTAAATGTTTCAATCATATCCCCATCTTGTCTTTCCTCCAAGCTATACATGTTAAGTTCCTTTAACCTTTCCTTGTAAGTTTCCTGCAATCCATGAACCAGTTTAGTATCCCTTCTCTGAACTCTCTCTAAAGAATCAATATCATTCTGGAGATACGATCTCCAGTACTGCGTACAGTACTCAAAGTGAGGTCTCACCAGTGTTCTGTACAATGACATAAGCACTTCCCTCTTTCTACTGCTAATATCTCTCCCTATACAACCAAGCATTCTGTTGGCATTTCCTGCTGCTCTATTATATTTTATGCCTACCTGTAAGTCATCAGAAATCCTCAGATGTTGAGGTTAGGAATCAAATATTCTTTACTCTGCCAATGGGTTTTTACATTCAAGATGCATTATCTTGCACTTATCCACATTAAATGTCAGCTGCCACAACTGCCCATTTTTCTAGCTTACCTAAATCATTTGCCATTTAGCTTATCCCTCCTTGAACATCAACCCTGTTACATTTCTTAGTATCATCAGCAAAAAGACCTACCTTACCATCAAGACCTTCTGCAATATCACTAATAAAAATATTAAAGAGAATGGGTCCAAGTAGAGATCCCTGAGGTACCCCACTGGTGACAAGTCCAAGCTTTGAATATATTCCATTAACTACAACCCTCTGTTGCCTGTTACTCAGCCACTGCCTTACCCATTCAACAATATTGGAATCCAAACTTAAAGATTGCAGTTTATTGATAAGCCTTCTATGCGCAACAGTGTCAAAAGCCTTGCTGAAATATAGGTAAGCAATGTCTACTGCACCACCCTGATCTATTATTTTAGTTACCCAATCAAAAAAAACAACAAGATTAGTTTGGCATGATCTCCCTGAAGTAAACCCATGTTATCTCTGATCTTGAAATCCATGTGATTTTATATGTTCAACAATCCAATCATTTAACATGGTTTCTAATACTTTACCCACTACTGAAGTAAGGCTTACTGGCCTATACTTGTACGACTCCTCCCTACTACCTTTCTTGTGAATGGGCACAACATTCACTAACTTCCAATCTTCTGGGACTACTCCTGTTAACAACGATTGGCTAAATAAATCTGTTAATGGTTTTGCTAGTACACCGCTAAGCTCTTTTAGTAACTTTGGTTGTATTCCATCAGGTCCCTTTGATGTTTTTGTCTTTACTTTGACATTTGAAATAAAACCTCTTTCTCTGTAAACCATGACTAATTTGTCCTTTTTCCTAACTGAGGCCCTTTCATTAATTTTCATCTGTAAATACAAAAATATTAATTGAGGCAGTCAGCTACAGCTTATCCTCTTCTACATACCTTCCTTCTTTTGTTTTTAATCCAACTAATCATTGTTTTACTTTCCTTTCCTCATTTATGTATCTAAAAAATGTGTAGACCCCATTTTTACTGACTGTGCTATTTTCTCTTCTGTGTGTGATTTGGAAGCTCTTTCTGCCTAATCTTCGAGATCTGTTTATCTTCCTCACTCGTTTTTTTTTTTTTTTTTTATAATTACTAAATGCCAACTTTTTGTTTTTTTACTATTTTTGGCCACATCTGCGGAGTACCACAGTGGTTTCTTAAATTGTTTACTTTTACTGACAAGCCTAATGCAATTTTCTATTGCCTTCAGCAATGCAACTTTTAAATAATCCAGTTTCTCTTGGACTGAATTTAAATTGCTCCAGTCTGATAATGACTCCTTTACACATATTCTAATTTTAGAAACGTATGTTTTTCTAAAGTCTAAAACTTTAGATTTTGTGTGGTGTGACTCAGTCACTGATCTTATTTTAAACCACACTGACTGATGATCACTGGATCCTAAACTTTCACCTACAGTAATATCCGATACCAAATCCCCATTTGTTAACACTAAATCTTGTATGGCCTCTTTACGAGTTAGCTTCTCAATGACTTGTTTTAGAGACAATCCCAGTAGGGAGTTCAGAATATGTGTGCTCCTGGCACAAGCAGCTATATTGGTTTTCCAGTTCATATCAGGAAGATTAAAATCACCCACGATAACTTCCCCCTTCATTGTCATTTTAGCTATTTCCTCATATAGTAGATTATCTAACTCTTCTATTTTTCCTGGGGCCTATAAATCGAGTTACTGTGTATTACCAAATTCTAACGTAACCCAAACGGACTCTATATTCGCCTCACTAATTTTTATTATGCTAGATTTTATGCCATCCTTCACATACAGGGCCACCCCTCCCCCTTTCTTGCTTTCCCTGTCTTTTCTATATAAAGAGTACCCTGGTATTGCTATGTCCCAGTCATTTGTATCATTATACCATGTCTCAGTAACAGCAACTAAATCTACATTATCAGTTGCCATTATTGCCACAAGTTCATGGATCTTATTCCCTAGCTGATCATTTAACACGCTTGCCACAGGCACCTTCTGTCCTTGTTTTGGGGGTCAATTGGATTGATGTTTTATCACCCTTTGCCCCCCGTCTCCTAGTTTAAATACATCCTAGCAAAACCTCTAAACGAGCATTTGTTCCCTTTGGAGAAAGATGCAAACCATCTTTTTTGTACAGTTCCTTTATTTTCCAAACAGAGCTACCATGAGAAATGAAGCCAAATCCTTGCTCCCTACACCATTCACCAAGCCACAAGATAAAGTCCCTAGTACACATCCGCCTGTCATTCTGAGTGCTATGCACAGGCAGAACTTCAGAGAATGACAGTGTGGAAGCAACCTGCCGTATATCATTGGCAAAAACACAAAAAAACTTCCCTTACCTCTGAAACCTCATTACAAGCCAAGTCATTTGTCCCTAGGTGGACAAATATATCAAATTCCCCTTCCTGCTTTGCTTGCTTAACAATATTACAAATATGTCTCCTGTCTCTGTGAGCAGTAGCTCCGGGAATACATCTCACAAGACCACTATTGTCCAGCTCCACACCTCTTATGATAGAATCTCCCAACAACAACTGCTTTCTCTTAGGCCTCGCCATAGTCTACAGCATTTCATGGGATTTGCCAATTTTTATAGACGCTTTATCAGAGGCTTTTCCCCATAACAGCCTTGACTAAAAAAAAACATGACCAGTTCACATGGACCACCCAAGCTCAAGGAGCCTTTGAGAAATTAAAAAAAAGATTGTTTACCCAAGCTCCTATCCTCATACAGCCCCATACCACAATGAATTTCTTCCTTGAAGTAGATGCCTCTGATATTGCCATTGGGGTATCCTGTCCCAAAGAGGAGAAAAGTATTACTGACTACACCTGGAAACTTCTGGAAACTTCTGCCCGCTGAAAAGAACTAGGATGTGGGTTAGAGGGAACTTCTTGCTTTCAAAGGCACTCTGAAAGAATGGCACCATCTACATGAATAACTATATTCACAGACCAACATAATCTAGAGAACCTACATGCTGCCAAAAGACTATGTCCCGGCAAGTCCGCTGGGCTTTGTTCTTCTCCAAATTCAACTTACAGATCACCTACCACCCTGAGTTAGAAAACAAAAAGTAGATGCTCTGTCATGCATGTACGAAAAGACAGACCCAATAAACCAAACCCACAACACCATTCTACCCCCACACCAATTCCTAGCAATACAGGTCTCACTCCTAGATCGTATATGCAACTCAGCGGTCCCACCACTAGTTACTGTTCCTCCACTGACCAAGAAAAAAGGATTGTGGTACCACGATGAACAGGTATATGTACCACAATCACTACACTCTGACGTAATTAACCAGTTCCATGACACTCTCAGCAGGCCATGGAGGAATTACCCAGACACTCGAAGGCATTATCCATTATTATTGGTGGACTCCCATCAAGATTGACATTAGGGAGTATGTACTCTCATGCGATGCATGTGCCCGATCAAAAACCCCAAAGATAAAACCAGTAGGTCTTCTACAACCTCCTGCAGTTCCTCAAGGACCATGGACTGACATAGCCATGGATTTATTGTGGATCTACCACTATCACACAAATACAACACCATCATGGTGGTATTTGATAGATTCATAAAGATGTCACATTTCATTGCCTCCATTATACTCCCATCTGCCTCCAAGACCGCCTCCTTGTTCCTGCAAATCATTTCACCTACATGGATTGCCCCATGCCATCGTCACTGACTGAGTTTCTCAATTCACCTTTTGTTTCTGGTCCCATTTCTGTCATCATCTAAGGATTTAATTCTGTTTATCTTCCACTTATCATCCCCAGACCAATTTCCAAATGGAACATACCAACCAGACTTTAGAACAATACCTTTGCTGTTTCACCACACATCTTCAGGATGATTTGCTATCTCTGCTTCCCACAGCAGAATTCTCCTACAACAACCACATGCATCACTCAGTCAAGATTACACCTTCTTATGCTAACTATGGTTTCCATCCATGTGCCTTTCCTGAGCTGCCTTGTCCTAACACAGTGCCCAATGTAACCTCACTCCTGAACAACTCAGACAACAAAGACAAATGTTGCAATGAAACCTGAAAGTAGCACAACAACGCTACAAAGGATATGCTGACAAAAGAAGTTCCCCAGCACCTACCTATGTGCCAGGGGACAAAGTCTAGTAGCCCACACAGAATATGTGCTTGCCCTGCCCCTCACAGAAGTTGGGACCATGCTACATAGGACATTTTACTGTAACTGAGGTCATATCTCCTGTTGCTGTCCGGAGATCTTCCACTTATCGGTACACTCGGTCTTCCATGTATCCCTCCTAAAACCAGGGAAACCCAACCAACTCCCTTTCCATATTGTTTCTCCACCCACTCCAGTGGTTGTAGATGGCTCTGAGGATTTCAAAGTCCAATAAATCTTTTACTCCAGGCATCGTAGGGAAAACTTGGAGCATCTCATCCATTGGAAGGGGTATGGCCAAGAGGAACGATCCTGGGAGCTGGCCAGGCATGTACCCAAAATGGAACGCAGATGTTCTCCACATTCCCATTTGGAGTTCATTGATGGTCAAGACAGTATGCCTGTAGCAGAGAGCAATGGTAGCAGGGCTTATTCTCCGCTGGTCACTCCAACAGTTACTATGTAACAAGCAGGATATTATAAGAAGCACAGCATAAGTAGTAAATAAATCCACAAATCTCCCATCACCTTTACCAATAACTGGACGACACTCAGTATCAGGAGCAGAACTGGTCTTTTAATCCACACACTCAGCTTTTATACAATTCTCCCTTGCAAGGGAGACACCCACAGAGAATTAGGCATCAGCCAATCAATAGATGGATACAATACACATATTCCCTCCCCTCAGCCTGAGAGATAACTTAATTACCTATAAGTTATAAAACATTTCTCCCCAATTCTTGGATGTACCCCAAAACAATAACATACACCCATTATTTACATATCCCCTGATAGCCCCAATATGGGGGAGCAACATACTGAGAAATCACTCAGATTGGTTCAGGGGTTCGAAAGTTTTATGGAGGTCTTAGTTTTACAGACCGGACATGAGGTGTACGCCGAAGATATTTCCATGTGTTTTGGCCTTGCGGTCGGTCTCCATTCATGAGGTTGAAAAGCATGAAAATGTCTAACATCATGGGTTCTGTCTTTGTTCGTGTGATTCCCCTCATTCGTATAACTCTTTTCACTGAAAGCCGCTCTATTCTCTTTATTTCCCACAAACTGGTGCGAGTATGGAAGTCTCGGCGATGTGCGTGCTGTTCCAGACACTCGACGACCAAACACTGCTTATGCGTTTGTACGTGAAGATGGCCGCCGCCACGTGTTCCTATGCCGAACGGCGGCCACCCAGGGGATACCCAGTTAGTTTGTGTGGTTGGCAATTAACTAACTCCATCGGGGGAGGCTCCCTACAGGCAACTATTATTTCTACATTCGGTGAGTGTGCAATCTCAGCATGTCATGTTGTTTTATTAAAGGATAATACACTATTTTGTTTGTTTTTTATATTTCCTTTTAGGTACACAGCTGTATCCCATATTTAGTTACAGAATTGTAAAAAAGACTCAGAGCTGGTTCTTATACCCAGTATTTTAATTTGTTTCAATTATGTACAGCATATCACTGCAAACTATATTTTTCTTGAGGGTAATGTTGAATATAAAAACTAGGTAATTTCAGATTTTTGTATTATCGATGTTCATCGGTACTTTTGAATATATATAGAATGATGACCTTACCATTGATTTGGTAAGATGGACTAATATATTACTATACAGAGGGCCGGACTGGGAAAAAAAAAATTAGGCCGGGCATTTTTCAATCAGAGCGGCCCCCTAAGTAGGGGGCGGGGCTAGAGAGGGTGTGTTTTGTTATCACTAATGACAAGCACGCCCCCTCGCAAAGTGAGCATGTTGGTTCAATGCGCAGAGCCCCACTGAAGAGCTCTAGCATTAGAAAAAGGCCCTGAATTTGTTCTGCGCAGCGCAAGCAAATTTAATAACATGCTTGCGCTGTGTTTGCTTTTAAATTGTCTCTGGTGTCTCCACAAGTGGGATACCAGAGGACAAAAGGGCCAGGAAAGCGTATGGTGCATGTGTTTGGAGCCTGCTTGTGGGATTGCGTGTGTGTAGAGTGTGGTGTGGTATTGTGTAAATAGGTCAATTTCATTTGTGTTCGTGGTGTAATATGTGTGTATAGGAGATTGTGTGTGTGTGTGTAGAGGATTAAGAGTGCATATAGGGTAAGGGATCTAGCATGTATCTGGAGCGTAATGTGTGTAGTGGTGCCGTGTGAGGGGTGCTGTAGTGTATATATATATATATATTTGGAAGTATTGTATGTGTGAGGGGCGCAGTGTGTGTGTGTGTGAGGGGTGCAGTGTGTGTGTTTGTGTGAGGGTGTTTTTATATGCCGTCACATTCTAGGTTTATAGAATTTTTTGGTCTGTTAACTCACTGAGGGTTATTTTATTATATATATATATATATATATATACATATATATATATATATATATATATATGTGTGTTTGTGGGAGTGTGCTGTGTGTGGGTGCTGTCTGTGTGAGCAGTGTCTGTCTGAGGGTGCTGCGTGTGTGTCTGGGTGTTCTGTGTGTGTCTGGGGGTGCTGTGTGTGTCTGAGGGTGCTGTGTGTAAGTGTGAATTTATTTAAATTTAAATATATTTTTTCTTAATAATCCCCCCCTCCCTTCTTACCTTTAGCCTGGGGAGGGGGGGGGGGGCATTCTGCCATGAGGGGGAGCCATTCTTCCTGGGGGTGGGGAGCCGTTCTGCCTTGAGGGGGGCCGTGCTGCCATCCTTCCCTGGTTGTCCAGTGATGAGAGTGAACTCTAGCCTGCAGGCTAGAATTCACTCTTGCGAGATCTGAGCGATCCCACAAGAGGACCCGGCGGAGCTGCTAGCTAGAGCTACGCCGGTCCTCTCCTCCCTCCCTCACTCCCCAGCTGGCGGTCGCATCTCTGTGCCTGTTGGCCGGTGAGGGAGATCTTTGATCTCCCCACCGGCCCATGGAGGCACACAGCAGGGCCGGCGCTCGGGTAGCGATGGCCCTGCAGGGGCTGACAGGGGAGATCCTGTGATCTCCCTTGCCGGCCTTGGCCACCGGGCATTTGCCCGGTATGCCTGACGGCCAGTCCGGGCCTGCTATACAGTAAGTGCAGACTTAAATTTGTTCAATTTGCATGTTAATTATTTAATTTTAAAGTAGTATAGCAATATGAGAAACTAAATCAGAGCAATTCTGAGGAATATTTTGTAATATAGTCTTGCAATTTACTATAACAAATATCAATGATTACAGAATTAGAGCCCATCTGGCTGCCAAATATTTTAGAACTTGCTCAGGAGCTAAGTCCTGAGCAATTTTCTAATTAAACCCGAATTAAAGAAAATTATCTGTGATTTAAACTCATCACATTATTTCAGATAATGAGCTAACATGTTACAGCACAACAGCATCATGTTTTACAGCATTATGCTTGGCTGGAAAAAACTTTCAGTTATACTGAGTTTTTAGCTATGATGCAGGAGTATAATTATATAATTGAATGCATTTAATATAATGTTATTTTAAAGCCAGGCTGACAAGATTTTTTTTTTTTTCATGTGTTATTATTTCTTACTAGAATTTGCAGTGTATTTATTGTAGTCTATGTACTAAATACCCTAAAAATGAATTGGTGATAACCCTATGACTTGCAACTGTAATGCTTAACAATTTATGCATATAAAGCAATATACAGTGAATATACATAAGCTAGTCCATCACCTCCTTATATTTAACCCTCACAGTACTACACATGTGGTGTGAGAACAAGAAGGAATCTACACTTACATGATGGTTGATTGCATAATTGATGCCCATAGTCATTTCTTAACTCTTCACTGCTGCACAGGAGTGATGGGAGAGTGGTAATTGACAAATGGGTCTGAACTACTTCAACTGATTGTTATCCCCTCATGTTATTTTATATTAGAAAGGGTTTAAATTAGATAAAATTCATAGCATTATTTCTCATTATGACTGAAATGTTATTTAATGTGGGAGTGGGGTATTTATTTAATATAAGACTATGTTATATTCACTATACTGTTTAATGTGTATATTGCATTTTTTGTAACCAATATAACTTGATACTTATTTGCACTTTTGGCAATGTAAATGGCATCTCATAGATGCTCAATTAGATTGATATGAGAAATTTGGAGGCAGCACCTTCAACTCTTAAACCATTTTGAAGATTTTTTGCAGTGTGGCAGAGTACATTAGCCTGCTGAAAGAAGCCACTGCCATGAGGGAACAACATTGCCATGATAGGGTGTAGGTGACCTGCAACAATCTCTAAGTAGGTGGTAGGTATCAAAGTAATATCCACACGAATGCTAGAACCCAAGCTTTTCCAGCAGAAAGTTTGGCCACTCTGCCTCCGCCAGCCTATCTTCTGCCCTCAGTGAATCTTTCTGCCAACTCTTACCCAGGTAAATGACATACATGCACCAGGATATCCACCTGATCTGAAAGAAAATGTGATTCATCAAACCAGGCATCCTTATTCCATTGCTCCATGGACCAGTTCGGTTTTTAGCAATTTGAGCTACAATAGCTCATCTCTGTGATCGGACCGGACAGGCTAGCTTTCACTCCACATGTGCATTAATGAACCTTGGGCACCCAGACCAGGCAACTTTATTCCATTGCTTGATGGTCCAGTTCTGATGCTTACATTCCCATTTAAAATGCTTTCAGTGGTGGACAGTGGTTATCTAAAGGACTCTAACTGGTCTATGTCTGCGCAGCCCCATATATGATGCACTGTTGGTTCCTATACCTTTTGCATTATGATCAGCATTAAGATTTTCAGCAATTTAAGCTACAGTAGCTATTCTCTGTGATCGGACCAGACAGGCTAGCCTTCACTCCCCATGTGCATTAATGAGCCTTAGGCACTGATGACCCTGATGCCAGTTCACTGGTTGTCCTTCTTTGCACCATTTTTTGTAGTTACTAACCACTGTATACCGGGAAGACCCCACAAGATGTGCTGTTTTGGAGATGCTCTGACCCATTCCTCTAGCCATTACTATTTGGCCATTGTCAATGTGAAGAAACTATCCTGTTTGGTTCATTAAATTGGATTTTTCTTGTTTGGTAGATAAAACTACCGAACACCGACCACCCCCCTGGCTCATCTACAAAGAAAACCGCTGGATAAAGTGCTCTCCCTGTGTGGCTGTCATTCGTATAGCCGAACGCTACATGTTGGAGAAAATGGCTGCCATCTTATTTGCATAAAAAGAGGCAGCAGGACTTGGTCGTCGAGTGCCTGGAACTAAAAATCGGACGCCGGTCATCTTCACAAACGCCTGCTTCTTTTCACCGACCAGCCAGGAGAGCACTTTGATAGTTTTGTGCACACAAATTAGGGGAACAAACGCTACCTATGAGCCAGGGAAACAGGTCGTGAATCTATTTGGTTTTTAGACTTCCCAAAATAGACCGACCGCTACCTCTGAAACTGTGGAACTATTTTTGGGCATAGAACCATGCGTGTGGTCAGTCAAATTAGGACTCCCAGGAAATTCCTGGAACCCTGAACTGATTGGGGTGATTTTTGGATACGTTGGTCACCCAGATTGGGTCTATCAGGGGATATAACTTTTGGGGGAATTTTCTGTTTTTAAATGTGTATTTGTGGTTTTGTAAAAACATATGTTTTTTGTGCCTGGAGATAATTGACTTTAATTCAGTACTGACTCAATTATCTCCTTGACACAGATGAGAGATTTACCTATTTTATATGGGAGTGTCCTGGACCTGAGAGCCAATGTAATTGTGTGTAGGTCTTGACTGTAGACTACTCTCAGGTCCAGAGGGGAATGCCCCTTGCATGGGGACCTGCATATAAGGCCAGTTGGCCTGAATAAAATCATTCCTTTTGTACGCTTTGTAACGGACCGTTTTGCACAAAAGGGAAAAAAAACGCTTAGACGATAATCCTCTTTCAGAGACAGGCACAGCTACTGTAGAATCACCAAAACTCACGAACTGAATACAAGTTAATGCTCCAAACTCCCGAACAGCATACAAGGGAATGCTCCAAACACTCGAACTGCATACAAGTGAATGCTCCAAACTCCCGAACGGCATACAAGGGAATAAGGTAGCACTCCAAATACACGAACAGGAACCATACGAATTGCTGCTACCAGACGAACAGGAAAAGCTCCCAAGCGGCTTACACTCCTGGCAATCAGTCCTTAGCAGCATACAGTAAATCCCCCCAAAGACGAGACAAGGCTCCGTGTTGAGGGTCAAGCAGTGGTCTGTTTAATGAAGGCTACCTGCCCAGCTTTTATGCAGGTCTCCCAACTGGGGACCAAATGGGAGACTGTGACAAGGGACGGACAAGTAGACAAATAGGACACACAGTCACAGTATATTCCCACAATGCATCCTGGCTTCCTCCCCTCTGCCCTGGGAGATAATTGAGAAGTAACTCAATTATCTCCCAAGACAAAGGCAAAACTCCATTACACATGTGGGGACACAAAACCAGTATTATACTTTAAAATACATAAAGTAACATTTATTACATAAAACACAGACATGTAACATATCCCCAGATAGCTTAGGTCTGAGTGCACATTATTAGGTGAATGGCACTCAGACCACACGAATACAGTTTAATCACCATGGAGCCAAAGTCTTTACAGTCAGTTTCATACGAATGGGCTCCATGGGATTCCTATCTGGGGTATAACCTATTCAAACAGAACTACCGAACACCGGGCCGTTCGTGCACTTCCACCGAACTTGAAGGGAGGTCGGCGGCTTCAGCGGTGTTCGCGCAAAACTGTGTCCGATTTTAGTTTCATGAAAATAGGGGCGAACACCGCTGTGCATTCGTATGTTTAAAATGGCCGCGACCTCGTGTTCTGGATACGAATGGCGGCCACCCAGCATTCGTCAATTAAGCTGCGGTTAACCGCAGCTTCAGGGAGGTTAATTGCCGGCACACTCCAGCTCCCAGGTGGTCCAGTCATTTGTACGGTTGTTCGGTAGATTGAATCTACCAAACCCCAGGCAGAAAAGCACGAATGAAGCTTTTCTGCAGGTAAAAAAAAAATATGTCTTTTAACAGGGGGCCATAGTCCAAAGGCAGCAGGCGAGCAACCAGGCTTCTCCAATGCAATGTGGCGAGATTGGTCTCGTCACACGCTTCATCTAGTTGAGGCTGATGTTTGGGTATGTGTCTGCTTACTGAATGCTGCATTGCTTTCTGGAGAATGTCTGGGTCAACATCCGAACTGCAAGCTACAATTACTCAGCCTTTATCAGTGCAGGAGAAAGCGGAAGCGAACAGGTATCTGACATACCAGTGTTCATAACAGTCAATATCACTCAGATCTTTTCACTTGCTAATTTTTCCTACTTCCAACACATGGAATTCAAGAACTGACTGTTCACTTGCTGCCTAGTATGTTATGCGGTATCGCTTCCGGGTTCGGCAATTCCGCTATGAGGAGCCGGCCCTGCCCCCTTCTGACGTGGCTCTCTGACACTACTTAGAGAGACCGCGCCAGAGAGAAAGCGCTTGGTGATTGTGGGACCTACTTCCGGGTATAGACGCCGGCTCCACAAGCTTCTCTCACAAGCCTTCCTAAACCTTTGAATATAAAAGGATTATGCTTCATCCGCTAGAGAACTGGAGAACGGACACTTTACCATTTAACAAGTGGACTCTAATACTGATCTCTTGGAGGACAACTCACATTAAACTTAAGTATAACTTCCAATTTATTATATGGAATCTCAGTTATTAATGAACTGTTTCTTGCTTGTTCAAATCTTCTCTGCTGCATACACTCTAATTATTTTGAGGATAACACCCATCAAGCTTAACCACTATGAACGGTTTCTTGCTTTGCAAATATTTTCTGCTACCTGCATACTAATTCTATTGAAGATTATTCCTATCAACCTAAAGAATATTATTCAATACATCTCTGAGGAAATACTTATTGATGAACTTTGTATTGTTTGCTATAACCAACAATTTCTTCTTATTACATAGTTACATAGCTGAAAAGAGACTTGCGTCCATCAAGTTCAGCCTACCTCACATTTGTTTTTTGCTGTTGATCCAAAAGAAGGCAAAAAAAAACAGTTTGAAGCACAATTTTGCAACAAGCTAGGAAAAAAATTCCTTCTTGACCCCAGAATGGCAGTCAGATTTATCCTTGGATCAAGCAGTTATTACCCTACATTGAAAGATTATATCCTTGAATATTCTGTTTTTGCAAGTATGCATCTAGTGGCTGTTTGAACATCTGTATGGACTCTGATAAAACCACTTCTTCAGGCAGAGAATTCCACATCCTGATTGTTCTTACAGTAAAAAAACCTCTCCTTTGCCTTAGACGAAATCTTCTTTCTTCCAGTCTAAACTCATGTCCTCGTGTCCTATGTAAAGTCCGGTTTGTGAATAGATTTCCACACACTGGTTTGTATTGGCCCCGAATATATTTGTATAATGTTTTCATATCCCCTCTCAGGCGACGTTTTTCTAAACTAAATAGGTTTAAATTTGTTAACCTTTCTTCATAGCCGATATGTTCCATTCCTTTTATTAATTTTGTAGCCCGCCTCTGCACTTTTTCTAGTGCCATAATATCCTTCTTTAGAACAGGTGCCCAAAATTGCACAGCATTTTCAATATGGGGTCTTACCAGTGATTTATAAAGAGGCAAAATTATATTCTTGTCCCGAGAATGAATGCCCTTTTTCATGCATGACAATACCTTACTGGCCTTGGCCACTGCTGATTGACATTGCACATTGTTGCATAGTTGTTGTCTATAACAATTCCCAAGTCCTTTTCATGTGTTGTTATCCCTAATTCGCTTCCATTAAGGGTATACGTTGCTTGTGTATTCTTTATGCCGAAGTGCATAACTTTGCATTTTTCAACATTAAATTTCATCTGCCATTTGAGTGCCCAGTCCCCCCAGTCTATCTAAATCCCTCTGCAGCAAAGTAATATCTTGCTCACATTGTATTGTTTTACAAAGTTTGGTGTCATCTGCAAACACTGAAACATGACTTTCAATGCGGTCTTCAAGATCATTTATAAACATGTTAAATAGAAGGGGTCCCAGAACAGACCCCTGAGGGACACCACTTGCCACCTCTGTCCAGCTTGAAAATTTACCATTAATGACAACTCTTTGTACTCTGTTTTTAAGCCAATGTTCTACCCAAGAACAAGCATTTTCATCTAGACCGATTTCCTTGAGTTTGAACACTAATCTATTGTGTGGAACTGTATCAAATGCCTTGGCAAAATCCAAATAGATCACATCCACGGCAACACCCTGATCTATACTTCTACTTACTTCTTCGTAGAACGCAATCAAGTTAGTTTGACATGACCTGTGCTTCATAAAACCATGCTGATTTTTGCTGATAACCATGTTCTTCTCAAGGAATTCTTGAATATTATCCCTTAATAACCTTTCAAATATTTTACCAGCCACAGAAGTTAAGCTCACAGGTCTATAATTTCCAGGCAAGGATTTTGAACCCTTTTTGAATATAGGAACCACATCTGCCTTCCTCCAATCCTCCGGAACACTTCCTGAAAGAAAAGAATCTTGAAAGATTAAAAACAGAGGTTCACTTATTTCTGCACTTAGTTCCTTAAGTACACGTGGATGGATACCGTCAGGCCCTGGAGCTTTGTTTATATTAACTTTCTTTAGTTGCTGCAGCACCTTGTCTTGAGTTAACCAATTACAATTATTCTGCAAGTTTTTAGTAGCAATCATTTGCACATCTATTGCCATGGGTTCTTCCTTAATATATACGGAGGAGAAATAGTTATTTAAAATTCCTGCCTTTTCCTATTGAATTATTACCTATATGCTTTTCACTTAAATTTATCACAATCATTAAAACTTCATTTGATTCTCTAATTGCCAGCAATCCTCTCTTTTCCTAAAGCTACAGTATTGATAATTTAAAGATTCTCCGTTTCTACTATTGTAATTAAGGAGTTCTACAAGCTGCAGTTGAGTTCCAATTCTAAAAACCCCAGTAGCATAACAGTATATCCCACTCCTTGACAGGTGTCATTGTAACAGTATAATCAATGTTCTACATTCCACCTGTCAGTGGATGAGCAGTGTATATGTCTGGTTTACTGTCTAATGTCTAAATATAGACATAAAAGTCTGACTAATTACAAATATTTGCTAGCTTGATAGTAGTATGAGCTAATCTATATCTGCACTTTTAGGCAGGATAGACACAGGTATTCAGACTGTTATTTTAGTAGTTAATTCATTGATTAATGGTGTTCTCACACAGCCTGCTTTTCATGGTCAGCCTCACTTTAAATATCTGGGAGAGTACGTAAGTGTGTCACTCTGCAACACTATGTCTTTAGAAATGTCTCCTGTTGAGACTGAACTGTTGATGTTCTGTGACTGTCTTCTTTTGGAGTTAATAAAGCAGTGAAAAGTTTGATTTAAAAATTCCCGAGTGTGCAGTTTTCTTTGTTTGATATATAATATACAGGTGATACTCGAAAAATTAGAATTTTTGTGCAAAAGTTCATTTATTTCAGTAATGCAACGTAAAATGGGAAACTAATATATGAGATAGACGCATTACATGCAAAGCAAGATAGTTCAAGCCATGATCTGTCATAAGTGCGATGATTATGGCTTACAGCTCATGAAAACCCCAAATCCACGATCTTAGTAAATTGGAATAGAACATGCAATCAATAAAACAAGGAGTGTACATAGAACAATATCAGACATCTGAAAAGTATAAGCATGCATATGGACTCAGTATTTGGTTTGGGCCCCTTTTGCAGCAATTACTGCCTCAATGTGGCGTGGCATGGAAGCTATTAGCCTGTGGCACTGCTGAGGTGTTATGGAAGACCAGGATGCTTCAATAGCAGCCTTCACATTTGAATAGCCTTTTCCTGACAATCCTCTCCAGGCTGCGGTCATCCCTGCTGCTTGTGCTTCCACACTTTTCCCTTCCACATAACTTTCTATTAATATGCTTTGATACAGCACTTTGGGAACATCCAACTTCCTTCTCAATTACCTTTTGTGGCTTTCCCTCCTTATGGATGGTGTCAATCATGGTTTCCTGCACAACTGTCAGGTCAGCAGTTTTCCCCATGATTGTGATTCCTACTGAACCAGACTGAGAGACCATTTAAAGGCTAAGAAACCCTTTGCAGGTGTTATGCCTTACTTAGCTGATTAGAGTGGGACACTGTGAGCCTAGAATAATGCACCTTTTCACAATATTCTAATTTACTGAGATTGTGGATTTGGGGTTTTCATGAGCTGTAAGCCATAATCATCGCACTTATGACAAATCACGGATGAACTATCTTGCATTGCATGTAATGTGTCTATCTCATATATTAGTTTCCCCTTTTACGTTGCATTACTGAAATAAATGAACTTTTGCACGCTATTCTAATTTTTTGAGTATCACCTGTATATGGCACATAATATATACATACAAACACAGAACTAGAAAGTAAAAATGTAGCCTTGACAAATTAGTAACTTTTGAGGTATGTAGCTTAAGACATGAAATCATTATTTATATATAATGTTAACTCTTCATATATTATCCTATTGTTACTATCAACCCATTTTAAATATATACATAATCTCCTTCTATAAGAAATTCAGATACTTTATTTTTGGCATTCTCTGAAATCTAACTACCCATGGGATATTTTATCTTATTCTATCAGTTTAAAATACATCAATGTTTGACATTGATAAAAATAAATATGACTATATCCTAGAAGAAAGGTTCTTGATATGCTGAAAATATAAACTGAAGTAATATGCTTTTTAGAGAAAATAGTCAGGTTTAACAAATGTATAGTCTTCGAATTGGCAACAGCAATGCTCTTTGCCATGTGGGAAATCCTACATCTGTACAGTTGGGACCTTTTTAGAGTTTGAATATGCCACAGATTGGATATAATGAGGCTCATGGGATCTGTGTTGATGAACTGAAACAGTCTTTATAAGCTTTAATGGTTATTGACAAAGTATCAGTGTTAGCCTGTTTATAGTATGTTTTCTCACATAAAGCTTTGCTGTGGGCTTGTATTTTTTTTGTACAATCACCTTACCCATAATGTCTTTTATTAGTTAAACATGATTTATAAGTTTATTGGATGAATGCAAATATTGCAGTTAAGTATTCAAGATAGAAGTTGTTCATTAGTATGAAATTAAATATGACTATGCAATTAGCTTCTCTATTTATTCATTACAGCAGGTATTTCATATCATGTTGAAATGCACTAGCAACAATGACATATATATCACAGCAATATACCCCAGTAGTTATATCATGGCTGCCTATTATTAATTTGTGTCATGCTCCTTTTAAGCATAATCAAGTTCTGCTCCTCCTGTAGGAGTCAGCAATTCACTGATTACAACTTACTATCTACAGCACAAACATAGTTATTACATTTTACTGGATCCTTTTCCTGTTAAACCAAAAAAAGTGAGCCCGGTGGAACACACCACCAAAACGTCTACTTATTGGAGGGCTACAATTGGATACATGTACCCCACTAGAATCTGGGGGAGGTGTATAATTATAAAATCCTCTAGAAAAGAGAAAACAATGCAAAACAGTGAAGCATATCGAGTCCACCAGAGTGATATGTGAAGGGATATGGACCACACTCACATGATATAGAACCCCATAAAGATAGGCTCAGATCTCATAGGTGAAGGTATATTAGGTAATACCAAACCCTCTATGGATTCTTGAACCAATCATCCTCAATGTGGAGACAAAAAGAGACAGAATATCCTAGTGCAAGATTGCTGAGGTAGAATATAAAACCAAAATGCAGGTGCAAGTAATTACTCACCTTTTGGGGACCCAGTTATACTAGACTCTCGGTGGTATTGTGTATGTGCCTTTAAGGGGAGGACTGCCCTTCTTGTATAGCAGGAACAGGAAACAGTAAGTATCCACAGGACTTGGAATCACAATTAACCCCTTAAGGACTGGACTGTTTTTGCGATGTTGTACATTTGCGACCAGGAATATTTTTACACTTTTCTGGTGTTTGTGTTTAGCTGTAATTTTCCGCTCTCATTTACTGTTCCCATACAAATTATATATTGTTTTTTTCAGGACAAAAGGGGCTTTCTTTACATACCATTATTTATATAATCTCATGTATTTTAATTTAAAAAAAATAAAAAATATGATGAAAAATTGAAAAAAATACATGTTTTTTGACTTTTACTTGAAAAATCTTTTACTCATCTACAAAAGCGAATGAAAAAAACAGCTAAATAGATTCAAAATTTTGTCCTGAGTTTAAAAATACCCAGTGTTTACGTGCTTTTTTGCTTTTTTTTGCAAGTTATAGGGCTATAGGTACAAGTAGGATATGGCGGTTTCAAAACAAACATTTTTAAAATGTATCAATAGTGACATTGTAACACTATTATCTGTCATAAATCTCTGGAAAACACTCCACATGTATATATTTTTTTTAAAGTAGACAACCCAGGGTATTCATCTAAGGATATTTTGACACTTTCTATGCAGCCATTTTACCACAAGTCTTTGCCAAACTTTGCATAGATAGTTGTTTTTTTTGTTTTTTTTCACATACATTGCAATTCAGGTATAAACTTACAGATCCTGTTATGTCTTGCTGCCAAAAAAACACACTAATATATGTTCAGCAATATCTCCCGAGTACAGTGATACCACTCATGCATAGGCTTGTCGGATTGTTTGGGGGCTAAAAGGCCACATTTGGCAGGTGCGCATATCCATTTTTCAACTTGGAATTTTGACATGTAGTCAACCTGCGCACATGTCCTATTTGGGACATTTGTAAGGCCGGCCAATGTATTTTACCCCCACCAAACCATATATTTTTGGAAAGTAGACACCCTAGGGTATTTCAAATGGTGGTTTTTTAACACTTTCCATGCACTAATTCTACCACCAGACTTTGTCAAACATTTAGGTAGTAATTTTTTGTGTGTTTTTTTTCACACACATTGTACTTTAGGCATGAATTAACAAATCGTGTTATGTGTCACTGCCAAACAACACCAATATGTGTTCAGCAACATCTCCTGAGTACAGTGATACCACCCATGCATAGGCTTGTCGGATTGTTTGGGGGCTAAAAGGCCACATTTGGCAGGTGCGCATATCCATTTTTCAACTTGGAATTTTGACATGTAGTAAACCAGCGCCCCTGTCCTATTTGGGCCAATGTATTTTACCCCCATCAAACCATATATTTTTGAAAAGTAGACAACTCAGGGTATTTTAAATGGTGGTAGTTTAATACTTTTCATGCAATAATTCTACCACCAGCCTTTGGCAAACTTTTGGGTAGTAATTTTCTTCATGTTTTTTTACACATACATTGTACTTTAGGCATGAATTAACAGATCCTGTTATGTATCACTGCCAAACAACACCCCAATATGTGTTCAGCAACATCTGAGTACAGTGACATCACCCATGCATAGGTTTGCTGGGTTGTTTGGGGGCTAAAAGGCCACATTCAAGACTTGTACATATCAGTTTTTCAACTTGATATATAGGTATGCTTGGCCTATCTTCAGTTTGGCATATTTTTGCATCCCCCCGTTAATGTTAACATCATGAAAGTTTATATTTTTATAAAGTAGACATTCCAGAGTATTGTATATGAGGTGTTTTCACATCCTTCCCCCAACCATTGTGCTAAACAAATTTCAGAGAACGTGCATGGTGGTAATTTTTTAATTCTGCTTTTTATGCACACGTCATCTGGTTTTGGCCAGCCAGTTATATGTTACTACCATAAAACTTTTTTAACCAAATGTGCAGGTATCAAATGCACCTTTAGCAGCATTCTCTAAACTAACTCCTGCAAAAAGAATCTAATTGGAGATTTGGGGGGAAGGAAACTGACTAACTAAAATTTGCTGCTTTCAAAAGAAAAAAAAACAGTGCAAAGGGGTGTCTGTCCTTTTCCCTTTTTTATAACAGACCCAGCAACATTTCAGGGGATTTGTTTTTTTTGCAGTTGGCGGTATCTTAAAAATAAAATGTCTGGACTCCTTTGGCACCGTTGTTGGAACTTGACCATCTCCATAAATTATTGTGGAAATCAGCTTGAACTAAAATTGGAGAAAGGTGGTTCTTTCTGGATTCATTTTTTTTTTTAAAGAGTAAAAATTAATTATGTGTTGCTACTTGCATCAGGTAGATAGCCACCTTTTTATACCAGGCTTTTGTCTTTCTTAAGATAAGATATGGCTGCATCAGCTGATCAGCCAAATCAACACCCCCCATGTGCCTGTTATAAGCCCTGATGCACACCGGTTTTGTCTGTACCCTGCCTCGGACAGTGACGTCTGACATGCCCTCGTTATGGATGGTTGTTAGCATGTGAACATCCTTCCTGTCCTTAAATTTTATTGCAAGCACTTTAGCTTTGTGCAGACCTTTACATTCACTTTTTTTTTTATTTGGCCTCTATAAAAGGTCTGGGGAAATCCTTGGCATATCTTCTCACACTGCCACAGGCCAGTATCTAGAAACCCTAAAGAGTTTGAAACAAACAGACAATGCTATAAAAATTGTCCACATAAATGTGGTAACCCTTATTGAACAAGGGGATCAGTAAGTCAAAAACAAGTTTCCCGCTTGTCCCCAGAGAGTCAATACAGCCAGGAGGGTCCAGTTGACCATCTTTCCCCTCATATATACGAAAGGCAAATGTATAGCCACTTTCGCTCTCGCACAGTTTGTAGAATTTTACGCCATACCTAAAGCGCTTTGAGAGGATGTATTGTTTGAATCCTAATCTCCCTTTATATTTCATTAACGATTCATCAATAGATACATTTTTTTGAGGAGTATAAACTTCAGTAAATTTGTGCTGAAGATGGTCTACCAGTGGGTGTATTTTATGAAGCCTATCATATTGGGTGTGATCTCTGGGGTGACAGAGGGTATTGTCATTGAAATGTAAGTATCTCCGCAGCAGCTCAAATCTTGTTCTAGACATGTTTTGAGAGTACACTCGACTAGAACAGATTGGGTTGGTGCTCCAGTAAGAGCAAATTGATGGCTTCTTTATAATCCCCATGAGAATTGTAAGAGCCCAGAATTTTTTAAGTTCAGCGACATCTGTGGGATGCCAAGCACACTCCTCCCTGACTGCATAGCTATCTGGATTGGTATCAATAAATTGGGTAGCATATATAATTTAGTCTGGGGAGCAATCTCCTCCCACATGGTATCCCCTAAAAATAGCTCCATATATTGCATAGGGGAGAAGTCATCCACATTGACATTAATGCCTGTGTTGGCACTAAAAGGGGTGATTTGGGGCTCAGCTAACTGTGGAGAAACATGTTCCTCCTCCACATTCGGCGTAGCAGAGAAAGCACAGCTTCTTTTTGCAGCCGGCTCACACACAGGTGACATGTCAGAAAACTGACCTGGGTCAAAATCGGACGCAGTGTCAGTGGCGTCAGAGTCTGGCTAACACAGAGTTACTAACACACAATTTTTTTTTATTTTATACTAAAAACAGACTAAAACTGATAAAAACAGACTAAATGAGACTAAAACTTCTGTTAGCAGCAATCTGTAAACTAACTCCTGCAAAAAGAATCTAACTGGAGATTTGGGGAAGGATACTGACTAACAGAAATTTGCTGCTTTCAAAATAAACAAAAAAAATAAATCAGGAACAAGTATTATAAAAATGTATTTTCTGTGTGGTAGACCTTAAAACATGCTCCAATACACAGTCCAGGTTTTGTAGGGCAATCGGGACAGTGAAAAGGGGTGTCTGTCCTTTTCCCTTTTTTATAACAGACCCGGCAACGTTTCTGGGGGTTTCTTTTTTTTGGTGTTGGCGGTATCTTAAAAATAAAATGTCTAGACGACTCTTGCACTGTCGTTGGAACTTGACCATCTCCATAAATTATTGTGGAAATCAGCTTGAGCTGAAATTGGAGATAGGTGGTTCTTCCTGGATTCATTTTTTTAAAAATTAAAAATGAATTATGTGTTGCTACTTGCAACAGGTAGATAGCCACCTTTTTATACCAGGCTTTTGTCTTTCTTAAGATAAGATAAGGCTGCATCAGCTGATCAGCCAAATCAACACCCCCCATGTGCCTGTTATAAGCCCTGATGCACACCGGTTTTGTCTGTACCCTGCCTCGGACAGTGACGTCTGACATGCCCTCGTTATGGATGGTTGTTAGCATGTGAACATCCTTCCTGTCCTTAAATTTTAGCGCAAGCAGTTCAGCCTTGCGCAGAGCTTTGCATTCCCCTTTTTTTAATTTGGCCTCTATGAGAGGTCTGGGGAAATCCTTGGCATTTCTTCTTACAGTGCCGCAGGCCAGTGTCTGTAAACTATAAAGAATTTTAAACAAGTGGACACTGCTGTAAAAATTGTCCACATAAAGGTGGTAACCCTTATTGAACAAAGGGTTCAGTAGGTCCCAAACAAGTTTCCCAGTTGTCCCCAGAGAGTCAGGACAGCCAGGAGGGTTCAGTTGAGCATCTTTCCCCTCGTATACACGGAAGGCAAATGTGTAGCCACTTTCGCTCTCGCAAAGTTTGTACACTTTAATGCCATACCTAGACCGCTTTGAGGGGATATATTGTTTGAACCCTAATCTCCCTTTGTATTTCAAAAGGGATTCATCGATGGATAAAGTTTGTTGGGGAGTATAAACTTCAGAAAATCTGTTCTGAAGATGGTCTACCAGTGGGCGTATTTTATGAAGCCTATCATATTGGGGGTGATCTCTGGGGTGACAGAGCGTATTGTCGTTGAAATGTAAGTATCTCAGCAGCAGCTCATATCTTGGTCTAGGCATTGTTTGGGAGAATATAGGAGTCGAACAAATTGGGTTGGTGCTCCAGTAAGACCGGATTGATGGCTTCTTTATTATCCCCATGAGCATGGTAAGAGCCCAGAATGTTTTAAGTTCAGGGACATCTGTGGGATGCCAAGCATGCTCCCTGACTGTATAGCTACCTGGATTGGTCTCAATAAATTGGCTAGCGTATAAATTAGTCTGGGAAGCAATCTCCTCCCAGATCCCCTAAAAATAACTCCATATATTGTATAGGGGAGAAGTCAACCACATTCACATTAATGCCTGCGTTGGCACTAAAAGGGGGGATGTTGGGCTCAGCTAACTGTGGAGGTACCCAGTCCTCCTCCACATTCGGCGTAACAGGGGAAGCACAGCTTCTTTTAGCAGCTGGCTCACACACAGATGACATGTCACTAGACGTGCCGCTAAACTGACCTGGGTCAAAATCGGACGCAGTGTCAGAGAGTCTGACGCCAAGAAGGCATATGCCTCCTCCAAGCTGTACATGCGCTGCATGTTTCACACTAACAGACTAAACTAACAAAATACTAAACACATTTTTTTTTGTTTTTTTTTTAAAACACTAAAACAGACTAAAACAGTAATCCCTAAACTAACTCCTGTTAGAAGAATCTAATGGAGATTTGGGGGAAGGAAACTGACAGACTAAAACAGTCTAAGACAGTCTAAGACAGTCTAAGACAGACTAAGACAGACTAAGACAGACTAAGACAGTCTAAGACAGTCTAAGACAGTCTAAGACAGTCTAAGACAGACTAAGACAGACTAAGACAGACTTTAAAATAAAGTTAACCCTTAAGGGCAAAAAAAAAAATACAGACAGTACAAATGCACTGTCTGTAACAGATCTGGCAGGGAAGGGGTTAAAAGGGATTTTTTATTAACTGCAGATACTTTATATATTTTTCACAGGAACAGCTGCTGCAACAAACTATCAGGATCTCTGTCTCTCTCCTCTCACAAAACGCTACAGAGAGGAGAGAGGCAGAGATCAGTGTCAAAGTGAGTGTTTGTAACACCCACTTTGACACCAGCCAATTGTGAGCGATCGCGGATCGCTCACACGCCGTAATTGGCTGTTACTATCTGCCTGGGATGCCGGGCAGATAGTAACAACGGGATTTCAGCGGAAGCGATCTCTGATCGCTCCCGCCGCCCGTTTTCCGTTAGGACGGTTCAGGACCGTCCTCGGTCGGCAACGCAAAAATGCAGAGGACGGTCCTGAACCGTCCTGCGTCCTTAAGGGGTTAAAGTAAACTTTATTATTATAAATAAATAAATAAATAAATAAATAAAAATATCAAAGTGCTAGTGATACCAGTCTACAGTCTTGGGTGGTCCTTTTTCTTTCTCTGAGACATGTTTCACCGGGCGGCTTTATCAATCGGGATGTCCGTTTTCTGTTAGATCTTTGTTATGTGTAGACCACTTCTGATCTTTTCAAGTAAAGATATTTGTGAGGTAAATAGTTCCCTAGTAGTTAAAACTACCATTATTTTTTTAAAACCTTTCCTTTCTTCTTTTTTGCACATGTATCCTCCTTGATTTCCCCTTCTTCTAAACTCCTCTGCCTCTTTTTGGGTGACCTTAATGTCATAGGGGTTGACTTGTGTCTCCCTTTGGTTTGTGTGTTCCAAAAATCCTCTTGTCAAGGTGAGTGGGTTAAATGTGCAAATCTATTATGTGTGGATGTCATCTTCTGTGTCGTGTGGAATTTCTCTCTTTTAAAGGAAGCACAAGTGTCTTCCTGTCTATAGGTCTTATAAGAATCAATCTCTCTAGATGTATGTGTACGTTTGTTGTCTGAAATAAATTGAGGAGATTCCAAGTGAGTGTGAATGAATGAGGGACACATAAAGTGAGTGTAGGTATTATAACCAGCAATTTGTCACTGAATGAGGGTCCCTGGCTTCCAATAGCTTCGACACCACTGGAGGTATGTCTGAAGAAGAGACACTTCCTTCTAACTATATGGATTCATACCTGCAATGTGCACTGCAAAAGGCTGAAAGTGGTCAGCTGGCACACTCAGCCAACTGCAGACTCCCATTGTTGCTCAGGCTAATGCTTCCACTTTATCCCAAGCGACACAGGTTGATGAACTGCTGGGAACTCTCAGTTTTAAAACATTAAAAAAGGTTTAACACTGAGTAGAAGGATGGCTCCTAACACTGTAGCAACTTTAATGAGATGAAGCAGCTATAGTGCCTGCAATGTCCCTGTAAGTGTGTATGTTGATGATTGACCAGCAGTTTTTACAGAATTTTTTTTTAATGGAAATCTTATTTCAAATACTTTTTTTCTTAAAGAGACACCAGAAAGTCACCAGAGCAACTACAGCTTATTGTAGTTGTTCTGGTGAACAAAGCCTGTCATTGCAGGCTTTTTGCTATAAACACTGTCTTTTCAGAGAAAAGGCAGTATTTACATTGCTGCCTAGGAACACCTCTAGTGGGCACTCTTTAGATGACAATCCGCATCTCCAGGCGCTGCATGGGGATGATCACTCCCCATAGAGATGCATTGATTCGGTGCTTCTCTATGAGGAGATGCTGATGTCCAGGTGGCGTTTGACTCTGCCCCCACCCCACCTCCTTGGCTGAGATCATCAGCATTAATGATGTCAACCATTTCAATGCTTTCCTAATGGAAAGCATTGCGATTGGCTGTGATCATCAATTCTGATGATCTCAGCCAAGGAGGTGGGGTGGGGGCAGAGTCAAACGCCACCTGGACATCAGCATGGCGTTTGACTCTGATGCTTTTAATATTATAGGGTCACAAATACATGCTTGTCTTTTTGACCCTATAGTGTTCCTTTAATCTTATACAATACAAAACATAAATAAAAAGGTAACAGTGTGCTGTTGAAAAAAAGAAAAAAAACAAAAAAAACCTGCCTGGTTAGGGATCTAGAGACATTGGTAAACCATAAAGGCATTATTGGTTTCTGTTATGTTTCATATCTGTCTCCTTATCTGTGCCTTTTTCTCTCTCTCTGCCTATCATTAGATCGTGTTTTCAAATTTGTATTGGACAGTGAGTGATGATATCTGTGCAATATTTCCAGTATGTTAATTTCACTAACATGCAGTGTATGGCTTCCAATCTCAAGTCAGAGCAGAGCATATATATTC
This sequence comes from Pelobates cultripes, assembly GCA_933207985.1. Lineage (NCBI taxonomy): Eukaryota > Metazoa > Chordata > Amphibia > Anura > Pelobatidae > Pelobates > Pelobates cultripes. Next base: position 49,841,344 of record OW240920.1, on the reverse strand, counting down.
TGGCTTGTGTAATTGTCCCAATCAGCAGTTGCTACTGGAATCGTTTTAAATCAACCCTCTCACAACAAGAAAGAGATAGGAGATAAAACATAATTCCTACATCTCAACTCCAACCAGGTCTCTCCATCATCCCATATACAAGGGAACATACATACACACTATATATTTGCAATCTTTTTTTAATAATTCAATGGGAAATGCTCCTCTTATCTGTTAATATTAGAGGTAGGATTGTGGTGATACCCTGTTACCTATAACTAATATATATTTGTTATGCACAATATGCAGCTTCATGAAGAAAATCTGATTCATCAAAATTGGCATCTTTTAAAATAAAATATAAACAACATTTTGGTAAGAAAAAAAAAATACAAAACTAATCCATACTGTACTTAAACAGGTATTCATTCTTCCTAATCAGAAGTTGAATACAGATTGTAACGCTTCCAAAAATACAAATATTTTATGGTATACATCCTTTCCTGGAATTTGATTGACTAGTTTAAGACCCCAAGTGCAGTCATCTAGAAATTAGCTGTACTAAATTCTCAATCTTGACCACCTACAACATGCACTAATTAATGCTTATGTAACACGAGACTGTTTAAGTATTTTTATTAGCAAACTTTCAGATTTGTTTAGTACCTGACCCAATATAGTCTGTCTGATTATAGTTTTCATAACTTATTTATAGGTTTGATTTTTTAGTGCATTGTTAACTAATTCAATCATACCTTTTCAGACTTAAATCCATTTTATTCTTTTATAAATCTCTAGAAATTTCAGATATATGTAAATCTTAATCCATACTGTACAATCAACTTTAAATGCACATGCACAAGTCAGTCAATGATTAAAAATGATGTGTCCCCTGTAGTCCCATTAACCAGTTGAAGATCACTGAGTCATCTGGTTTGTCTCCTTCAGCCTTGTCAATCTGTTGACATTAGACATCTAAAATAGTGTCAATAGCAGAATAATGACGTTTTAATTAAAAAAAAAAACTCCAGAAGTCATGAGAATGATAATTAATATTTGAGTATGTGTTCAAGAAGAATTATCTTTTTCTAATTTGTATTACATTTAATTTTTTTTTTCTTTTCTAGTAATTGCTTAATTTAGAAGTCAGAAATAAAGAAATCTAATTAAATTAGCATCATTCATTGGAAGATAGTTTTCCAGTATACATGGTATTAAACTAGGACACATGGCAAGGACATAGAATCCTGTAGAGAATGAGTCTTAATTAATACAAAGGAAATGCAAACGTGTAAGACAAGTATAATTATACTGGTTGGGGTTGGCCATTGTTTTAATACATTTTAGAGGTAATGCATTAAAGTTGCAAATAAGTGGATACATTATATTAATAGATACTTGTCTTGCTGTTCTTGCATATTCCTAGGTATTTCAGTTTATGGCAGTATGCTCTACCCTCACTTACAAGAGACCAACAAGTGTCAGCTAATTCTGGTTCTCTCAGTTATTATTGGCTATTTGATTGAGTACTCTATCAGTTATATTCAATGAATAAGATAAACTAGGGGGAACAAAAAAAGGGACTGTCATTGTCACCTTAACCCTTAAATGATAATTACTGCAGTTTTTGATAAACTGCAGTAATTACCTTGTAGGGTTAACTCCACCTATAGACAGCCATTAGAGGCACTTACTGGTATTAGGCAATTTTTGGTCACCTAACTAATGCTGGAAGTCCTCATGCTCGTGAAGCACACTCATGCGGGTATTACAGTTACCACAAGTTGTCTGGCATTCCTAATATAGACCGCTCTATAGGAATATAAACAAATATTACATAGTGCAGTATGTATATGCACACACTTCAATGAAAATATGTACACAATATAACCACTCACAATATGCAGAGCCTGTTAGTTGGTTCTAGACTGTGTAGGAGCAATATAACATCAACAGTTACTCAACCAGCTGGAATTTATTCATATTTTTATAGAACTGTCTATAGTTTGAATTTTTGACCATTTTTGGTGCTTTATTAGTGCTGAACTTGATGGACGAAAGTCTCTTTTCAGCTATGTAACTGCAAATAAATATATAACAATAACACTGATTGACCACAAACAAAATCATTTAAGAATTAAAAGATCAAAACCCTTGACTATGTATAAGTTATGTCTGTAACGTGTGTGTGTGTGTGTGTGGGTGTGTGTGTGTTGAAAGTGTCAAGTTACACAGCCAATCCACGAGCCATGTCACAACCTAACTGGCTACTTCTACCCAATATGGCCTACACTTTCAGAACAAAACCTTTAATGATGTGAGATGTGTCACAGCTTACCTTAGTTGGGAGTCCTTTGGGCAGAGATTTATGCTCACCCTTGCAATTAAACACAGGCAAGAATTCACCTGGCCTGTGAGTCTGTGCACGGGGGCTGTGCAGGATATTGCTCCAAGTCGCAGTACAGGTAAGGACACAAGCAGGAGAATTGTCATGGGTAAGCCAAAGGTCAGATGGTGCCAGAAGGCAGGATAAACTAGGGTAAGCCAAAATCAGAGAATGTCAGGATACACGAATTGAAAGCCAAGGTCAGGAGCCAACTGGAGAACACAAACACAGGAACCAGAGTCAATGAACTGACTCTTATACCTGGCTAATTAAATATAAGCTACAGGTGGACCATAATTGACAGGAGCAGTCACAGGTAAATTTCAGCCCCAAGTGCTGGATACAAGGCAAGAATAAACATTAGGCTGGAAACAAGAACTGAATTGTGGCTCAGAGGCAAGGCAGTAAGACCAGGACACAGATGGACCACAGTTCATATCCCCTTTGGGAATTTCTGGGGTGACCAAGTCTGAATGTCACGGCAAGAACTGTGCATTATTGATTCTTGTAATTCTGGTTATTTGACTTTGGCATTGTTTTTGACTTCCCTGTTTTCTGGCATCCCTGACTCTTCCCAGTGCAAACAATTCTGGATTATAGCCTTTTTAAATCTAAATGGGAAACCTCAGATAGGGTATTTCTAAATATATAGTTTTGGCACAATTATCATATTCAAAGGAGCAACTTTGCCAATGATGGAGATTGTGTAGCCTAAGGAGATAGTTTAGCTTCTTAAACATGGGCAGGCAATTTTCCTGATATGAGACATCCTGATTATTAGATAGGGAAATCCAAAAACATTTGATGAACAGGTCATTCCACCTAAACATGATACCTCTTGAGAGTTTACTTCTGTTTCCAATTAGAGAGACACATTAAGAACCCTATGTTTATTTTTAATAAGCAGAAGCCCTCTGTAAAATCTATACAAATATGACATTGATTTTATAATAACTAATCTTATAATCCTTGCCACTACAAGTGATACCAAATATGCTTTGGTTTATAATAATAATACTTTATTATCAGTGGATTAATTCAGAAAGTACAGAGTGAGGAAGGAGACCCCTGACGCATAGTATTCCTAATGTCAATGATATAGAAAAGTAGTTTTAAAGAGGTACCCTTGAAGTGGAGAATAGATAAAGTTCCTTCACACTTCTTCAACAATTACATTTAAAATGCATATGCCCAGTTGAGATCCCATAAACAAATATCTCCAAATAACATCGCCTTTGCTGATATTGAAGCAATCCTAGATTCAATAGTTACAGTTACTTCATGGTTTCAATTAGTTTTTAACAAAATTTAAAAAATTACTTGTAATCAAGAGTGGACTGAAGAAAGCATTAGAAAGATAACATTTTTTTTTTTACATTTCCAATGAATATACTAATTCTGTACTTAGCTACTTATAGGTTTATTATCTAAGATAATATGGTTTGTTATGACTCTGTTTTATTGAGTTATTAATTTTATTTAATAAATACCTATGCTTATTTTTATTTAGTAGTTTAGTTATATTCTACTATAATCACAACTTAGATTTATTTAAAAAAGCAGATGTCATCTTTTGCTTCAAATCCCACAATGTTCAATAAGTCATAATTAGAAATCACCAGACATTAAATCTGTAAGGTATGAAAATATATTTTCACTTAAACCAGTGCCTCATCAGTATTTGGTGCTAAATGTGGCAATATATGCATGTACCCTCCCCTGCTATTTTACACTTACACATTCACATAATTCCCGCTAATAATGCAATTTTGTTACATATTACATTCGCACATAATCTTCAGGTTTCCAGCAGTGTAACCAAAACTGTGAATCTTAATTCTGTTCTTAAAATAGTATATGAATTTCTTCAAGGTTTTACAAACACATTAACAATTTTTATGACAAACACAAGGAAATTGGTTAATTACATGGTGAGATATTTTAAGCATGAAATGAGTGGGAACATTGGTCGTAGACAAGAAATAAAATGTTTAAATCAGTCTCTTTTCAATTCACACAATATTTTTTCAAATACAAGAGAAGCACAATTCATTGCAATTTATGATCAAAGTGACAATTTGAAAAATATAATACTTTTTACCATGAAGAAAAAAAAACAAAACAAAAAAATCACACAACTGTGGTAACTCATCCTTGGAGCTGGTGTTGGAGAACAGATCTCTGCTGCAATGCCCATTATTAATTAGATACTATGTTTGGATACCTTCAAAAATGGATTCACATTATGGAGTCAAGAGGGATTTTCCTCCTTTTTCTGGCATAATTTTACATCACTTCAAATTGTGTTTGTTTTTTTTGGATCGCATAAAAAAAATAGTTTTCAAGATTGAACTTGATAGAGGTTTTCTTTACTCAATTGTCTATTTTCTTTTTTTGTAAATACGATTTTTATTTGTGGTAACAAGGTTGAGCCTTGACTATGGGACTCGCAGGTCCCCATCAGCGTAACATATTTCATATACTATGCACAACCTGTGCGGAGCCAAGGTTAAGCAACATTGAGTATTTGTCCGAGCTTGCATGACCTCTGATTAATCTGATTCACAAAGTTCATGTAAAATTTATAATTGCCACATATGCATTTAGCGTGTGCGCACTTTGTCAGGGATGAGCAGCTTCAAGGCTCTCATTTCTATTAACGCTTAATTTCTCCCATACCTCTCATATCACCTATGCAGGATTAGTTTTTAGTTAATGCAAAGGTTCATACGGGCCCACAGGCCCACAAAGTTGACAGACACGCAGGTTCCGAGTATTGTAAGTTAAATTTTGTGGAGACATTTCTCCTGGGAGATAAGTTTCGCTATTTATTTATGTAACTGACCGTTCCCCGTTATGCTAGTATTGTTTGTTCTAGTGTTTTTGGTGCTTGTGAGCATGGAACGCGTTAGTACTTTGCGTCGTGCATGTGTATGCTTGAGGTTGGTGCCCTCAGTATTCGTACTCTGCCCTGCAGTCTATCCTTTGTCCCCGCCCGTGGAAGTAACCTGGCTTGTCTATGGAGTTGTGCGTGGGTTTGTGTTATGTGGAGCCGGCTAGCTTCTTCGGTTGGTTTTGGTCTGTCTGCTTTTGGGTCACTGGGATGTGTCTCGTGTCGTGTTTCCCTATGTTTGGTGTGTTTCCGATTGCTGCGCCTAAGCGTACGTTGCGTCTCGGGTTGTTACTATTTGCGATTGGGTATACATCACTGTCCAATGTGTGAAGTAAGCTTCCTTCTAGGGTTGAATCAGATCAGATTCACTCAGGAAATTTAGTTTTAGTTTTGCTTGTCTTTGTGAGAGTGTGTCTTTTTATTTCCTAGCGTGTGTTACACAAGTCTAATTATTTATGGTTTGCCTGTGGTAGTCTGACTGTGCCTCTGTCCTCTCTCCTTCTCCATATGGATGGTGTCTTGGTGTGTAGACCTCCTTATCCCTTGTCTATTGTTGCTTCACCAGTGTTTATGTGGTTGCTCAGTTTGATTCTGTGTGTAGGTGTTTTTTACATGTCCTGGTTATATGACACGTTTCACAGATCTCGGTACATCCCAGCCGCCCCGGACACGTTATGATGGCATTGGCAATGGCCCGCAAGGTTATGAGTGTATGAGATGAGGGGAAGAAAAAAAAGGGGGGGGGGAAGGGCGAGGTACGTCGTAGCACCCTTGGGTCCCCAGGGGTCTCAAGGGATCATGTTGCGTCTTCCTACGTTCTGTTTTGTGAAATATAAGTGTACCATGGTCTCCAGAGATCCATGTGTTTCTCGCTTTTCCCTATCAGTTCTGCGTATCTTGCCTCCGCTGTGTGGATCTCCTCGACTCTCTGTAACCATTCTGCTTTGGTGGGTGGTTGCGTCTGCTTTCACCTGGCCTGTATTAGTGCTTTAGCCGCGTTGAGCAGGTGTTGTAATATCGATCTCTTATATTGGGATATATTGCTTCTGGTGAAGTGTAGGAGCACTGCTTCTATGGTGAGTTTGGGTATGTCACCCAGGATTGTTGCTATTTCCTGTTTTACTTCTGCCCAGTATGCCTGGATCGGTGTGCAGTCCCACCAAATGTGATGCAGCGTACCTGCCTGTGCTTCGCATCTCCAGCAGGTATCCGGCGTCCCCCGAAATATTCTATGGAGTGAGGCAGGGGTCCTGTACCAATGAGATAGTAGCTTGAAATTGACTTCCTGATAGCTGGTGCTTATGGCACTTTTGTGTTGAAAGATAAGGATCTGTTCTCTGTGTATGTTCTGTCAGTTAGTTCCTCCCATTGCCTTTTGAATGCATTTTTTCAAGTGAGATTTCCTGTGATCAGTCTCTGGTAGATGTCTGATACTCTGTCTATTTCAGTGGAGTCCGTCAGGCATAGTTGCTCGAACCATGTCATCTCCCTGTGCACTCCTCTGTTTGGTATGTTGTGGTAGAAGTGCCTCAGTTGTGCATAGTGGAATCTGTGCATAAGTGTCTGCCTTTCTATGTTTTACCAGTCCTGTAGACTCTGCAGCCCCATGTTGTTCAGAACTGTACTCAGAGGGATGTAGTCTGCGTCCCTGTCTATCGGCCATGCGGATGGCAGTAATCCCACTCCAATTGCTTTGTTAAATGTTAGTGGGATCAGGGGGCTAGGTGAAGGCGATATAAGTTGGTTCCTTCTCAACCTTGTCCATGTTTTCAGAGTCTGTGTGATGGGTGATTCGCTGCCTAGAGTTTGCGTGGCGTCTTTTGCATCTTGCCAGATATATGCGCGGAGGGCCTGGTTCGTGCTCGCTCTGTGTAGGTCTGCCCATAGTTTGTTTGCTGGGGCCATCTGCCAGTCCCTAATCCGTTGGAGCACCGTAGCTTGGTAGTACTTGTGTATGACCGGCAGGGCCAGTCCTCCCCATGCTTTGGGGAGACATATCTTTTCATAGCTGAGTCGAGCCCTCTCCCCTCTCCAGACATATCGGGTTATTGCTGATTTGAGCGTAGTGAAGAATTCTGAGGGTATATGCCATGGTATGGCGCTAAAGCAATATTGTAGTCGCGGTAGGATGTTCATCTTGACCACTGCAATGCGTCCTTGCCACGAGATGTGGTCATAGTTCCATGTCTTCAGGTCCACCAGAATTGCGTGTAGGAGGGGGTTGTAGTTTCTGGTGTATAGCTCTGCCGGTTTAGATGGGATCCATATTCCCAAGTAATGCATTTGGTCCGTGCACCAGTGGAAGGGAAAGTCGTTCTTGATGCGATCTCTCACTGGTAGAGGGGATGCCACGTTTAGGATTTCACATTTTGTGAGATTCAGCTTCAGTACTGAGATTCGTCTGTATGTTGCAAATTTCTCTAGTAGTGCTGGTAGGGAGCGTAGAGGGTTTTCTACAAAGAAGAGCATGTCGTCTGCATATGCATCCACCTTGTGTTCCTGGTCCCTGTGTCTATAACCCCTGATTTCTGGTGTTCTTCGTATGTTGTCCAGGAACGGTTCTAATGTCAGGGCGAATAGGAGTGGCGATAGCGGACAACCTTGCCTGGTGCCGTTGTGTATGGGGAAGCTGTGAGTGAGTGCACCGTTTACCCTCACTCTGGCACTTGGGTTAGTGTATAATGCCTTGATCCACGAAAGCATGCCTCTCCCCAGGCCGACCCTGGTCCGTGTTGCCATCATGAAGCTCCACGTCACCCTATCGAATGCCTTTTCGGCATCCGTGGAGAGCATGAGTAGATCGGTTTTTTCCTTGAAAGCCAGTCCCTGAATGGTGTATGCTCGTAGGGTACTGTCTCTGGCCTCCCGGCCTGAGATGAAGCCTGTTTGGTCTGGGTGGACCAGCCGTGGGATGTATCGTTGCATTCTTGTCGCTAGGATTTTAGGGATGAGCTTCACATCAGTGTTGAGGAGGGATATGGGCCTATAGTTACCACAGCTTTCGGTGTTTTTCCCTGGTTTGGGTATCACCGTGATAGTGGCCACTATAGTTTCTTGATGAAATTTGTCCCCTTCCTGGAGTTGGTTTAAGGCCGTCATTAGATGTGGGGTTAGGATCTCTTTGAATTCTTTATAGTACCCTGTAGGTAGACCATCTGGTCCTGGTGCTTTTCCCCTTTTTGCTGATTTGATCGCCGCTTGGATTTCGTCTGCAGTTATTTGGGTCTCTAGCATGTTTGCCTCCTCTGGCGATAGGGCGTCGGGACTGAAGCCTTGTAGATATTGCGTCGTAGCCTCTGTGAGTTCATCCCGATGTATGTCAGGGTTTGCTGGAGCGATGTTGTACAATTTTTGATAGTATGCACGGAATTCGTCGGCTATTGTGTGAGGGTGCCCTTGGTCGTTCACAGTTCATGTACCTGAGCCCTAGCTTGTTGGTTTCTGATCATGCGTGCCATCAGTCTCCCTCCTTTGTTGGCGTGTATGTAGAAGAAGGCTTTGGATCTCTGGGTGTCTCTGTGGTGTTAATGAAAATCCAGCGCACTCGCTTATCTACTAAACAGTCATTTTAATGCTGAACAATTTTCAGTTTTATTAAAAACACCTAATCTAGGCAAAAAAATATAATGGGGGTTTAGTTACAGTATATGATCATACATTGCATAAGCCTGCCACAACGTCAATGTACCCCATCTTAGGCAGGTCCTACTCTGTCTGCTAAATGAGCTTCTCACTTGGGGAAATCCTTCCATCTCGAGGTCTCTGCAGTACAATGCTTAAATAGGATCCTGAGATGAGGGACCTGTAACAGGGAGGGGTGCAAAACCCATGGAGCTGGCTAAACTCCTAAATATATACATATATGAGAAAATAAGGGTTTGGCTGCACTCACCTACACATGCTAAATTAGGGTGCTGCTGGGGGCCAATAAGTACAGTGAAAATGAAAATCCAGCGCACTCGCTTATCTACTAAACAGTCATTTTAATGCTGAACAATTTTCAGTCTCTGTGGTGTTATCTGGCTACCAGTTCCATGAGTTGTCGTCTGGTGTCTAGTAGAGTGCGGTATTGTGCCTCGAATTGTGTTTGATTGTGAAGTGTTTCTAGTGTCGCTATTTTGTCAGTGAGATCGTTTATGTTTTGTTGCGCTTCCTTCTTTTTGCGTGATGCTATTCTTATGAAATGTCCCTGGAGTACCAAAGTGTCATCTTCGATGTATCTTCTGTATTGTTTTCGGCAAAATAATTGTGCAGATGTTCTCTCAGTTGTGTTCTCACGTCTGGGTCCGATAGTATCGATTCGTTCAGCCTCCATGTTGTTCGTGTGGGCCTATAAAGGGGAGAGTCCAGAAGCATGTGTACTGCGCTGTGATCCGACCATGGTGACGGGAGAATCTCCGCGTTCTGCAGAGGTTGTACACCCTCTTGTTGGATCAGGAGGTAGTCTATGTGTGAGTATCTCCTGTGGATGGCCGAGTAGTGCGTGTAGTCTCTATCGGAGGGATGCAAGGTCCGCCAGGTATCTACCAGTCTCAGGTCTCTCAAGGTCTTCCGTATTGTCCTTACTGCGGAATGGAGGATACTGCTATGTCCCACTGAGGAGTCGTACAAAGGGTCCAGGGGGGCATTAAAGTCCCCACCCAGGACCAGAGCAAGTTTCGAGATCGTCTTGCAAAGGAACATCGTCTGTTTTGCATTAGGGGCATATAAAGTGGCAAATGTGTATGTCTTCTGCGATATCGTACCCTTGATGAAGAGGTATCTGCCATTCGGGTCGGCTAGTTGGTCTGTTAGAGTGAATTGGACGCTGTTTGCTAGGAGTATTGCTACTCCTACTTTGCGTGCAGTGGGGTGTGTGCTGTGGAAGCTGGTCGGGTAGCTTCTGCTTTTAAGAGACATTTTGAGGTGTGTCTCTTGGAGCATGGCTACAGAGACCCGACCGTGTTTAAGGTCCCGTAGGAGGTGAGAGCGTTTCTCTAGCGAGTTCCGTCCTCTGCAGTTCTGTGTTGTAATACGAAAGGGTGCTGTTGTGTATGCCATGTTGGAAGCGTGGGTGTTCTGGCAGTGTCCAGGTGGTTTCCTGTTCTTAAGTGCTTTTCCCCTCAGTACCCAGGGGTACTCTGAGGTCGCGTGAGGAAGGGTGAGGGGGAGGGAAGGAGGGGAGGAAGAAGGGGTTGGGGGGTGATGAAAATGTTTGTTGTAGTGTTAGGAGGTGGGGCTCCTTATTACAAGGGATGTCACGGCTGATGCGCTTGTGTTTTAAGCTGTGTCCGGTGTTAGCCTGACCTGGGAGGTCTCCCACTATCTGAACTCCCATGTGTGCTCCCTGGGTGTTGCGTCCCTCAATTTGAGGGAGTCCTCTGTAACTGGGTGAAGTTCAGGCCCATACCGCTTCCCTGTAGTAACTAGGGCAGCCACGGGAGTGAGACCCCCAATGGTCTGGGTACACACAGGTCCGGTCTGCGGGGGGTAGTACAATCGGTGTACTCTTCTTTTGTCTGCTGGTTCACAGGAGAATAGACTAAAGTATCATTACGGAATACTTTAGTATCTATCCCTGTTTGCTACAGTTGCTGTTTTTGGCGGTCAGCCCAGACTTTTATATTGGAGACTGTTTTCGTTTTATTATATTATGTTATTTTTATTTTTATTTTATCTTTTATTTTTTACTCTTTTTTATATGAATGTAGAATAAATTCATGAGAACCTCATCTGATTCTGTAAAGGATACTTAAACAGGTCAGAGGTTATTTATGATACATGCTCAAGGACTATATGTGCTGTAATTATTTGCTCTTATGCTTGGACTGATCCCTTGTCTATTTACAATTTGGACTCTTATGCATTGTTGATATATAAGATTACGTGATTGTCTATCAATTCTTTTATGGATGCTTTTAGTGTTTTAGATTTTTAGAATTGTATTAATATTGATATCTATATTTATTCTCTGTCAATACATCTTATATCTAGTATCTATTAGTTACATGCTATAAGCTCCTGGATGCCTTTATTTCTATATGCAGGAGAATAGAGTTTAGTGTTTGTGATGTCATGTTTGGCAGTCCTAGTGGGATTCCCATACCCCACTTTTGTCTGAGCTGATCTCTGTTGTTAGTTGCTATTATGGTGCTATTGGAAGGTGTGTTCTTGGTAGGTAGTGTTCTCAGTGCTTCCGCTATCATCAGACATTGAAACCAAGGGTCAGTGGTCATTTCTGTGTTAAGTTTGTCTTCCATTGGGACATGTCAGGGTGGCGTGGTGGACCGGACGCCACGGGTGGGGGGGGATGTCACCCAATGGGGCCTAGTTGTCATCTTATGGGTGTGGTCGATCGGGGTTTGATTGGCCCTCCTCCGAGTCTACTGTATAGTGCACTGTGTGTTCCGGAAGATGTCTATGTTGAGTCCTCACCTCAGTGTGCATGCCCCATGTTTAGTATGCGTGGTCTCAGTGTCTAGGATACGTGTTGTGTGGGCATTGTGGGTGCCTATCACATTTTTAGCTGTCCTCGTTATCTCTCTGCTCCCTTTTCTCATCTAGAACGTGCCCTTGCAGCCTCCTCTACATCGCCCCCCTCAACTTCTCTACATCGCCCAGCGTTCCCTGTTTCATTTTTTGGTTCCATCTATGTTGCCCTTTACGTCAATGCAATATTGCTTCGGTGTCTGGTTCCCTTCTCTCCCCTCCCCGTCCCTCCCCCCTCCCCCCACCAGAGACCAAGACAATGCACTATGTGACAAGTTGTGTGTGCTATGATATTGTACACCCGCGGGATCGGTGTCCCCTTATTCCCAAAGTATTTATTTTATCCCCCTGCCTATATATCTATGTGTAGATGTGCCACAGTTGAGTTCAGTGTGCAAGCATTGTGTCCTGCCTGGTCGTGTTGGAGTTATTCCCCAGTCTTGCTGTGAACATGACCTGTGATGGTCTCCCCACCCACCTGGACCCCCTCCCAAATCAGGGTAGCATGTCCAGTCTGACCTCATGCTACACCATAGGGGTGCCCCGAAGCCGCGTGTGGGTGCCCAGGTCAGCGCCCTTTCCTGTTCGTGTAATGTAAGTAGTACTTATCTGGGTAGTCCTGTAGGCTGGAAAACTCTGGTCTCTCAATGGGTTCTTCCTCTGGGTCGGTACGTGCAGATCACAGATGGTTTGCTCTTGTCTGGTAGGGTGAGGCGGGAAGGTCCTCATCCTCACTCCTCTAGTCTGTCGGTGCGAGCTGTCTGCGGACCTGCGGGAGCCTCGGTGTGCCATCTATGTGTCTCCTCTGTTGTCCCGGTGTCTGTGGGCCCTGTCTTTGATCGACAGGGCCTAGTATCCAATTGACAACCTCTGTTGGTGGTATGCTGAGTCTCTGTAGGAATCTAGGTACCTCTTCTGGCCAGCATAAGGGGGTCCATTCGTTGTGTTGCCTTGCTAGTAGCATAAAGGAGAAGCCCCATTTATACGGGATACCCCTTTCTCTAAGAAGTGATGTGACGGGTCACAGGGCCCTGCGGGCTTCCAAAGTTAGAGGGGATAAATCTTGATATAGTGCCACCTCTGGGTCACGGAATCTCCATGTTGGTCTTGAGCATGCTTTATTCATTATTTGTTCTTTTAGCTTGTAAGTGTGTAGGCAGCAAATTATGTCTCATGGTGAATTATCCAACGCCCGAGCTCTATTGACCCTGTGTGCTCTGATCGAATTCTATGGTCATCGGTGCCTCAGCCCCCAATATTTCCTGGAACAGTGCTAGCAGTGTGGCTTCCACATTCTCTTCCCCATCTGGCTCTGGTAGGCCCCGCACTCTTATATTGGACCTATGTCCCCTATTGTCCAGGTCCTCAGTTTGGCGTCTTATAGCAAGTAGCATGTTACCTTGCCTGGCAATGGCGAGATTTGCAGCTTCCACTTGTGCTGTCAGGGCCTGGGAGGATGATCCAACCACCTGTATCCTGCCAGAGTGTGTTGTAATGTCTGCCTTCATCTCGGTGACTTCCGCACGGATCGCTGAGTGTAGGTTCTCAGAGAGGGCCCTGAGGTCTTCCTTGGTCACCATTGCTGCAGTCAGGGCTCTGATATCGGCGCTGATGTTGGCTAGCGAGGGCCTGCCGGCCTCCGAGGAGAGCGAGTGAGTCGGGGAGGCGACCATGTTAGTACCCGCGGCCTCGTGGTGTGGTCCCGTCGACGGGTTAACAAAGCCGTCCATGGGTCCAGCTTGTGAGCTGCTGGGATGGCCCCTGGGGGTCTGGGAGCTGTCAGGGCATTTAGTGCGCCCCATTATCGTGCCTTTCTGCGCTCTTTCAATGCTAATGTTAGCTGATTGGGACGGAGCTCATCTTTTATGCTGCCATCTTCTACGTGTCTAGGCCACGCCCCCCAATTGTCTAGTTTCAACCTAAATTACTATGTGTAACTCTGACACAAATAATATGTGCCATGTCCTATTTCTGTATTACCTAATGGATATGTCAACCTGGATACTGCAAACCTATGGACACCCTAAGAATACTATAGAGCTTACATCCTCTATAAAAAGATGCTTGTTTTTATCCAAGCAGCTGCACTATGTGTGGGAATCACGAACAGACATTATTTTTACTTTCTTGTGTCAATTTTGGGAAGATGCATTTTTTTTGGACGTCAGAGGTTCCCCTACAAGTAGGTATAAGCATATTAAGGTTGACACAACCTCTTTCTCTTTAAAAAAAAGTTATTAGGTGCCAAATGCAACCCCTTTTTCTCTTTTCCAATTACCATTTTTTTCTCTTTGCAAATTGTAGCAAGTAGAAGAACATACAAGTGTGTATTGCATACTGAATGTGTTCTTAATATTAAGTTTATTCAAGTGTTGCTCAGAGTAATGTTTTTAAGAATGGTGTGCCTTAACCTAGTTTTTGATACTTTGATAACCCTTATGTCTCCTAGCAGGCAAAAACCAATAAAAAATGACTAATAAGAAACCTAATGCATTTACTGCTTAGCACGAACATCTTTCAATACATTTATTAGGCACAGAAAACAATACACATCTTTTGACTTCTTATTTTTCAATTGCTCCATAAACGTATTGGAAAAGTTGAAAGATACCTTCAAAGATGTCTTGTTTTGCTTTTTTGTCCGATAAACACACTTGAGGCTTTTTGCAGTAAGTAGTGAAGAATTTCTGTTTCTTATTATTACAGTGACAAACTATCATTATTGCAGAGAGATGTTCTGAAAGTTAAAACAAAAATGTAGATCTAATATATGTCTTTTCCTGTGACCTGCATTTACAGTTTTAAGTTCAACACATTTAGATTTGAGAAATAAATCCAGTAGTGTATAATGACAACATAAAATAAACAAAATTCGTAGGAACAATATTTAAAATAATTAAATTCAATATTCTCTGCTCAACATGCAAGGCAAATATAATTACATGTGTGTGCATTTTAGCTATTATAGTGTGCATTTCACTTTGTGTATCAAATAACTCATTAACAGTCATATAAAATTCATATAGAACTATGGCCTTAGTTTAATTTTTTATATAGAATGTAAAAATTATTTGAAATGCTTATCCAATAATATTAAATTCTTTAAAAAGCTAATAAAAAAATATTAAATTGAGACCTATATCTACTATTTATACACTGTAGTGTTAATTTTACATACACACTGCAAGTTTGATAAGCCTCATGTTTAAATCTCTTATTTTTTTCCCCATTCAGAAATATTCAGAACTAGGTATTACATTCAATGAACACAATGAGAACATTCTAAATACAGTGGTATTGTGTGTGATTTAGACCGGAGTCGGCATTAGTAAGCAAAGTCATCCCAAGGAGTGCTTTTCTCACGCCCTCATTTCATACATGCTTTTTCAGTAGTCGCTGGGGTTTTACCTTCTGTTGAAGATGTAGTCTGTTTCTCTTGGGAAAAAGGAAGCATTGGACTTTAAAAAAACAAATCTCCGATGTGTTCATGGCTGTGTGTGTATGGGTATCTAATGTGAGCTTAATATAAATAGAATGATCCTAATATGTTGGTGCCCGATTCCACAGGACATGTTCAGAGGTAAAAAATTCTGTTAGTTTACAAAATGCACAATCATTCATATATCTAAATACCTATACCTACATAAAATTAGACAGTTGGTTGCAGTTGTGGCTGATCAGTGTATAGTGCAGCATTGTTTTAACATCACAATATGGTAGTTTGTGCTGCACTCACAAACAAAATCTTGATTGAAGGCATAATCCCCAATCAAGTTTTCAGTTCTATTTTTCTCTGAGAGTAACATGCATGTCGGGATAGGAGAAAAGACACATAGTGTAGAACATAATATACTGAACACATTATTAAAGAGTTCCACTTACAAAGTGCAAAGTAAAAATAGACATATCATCTGCCAAAGTGTAAGAGACAGATCAGACACTCCCAGATATTGGATCACCTCTGTAAACCAGGCCAGGTTAATGACCAATATGAGAAAGCCTAACTTGCTTCAAAAATCCACCAATGGTAATAAAAATAAATTTGTACACAATGACAATCCTACGTTTTTATCTAATACATTCAGGCTTCCTTGGGAGTATTTTCTGTTTGTGATATTAGTTTTAGCAGTTTCTGTTATATTTAGCTAACATGGACTGCCAGAGGCTCTAGACAAAAATTTTAAATAGGAGATTGGCAGGCATTATGCCACTGATCCTAGTGTAGGACTACATTACCAATACCAATAAATAGTTGTAACAAGGTTCTTTTTTTCGTTTACTGTTTGGATGAAAGAAAAGTCTGTGTTCGCTGTGCAAATGTGTAAACTACTTTGCAGTGTTTGTTAACATCAAACAAAATACTACAGTAGTAAATCCATCAGCCACAATGTATTTTAGCTAAGTAAAGTCACAATATACACAATTATTCATATACCTAATTGAAGCAAAAGAAACCCACCATAATCACAAGAAGAAATGGAGAAAGGGTAGGGTAATGAGTCGTGATCTCAAGTTTACCACCAGCAGTAGCGTCATGGTCTGAGAGTGTGAACACCTTTTTCTCAGCCATGTGCACTATTGCCACCTGCTCCTCCCTGCCACCACCACCATCATTTCAGTGGGAGTAACATTTCTGTTGAGTCTATTTCACCACCCATGATGTAATTGGATTTTTCTCAGCCTTTTCTTCCTGCAATAATTTCTGCTGCTGCTTCCACTAGCACTGCAGAGTTGTCTACCACAGATAGTTCTAGGATTTTAGCTTCTGTGCTTCATGATTCATTTGGGACAAGGGATCAGTTTAACCTGTGATCTTGTAGATGTTGCCTGTGTTGCAACAAGAAGAAAGTAAGGGAGAGTTCAGCAGAAACTTTGTCAGTGCCACTCTTTACTATAGAGGTAGAGCAGAGTATGTCCAATATCTGGCCTTGGTGGTGGTGAGGAATCTAGTGATGGTTATATTTTCCCAACAACTCTGTTCCAGGGGGAAATGGACTATGATACAGAGAAATTACAAGAGTATGCCAGAAGTCCACTTTTCTGCACCCAGTGTGCGCTTGCATATTGTCCATCTCTACCTACAGTAGAAATGCCTCATTTTATAGAAAGAGCTGGAGCATTCTATCCTACCAACACCAGAAGTAGGTCACCCAGTGAGATTATTTACATACTACCTACCTTCTCATTAGCATTATTCGACCAAGTGCTAGTATAGATGTTAGTGTTACAACAGCTTCCAAAGATGCAAATCCACGTGATTTTTTAGACACAAAGCCACAAAACCCCCAGAAACATGAACTAGATTCTGCTGACCCTATTTTGTTTTACTGCTTAAGTGTTTCAGAAAAAACAACATTTGTTGCACCCAGTATAGTGTAAACTTCTTTAAAGTTATGTAGATTACTACATTTAAACAAACTGCAGAACCTGTACAAAAATAGCCCACCCAACATAACAGACATACTAAAACCAAGTAATTGTACCTAAAATGTTTCTCTTCAGTACTGAAGCCTGACATAAATTAGCTTTGAAACATGTCTGTTTACATGTAATATTTGATTTGTTTGTTTACAACAGCATGAACAATACAAACATGTTAAATGTATGTTTACATTTACCCAACAATGTGTGCTATTAATGATTAAATTATAAAACTATACAGAAACTACTATAGCATGAACACATAGTTTTAACGTTTCTTACAACAGAACATACCCCACACAGATTTGTCATATTTGCCATAATAAATTCACTCAAACATACGTCATTACTTTGTTCAAGTAGTTAGCAAAGCAAACATTTATTCTAATAAGCTATTTTCTCAAGTTCAATTCTCAACACAAAATGTGTTATTTAGTACGTCAATTTATCTGCATTATGCGTTCCAATCTATTACATTATCATTAATTTTTAAAATCCCACTGGAGTTTTACTTATAGCTCTAATTAATATGTAGATACAGGTATTTTTCTCATATATCAATAAAAAATATACATATCTGTTTGTTTATTGGGACCTTGCATTTGATAGCCTTTGCGTGATTTATTTATAATTTATATGTTTTTATTCTGAAAGCATTATTTACCCATAACCTGTGGTGTGAGTGCTTTGCTGATTTCCTATTTCCAGCTAACTGTGAACCAATAAGACTTGCAGCAGCGTTTGTAACCATTTTGGACCAGGAGGCTGAAAATGCAATTTCTCAGCTTCACACAGAACTGACTTGTATCTGTGGCTTTTGTATAAGCAGAATGAAATGTACTTGGAGTCTTACACATTGTAAAGAGGCAGTTCTTCTACTCACTCACATTGAACATCCTACTTGCCTACCTATCAAAGAAAATAGTCCACCTTTTGATCTGAGAAAACAATTTATGATCTTGAGAGCTGCTAGTTATCACCCAGGAAGCAAACAAAAGATAAAAAGGCAATTATATATATAAGGAAGGAGAAATAAGAGACAGAACAAGCTTTGGAAAAAAATGCAGTGAAAGAGAGGCAAAGAGGCATGAGGGATTGCTTAAGAACGAGTAGAAAAGAGTGAGGAAATTATTTTTAAAAAAGTCAATAGAGAAATAGAAAAGGGGAGGTCATTGAAAAGTAGTATTGAGATGGATGTAAAGGCAGAGCAGTAAACAGGTCAGAGGGTATAGAAACATTGGAGAGAGAGGGTAAGCAAAAATGGGTATGGAGCGCGTATGAAAAAAGAAAACATAATCGTGAGAGAACAGGGATGAGAGGCTTTGGGACTAAGAGCTAAGAACACACTGAACAAAGGATGGGCACTAGATATTGAGCTATTTGTACTAAGGATCTCCAAAACATTGTTTTTATTCATATATATGGGAAAATATGGCAAACATGCACTGTGTCACAAACACAAAGCAATACTAAGAACACCAAATCAGTGGGTTTATAAACTTTTAATAGGACTTGTGACTAAACTACTGTCATTTAAGACCAACACCTGCCTTCATAAACATTAAATACGCCTGCCTGCTGCTAAGCAAACATAAAGCAAAACTCACAGCACCAAGTTAACAAGGTGACTGAAAGCTTTCAATGTGGTTACCTCTGTTTCTGTAGGCCTATGTACATCTCACAATGCATTACAGACTTCTGCCCACCTTGGCACCTTCCTGGAAAATGTTTTAGGCTGTCCCCCTTACTGCATGTTTTCTGTCAATATCTCCATTTCCCATTGATTCACCAAGTAGCTTTGAGGCCTCTAAATTTCTCTCTCTTACCACTTCCATAAGACTCATGCAGTGGTTCAATTGTCTTAACCACTAAAATGTATATACTCCAATCTTTGTTCTATCCCTAATATCACCAACACACCCGACCCACTCTTTAAACACCTACTACCAAGTGCAATATTATTTTTACCCCCACCGAACCACACTCATGTGCCACACCTAGACTCTACATAAGACTGAAATCTCTTGATCTACTGCAGCTTTCTGTTGACATCTATCTCCTCTGTACAATTTCAAATATGTCCTTCTATGGCAATTACTTCTATAACTTTACCCTCTCAAGTATCCTATATAAGCTTTGTCCATCACTGCCCACCTTGCCCATCAAACTAAATACCAATCTTGGTATATTATATCCACCTGATTCATTTCAAAGGTGCTGAGAGTGAAGGAAACTTACTGGAGGAAGTCTTATTGTATGGCTCACTCCCGGCACTACAAATGTTGTTGCTTTTCTACACCTGTGCCCTCTCTGACATCAAATAAATAGTTTTTAACTCCCTCGTCTTCACCTTCTTGAATGATTCCATATACCTTTTTCCAACTTTCAATTCACTAATACACCCCACATCACAACAGTCTCAACCTGTCACAGTCATCCTAAAAGCCAGTTATCCTCATACACACAAAAACTTCCCACACACTAAACACAGTTTCACCATAAACACAATATCAAGACCACAAGCAGGTGCCCATGCACTTTCAGGGTCTTACCTGAGGTGGGAGTCTGCAGCACAGATATATTTGCTCACCCTTGCAGATAGACACAGTCCAAGGTGACCAGGTAAGAAGCCACCTGGACTGTGATTATGTGCATGGGGGCTGTGCAGGAAAGGTGTTCCAAAGCAGTACCAAGGTTACAAATAGCAGGAAAAACAAAGTGTAGCCAAAGTCAAGGGATGCCAGAGGTCAGGATAAACAAAGTGTAGCCAAAGTCAGAAGCCAGGATCACGATTGAATACAAGTTCAGTAGACTAGAAAATAAGAAGTGAGCACATACACCAGGATCAAAGGGAGGGGCAGTTTATATACCCAGCAGTGTCCCCAATCGAACTCTTTCATGCATGAGCTGTTGTGAAACTCACAAGAAACAGAGACATATTGGAGCCATGTCACATTGAAAGTAGCCATTTATTTGCCTAGGTACAGTCGATACCAGTGTCCATTATCTTTTCTGATGCTATCCAGTCTGCAGTTGAGGAGGGACATGTTGGCAAAGCAGGTGTAATTGTCCCGAGTTCTGCATTATTCCTAGCACAAATCATGCAGCTTTGTGTATGTTTTGCAGCAATTACAGTGAAACCTGGAGCAATCCAATGTGCATTTACCAAACTGAACATGTTCATTTTTGACAGATGTGTAGGTCCGTGGGCCACCTGGACCAGCACTGGGTATAAAGCCTTGGGTAGACAAAGTTGCTCACCTTTCTCCCACATCTTGTCAGTGTCCTCAAATGCTGCTCCCAGCTTCTTCCATTGTTCTTCTTCTTCTGTGCTTGCCTGCTTCTGTAGGCTATGCAGTATGTCATATGAAACAGATTGGGCTACTGTCATAGTCTGCAAAGGAGTTTTACCTGCAAGGTATGGTAGCTTGGCAGCCTGCTTAGTCGATACATCAGCTCTGTGATTACCACGGGATGCTTCATCTGTGATCTTCAAGTGAGCTGCCACCTTGATGATTCCCACATGCTCGGGTAGCAGTATAGCATCCATTAGGGCACTCACGGCTTCTAAGTTCTTGATGGGGGTTCCTGCAGATGTGAGAAAATCTCGGGCCCACCAAAGAGGTCCAAAGTCATGGGCTATACCAAAGGCTTACCGAAAATCAGTATAGATATTAGCAGTGTCTTACCTAAAGGCCAGTTTACACGCTTCAATGAGAGCATTCAGCATGGCATCCTGTGCAGAGCAGTAAGGAGCGAGTGGTTCTGCCTTAATTGCTTCATGTACAGAGACAACAGTATATCCAGTATGGAAGTCACCCTTCTCATCAGCAAATTGAGAACCATCTACAAAATACTCAAAGTCTGGATTAGACAATGGTGAATCAATGACATGGGAAAAACCTGCAGTTTCCTGAGCCATTAAGGCTGCACAGTCATGAGATACCTGGGCCTCAACTAACTCATCAGGTGATAAGGAATTCATGAAAAGGTCTGTGCCACTCCTCGCTTTTAAATCCATAGGAACTACTGTAGATGGATTCAATACCAAGCACCACTTTAAAGTGACATTAGGGGGCATAAGTAAGGCACACTGCATTCTGAGATGCCTTGCAGTATGTATGTGCTTGGGTTGAACCTGAGCCAGAATGCTGTTAATGTCATGAGGAGTGTAGATAGTAATTGGATTGTCTAAATCAATGTCTGTTTCTTTATCTAGCATAGCAGTGACAGCTGCTACTGCCCTAACACAGTAAAGGCACCTCTAGCAACAGGATCTAACCTGGCTGAGTAATAGGCAACTGGCCTTTGCTTTTGCCCATGGTCCTGGGTAATTATTGCTGTAGGATAGCCTGACAGTTCAGTACAGAACATGGAAAGGGGCTTTCACTAATCTGGTAGACTGAGGTGGGCTGAGGTGACAATCAACTTAAGAGACTGGGCTGAGGTGACAATCAACTTAAGAGTGTAAAAGGCTTTTTCTGCTTCAGGAGTTAAATGAAAGGGTTCAAGGGTTAGGCTATCATACAAGGGCTGCATGTAGATTGCTGCAGAGTGAAGCCATGGTCAACAATAGGAAACTAGGCCCAGGAAAGTACATAGCTGGGCTAGGCTGCAGAGAGGGGGAATCTTTTGCACTGCTGGCTTTCTATCTTCTGTGACATGCTTTGTACCATGGGAAATACAGTGTGCCAAAAAGATAACAGTGGGTGCACAGTGCACACGCCTGCAGTTTGGCCTTGGTTGCTTTGCACCATGTTTGTGTCAAAAAAAGTTAGTAAAGACAGGGTGTGCTTTGTACTCGACACCTGGGCAACATACAAGCAAATCATCAACATATTGTAACAAAACAACTTCATGTTCCCTTGGCCAGGCTTCTAGAATCTGTGCCATTGCCATGCTATACATGGTAGGCGAATTCAGAGCACCCTGAGGCAGCACCGCCCATGTGTATTGTCTGTGCTTGTGTGCAAATGCAAAAAGGTATTGACTCTCTGAGTGCAATGTTACAGAAAAGAATGTGTTTGCCAGGTCAATGACACAGTAAAGTCAATAGTAGGTTCTGACATAGCGCTGCATAAATTAAGATTTGCCAGCACACTGGCAAGTGGTATGAGACAGTTATCTTCAAAGGGCAAAGTCAAAGTCACATTACCAGTGGGTTTGAACTGTATGTTGGCATTAATTGCGGTATAGAATATTGCCGCCAAGTAGATTTAAAGGAGCAGTGGGACTTACAATCAATCTAGTGACCAAGGCAGTTGAGTCATGAAGCCTAAGTTTCATTTGTTAAGTCAAAGAGCCCATACACCCCCACACATGTTAATACATCTTTTGATTTTGTTTATAAGGAAAAACATATTTTTTCCTGCACAACAGAATGGATTGCCCCAGCGTTAAAAGAAAGGGTATTTTTCTGTTACCGGGCTAGGTAACATTTACAATAGGAATAGGACCTGAGCCTTTTATCTATGACTAATATATATATATATATATATATATATATATATATATATATATATATATATATATATATATATATATATATATATATATATATATATATATACATATATACACTGCTCAAAAAAATAAAGGGAACACTTAAACAACACAATGTAACTCCAAGTCAATCACACTTCTGTGAAATTAAACTGTCCACTTAGGAAGCAACACTGAGTCACAATCAATTTCACATGCTGTTGTGCAAATGGGATAGACAACAGGTGAAAATTATAGGCAATTAGCAAGACACCCCCAATAAAAAAGTGGTTCTGCAGGTGGTGACCACAGACCACTTCTCAGTTCCTATGCTTCCTGGCTGATGTTTTGGTCACTTTTGAATGCTGGCGGTAGCATGAGACAGAGTCTACAACCCACACAAGTGGCTCAGGTAGTGCAGCTCATCCAGGATGGCACATCAATGCGAGCTGTGGCAAGAAGGTTTGCTGTGTCTGTCAGCGTAGTGTCCAGAGCATGGAGGCGCTACCAGGAGACAGGCCAGTACATCAGGAGACGTGGAGGAGGCCATAGGAGGGCAACAACCCAGCAGCAGGACCGCTACCTCCGCCTTTGTGCAAGGAGGAACAGGAGGAGCACTGCCAGAGCCCTGCAAAATGACCTCCAGCAGGCCACAAATGTGCATGTGTCTGCTCAAACGGTCAGAAACAGACTCCATGAGGGTGGTATGAGGGCCCGACGTCCACAGGTGGGGGTTGTGCTTACAGCCCAACACCATGCAGGATGTTTGGCATTTGCCAGAGAACACCAAGATTGGCAAATTCGCCACTGGTGCCCTGTGCTCTTCACAGATGAAAGCAGGTTCACACTGAGCACATGTGACAGACGTGGCAGAGTCTGGAGATGCCGTGGAGTACGTTCTGCTGCCTGCAACATCCTCCACCATGACCGGTTTGGAAGTGGGTCAGTAATGGTGTGGGGTGGCATTTCTTTGGGGGGCCACACAGCCTCCATGTGGTTGCCAGAGGTAGCCTGACTGCCATTAGGTACCGAGATGAGATCCTCAGACCCCTTGTGAGACCATATGCTGGTGCTGTTGGCCCTGGGTTCCTCCTAATGCAAGACAATGCTAGACCTCATGTGGCTGGAGTGTGTCAGCAGTTACTGCAAGACGAAGCCATTGATGCTATGAACTGGTCCACCCGTTCCTCAGACCTGAATCCAATTGAGCACATCTGGGACATCATGTCTCGCTCCATCCACCAACGTCACGTTGCACCACAGACTGTCCAGGAGTTGGCAGATGCTTTAGTCCAGGTCTGGGAGGAGATCCCTCAGGAGACCATCCGCCATCTCTTTAGGAGCATGCACAGGCATTGTAGGGAGGTCATACAGGCACATGGAGGCCACACACACTACTGAGCCTCATTTTGACTTGTTTTAAGGACATTACATCAAAGTTGGATCAGCCTGTAGTGTGTTTTTCCACTTTAATTTTGAGTGTGACTCCAAATCCAGACCTCCATGGGTTGAAAAATTTGATTTCCATTTTTAAATTTTTGTGTGATTTTGTTGTCAGCACATTCAACTATGTAAAGAACAAAGTATTTCAGAGGAATATTTAATTCATTCAGATCTAGGATGTGTTATTTTTGTGTTCCCTTTATTTTTTTGAGCAGTGTATATATATATATATATATATATATATATATATATATATATATATATATATAATTCCAGAATAGAAATGGCTGCTCTACGGTCTTTAAAAATAATTTTTTTTTATTGAATAAAGTTTAAAACGACGACCAACGTTTCAGTCCCCGTTCGGGACTTTCTTCAGGGTCAAAAATAACGAGACAACAAATATCATGCATACCAACAATCAATATATACCCATATAATAAAGATAAAACTCACCCAGGTGCGTTATACCCACCTCCCATCGGAACCATAGGAACTTCAGGGTATGCGCGCGCACCCGCTCGCATGCTCCGCCCCCCTGCGCGTTGACGTCATGTGGAGTCCAGTCACCATGGTAACCTATACACACCAAACTCACTTCTGTACAAGGAGAAAATATAGTTGTATAGGGAGACAGCCTAGCTGTGAAACCAAATATGAATAGGTGATTGGTGCTGTTTAAGAAAAGTGAATGTTTGTGCAGACTTGCTGAAAATGAATTAAAATGTTACAATGTGGTGAAAAGGGTCTATGAACCCAAATATAAATATTAAGGTACAACCTAATATTCTCATGCTGTAAAGTGACTTAAGTGTACTGAATAAATCAGACAGTGATATTATAATCACCAGATTCAGTGATATCATAGTGTTTAAAGTTTATGTATGGCAAAGTGCTTGTGCCATAAAAGTGATATCATGCATTTAAAGTGATAAAGTGCTGTGCCACATAGCATAAAGCACAAAACATGAATAGAATAATCAATATTATGCATACATAATTAATACATAAATTCACATATAGCATCTGCATCATAAAAACTGCATCGGATTTATATATTCCGAAGCTTAAATCCCTATCACCAAAAGTACATACTATACATATAATATTTAAAAACAAAAAATTAGTATCAAGCTGAGCAATTAAATAAAAGGATTACATGTAATATTGTCATGGAGCCCCATGGGAGACACCGTGTTTAGTTGGTGTATCCAAAAAGCTTATTTTTGGAGCAACATTTTACCTCTATTGCCACCCCTACGGGGGAGAGGGATAAGATCTATACCCACGAATTTGAGGCTTACCAGTGGATGTTTTTTATCCAAAAAATGTTGGGCTACTGGCTTGTCTGAATGCACATCTCTATATGCTAGCCTAATGCTCGAACGGTGGCCCCTAATTCACTCGCATAGCTGTGTCTCCGTCTTCCCCACGTAGTAAAGCCCACATGGACACATCAGCTTGTACTCAACAAACATAGTTTTGCAAGTAATAGTATGTCTTATGTCATACACTTTATTGGTATGTGGGTGACTGAATTTTTTGGCTGGTATCATGTGACCACAGGTCACACACCCTAAACACCGAATGCACCCCCGTCAGTTGTGTTTGACATTCTTCGAATAACTTGTAACAGGGTCCGTGTGCACCAACATGTCCCTAAGGCTCTTGTTCCTTCTGAAGCATATCAACAGAGGTTCTTTGAAGACCTTTGGCAATGTGTCATCCGTAGCAAGCATCTTCCAATTTTCTTTAATCACCGCTGATATCAGATTGGAAGAGTTATGGAAGGTCATAGGAAACATGATCCTTTGTGTAGGGTCAATCTTAGACTGTACCTGGGCTGTCTTAGCCTTCAACAGTGCGTCTTCCAATATTCGGGTATCACAACCCCGTTCCACAAATTTCTGTGTCATGACCCTCAGTTGTGTCTCCACCTTGTCCTCATTGGAATTATTATGAATAACTCTCTGAAACTGTGCCTTTGGGATAGAATTCTTCAACGTGGTAGGATGTGCACTACAAGCATGCAACAAAGTGTTACAGTCTGTGAGCTTTGTATATAATGTGTACTGTATCTCATTGGACCCATAAGACAGCTCCAAATCCAGATATTGCACTTTTTTATCACTAATGTTGGCTGTAAATCTAATGGGCGTTGGTAACAGATTTAATTCATTGACCATATTACGTGCCTCAGTCAGTGTGCCTCGCCAGAGTATTAAGAGGTCATCAATATAGCGATAATAGCTAATAATACTGTCTTTATATGGAGTAAGTATATGTTGGGTCTCATATATATACATGTACACATTAGCGTACATCGGGGCCATTGAAGACCCCATCGATGTTCCTGCCACCTGTAGATACCACTGGTCTTCAATCCTAAAGTGGTTGTTGTAGAGGATCAAAGACAGTAATTCCAAAACAAACTCCACAGGGGTGCCCCGATACAGTGGAGATCTACTTAATACTTGTCGCATTGCCACTATGCCTTCTGTATGGGGGATTACTGTGTACAAGCTTCTAACGTCCTTTGTAATGAAAATAGGGACCGTATCCTGGAACTCTAGTGTAATGATATTGATGTTACAAAGTTTTGGAGTCCAGTAGCCAGATCAGCAATGTTTTCTGCCAGAGGTAGCCACTCGTTACCCAGGTGGTTGAGCCCCTGAGCCTTGAGTGGCCTTCTGGTCTTAAGCAGAGATGGGAGACTGGAACAGAAAGATGATAATCGTAGTGAGGCAAGCCGAGGTCAGTGGGAAGGAGAAGCAGCAAAGTCAAAACAGTCCAAATTCAGCAACAGGAAGGAGAAACAGGAACACGCTGGATTAGAGAGTACAGGAACCACAATAATCTGGCAAAGGTACAGAGACAGGAAGTGGCTTTTATAGGCCAAGAACCAGACACCTGACTAGACACAGCTGAAGTGAGTTGTCACTGATAACCTTGACTCTACAAGCAATGGTATCAGATCTCAGGTAAATTTGCAAAAGGCAGGCTGGTGTACTGGTAATGAAAAGGTTTAGCATCATGTAAACCAGGGTTCGAAACCCAGCAGAGTCAGTTCCTCACATTACCTCCACCTTTACAGGCGCAGCCTCTGGATGCCCTATTTCCTGGTTTAGCAGGGTACTGTGCATGGAAAGACTGAAGAAGATCAGGAGCATGAATATTGTCTACTGGTTCCCATGATCTATCCTCCTCACCATAGCCTTTCCAATGAACCAAGTATTGAAGTTTGTTGCGGAAGATCCTGGAGTCAAGAATTTTTTCCACCTCGTATTCATCTTCCCCATCCACGAGGACTGGTGGTGGGGCAGGCAAGGCTCGACCAGGGAAAGTATTTTCATGAAAAGGTTTAAGCAGTGCCACGTGAAACACCGGATGTATTTTCATGGAATCCGGAAGTTGCAGACGGAAGGTGACTGCATTGATCTGAGCGATTATCTTAAAAGGTCCCATGAACTTTTGACCCAATTTATGAGAAGGAATCCTAAGCTTAAGATTCTTTGTTGACAGCCAAACCTTGTCACCAACATGATAAACTGGGGCCTCCTTTCTGTGCCTATCAGCAGCTCTTTTGTAACATTCCTGAGCCTCCGAAAGAGTCTCCTTCAACAGTTCTTGGGAATCTCGTAAGGCGGTTAGCCGGTCAGTGACTGCAGGAATGGGAGTAGTAATTGGGAGACTCACTAGAAAGGTTGGATGGTAACCATAATTGGCAAAAAATGGGCTCAGAGAAGTGGAGCAGTGTTGGGCATTGTTATAGGCAAACTCCGCCGTGGGTAGAAAATCCAGCCAGTCATCCTGCAGGTAACTAATATAGCACCGCAAATATTGTTCTAAAGTCTGGTTGGTTCGCTCAGTCTGTCCATTACTTTGTGGATGAAAAGCTGAAGACAGATTTACATTAATACCTAGAATAGAACAAAAATATTTCCAAAAATGAGATGTAAACTGCACTCCCCTGTCAGAAATTACTTCATCAGGCACTCCATGCAAGCGAAATATTTCCCGAATAACAAGGTCAGCAGTCTGTTTAGCTGAAGGGAGACCACGAGCTGGTATGAAATGACTCATCTTGGTTAACCGGTCCACAACAACAAGAATAGTAGTGTGTTCCTTAGAGGGAGGTAGTTCCACAATAAAGTCCATGGATATAGATCCCCAGGGACGATGAGGAATCGGAAGAGGCTGAAGCAAGCCAACAGGGGATGAGCGAGGAGTCTTATGTCTGGCACATACATCACAAGAGGACACATACTTCTTAACATCCTCATAATATTTAGGCCACCAAAAGGATCGGGTAAGTAGTTCTTGTGTCTTTCGGATTCCTGGATGACCTGCTGGTTTAGAGTCATGGTAGAGGCGTAAAACGTCCAGTCGCACTGATTCTGGAACAAACAGACGTTGTTGAAAAATCCAAAACCCATTAAGCATGGTCATATGAAGATCACGAGGAGGATCACGAAAAACTGGATCTTTAGAGTAGCCCTTTTTAATGCGAGACATTAGATCAGAAGGAAAGGTAACTCCTAAAAATCTGCTCTCCGGCAAGATGGTGGCCTTGGTTACTGTAGTATGGAGGGGGTCAGCTATCCTAGACAAGGCATCCGCCTTGCCATTTCTGGAACCAGGGCGGTATGAAATAAAAAAATTAAACCTTGAGAAAAATAGGGACCAGCGTGCTTGTCTGGCTGACAGTCTCTTAGCGGATTGGATACATTCCAGATTTTTGTGATCTGTGAGGACAGTAATTGGATGGGTGGCTCCCTCCAAGAGATGTCTCCATTCGGTGAAGGCAGCTTTTATAGCCAAAAGTTCTTTATTCCCTATGTCATAATTTCTTTCTGCTGGTAACATCTGGCGGGAATAGAAGGCACATGGATGTAACAACATCTTAGGTCCAGTCCTTTGAGATAGTATAGCCCCAACAGCTGAATCAGAAGCATCTACCTCTACAGTAAATGGCAATTCTGGCTGAGGATGTACCAAGATAGGGGCAGATGTAAACAGAGTCTTTAATCTGGAAAATGCAGTGTCAGCCTTATTGGACCACTGAAAAGGAGTCCCTTTACGTGTAAGTTCAGTGATCGGTGTAATAACGGCAGAGAAATTCTTAATGAAACGCCTGTAAAAATTGGCAAACCCCACAAATCTCTGTATATCTTTTTCATTCTTGGGGATGGGCCAGTCCAGCACAGCTTTAATTTTACTTGCGTCCATACTTAAACCTTTAGGAGTTATTACATACCCCAGGAACTGAATTTCTGTTTGTTCAAACTCACATTTTTCCAGTTTAATGTATAGGTGGTGGGTACGAAGGCGCTCAAGAACAATGCAGACCTGTTTTCTGTGATTTTCAAGATCATCAGAAAATATCAGGATATCATCCAAATATGCCACAACAAACTGATCCAGGAGATCCCGTAGTACATCATTGATTAGATGCTGAAAAGTTGCAGGGGCATTACAAAGCCCAAATGGCATTACTAGATATTCGTAATGTCCGTACCTGGTTCTGAAAGCTGTTTTCCATTCATCATTTGGTCTTATGCGAACCAGATTATATGCCCCCCGTAGATCAAGCTTCGTAAATATTTTAGCTGAACGAAGTCTCTCCAGAAGTTCAGGAATGAGAGGCAAGGGATAACGGTTTTTAACAGTGATTTTATTAATGTCCCTGTAATCAACACAAGGCCGTAGACTGCCATCTTTCTTTTCTACAAAGAATATAGGAGCTCCTGCTGGAGAAGTGGATGGTCGAATAAAGCCTTTGGCAAGATTTTCTTGTATGTATTCACGAAGTGCTTTCAATTCAGGCTCAGAAAGGGAGTATATACGGCCAAATGGGATAGCAGCTCCAGGTAGCAGCTCTATGGGGCAATCATAAGGCCTGTGAGGTGGAAGCTGATCAGCATTCTTCTTATCACAGACATCTGCAAAATCCTGATATTGTAGCGGAAGCTTAGTTAAGTTTGTAGCAACCATTTCATTAATTGTTGTGGTAACAGGTGTCGCCTTAGAGGGTTGACAATTCATTAAGCAGTGTTCTGAAGGAAAGGACAAAGTTCTAGTCTTCCAATCAATCTGTGGGTTATGCAGAGCAAGCCAGGGTATACCCAAAATCACTGGAAACTGTGTTGAGGAAATTAGGTGGAAAGATATAGACTCATGGTGATTCACTTCCAGAATCAATTTTAAGGGCACAGTCTCATGTGTAACCGGGCCTGACGTAAGTGGAGAACCGTCTACTGTTTCCATTAACACAGGTGAAGATTTAGGGATAGACTGAATTTTATTTCTTGCTGCAAATTTAATGTCCATAAAGTTTCCGCCTGCTCCGGAATCTATCATAGCTGTAGTTGAAATTATATTATTACCATATTGCAAAGTGATAGGCACCACCAAATGAGGATGTTGAGTCATCATACCTTCTTCACCCTGAGCCAGAGAAAACAAGGGTTGTGTGACAGAATCCAGTTGGTCTGAAATCTGGGATTGGTGTTGAATCTGTGCACCCTCAGCAGTCATAGCTATTGTTCTTTTAGACTTGTTAGGGCACTTGATGGCATAATGCCCTGCACTACCACAATACAGGCATAAGTTGTGAGTGCGTCGCCACTGTTTTTCTTCATTGGATAATGGCCCTCTTATTAGATCTACTTGCATAGCCTCAGGTTCAGAGTCTGTAGGTGTTTGTGGGGTCGGAGTAGAAATTCTTGAATAGAAAGTAGGAGTAGCACTTGGTTTAAAAGAGCCCTGTCTTTCCAATCTTCTTTCTGAAAGTCTCCGATCAATACGGATAGCCAACCGCACAAATGCATCAAACTCAACAGGAAGATCAACACGAGCTAGCTCATCTTTTATAGCTTCTGAGAGACCCCTTCTGAAGTGGAACCTCTGGGCTGATTGGTTCCAAGTAGTATCAGTAACCCACTGTCTGAATTCAGCAGCATATTCAGCCACAGATCGCCTCCCTTGATGTAAATGAAGGAGAGTGGCTTCTGCTGTAGCACAGCGATTGGGATCATCAAAAACTAGGCACATGGCCTCAAGAAAGTCTTTTAAATTTCCCAAGATTGGACTGTCCTGTTCCAGAAAAGGGGAGCCCCAGGCCAGGGCTTCATCTTTGAAGAGGGAAAAAATAAATCCCACCTTCTCTCTTTCAGATGGAAAACGGTTAGGTAACATCATGAAATGCAAACGGCATTGATTTAGGAAACCCCTGAATTTTTTGCGGTCTCCTCCAAATTTTTCTGGTAGAGGCAAGCGGGCATCTTGTGCAGGTGTAACAGTAGTAGTAGCAGCAGCCGCAACATCATGTGCCCTGTAGCTGGTAAGCTCACTATGCATTGATCGAACTTCATTTTGCAGTTCAGCTACCTGATCCTGCAGCACTTGAATGGTCTGTGCCTGGGTCTGCATAGTTCTTGCATTAAAAGCAACCTGCTGGGCCAATGCAGAATCTGATCCGACGGTCTCCATGAATGGGCCAGATTATTCTGTAATGATATTGATGTTACAAAGTTTTGGAGTCCAGTAGCCAGATCAGCAATGTTTTCTGCCAGAGGTAGCCACTCGTTACCCAGGTGGTTGAGCCCCTGAGCCTTGAGTGGCCTTCTGGTCTTAAGCAGAGATGGGAGACTGGAACAGAAAGATGATAATCGTAGTCAGGCAAGCCGAGGTCAGTGGGAAGGAGAAGCAGCAAAGTCAAAACTGTCCAAATTCAGCAACAGGAAGGAGAAACAGGAACACGCTGGATTAGAGAGTACAGGAACCACAATAATCTGGCAAAGGTAAAGAGACAGGAAGTGGCTTTTATAGGCCAAGAACCAGACACCTGACTAGACACAGCTGAAGTGAGTTGTCACTGATAACCTTGACTCTACAAGCAATGGTATCAGATCTCAGGTAAATTTGCAAAAGGCAGGCTGGTGTACTGGTAATGAAAAGGTTTAGCATCATGTAAACCAGGGTTCGAAACCCAGCAGAGTCAGTTCCTCACATCTAGATTTTTGATTCTGTGCAAGAGGGTCTGTGTGTCCTTGATGGATGTGTGTAACGCCTCCACAGGCTCCTTAAAAAGAAAGTCAAGCCATTGTGCTATGGGCTCAAGTGTTCCTTCAGTGGCCGAAACAATAGGACCGCCAGGGGGTCTCTGCGTATCCTTATGTATCTTAGGGATACCATAAATTATAGGAGTATGGGGATGTTGCTTATCCAAAAAACGATACAAATCCAAATTGATGTAACCCGACCTTAGACCCGTCCCTAATACATCAGAGATTTTCCTTTGTATCCCAGGTGTGGGATCACCTGGTAAGGGGCAATATGTGTTGGTATCTGCAAGCTGCTGTTTAATATCATCAACATAACCTGTATAATTCAAGAGAACGATACCTCCCCCCTTGTCTGCTGGACAGATGACAATTGTGGGATCCTTGGCCAGGTTATCAAGGAGGCATCTTTCATCCTTAGTGATATTCTGTAATACGTCTCTATGTTGTGAAAAAATATGTTGTGCCATTTTAGACGTTGTATTGAGAAATGTCTTGATCGATGGTTTAGTGGTCTGTGGATCAAATGTAGATCTTAATCTAAATTTATCTGACACCATACATGATGTTTGTGGTTTGTGCTTATCCAAGGTATTGAAAAACTCTTTTAGTCTCATAATTCTCCCAAATTGAAACAATTTAGTGCTCCATTTAAAGGAGTTTGGATTACTCGTGGGTATATATGATAACTCTTTACTGAGGATGTTAATCTCTGTATCACTGAGTTGTCTATGGGAAAAATTAAAGATAGGAGTTATCTCCTGTGAGGGGGTTTGCCCCTTAATGTTGTTTTTGCCTTTGCGCCCCCTCCTGTTTCTGGGGCGCCTTCGCTTCTGCCCTTGCTCCTGGTGGTGGTGCCCGTTTCCTCTTGGCCTAAAAAAAGGGCTGTATCGCTGGGGGTCTCATTGTCTGAAGCCGATTCACCGGACATTATATCTATAGTTGTAACTTTCGGACGGACAATCCTTTTCTGAAACCGTATGGGTCTCGGAGGGCGATCACATGCCAACCACCTATACACACGGTGATCCTGATAATCTTGTTGTACCGTCTCATATTTCTGTTTCTTGAACTTTACCAGTTCATTCTTGTATTTCAAAAGTTCAATCTTTAATTGTTGTTGCAATTTAATCCCTTCAGATGAAGCTAATAGGACTGCTTGTTCAGTCTCTAATACAACTATCTTCTGCTTAATTTCGGCTAAATCAGTTTTCACATCCTTAATAGTAATGAGCATCAGGTCTAAAGAGGCTTTGTTTAAGACATGTGTCCAGTCCCTACACACAGTAGCTTTGAGTCTTCCTATAGTTGGTATGTTCAATAATCTGAACCCACGTGGGATCATCCTCGCTTTATAATAGTCGGACAAAAATAGACCATGCAGATACAAATCAATGCTTTTTTTGTGTAGACGTAAAAGTTTGAAATAAACATCCCTGGACGTAACTTGATTTGGAAGCTCTTGGCTAGTTTGCTCCCATATTACTATTACTTGCAAAACTATGTTTATTGTGTACAAGCTGATGTGTCCAGGTGGGCTGTACTACGTGGGGAAGACGGAGACACAACTATGCGAGCGAATTAGGGGCCACCGTTCGAGCATTAGGCTAGCATATAGAGATGTGCATTCAGACAAGCCAGTAGCCCAACATTGTTTGGATAAAAAACATCCACTGGCAAGCCTCAAATTCGTGGGTATAGATCATATCCCTCTCCCCCGTAGGGGTGGCAATAGAGGTAAAATGTTGCTCCAAAAATAAGCTTTTTGGATACACCAACTAAACACGGTGTCTCCCATGGGGCTCAATGACAATATTATGTGTAATGCTTTTATTTAATTGCTCAACTTGATACTAATTTTTTGTTTTGAATTAGTAGTACACGCGCATACCTGGAAGTTCCTACGGTTCCGATGGGAGGTGGGTGTAACGCACCTGGGTGAGTTTTATCTTTAGTATATGGGTATATATTGAATGTATAGTATGTACTTTTGGTGATAGGGATTTAAGCTTCGGAATATATAAATCCGATGCAGTTTTTATGATGCAGATGCTATATGTGAATTTATGTATTAATTATGTATGCATAATATTGATTATTCTATTCACGTTTTGTGCTTTATGCTATGTGGCACAGCACTTTATCACTTTAAATGCATGATATCACTTTTATGGCACAAGCACTTTGCCATACATAAACTTTAAACACTATGATATCACTGAATCTGGTGATTATAATATCACTGTCTGATTTATTCAGTACACTTAAGTCGCTTTACAACATGAGAATAGTAGGTTGTAACTTAATATTTATATTTGGGTTCATAGACCCTTTTCACCACATTATAACGTTTTAATTCATTTTCAGCAAGTCTGCACAAACATTCACTTTTCTTAATCAGCACCAATCACCTATTCATATTTGGTTTCACCGCTAGGCTGTCTCCCTATACAACTATATTTTCTCCTTGTACAGAAGTGAGTTTGGTGTGTATAGGTTACCATGGTGACTGGACTCCACATGGCGTCAACGCGCAGGGGGGCGGAGCATGCGAGCAGGTGCGCGCGCATACCCTGAAGTTCCTATGGTTCCGATGGGAGGTGGGTATAACGCACCTGGGTGAATTTTATCTTTATTATATGGGTATATATTGATTGTTGGTATGCATGATATTTGTTGTCTCGTTATTTTTGACCCTGAAGAAAGTCCCGAACGGGGACTGAAACATTGGTCGTCATTTTAAACTTTATTCAATAAAAAAAAAATATTTTTAAAGACCGGAGAGCAGCCATTTCTATTCTGGAATTGTATCATATGGAGCCCTGGTAGATGCGCCCGCCAGTGAAGTGGTTAAAGCGTGAGTGCAGGGGATTTTTGCATTTATATATATATATATATATATATTAAAGAAAAAAGTTAAAAATATTAAGTTACTAATTGGGTACTTGATGAGTAAATCAATCCTGTATGTATTAGGGTGATATATATAGTATTTTAAGGTGTCTTCTATAAGAATGGGAAGCATAGTTAAAACTACCATCTAGCACCCCCACACATCCCACCTTGCCCCCATCACTCTTCACCTTTTTAATCTCAGGCTTCTGTCATTTTCTACTTTCAAGCATACACAAGCACAGACAAACACACAGACAGGTATACACAGACATAGATTAGAAAAGATAATCACACAGACAGGCACACAGACAGGCACAAGCAGACAGGCAAAGATTGGTTAACAGAGGCACACACAGACAGGAACACGAAAGCCTTACTTACAACTCTTTCAACTTCAGTGAGAGTATTCAACAAAAACATTTTTCTCCACGTTCAACCAAAACTGTATTGTCATATGTGTTTGTGTGTGGGAGTGGGGGTAGAAGAGGTGAGGGGTGTAGGGAGGGCAATGTACACTGTTTCTCTTCAGCAGCTTTCAATTGTATGTTCAACAGAGAAAAATGGATATTATATCAATAACAAACAGCATGTTTACATTCTAGTGGCACTTATGTAAAGCTGTATTTCTTAAAATGCCGGCATTTTCCTGAGACTGCCTCCATGGTATTCCTCCATTTTTACTTATGTACTTTGTCATACTAAATAATAGGAGTCTACTTGCTTCTATGTTGATCTAACATACAGAGACACATCCTTTTTAACTTTCCCTGCAACTTTGGGGCCTCACTCTAGAAACCCAGCTCAGTCAATTATCTCTTCATTTCCTTTACATGTTTCTAGTAGCTGCAATTACCTTTCAATTTTCTCTGGCAACTTCCAAGTCCCCCTGCTACTTCTTGCCTCAACTCCCCATTGTAACCTTTACATCCTAACCTCATGGTCTATCTAGGTAAGCACTTTGTATGTATGAGCTTCAGTGGCTAGATCTCAGCTTATGGGCCAGGCCTCTTTCCCTTTTGTATTGGTCATGTATATTGCCATGTCTTTTTCATCAATTGTTGCTCAACATGTTGGTACTTAATAAATGCTTGTAATAATAATAAAAAAATAATTCAGAATTAAAATGGCAGCTTTGTTTCAAATTGTTTTTTTTTTTTTTTTTTAATGAAACCAAACTATTAGTGAATAGATTCAAATTTTGTGATATATATACTAACATATAATATGCCTGCAAAAGAGAACAACTGGAATTCAGTATCAAAATCTGCTATTTTGGATTATCCCAGATATATTAATCTGAGGTAGAGACACAGAGCCAGATCACATTTCAATAGCTCAGTTTTGATTACTCCTCTTACTACCTTTGTAATGAAGACAGAAGCCAAAACATAACAGTCTGGTGAATTTTGTAAACCAGGCCGTCTGATGCAAACAAACTGAAAATAGTTTTCTTAGCAAAATTATATGTCTACATTTACAATGTTATCAATAGCTTTTTATATTTACATAGAAAATTAAATCTACCAGAGAATACATTGCAAGATCAGTTATCTTGTGCTTATTTATTCAAATATAAACAGCTGGGATCATTTAAAACATGCCATTTCTGATTAATAAAACTACATTTTTATCGCTACAATGAACAGAATAATTACTTATGGTAATCAAACATATTATTTTACATCCATATTCTAAAAATCTACAGGCTGATCAATACGACTTCTAATATCAACTTGAACTCGTACTGTGAAAAAATTGACTTTATATTAGTTTCTCCAATCAATAAAGGTATTACGGCTTTATCTGAAAATAGCTTTCAGAGAAAACATTCTATTTCTGTGTTTTTAAGAAAGCATTTAAAATGCACCCTTTTTTCTCATATTGTGAAAATGTGTTTCTTCTTAAGATAAGAAATTAGGTTATGAGTCCCACCTGTTCAATAGCAGGACACCAGCTGAAAGGTAGAACACACCGTAAGATCAGTAGACAATGGGACCACTTATTATTATGAAGTATTAAAGCTACATCTAGCCTCATAGCATCAAATTCATCACAGCATTAACCATTTTTTTTTCAATTTGACAATTTTTATCACTTTTTCAAATAAAACATCACATTTTCACTTCAAAACACATTTCTCTGATGTTATTTAAGGCAGTAAATTACATTGATAGCATGTTCACATTTAGTCTAGGCTATTCTGGGCTGACCTTCCTCTCTTGTCCTCAGAGGGGAGGCAGGCGCCATAACCCTATCTTCTATGCACCTTCGCCCCATCCAGTGTGTTCAGATGCCCCTTTGTGCGGGTGTTTTGTGTTTTGTGATTGCTCTGCTTACATATTGATCTAGTGTTCTGGGCCCTCCATGCCTCCAGGTTTGGGAAGTGGGTGGGATAACGAGGGGTGGGAAAGGAAGCTGGTTGGGTCTCAACAATCGTGGGGTAGCTAGTTTGCCATGTCCATTTTACCTGCCGGTATTGCTCTCTGTTTATGTAAAGAACTTCATTTTTTTTTTTTTTGTAATCTCTCTCCCGCTGGGTGTTTACTTATTGTCTGTCTCCCCATAGGGCCCCTATCCTCTCCTGGGGGTCTCTTACATTTTTGTCTTCGTGTTTCTGTGTATCTTGCTTTTACTATGATTTACGGGTATAGTCTATCCTCTATTGCTCTTTGTTGTTGTGGGCGTCCCATCTAGTTTATGCCTCCTCAAATCTTTGGCTGTTCCCTTGAGTCTTTCTGGCTGCTACTTCATATTGCAGATTAGTAGTGATTTGTCTCGTCAGGGCTGATTGTGTAGGCGCTGTAGTGGTTTTCCATTCTCGTGCTATGAGCATCAGTGCCGCTATTAGAATATGGAAGACCATTATTGCCTCGCTTCCCCTTAGGGAGTTCATGTTCATGAATAGGAGACACATTTCTGGGGTGATTGTGATGCCTGCCTTGATAATGTCTCCTACCTTCTCCCAATAGGGTTTGATCTCCTTACATGTCCACCAGATATAGTACATTGTACCTTCTGCCTCCCCGCATCGCCAGCATTGGGCCGAAGTTCCTGGGTATATTTTTGCTAGTCTTGTCGGTACCATGTACCATCTATAGCATACTTTCCTCATTAGTCCTAAGTGTGATGTACATGTTGTCCCCCCCTTGTGTGCTGTGAGTGCTTTCGACCATTGTGTTGCATCAAATTTTCTCCCCATGTCTGCCTGCCAGGTTTCACTGAATTAGTCTAGATGAGCCGGGGTGTTTACCATTAGAAGTGAATAGCACACAGAGATAGTCCCTTTTTTTTTTTGATTGTGGTTTAAGCATGTTCTTTCAAACCTTGTAAGTGTGCCTGATTCCTCCTCAGTGGGTGTTTGGGGTCCCAACATAGATTTAAGTTGTAGGTATGAGAATATCAGTTTTGGTGGCAGCTTAAATTTTTCTTGGAGTGTAGGTTAGTAGTTTTTGTGCTTCTAAGAGGTCTTTTACGTGCGTACAGCCTCTTTGTGTCCATTCTCTGTATGACAACGTATCGTTGACCACATTTAAGCTC
The DNA here is from genome assembly GCA_933207985.1 of Pelobates cultripes. Classification (NCBI taxonomy): domain Eukaryota; kingdom Metazoa; phylum Chordata; class Amphibia; order Anura; family Pelobatidae; genus Pelobates; species Pelobates cultripes. The sequence continues at coordinate 49,802,778 of OW240920.1, read as the reverse complement.
GACAGTGGTGTTGCTGGTGACCACGGAGTCATGGAGGTCAGTGTTTTGTTTGCTCTGTCCCATGCCTTCAACATTGTTTTTGTGGTTGGTAGGATGTTGGGTTGGTTGGGCCGCATCGTTTTGGGTACCCAAAGTAGCTGACGGAGTTTGTTTCCCTGTAGCCAGTGGTCTTCTATATCGGGCCACTGTGGTATTGGGATTGCATCTCTAACACTGGGGCCAGCAAAGTTGCCTGGTAGTCTCGTTGCGAATAATTTGGCAAATATTTCCGCGTCAGTGTTGAGCAGGGAGATGGGTATGAAGTTTTGGGCGGTGTTGGGTGGCTTCCCTGGTTTTGGTAGTGTTATGATATGTGCTAGTAACGTTTCTTGTGGTAATTCCTGTGTGATGGTCACTTCTGTGTACGTGAGTACGAGTTGGGGCATCAATTAGTGTTGGAAGTGTTTATAATAGTTGTTATCCAGACCATCGGGGCCTGGGGCTTTGCCCTTTGGCAGGTGTTGTATTACATTTTGGATTTCCTCTCCTGTTATGGGCTTAATGAGGTCCTTAGCCTGTTGGGACGTGAGTGTTGGTAGGTCTACTGTAGCTAGGTATGAGTTTATGTGCTCTTGTGTGGGTTGAAATGTGGTGTTGTTTTTATTTATATTGTACAGGGCGGCATAGTAGTTTGCAAATTCATTACAGATGTCTTTAGGTATCAGTTTCTTCTCCCCTGTTGGCTATTTTTTGGTTCGCCCTTTGTTCCTGTAGCCTCCTAGCTAAGAGCTTGCTGGCTTTGTTGCCCTGTGTGTATTGCCTTGTTTTTAATCTGTGGAGCATGTACCCTGTCTGCTCTAGTGCGTGTTGGTGTAGTTTGTTCGTGAGAATGGAGATTTGCAGTTTCAGGTCAGGGGACAGTGAGATTTGGTTACGGGTATTCAGGTGGTGTAGTTCTCTTCTCCATTGCGTGATTTGGGCCGTGGATTGTTTGCGCAAGTGTGCTGCTCGTTTTATAAATAACCCTCTAACTACTGATTTGTGTGCAGCACATATTGTGCTCTGGGGCATTCCCGGGGTGGCATTTTCTTTAAAGTAGGTGTTCAAAGCCTCTTCCACCTCCTTCTTAAATGTAGGGTCATATAGCAAGGAAGCATTTAGCCTCCATGGGCTGTGCTGTTTAAAATCGTACTGGTCCCTGACCGTCAGTGTAACCGGGGCGTGATCTGTCCAGGTAATCTGGCCTATGTCACAGTTTGTAATTTGATTTAGTCCCTGACCATGTAGTAGAATCCCATCAATCCTCGAGTATGTGTTATGGACATGTGAGAAATGTGTGTATGCCTTCTCCGAGGTGTGGGTTACTCTCCATGTATCGTAATAATGGTGGAGACTGAGGAGTTTCTGTATCTGTTTGCACTGCTTGTGGAGTATTCTATAACTTGGGCTGTGTCTTGAAATGTTAGTGTCTAGTTTTGGGTCCCAGACATGGTTAAAGTCCCCACAGACAATGGATATCCCTTCTTGCATGGTGTCTAATTCCCGAAGTAGATGTTTTAGGAACTGACATTGCTTCATGTTGGGAAAGTAAATACTCGTTATTGTATACGTCATGTTATAAATAGTACATTTTAAGATTATATACCTCCCGTTTTTGTCCATGTCTGTGGAAAGCATGGTAAATGCCACCTTGCCAATGTCAATGCCATCCTGTCTGTGGAAAGTATGGACGTCCCCTTGGATTTGGTGGGGGATGTCGCATGGTATTGTTGTGGATATTCCATCGCTGATGGCGGTGTATAGTTGTCATTTTTATAGTGCGTCTCTTGGAGACAAATGATGTCTGCATCTATGTGTTTGAGCACCGGTAGGTTTAACCCTCTGACATTTAGAGAGTAGATTTTCATGAGGGTTTATACCCTATCAGTTTAGTTAGGGTTGTAGCAAATGATGAGTTCCCGTATGGGGGTTCGCTCTCCCCAGCAGCATCAAGTCGAGCGACCTTCCCCTAATAGAGGGTAAGATTTAGGCATGTCTCGCTCGCTGGGTTAGGGGTAGTTGGGTTTTGAGGGGTACCTTCACACTTTTATAGGTCCACTGTGCGCGGCCTGCTATATGAAAGACTTGTGTACTTGGGCTGGGATGTGCTCTGTCTGGCCCCATCTAGACCAAGGGGGGTCAGGTAGTAAGGTAAGAACAGGGACAACAGGAAAAACAAATTAAACTCCTAAATAAGGGTCTGCCTTATACGGTGTAGGTACTACTTGGTAGCTGTGGGGGTGGAAGTGTTAGCTCCCTCCCGGTGGGGTGCACTCCCCGTGTTGACCCACTCAAGAGCTTTTAACTTGGTTGTGGCAACATTTGGTATGGTTTTACATTCTGTACAGTGCAATTTATATAACGCTATATACCCTTTTTTTTCGCTTTTATGTTTCGGTTAATTTTCAGAGGGTTGCATTATATAACTGTAACTTAACTTTTCAACATGGTTTAATATTTATACGATACCCTTGAGGTTACCCTAAGGTCTGTCACTCCGGACCTTCCTTTCAACAGTCATTTGGAGGAGTCTTTCTGGATTATAGTCTATATGGCTCCGGCCTTCATGTTAGGTTTTTAGACTTTCGCCTGTCCATGGCGTTGCTGTTAGATCTATGTGGGCTTTGGCGTTGGCTCTGCTCCGTTAGTCTCCACCTTTGCAGCAAATGGGTTCCCTCTTCCGGTGAACTTATGGATGTCATCTTTCCTCCTCTGATTACCAACACCTTCACCGGGTACCCCCAGCGGTATGGGTAAGCAGTTCCGTAACTTCCTTGAATTCTCTTCTCCTTTTTAATGTGAATGTCGATATGTCCACAAACACCAGCACACCTCCATATGGCTCTGGAAGTGTCTTCTTTGCGCAGCTTGTCTGAAGCACTACCTCTTTCACATGATAGTAATGCATTTTTATAAGCACGTCTGTTGGAGTGTCTTGGGGTAGAATTCTTGGCCTTGTTGTTCTATGGTAGCGGTCCATTAGTAGCACTTGTGGGATATCAGGTGCCAATGCTTTGAGTAGGCCATATAGGTGAGTTGCCAGCTCTGCTGGTCCTGTCTCCTCCCCCACACCGCGGATGCGCAAGTTGTTGCGGTGGGCCCTTTCTTCCATGTCCGCTATCTTTATCTCATACATGTGCTATGGAATCCTGCAATCTCCTCCTCCATTCCTCTCTGGGCCCCCGACAGTTCTGCCATTTTAGTTTCAGTTCCCGCTGTCCTCACCTCCAGTTCTCGTGTGTCTTTGTGTAATTCTCCGATAGTTGCTTTGATGCTGTTCTCTATTCGTGCCGACATTTCTTCTAACATTGTCTGCAGCAGCTCCTTTGTGAGAGGAGCCTCTCTATCTTGGTGCGTGCGGTGTCTTTCTTCCGTTTCCTCAGCGCCATCTTGGGCTTCTTCCAGCAATGAAGCTTGTTACCCCTGCGGCGTCCGAGATGTGAAAAAGGCACTTTTCTCTGCATTGTCTGCTTGCCTTTTGCTTTTAGCTTGAGACATTCTCGATAGGGTTGTATATTGCCCCTAATTTTCACAGCTTTGTCGCCAAATTTCTCCTTTGTGGGTTCCGTCGGAGCGGAGCGTTCAGCACATTCGTCCACTCAGTCTCACCGCCAGGACACGCCCCCCACCATTAACCATTTGATGGTTCCATAGCGTTGTGAAAATATAGTCCAGTTATAGCTCACTTGAAGACCTTAATTTACCAGTGCATGGGTATAACAAGAAAGCTGAACTTGAATAGGGTAAGGCCAGGAAGCAGCACTTTAAAATATGGTTCCAGATTCCAGTGTAGCAATATGGAAAATAAGATGACACAAATATAATGTAGTATTTAGGGTATAGGTATGGTAAATAAAATAAATTGCAATTACAGTTTTCTGGAGCTTAAGATCAGTTCCAGATATATGCACCTGAATAATACAAACCCCATCTATGGATACGTCAATCGTCCTGGTCCTGTGTGGAAAGGTGTCTTTGGGCTAGTAATCAGTGCTTAATAGTCAGCAATAGTAGGGGTGTTCACATTTAGTGCATTCTAATGTGTTGGTACATAATGCTCCAGTAATATAAAAGAAAATAGAAACAGAAGATAGTGCTCTCTGAGATGCTAAAATAACAAAAGTATAAAATGAGATATCCTCGCAAGTAAGTATTGCTCAATCCTAAACAGCTTAGGTAGCATGTCCCCTACCACGGAATGTGAGATGCAGCATCCTCCAGTTGAAATTCTCAAGGATATGGATAAGAATGTCCAAAATCTGATTAAAAAACTAGTTTTATTAGTAAACAGAATGACATAAAATAGACATAATAAAATAGACTAAACCCAGATGCCAGCATACATCTTTCCAATGGTGTTCTTAAGTGTCCTCCCATGAATAGCACTACTGTGCTAGTCATGTGACATGAGAGCTGCTTGAAACCACCCACAGATGTCAACAAGCATCTTGAGCGTATGTAAGATGTCAACAGACAGTGCATCCGGAGAATGTAGATAATTGGAAAAAGAAACCATAACTGATAATATATGATACAGAAGCTGCACAATGCTTCCTAATCATGTAACCCTTTAAAGTTATCACAAAAGATGAGTTGCCACAACCATGTTTTCAGGGCTTACATATGACTCTATCACCAAAATTTGATAATTATCTGTCTGCATTAATAAAAAAAAATTAAAACAGTAAGTGAAATATTTTTTTTTTAATGGTTAATTGAAATATATTTAGTAGTGGTGGTGTAGACAATGTTGTAGGAGGTGTCTGCAGCCCTCATGGCCAAAGAAAAGGTGTTCAGACTCTCATGGGCCTTTCCTTAATTTCTTCTTGGGATTAGTATGAAACATTGATGATGATGGGTTTGTTTCTCTTATTACAATAAATGTGGGGTATTGGCTAGTGTTTAAACCATGCTATCCAAATGGAGAAACAAAGGATAGCAGCATATTACTGGACCTTAAGTGGCTAAGCTTAACTCAATGCATAGAGTATAAAATAGCAAGGTTAAGGAACAAAGCCAAGTCAATTTCTCCCTCTCCTCTGGCACATGCAACCATAACTCTGACATCCTGCCGTTTGTCTCCAAGATCCTTGACAGAGTTGTGTATGCGACATTGACAGACTTCCTCAAATCCAACTCTCTTATTGATCGCACTTGTCACTCTGTTGAAACAGCTGTGACCAAAGTATCCAATGATCTTATCACTGCAAAATCCCATATCCACTACTCTATCCTAATTCTTCTCTACCTTTCTGCTGCTTTTGATACCGTTGTTCATCCTCATCCTCATTCTCATCCTCTGTAATCTAGGTCTATGAGATACCGCTCTCTCCTGGTGCTCTTCCTACATCAGGGCCCTTTCAGTGTTTCTTTCTCAGACTCTGGCTCTGCCTCATTCCCCCATTTTTCCCAAGAGTCTGTCCTTGGTCCCCTATTGTTCTCAATCTATACTTCCTACTTTTGTAAACTCATTGGCTTCTTTGGCTTTCTGTATCATTTCTATGCGGATAAACCACAAATGTATCTGTCCTCCCCTGATTTCTCACAACCCCTCTTGACCCATGTCTCTGATTGCCTTTCTGCTATTTACAACTGGATGGCCTACTCAATTCCTTAAACGTAACCTGTCCAAAACAGGTCTTTAGAGTTGAGCGAACCCAAACTGAAAAGTTTGGGTTCGTACCGAACATTAGGGTTTTTGGACCCTGGACCTGAACACGGACATATCACTGTATGTTCGGGTTGGAGTTCGGTGTTCGGTGATTTAATGGTGCGTTTTCAAAGGCTGCAGGGCAGCCAATCAACAAGCGTTTGACTTGTGTGCCCTTAGAAGCCATCACAGCCATGCCTACTAATGGCATGGCTGTGATTGGCCAGTGCAGCATGTGACCCAGCCTCTATATATAAGATGGAGTCGCGTAGCTCCACACGCATATGCGGTCTTATTAGTGTAGGGAGAGGATGCTGCCGCTGATAGGGACAGCTTAGGAAAGAATTCTGCAAACTAGTACATTAGTGGGGTGGGGTGCACTTCATATCTGAGAGTCAAATAGAAACTTCAAATAACACGGTTACATAGGAGTTTTAAAAAGTAAATATTTTTTGTTGCGAAATAGTACATTAGTGGGGTAGTACATAAGTGGGGTGCACTTCATATCTGAGAGTCAAATATAATCATCAAATACTGCTGTCACATTGCAGTTTTAAAACTTAAAATTTTTTGGGTGCTAAAAAGTACATTAGTGGGGTGCACTTCATATCTGAGAGTCAAATAGAAGCGTCAAATAGTGTGCTTACAGCACTGTGGTAAACACTTATTTTCTGGGTGCTAATCTGCTAAATAGTACATTTTGGGGCATGCACTTCATATCTGAGAGTCAAATAGAAGCATCTAATAGTGTGCTTACAGCACTGTGGTAAACACTTATTTTCTGGGTGCTAATCTGCTAAATAGTACATTTTGGGGCTAAATAGACGCGTCAAATATTGCGGTTACAGCGCAATTGTAAACATTCTAATTGTGTTGGTGCTAAACTACTAAATAGTACACTTTGTGGCCTGTTCTTCATATCTGAGATTCAAATAGAAGCGTCAAATAGTGCGCTTACTGCGCAGTGGTAAACATTCTTATTTTCTGGGTGCTAATCTGCTAAATAGTACATTTGCGGACTGCACTTCATATCTAAGAGTCAAATAGAAGCGTCTAAGAGTGTGCTTACAGCGCAGTGGTAAACACATATTTTCTGGGTGCTAATCTGCTAAATAGTACCTTTTGGGGCCTGTTCTTCATATCTGAGAGTCAAATTGAAGCATCTAAATAGTACATTTGCGGACTGCACTTCATATCTCAGAGTCAAATAGAAGCGTCTAAGAGTGTGCTTACAGAGCTGTGGTAAACATTCTTATTTTCTGGGTGCTAATCTTCTAAATAGTACCTTTTGGGGCCTGTTCTTCATATCTGAGAGTCAAATAGAAGAGTCTAATAGTGTGCTTACAGCGCAGTGGTAAACACTTATTTTCTGGGTGCTAATCTGCTAAATAGTACATTTTGGGGCCTGTTCTTCATATCTGAGAGTCAAATCAAAGTGTCTAATAGTACGTTTACAGCGCAATTGTAAACATTCTAATTGTTTTGGTGCTAAACTGCTAAATCGTAAATTTTAGTGGCTGCTCTTCATATCTGAGAGTCAAATAGAAGCGTCTAATAGTGCGCTTACTGCGCAGTTGTAAAGATTCTAATTGTATTGCTGCTAATCTGTTGCATGCATTGGAGTCTTAAAAAGTAAAAAAAAATTGGGTGTTAAATAGTATATTTGGGGTGTGCACTATATATCTGAGAGTCAAATATAAGCATCCAATAGTGTGCTTACAGTGCAGTTGTAAACATTCTTATTTTCTGGGTGCTAATCCGCTAAATAGTACATTTTAGGGCCTGCACTTCATATCTGAGAGTCAAATAGAAGCGTCTAATAGTGTGCTTACAGCGCAGTTGTAAAAATTAGAATTTTCAGGGTGCTAATCTGCTAAATAGTACATTTTGGGGCGTGCACTTCATATCTGAGAGTCAAATAGAAGCGTCTAATAGTGTGCTTACAGCGCACTTCTAAAAATTCGAATTTTTTATGTGCTAAATAGCACATTTGCTGCCTGAGGTGCATTTCTTGCAGTCCAATAAACAAAAACAAAAAAATTGTTGACTGTTGGCGATTACATTGTCACCTGACAAAACACATCTGTTAGTTTGGTGGGTGACCGCAAAGAATGAGGAGAGCATCAAATAAGGGACGTGGCCCTGGTCGTGGTGCTTCTGGTGTTGGTGGAATCCCTGTTGCAAGAAGAGGACGTGGTCGATCTGTGCCAGCTACACTCACAAATGAAACACCTTCCTCATGTGCCAGTACACGACAGAACCTTCAGCGTTATTTGGTAGGCCCGAATAACGCTCTGCGAATGGTGAGGCCAGAACAAGTACAGGTGATAGTAGATTGGATGGCTGACAACGCCTCCAGTTCCTGCACATTGTCTCCCACCCAGTGCCCTGCTGAAAGCTCAGAGTTGGCACCTGCAGCCCATGGCCATCTGTCTCTCACCTCACCCCCTTGCCAATCACACAAGCAGTCTTAGCCACAAGTCATGCAGCAGTCTCTTATGCTTTTTGATGACTCTGTTGGTGGGGTTTCCATGGGCCATCCACCAAGACCTGCCCTAGAAGTGGAAGGGATTGAGTGCACTGATGCACAACAATTTATGTGTGAGGATGTGGACATGCAAGGACCACCGCAGCACGTCTCTGATGATGACAAAAAACAGGTGCCAACTGCTGTGGCTTTTGGCAGTGTGCAGACCGGCAAGGAGGGCAGGGTTGAGGAGTGGGTGGAAGATGATGTGAAGGATGATGAGGTTCTAGACCCCACATGGAATCAAGGTCATGCGAGTGATGTATCCAGTTTGGAGAAAGAGGCGGTGGTCGCACAGAAGCACCAGCACAACATAAGAGGGAGCAGGGTACAAAAGCAGAGCGGCCGTCCCCTAGATGGTATGCCTGTTACTGCCCACCACACCCAGGGACCGAGCACATCAAAGCCAGCTCCAAGGAGTTCCCTGGCATGCAGTTCTTCAGAAAATGTGCTGACGACAAGACACGAGTGGTTTGCACGCTGTGCAATCAGAACCTGAAGCGAGGCATAAATGTGCTAAACCTGAGCACAACCTGCATGACCAGGCATCTACATGCAAAGCACGAGCTGCAGTGGAGTAAGCACATCAAAAACCAAGAAAGGTCTCAGGCTCCTCCTGCTTCCTCTTCTGCTGCTGCCTTGGCCTCTTCCTCCACCTCTGGAGTGACAGTGGCACCTGCCACTCCGCAAACTGAGAATGTGGCAGCAACGCCACCACGTCCGCCACCGTCCCCAAGCATCTCCACACTGTCCCATGGAAGCATTCAGCTGTCCATCTCCCAAACACTGGAGAGAAAGTATGCCCCTACCCACCAGCGATCCCTGGCCCTGAATGCCAGCATTTCAAAATTCGTGGCCTTTGAAATGCTGTCATTCTGTCTGGTGGAGACGGGCAGTTTTAAAAACCTGATGGTGGTGGCTGTCCCACAATATGTGGTTCCCAGCCACCACTACTTTTCCAGGCGAGCCATCCCTTCCCTGCACAACCAATTTGCGGACAAAATCAGGTGTGCACTGCGCAACTCCATCAGTGGCAAGGGTCACATAACCACAGATAGGTGGACCAGTAAACACGGGCAGGGACGCTATATTTCCCTAACTTCACACTGGGCAAATGTAGTGGCGGCTGGGCCTGATGCGGATTGCAGTTTGAGGCATGTCCTTCCGCCACGAGGATTGCAGGGCATTTCTCTTTGCCTCCTGTCGCCTCCTCCTTCTACTCCGCTTCCTCCTCCTCTACCACCACCTCATCTGGGCAGCGTAACACCTTCACCACCAACTTCAGCACAGCCAGGGGGAAACGACAGCAGGCTGTTTTAAAACTGATATTTGGGGGGGGAAAAACCCCACACCATGCAGGAGATGTGGATGGGCATGGAACAACAAACCGATGAGTGGATGTTGCCACTGAGCCTCAAGCCCGGCCTGGTGGTGTGCGATAATGGGTGAAATCTCGTAGCAGCTCTGGGCCTAGCCTGTTTGCCGCACATCCCTTGTGTGGCTCATGTGCTGAATTTGGTGGTGCAGAAATTCCTGAAAATCTACCCAGATATATCAAAACTGCTGCAGAAAGTGCGGGCCGTCTGTGCGCGCTTTCGGCATTCTCACCCTGCTTCTGCTCGCCTGTCTGTGCTGCAGCGTAACTTCGGCCTTCCCACTCACTGCCTCATATGCGACGTGCCCACAAGGTGGAACTCCACCTTGCACATGCTGGAGAAACTGTGTGAGCAGCAGCAGGCGATAGTTGAGTTTCAGAAGCAGCACGCACGGGTCAGTCGCTCTGCGGAACAGCACCACTTCACCACCAATGAGTGGGCCTCCATGCGAGACCTGTGTGCCATTTTGCACTGTTTCGAGTACTCCACTAACATGGCCAGTGCCGATGATGCCGTTCTCAGCCTTACTATCCCGCTTCTCTGTCTCCTTGAAAAAACGCTGAGGGCGATGATGGAAGAGGATGTGGCACAGGAGGAAGAGGAGTAGGAGGGGTCATTTCCACGGTTATCAGGCCAGTCATTCACAAGTGGCTTGGAGGGTGGGTTTCTGCACCAGCATAGTCCAGGTACACAATTGTCCAGCCAGGGAAGAGTTCTGGAGGATGAAGAGGAGGATGATGAGGATGAGGAGGAGGAGGAGGAGGAGGAGGAGGAGTAACTGTGTTCACAGCAGGGTGGCACCCAACGCAGCTCGTGGGCATCACTGGAGCGTGGCTGGGGGGATACGGAGGACAAAGACGATACACCTCCCACAGAGGACAGCTTGTCCTTGCCTCTGGGCAGCCTGGCACACATAAGCGACTACATGCTGCAGTGCCTGCGCAATGACTGCCGAGTTGCCCACATTCAAACTTGTGCTGATTACTGCGTGGCCATCCTGCTGGATCCCTGTTACAAGGACAACGTGCCGTCCTTAATTCCCTCACTGGAGCGTGATCGGAAGATGTACGAATACAAGCGCATGTTGATAGACACGCTGCTGAGGGCATTCCCAACTGACACTGGGGGCTCAGTGGAAGCACAAGGCAGAGGAGGAGGAAGAGGTCGCCAAAGCAGCTGGGGCACCGCCAGATCCTGAGAAGGCAGGGTTAGCATGGCCGAAATGTGGAAAAGCTTTGTCAGCATGCCACAACAACCAGCATCACCATCTGATATGAAACGTCTTAGCAGGAGGCAGCATTTCAGCAACATGGTGGAACAGTACGTGTGCACATGCCTACACATACTGACTGATGGGTCTGCCCCATTCAACTTCTGGGTCTCCAAATTGGGCACATGGCCTGAGCTTGCCCTTTATGCCTTGGAGGTGCTGGCCTGCCCTGCAGCCAGTGTATTATCTGAACATGTGTTTAGCACGGCAGGGGGTGTTATCACAGACAAGCGCAGCCGCCTGTCCACAGCCAACGTGGACAAGCTCACATTTATTAAAATGAACCAGGCATGGATCCTACCAGACTTGTCTGTACCTTGTGTAGAATAGACATATATATCGGCCTCACCCAGCCATTGTTATACTCAAGTGCACTTATTCTTTGTTTTTTGTTTTTTTTATATGTCCCAATATTTTGGGGGCTACCCCAATTTAAAAAAAAAATAAAAACAAAATGTTGGCTACCACCTCCTCCTCCTCCGCTTCTTCCACCTTCACTGCCAAAGTCACCGCCTCCTCAACCTATGGGTCACTTAGTATAAACTAGGTACACATTAGCAGAGGCTTGTGATGGCCTTTTCTCCATGCATTAGAACTGCAAGAAATGCACCGCAGGCCGTTTCTTTTTTTTAATGTCCCAATATTTTGGGGGCTACCCCATTTAAAAAAACAAAAAAACAAATAAAAAAACAGTATTGGCTATCACCTCCTCCTCCACCGCTGCTTCCACCTACACAGCCATGGTCACCGCCTCCTCAACCTATGGGTCACTTAGTATAAACTAGGTACACATTAGCAGAGGCTTGTGAAGGCCTTTTCTCCATGCATCAAAAGTCGAGCATTTCTCCATGCATCAGGACTGCAAGAAATGCACCGCAGGCCGCAAATTGTTTCTTTTTTTATATGTCCCAATATTTTGGGGCCTACCCCAATTAAAAAAAAAAAAAACAGTGTTGGCTACCACCTCCTCCTCCTCCACTGCTCTTTCCCCCTACACCGCCACGGTCACCGCCTCCTCAACCTATGGGTCACTTAGTATAAACTAGGTATCCTCCTGACAGCCATACTTTAGATTTTGCTTTATGTTCTTCTAAAGCTAAAATCAAAGATTCCATCTAGTGCTATTTTATGGCTCAGCTGTATTTTTTATTTTTATGTTATTTTTAAGTGATTTCCCTATCCACATTTGGTTGCAGGACACTTGTGCTACTCTTACCCCCATTTTACTTGTGTTTGCAGCTCTCTAGCTCTTTTCAGGAGTTTTTTAGAGGCATTTTTGTGGCCAAAAGTTTGGGTCCCCTTTGGCTTCAATGGGGTTCAAGTTTGGGATCAAGTTCGGAGTCAAGTTCGAGCCCAAAAATGAACTTTTTTTCAAAGTTCGGCTGAACCCGCCGGACCCGAACATCAAGTTGTCCGCTCAACTCTACTGGTCTTCCGTCCCTCAAGTGTTGCTACTCCCTTGTCTGTTTCCCTCCAAGTCAATGGCGCTACCATCCGCTCTACTTCCGAGGCTCACTGCCTAGGTTTTTTCTTTGACTCCGACCCTTTCCTTCACCCCTCATGTCCAATCAATCACCAAATCCTGCTGCTTCCATCTCAAAAACATAGCGTGCATCCGACCCTATTTAACACCTGATATGGCAAAGGTGCTTGTCCAATGCCGCTGTCCTTTCTTGCCTTGACTACTGTAATCCACTTCTCAATGGTCTTATGTGTTCCCAACTTACCCCGTTTCAGTCTATAATGAATGCGGTGGTGAAGCTCATCTTTCTGCCTGCCTGCACCTCCCATACCTCCCCCCTCTGTCAGTCACTTACATTCATGTAAGATATAGGACTTAATTTAAGATCCTGATACTTGCTTACAAATCTCTACACAATGCTGCTCCGACCTACTTATCCTCACTAATACACAAATATGTCCCATCTAGGCCCCTACGCTCTGCCGGAGACTAACATCTAACCTCCGTTCGTACTCGTACAGCTGATGCTCTCCTTAAAGACTGTTCTAGGGAAGCACCATTCCTTTGGAACGTCCTTGCCCTCTCTGTTAGACTTTCACTTAATCTCCACTCCTTCAATAAATCTTTGAAAACCTACTTCTTTGGGAAAGCATGTCAATTAAACTGTGAACAACTTTCTCTCCCCACACACTGATTCCTCTCCGGCAACTGTCATAAAAACAAAACACTAAGCCCTCAATGAATACTATCCTAGCAACCTAATTTTCTACCCTACCCTTACCTTTTGTGTCACTATAACCCACCTCCTCTATCATGTAAGCTCATTGAGCAGGGCCCTCAATCACCCTGTTCCTGTGTGTCCAACTTGTCTGGTTACAAGTATGTGTCTGTTAGTGCACCCATTATACAGTGCTGCAGAATTTGTTGGTGCTTTATAAATAATAATAATAATAATAATTAGTAGGGGTAACAGAGTTACCAGACAAGCCAAATCAAGAAACCATGAAATCTCAGAAATGTACTATTGGGATCACAAGGAAACCACAAGAGGACACTGAACAGATGGAAGGCTCAAATATTTCTAGGCCTAGGGGGCATTTTCTTGATAGGCTCGCCCCCACATTGAGAGTGGGCGAGCCTATCATTAAGTCATGACCACTTCATGACATCATCACACCATTCCCACACCATTGGCAATGGTGTGATGATGTTATGAAGTGGGCATGAGTTAATGATAAAAGGGCAGACCTGCAGCATCTGGCATCAGAACCTCTGACTAAAGTGTTTGAGGGAGTTTAACTAAAGTGATACTTCCTTGTGGAGGCAGGAAAACCAGATGACATAGCTCAAGGGTACGTATCTTTACAGACATCAATATTGTGTATTGTGTGAAATAACATTATAACAGCTTTATTTAGCAAAAATAGGTGTCTGTGTTGCAAAACGGGTTGGTGCTTGTTGTATTTACTACTGTTACTCTATTATGTTTGACTTTAAGAAACTGTACACAGATACACCACACACTTGATGTTTTTTTGTGCTGAAAACCCCCCACTCGTCTTATATTCGAGTCAAGGTCTGTATTATGGCAACTTACATTGCTATAATAAAGACCAGGACCACGGGGCTTGTAATGAGGGGCTGGCAGGAAGCGTTTACTTACCTTTACAGCAGCTCCTGTCAGCTCCCTTCTCCTCCGTTCCAGTCAGCTCCACTGTAAGTCTCACGAGAGCCGCAGCCATCAGAGCGTTGCCACGGGTTACCACGCAGCACTCAGACCGCGAGGCTTACAGTGGAGCTGAACGGAGGAGAAGGGAGCTGACAGGAGCTGCTGTGTTAGAGCTTGCTCCCAGCCCTCCTCCTGCACAGCCAATCCACTGTACCACCAGGGAATAACATAGCCCCCCTCCCTGGCCAGGCAACAAGCAGGGAGGGGGGAAAAATTAAATAAATAAAAATTGTAATAATATTTTTTTTAAATGTAATATTAAAATTGTAATAATAATAATAAAAAAAAATGCCCACCCCCCCACTAAGGTTACACACTCTGCATCACGTACACAAACACACTCTGCATCATATACACACACTGCATTCATACACACACACACTGCATTCATTATATACACACACTGCATTCATACACACACACACACACACTGCATCCATATACACACATACTGCATTCATACACAGACACTGCATTCATACACACACACACTCTACATTATATACACACACACACACTGCATTCATTATATACACACTGTAAATAAATATTCAATTAATATAATTTTTGGGGGATCTAATTTTATTTAGAAATTTACCAGTAGCTGCTGCATTTCCCACCCTAGTCTTATACTCGAGTCAATAAGTTTCCCAGTTTTTTGGGGTAAAATTAAGGGTTTCGACTTATATTTGAGAAAATACGGTACATGAATAAAAACAATATTTAAAAGCTTTAGATTCCACAACTAACCATCAATTCTTTTCTTTGTAGAGGAGATACAGCTCATACGATTGGGCAGACCTTTTGTCCATCATAAGAAAATAAAACAGACATAAAACCACCTCTTCTCCTTCCATTCCCATTTTTTCTGGTGCCAGAAATTGGTCTTTGAAAAATGGTCATGTTTGGGTGTTGCTAAATCATTTGTTTTGATATTCTTACACATTGCCGTTTACAGATCAGAATTTCAGAATCAGTCGCCTGATTGCAGTTTGGATCAAATCAAATCTCCAAGTCTATTATTTATTATGTTCATGTCTATATTTCTGATATATTGTGTCTTTTTCTAATAGTGTAGACTGCCACAATAGGCTGCTTATTTGAAAGCTGAAGGGCAGCAGATTTCAGGGTATGTTCATATGTTGCCCACCATCTACTTTATACAACAATTTCTTCTATACTCTTCCCTACAATTCCTTGGAATATATTAACATTACAAGTTTTTGCACAGCCATTTTTCTCAACAAATTAAGAATTAATCCTCCTTGAAAATCTGTATTTTATTTAAATGACAATCAGTTTATGCATTTAGTTTCAGCTTCATCAAACTAACCCTGTGTGAAATTTTGTATTTCATGCCGTCTGTGGGTATACTGCCTGATAATACGCTCTACACCCAAGAAGTTATTGCACTTCTCTTTCCTGCAGATTTACAAGTAATGCCAATTGTAGGAAAACTGCTTCATGAATATTATGTACATGGTGTGTATTGATACCCTGTAAATGCTACATAACACTTCTAAGATCTTTAAAATCAGTGTTTCCAGTTCCCAGAGCTTTTCTTCTTGAAACTAATGTTTTATTTTCATGTAGTATTTATACAAATTAATGTCTTATAACAATTAATACACAACAAAAAAATACAACACGCAATAAGAATATTCAAACAGTTAGACCATTTGAGTTCAATAGGTGGCACTGATTCCCTCAACAATCTGCTGAAAAAATTAGCTGTGCCCATGTAGCTCAGATAAATAAATACTTTTATTTCTGTAAGGACCACAATGTTTATTAGCGATCATAGAGGATCAGTTTACATACCAGGATATATCAAGAATCATAATAATTATGTGGTTAAACCAAATAGTAAAATATCCCCCCCCCCAAAAAACAGTATTCATTCCAGTAGAAACGTCCAAGAGGAGGGTGAATTCTTTTACAACACATTGACAGTAAATGGACAGCCAAGTTGTGCTCTAAGATAAAACAAGCGTATTCTTTAAATTAGATATAAGTATTTCTTTATCCCATTTTTAGCATTTCCAGTATTGTTTGTTTGTAAACAGTTTTTCATATTTTTCAAAAATTCTTAAGGCGTGAAAGCACTAATAATGCACTAATCTACTCATTTACTTATATATTCTAAAACAATATTCTTTTGCATACTAAGAAGCATCACAGTTTCAATTAATAGTACATGTTTAATATAATATAATAGCAACTCATTTTGAAAGATAAATATAAAGAACTTTGACAAACAATAATTTAATGTATGTTAATAATGTAAATTAATAATGTAAGTTATCAAAGCTAAAATTGTAATATTGCTAGCACAAAAAACAGAGCCAGAATGTTTCTGACATATCACTAATTAGAATATAAAACCTTGTGCTGCAAATGTGTGCAATCATCTTTCATATGTAAAATGTTCAGTATAATTTAAGACTTGTATTACATAATTATGAGTGGTCCAAGTCACAGACATGATTGAGAATCGATTCATAGTATCATCCAGCTTGCATGTAAAAATCGCAAGACAATGTTTCACAAAACTCGATGAGAATATGAAAACCTTTTAGTCTTGTTAAATAGCATATTTGCAGCATAAATCATAAAATGAGCTATGAGCTCAGGAATAGCACAGTGCTGCTTATTAGTTTCTCCCACGTTGACTTCTAAACGTACGTCATCATAACTAGTGAATTTCAGTACATTTTTTAATCTCTAAAGATGGATGGAAGGAGCATCAAACTGTGAATAAAAGAGAAAAAAATACATATGAAAGTATCACCCATAATGGACAGGACAAAGTGCAAAATGCTATCAACCAAACAGGTTAATTTATAATGAGAAAAAAATAGTATGCATATTTGAGCTAAAAAACAAATATATTATATTCAGACATCGTAAACAGATTACGTAAACTGATCAGAAAGCAAATAAAAGGCGACTAAAAAGTTTAGAATGAAAAAACGAGGAAGGAAATGAAAAGGTGGGGGTGGGATGCCTCTTGTATTTATTACATTTCTAGCTATACTGTCACTAAGGTTAAGATAATCTATAATTTTAAACAAAAACAGAAGACTTAAATTGTAATGCTACAATAAACCAAGAAATGCTTGAAAGTACAAATGGAAATAACATGTATGACACATAGATGCACAAGACTAGCCAGTAGAAGAGAGAATATCAAAAAACTCACACAGAAAAACTGGAGAAAAAGCATGTGGTCTGGATGAATAGGGACAGTGAGATAAGTGTCATTCAGGTCTAACCTTGTGCACCAATTGCCTTACTGAAGGAGGTCGTGAAGCAGGTGGATGCCTACCATTGGGAAGTGTTGGTATTACACTAAGCTATTCAGAGCCTTGTTTCTTATGACATGACTTAGGTCCACTGCATTTTTGTGAAATAAAAGGATTTTGCTGATAAACACCTGGAGCCCTTTCTCCCGGAGGCTGCACAATTTCTTGTGGCGAAACACAGCATTGTTTTGAGACAGGAACATCTGAGTAGGAAAGAATTGTTAGTGATAGGGAGAGACACAAAATTGATTTTAAAAAAACAGACACTTTCTGAAGGACCTACGGATCTGAAATCAGTAACTGACACTAACGGAAAAAAAACAAAAACAACACTTAACTTGCTAGCTATGAGGACCATAGAAAGAGGAGGACATAGTATTTACCTACACAAGAGTGTCCTTTGGAGAAGGAAGTTCTGCATCCATGGCCATACCCCATGAAGAGAAGATCCTTTTTTAATATTTCAGAGTCCTCTGGAATGTGGCAACCAACAGATGGGACCTGGTGACCTAGGTTGAGCATCTAAGCAGAACAAGTTTCCTTTATGCCTTTCAATGGTGCAATGCTCATGTTGACCAACACAAATAGTGAACATTGTGTTCATTCTTAAAGTATATTTTTTAAGCCATACCGAGGCCCACCGAGAGGGATAACTCAAAGCATCCTTGGTGTTCAAGGATCAAGCTGTTTTTGAGTCGTTTTAAGGGATTATTTTCTTTGGAGCAGTTGCATTGCACCCTTTCCAGGCCCTCTTAATAATAGGTCAAAGGAATCTGATTGATAAGAGTCATATTCTAGCTGCTTAGCTAGACTGAGTTATCTGGCTGGAACAGGAGGGTATGTGTCTCAAGGGACAGATAGCAACACAACAGACAAGGAACCAGTCACTGAACAGTGAGATAAAGGCAGGCAGTGAAAGGCCACCCAATGACACAAATCAAGTGATAATGCACAGCCAGCTAAAGGGTTATCCACAATATAGTACAGATCAGGAGTAGGCAACTCTTGGCATTCCAGATATTGTGGTCTATATCTCCCTTTATTCTTTAAGGCTTTGATCTTCATAATTACAGTTTGTATTATAATCATTATGTAGCACAAATGTAACTTTTTAAGGCATCTTGCACACTACAAAGCATCAGGTACAGACCTTCAATTTGGCATATAATGGGATAGTATTTGGCTTGTGTCTGATTGATTGTTTTCTTTTAATTGATTTTTTTTTTCTGCTGAGGTGTCAGTAAAGAAGGGGTAATGCAAAATATTAAGTCTCTTGTCTTTATTTAATTCTGATTATACTGTCACCACATTTAGGATAATCTGCATTTACTTTCTCTTAGTGAAAATACTAAATTAAAAAGATACTGCCTGAAAAATATTGCTTTTATTCGAGGTTATTACTGAAGATTGAAATAACTTGAAAAAGGTCTGATTGGAGGGCCAAAATGTTGTGATATGCCTTGTTCAAATAAAGCTGCTTTTTATCAGTGATTGAGTGTTGAATATCTTCTACTATGAGTTATTGGAGAAATATTTCCATCTCCAGACTCAGTGTGCACCAATCTGCGATAAGCTGGAGAGTAGAAGTGCACAATCAACCAAGGGGCTTGGCAACAAACCTATATGTTAAGCACCCTGGCTAAATTTAGGGCTGTAGGGGCTTTGGGGAAATTATGAATATAAAATGAATAATTAGAAATTATGTACAGGAAAATATGTGGCATCCTGACACATGTATCAGAATAAAAAGGTATGCTGCTAACCCAGAAAGATTTGTGATGAACTGATAAGTTTAAGGAAGTTTTGCAAAGTAAATCACGACACAACATTTATTTAAAAATATAAGTACATGCAATTTATTAAAAATAATAGATCAAGAGATAAGCAAAATAGTATAAAAACAAAACACAGTATCAATACATATAGATTGGGGTAAATCTCAATTTTAATATATATCTCTTCTATGACATATGCAAGATTATGAAACAATATGGCAGATTTTTACATCAGATACATATGCAATACGAATTGCTTTGCAGTTACACTTTGAACCACAAGATAACAACATGCATTTTAATGGCACCTTGTATAGTATCTTAGATTAACGTGATTACATTGGTAATTCAAAAGAATCAGCAATACTAAACAAATTAAGTATTCATATATACCAGGTCTCTGCCCGTTCAGGTAATTTCAGTAAATTAGTAAATCCATAGAGTTGAGCAGACACCTGGATGTACTTTCAGATATGAAGTGCAGTCCGCCAATGTACTATTTAGCAGATTAGCACCCAGAAAATGTGAATTTTTACAACTGCGCTGTAAACACACTATTGGACGCTTCTATTTGACTCTCAGATATGAAGTGCACGCCCCAAAATGTATAATTTAGCAGAATACCACCCAGAAAATTTGAATTTTTACAACTGCGCTGTAAGCACACTATGAGACGCTTCAATTTGACTCTCAGGTATGAGGTGCATACCCCAAAATTTACTATTTCGCAGATTAGCACCCAGAAAATTAGAATTTTCACAACTGCGCTGTAAGCACACTATTAGACGCTTCTATTTGACTCTCAGATATGAAGAGCAGGCTCCAAAATGTACTATTTAGCAGATTAGCACCCAGAAAATTTTAATTTTTCCAACTGCGCAGTAAGCACACTATTAGACGCTTCGATTGGACTCTCAGATATTAAGTGCAGTCCGCAAATGTACTATTTAGCAGATTAGCACCCAAAAAATTAGAATGTTTACAACTGCGCTGTAAGCACACTATTAGACGCTTCTATTTGACTCTCAGATATGAAGTGCACGCCCCAAAATGTACTATTTAGCAGATTAGCACCCAGAAAAATTTAATTTTTACAACTGTGCTGTAAGCACACTATGAGACGCTTCTATTTGACTCTCAGATATGAAGTGCACGCCCCAAAATGTACTATTTAGCAGATTAGCACCCAGAAAATTAGAATTTTTACAACTGCGTTGTAAGCACACTATTAGACGCTTCTATTTGACTCTAGGATATAAAGAGCAGGCTCGAAAATGTACTATTTAGCAGATTAGCACCCAGAAAATACGAATGTTTATCACTGCGCTGTAAGCACACTATTAGACGCTTCTATTTGACTCTCAGATATGAAGTGCACACCCCAAATATACTATTTAGCATCCCAAAAAAATTTACTTTTTAAAACTCCAATGTAAGCAGCAGATTAGCAGCAAAACAATAAGAATGTTTACAACTGCGCAGTAAGCGCACTATTAGACACTTTTATTTGACTCTCAGATATGGAGTGCACGCCCCAAAATGTACTATTTAGCAGATTAGAGCCGAGAAAATTAGAATTTTTAAAACTGCGCTGTAAGCACACTATTAGACGCTTCGATTGGACTCTCAGATATGAAGTGCAGTCCGCAAATATACTATTTAGCAGATTAGCACCTAGAAAATTATAATTTTTACAACTGTGCTGTAAGCACACTATTAGACACTTCTATTTGACTCTCAGATATGGAGTGCATGCCCCAAAATGTACTATTTAGCAGATTAGCACCCTGAAAATTCGAATTTTTACAACTGTGCTGTAAGCACACTCTTGGACGCTTCTACTTGACTCTCAGATATGAAGTGCATGCCCTAAAATGTACTATTTAGCAGATGAACACCCAGAAAATAAGAATGTTTACCACTACACTGTAAGCACACTATTAGACGCTTCTATTTGACTCTCAGATATATAGTGCACCCCCCAAATATACTATTTAGCACCAATTTTTATTTTTATTTTTTAAAACTCAAATGTATGCAGCAGATTAGCAGCAATACAATTGGAATCTTTACAACTGCGCAGTAAGTGCACTATTAGACGCTTCTATTTGACTCTCAGATATGAAGTGCACGCCCCAAAATGTACTATTTAGCAGATTAGCACCCAGAAAATTAGAATTTTTCCAACTGCACTGCAGGCACACTATTAGACGCTTCTATTTGACTCTCAGATATGAAGGGCAGGCCCCAAAATGTACTATTTAGCAGATTAGCACCCAGAAAATAAGAATGTTTACCTCTGCGCTGTAAGCACACTATTAGACGCTTCTATTTGACTCTCAGATATGAAGTGAACCCCACTAATGTACTAGTGTGCAGAATTCTTTCATAAGCTGTCCCTATCAGTGGCAGCATCCTCTCCCTAGACTAATAAGACCTCATGTGCATGCGGTGGTACGCGACTCCAGCTTATATATAGAGGCTGGGTCACATGCTGCATTGGCCAATCACAGCCATGCCATTAGTAGGCATGGCTTTGATGGCTTCTAAGGACACACGAGTCAAACGCTTGTTGATTGGCTGCACTGCAGCCTTTGAAAACGTGCCATTAAATTGCTGAACACCGAACTCCAACCCGAACATACAGTGATATGTCTGTGTTCGGGTCATGGGGTCCAAAACAGTTTACAGTTCGGGTTCGCTCAACTCTAATTATAATCCAAAACATATCTTTCTTACACACTCTCTTTCTGTCTCTTCTATCCATTTAGGAATGAGGAGGTACATTTTAATTATGTTAGATCTACATCATGTGATCTGATAATTTATGTCATCCAGAGAGATCTCTTGGCTAAATATTGTTTTTAATCATTGTTCGCACAACAGATCGTTAACTACAATTAATGACAATTTTGATATCATCAGACTGGAATTTTAGCTACCTAAATCATTAGATAATGTCAAACAACAAAGACTCATCATTTGGTAGACTGAGTGGCTCCAAATGTACACTTAATTCAAAATATGGCATAATGTCCACAAATTCATCCTCAAGTGAAAAAAGATTATTGTTGAACTCCTTACAACTTTTTAATAATATGTGTATTCTATTCATTAGTAGAACAAAATACAATAGGGATTGATATATATCCACGAGAACATTAATACATCATCAAACATACATTAGTTATAATGAATCAATCACACAGCAATTATTTAAGTTTTATATAAATATATTACAATATATTTAATAATTATCATCATTAATATGCAACTGATAAAAATGCAATTGACTTTCATATCTAAATTATATGATAGGGTAACACACTATATACCTTTATTTAGACATTAAAACAATTAAGGATATTTGTAAATGTTTAGGACTCATAAGCAGTTCAATATTTTTTAATATGTATACACAGAAAAATCTGGTTACAGCTGTAAGCATCTAGAATAAAAATAAGAAATACATAGTGTAATACAGTTTATAAGACAATACTGCTCTATAATTTATTGCACTCACAAGAGATAAGTAGATAAATCGCTCCAAAGGTGCCTCTCCCAATGGGCATGGGGGTCTCTAAGCCCTTACTGGATCTGCCCATGCCAAGGTACAATGCATATTGACTCAATAGTCTTTAATGTCTGTGTCTCTGTGTATTCAATGGGTGAATTCCCAATCTCTATTTGATACCATGGTTCACTCATTGCTTCCTTAAGGTGTTTATAATATAGTATCTTCCACACGCTTAACTGGCTTGGTATCTATTAGGGAATCTTAGACCTCCATTTTTGTATTAAAGATTTTTTATTTATTCAAAGTTTTTTTGCTTTCCACATAAACTGGAAAAGCTAATTGAATCATTGTTAGCCATGATTTTGGGTTATATAAAAGGAGATCATATGGAAAATATGTAGCCATTTTGGTAGGATATATGCGTTTATTACATTGATCCTTCCTATCCATGAAATTTCAGATTTTTTAAGCAATTGCAGTTGTCTATTCATCTGTTTAAATAAAGCTATAACATTAACTTCCACTATTCTTTTAGGAAATCTTGTTAATTTCATTCCCAAGTATGTCATATCTTTTTTATCCATTTAAAATCATATATGATTTTTATTTCTCTTTTTAAGTCAGATTTTAGATTTATATCTATTGTTGAAGATTGGTCTATATTTAATTTATAGTTTGAGATGTCACTATAGTTATCAATGACTCTAAATTCCTTTAGAGATGTACTTGGATTCTCCATTGTAATAATAATATCATCCACCAATAGCGATATTTTGGATTCTTTTTTTATTTATTGCAAACCCTTGAATTTTTGAATTAATTCTTATATTGTTGGTTAAGTATTCGATAGACAGGACATATAACAGCAGGGAGAGGGGCCACCCCTGCCTACTTCTATTTGTCACCTTGAATCATTCCGAGGATATCCACCCTCACATCGTTCTTGCTCTAGGACTTGTATAGAGTGCCCAGATTTGCACAAATTTTTTTCAGGAAGTCCCACCTAACCCTATCAAATGCTTTCTTCACAACTAGAGATAGGACCAGAAGTGGGACTCTCAATGTATTAACATAATCAATTAATTCTTCTCATGTTGTTTGTGGATGATCTTCCTTTTATGAATCATGTATGGTCTAGATGTATAAACTCTGTCATTACATTTTGCAATCTGTTTGCTAAAATTGATGCGTATATCTGGTCTTTTTTAGTAGCCACTTAGTCACAACCCTAGTTTGGGTTCATATTTGGTTTCTTGCATTTGTCACAAATAAACTGCCTTTTTGCTAATAATAGCATCAGCATTATACATTTTACTGCTCTAAAACACACATATTTGTGTTCAATAATGTCTCACGAGTACAACAGTACCCCCATGTTGTCAGACATTTTGTGAGCTGAAATTGCTATATTACAATTCACAGTTTAGCAATTGTGACTCCATTTTGATATGTTGCAGAATGTAAATGACATAGCCCTTTTTTATTTTTACTCTGTTCATTCAGACAAGAGATGGACAAGTGGATTATATTCACAGTACCAGGTTGTACAATTTGGAATGTGTGTGTGAAACTAAACATTTAGATCTCTTACAAGACTTAACACTGCATGTTACAAACCCCAGTGTTTGAAAAGATTGTCCATAATTAGAACATGATTATATCTATAGGGCATTACTCATCTTTAATATAGATTTTTATTAATAGATAATATCTATTTTTTTTCTATAATTCTAACACTATGCATGTTAATTGTGATAAAACATTATAACTAATATACACATAACTACACTGAACAAAATTATAAACACAACACATTTGGATTTGCCCCCATATTTCATGAGCTGAACTCAAGGATCTAATACTTTTTCTATGTGCACAAAAGGCCTATTTTTCTTAAATATTGCTCACAAATCTGTCTAAATCTGTGTTAGTGAGTACTTCTTTACCAAAATAATCCATCCAGCACACAAGTGTGGCATATCAAGATGCTGATTAGACAGCATGATTATTGCACAGGTGTGCCTTAAGCTGGCTGCAATAAAAGGCCACTCTAAAATGTGTAGTTTTATCACACAGCACAATGCCACAGATGTTGCAAGTTTTGAGGGAGCATGCACTTGGCATGCTGACTGCAGGAATGTCCACCAGAGCTGTTGCCCGTGAATTGATTGTTCATTTCTCTACCATAAGCCGTCTCCAAAAGCGTTTCAGAGAATTTGGCAGTACATCCAACCAGCCTCACAACCGCAGACCATGTGTAACCACACCAGCCCAGGACCCCCACATCCAGCATCTTCACCTCCAAGATCGTCTGAGACCAACCACCTAGACAGCTGCTGCACAAACTGTCAGAAAATGTCTCAGGGAAGCTCATCTGCATTCTTGTCATCCTCATCTGGGTCTTGACCTGACTGCAGTTCATCGCCGTAACCGACTTGAGTGGGCAAATGCTCACATTCGATAGCATCGGGCACTTTGGAGAGGTGTTCTCTTCATCGATGAATCATGGTTTTCACTGTACAGGGAAGATGGCAGACAGCGTGTATGGCGTTGTGTGGGTGAGCAGTTTGCTGATGTCAATGTTGTGGATCAAGTGGCCCATAGTGGCGGTGGGGTTATGGTATGGACAGCCGTAAGTTATGGACAATGAACACAGGTGCATTTTATTGATGGCATTTTGAATGCACAGAGATACCGTGATGAGATCCTGAGGTCCATTGTTGTGCCATTCATCCACGACCACCACGTCATGTTGCAGCATGATAATGCATGGCCCCATGTTGCAAGGATCAGTACACAATTACTGGAAGTTGAAAACATCCTAGTTCTTGCATGGCCAGCATAATCACTGGATATGTCATCCATTAAGCATGTTTGAGATGCTCTGAATCAGAGTATACTACAGAGTGTTCCAGGTGCTGCCAATATGCAGCAACTTCGCATAGCCATTGAAGAGGAGTGGACCAACATTTCACAGGCCACAATCAACAACATTTTAGAGTAGCCTTTTATTAGGGCCAGCCTAAGGCACACCTCTGCAATATGCCACATCTTGATATGCCACACCTGTGAGGTGGATGGATTTTTTCAGCAAAGGTGCTCACTAACACAGATTTAGACAGATTTGTGAACAATATTTGAGAGAAATAGGCCCTTTGTGTACATAGAAAAAGTCTTAGATCTTTGAGTTCAGCCAATGAAAAATGGGGGCAAAAAAAAAAAATGTGTTGTGTTTATAATTTTGTTCATTGTATATTTGAACAATATAGACACAGTGTAACTAAGAACCCAAACAAAGATAAGATAACAGAAAATAATGTTTCAGTCTCATAAGATATATGTCAATAAGATAACATGTATTTGTAACTGAAGTGCCTACAGTTAATATGGATATTTCTACAAAAAGCTATTCATACTATAGATGAGAATTAGTTCATTCATGTCAGTTGAGTAAATATGCATCCAATTTGGTGCCAATTTGTCTTGTAGAAGTGGAGAAGATTCTTCTGATCTTTGATGTTATCAGTGATTTAAGCATTTCTATGATACAATTCTCATCATTATTTTGAGTTTAATCCTTAAGAGATGGTGGTTATTGAAAAATAATTATGGGACAATAATGCAATCTATTATTATTATTATTGTTATTGCCATTTATATAGTGCCAACAGATTCCGTAGCGCTTTACAATATTATGAGAGGGGGATTTAATTATAAATAGGACAATTACAAGAAAACTTATGGGAACGATAGGTTGAAGTGGACCCTGCTCAAACGAGGTTAAAGTTTATGACCAAATTGAAATTTCCAGTTACCAGGATGAGGTATCATAGTGTACGTACATCACATTTTATTGGCCAACTCAAATTATGGGTGTGAATTTTAAGAGTTAAGAGATTCCTTTAAAAATAGGAAGACCAAAGTAGAGAGGAACATCCTAAAGACTCATTGACACTGCCAGAGAAGACAATTCATCCAACCCACACTTGCTTCAACAGATAGACCTTCTTAAGTTTTCTTTGTCTGTTAAGACTTAGAAACTTTTTCTGAGTTCAAAGAAATACTTGCCTGTTTTCCAAACTTTCACTCTTAGTTATTTTTTCCTAATTCCTAATACTTAACCTTAATCATTAGATTAATACACCTTCAGAACAGAAAAATCCAGCTACAGCTGGTAAATATAATTGGTTTCATTTATTTTTTTACTAATTTTTACTTTATTTATTACTGGTAAATTATACACAGACAAATACAAAAGGTAGAGGGGCCCTGTCCGTAAGCTGTGATCCAGCTATCTAAGCTCTTTTACACAAAGTGCTTAACTAGATAGACCACAAGCTTACTAAAAAAATATATGTAAAGTAATAGGATTAAACTGTTTGTCAGCCCAGGCAGTTCCTTAGCCTACAATGCCGGCCATGTGACCACATAGCTTGGGGGGGTAGGGCTGATTTGCTGGAGGGGGACTGCCTGGGTTGTCATTCAGTGGAGGAGGGTAAGTATCCTGGTGACTCCTGGGCTGAAAGCCTTTATGTGTTCTATGCCACCACAATGGCTTTTAAGCCTATTAAATCTGGGACAGCATAATGTCATTAAGGGTTTAATTGTTCACACACCCAATATGGTTTATGCTTTTTTTTCTTTTGAGTTTTGCTCTCACAAAACCAAACCAATCAGAAGCCTAGTTATGTCAGCTAGGTAGTAACATTTTGATATAAAAATGCACAGCCACCACAAAGAAATGATGGTGACAACTACTAAATCGACCCCACCAGGGCCGGACTGGGGAAAAAATTAGGCCCGGGCATTTTTCAATCAGAGCGGCCCCCTAAGAAGGGGGCGAGGCCAGAGAGTGTGTGTTTTGTCATCACTAATGACAACACGCCCCCTCTCAAAGTGAGCATGTTGGTTCAATGTATGGGGGGTGCTGTGTGTGTCTGGGGGGTGCTGTGTGTGTCTGGGGGATGCTGTGTCTGGGGGTGCTGTGTGTGTCTGGGGGTGCTGTGTGTGTCTGGGGGATGCTGTGTCTGGGGGTGCTGTGTGTGGGGGCTCTGGGGGCTGTGTATGGGGGGTGCTGTGTGTGTCTGGGGTGCTGTGTGTATGGGGGGGTGCTGTGTGTGTGTCTGGGGGATGCTGGGCCCATGTGGGGGTGCTGTGTGTGTCTGGGGGGGTGCTGTGTGTGTCTGGGGGGTGCTGTGTGTGTCTGGGGGATGCTGTGTCTGGGGGTGCTGTGTGTGTCTGGGGGTGCTGTGTGTGTCTGGGGGATGCTGTGTCTGGGGGTGCTGTGTGTGTCTGGGGGCTGTGTATGGGGGGTGCTGTGTGTGTGAGTGAATGTATTTTTTATGTAAATTTAAATATTTTTTTTTTACTAATAAAAATAAAAAAAATTATCCCCCCCCTCCCCCTCTTACCTTTATCCTGGGAGGGGAAGGAGGAGATCCGTTATGCCTGGGGAGGGGGACCATGCTGCCTTCCCTGGTGGTCCAGTGGTGAGAGTGAACTCTAACCTGCAGGTTAGAGTTCACTCTCGCGAGATCTGAGCGTTGCCACAGCAACGCTCAGAATCCCGCGAGAGGACCGGCGGAGCTGCTTGTAAGAGCTCCGCTGGGTCCTCTCTCCTCCCTCCCTCCCTCCCTCACCCAGCTGGCGGCCGCATCTCCCTGTCTGTGGGCCGGTGAGGGAGATCTTTGATCTCCCCACCGGCCCATGGAGGCACACAGCGGGGCCGGCGCTCGGGTAGCGCTGGCCCTGCAGGGGCCGTCCGGGGAGATCCTGTGATCTCCCTGCCGGCCTCGGCCCCACG
Source organism: Pelobates cultripes (assembly GCA_933207985.1). Lineage (NCBI taxonomy): Eukaryota > Metazoa > Chordata > Amphibia > Anura > Pelobatidae > Pelobates > Pelobates cultripes. The sequence goes on along the minus strand of OW240920.1, from coordinate 49,774,346 downwards.
GCCATCGCGGCCCACCGGGCATTTGCCCGGTATGCCCGATGGCCAGTCCGGGCCTGGACCCCACTGTCATTTTAACAGATAGAATAGTTAGTCAAGGGAACTGACTAGTTAGTCATGGAAAATCAATCAAACAATAAAAGTTGGTCAGTGTTTCTGTCACAGTCCCAGTAAAGCAAATAAAGAAAGTAAAAAATTAACTATAGGTACGTGAAAGCTTGAAGCTTGAGGCTTTATGTACTTTGTGATGGACCGCCTGGCACCCCGACAGGGTACCTCTATCAATCGCTGATCCTATTGCTCACTGAGGACTCCAAGCACTCCACCAGACACCATAAGCACTGTAGACCCCACGAACCGCCGCAGCTTGGTTTGGGTCTCACCGTCCTCCACCCACCCTGGACCCAAGACCAGGATCCAGCTTCCAGTGGGTAGACCTCTCCTACTCCAGAGAGTATAGTAGGAACAGCTCTTAGAAGAGCTAGTGATTATACTCAGGGGAGTATTGTGATATAGTGTATGTAGTTTTCCAATCCCCCCAAAAATGAGCCAAGACTTCATGAAAGGGTAAAACATCTTGTTAAATGGGAGCCACAGCTGGCCTTTTATGCAAGTCCCCATGCAAGGGAACACCCACGTGGACCTTATGGGGACAGGATGAAAATTGTTACAAAACAATAATAATGCAGTATAGTAGGTGACACTCCCACACATTACACACAATCCCTCCCCTCATCCTGGGAGATAATTGAGTCAAGTCCTGTATGTAACTCAATTATCTCCAGGCAGAAAAACACACATTTTTACAAAGTATGAAAAGTACCCCAAAACACAACATAAACGCTCAGAGGTTTTCCAACCTCCTTAAACCAATATTTTAATCTCAATTTAAGGACATTAACGAATCAATAGATGGTGAAGTCCATCTTCTCCAAGACTAGTTGGATGACCTAGAAAATCGTAGCAGCCGGAACAATCTCGGATTTAGGACTACGAGTATAAGTTAGATGTCATAGGCAAGTACAGAGCACTCTTGAGACTTACTGTCTACATTAGAAGCACTTGTAGATACCATTAACAAGATTTTAGTGACTGTACAATTTGCTGCTTTGGCACCTTAGTAATATTGGCCACGCCCGATTTTTATAGCATAAGACACGACCCTAGCGTGTCACCCGGGCACCCATCCAATAGAGGTTTAGTTTGTTTTAAATTTTGTTTGGATTTTTCTGACGACTCTATTCACTTAAATGTTTTTAATTGCAATTTTCCTAATAAAAGTTATTTTTTAAACACTATTGTAAATACAAAACAGATCCCCCAGGGATTTCCTCCTTTGTGACCCTTGGGGTTTGTCCTCTAGGGGTCATTTGCGCTTCCCAGAATCTGTAAAGTCTGGAAATATCATTCCCACTTTAAAACCTTGCAACTTGCAACTTGCAACCAGGGCCGGTGCAAGGATTTTTGCCGCCCTAGGCAAAAGAAAGATTTGCCGCCCCCCTGGGACATCGCAATGCCCCACCCATATGATCTGCCATATGAACTAGTGCCAGTGCTGCACGCAGTGGTTCTGGGGACTATAGTGTCCATTTAATGTGAGGTAAATTAGAGATTAGTGTCACTAATAATATACTAGATTGCCTACTTACAATCAGATGAGGATGGTGATGGGCTCTGGCTGCAGTCTGGCTCCACTGGTCTGGTATAGAACAGGATCTCTGGAGGCTGTTTGTAACTGTGGTCACAAAATTCAATGTTCTGGGAGAATGGGAAGCAGCTCAATTTATTGGGGCCTCTTACATAGCTCAAGGTCTGGGCCCCAGGGCCTGACGGTGAGTATGCCCATAAAGCCCACCCATAAGTCCACCTACATGTTCCACCCATGAGTCCGCTCACAGGGAGTAGAGTGTATAGGGGATGTGTTATGTGTTACTGTAGAGGATCTAATGTGTGTGCTTATGGAATGTAGTGTATAGGGTACCAGTTTGTGTAGATGATGCAGTGTGTTTGTGTGTAGTGGAAGCAGTGTGTTTTTGTGTAAGGGATAGAAAGCAGTGAGTGTTTGTGTATAAGGGATGTATTGTGGGTTTCTTGTTGTGTGTAAGGGATGCATTGTGTGATTCTGTGTTTGTATGCATAAGGGATGCAAAGTGTGTGTCTGTGTATGTAAGGGATGCAGTGTGTGTGTCTGTAAGGGGTGCGTTGAGTGTGTGTAAGAGATGCATTGTGTTTCTGTGTGTGTGTAAGAGAAGCAGTGTGTGTTTGCATGTGTGTGTAAGGGATGCATTGTGTGTTTCTGTGTATATGTGCAAAGGATGCATTGTCTTTATGTGTAAGGGTTGCATTGTGTGTTTCTCTGTGTGTAAGGGAAGCATGTTGTGTTTCTGTGTGTATAGGGATGCATTGTGTGTGTGTGTGTGCTCGTGGTGTGAAAGAGCTCCCTGTCCTGCCCCCTGTCCTAGAGAGCTCTCCCTTCCATTCCTTAGAGATCTCCCCTGCCCCTTAGTGGTCTCTCCTCTCCTCCCCCCCCTCCCCTATAATCTTCTCCCCCCCAATAATCTTCTCCCTTCCCCTATAATCTTCTCCCCCTTCCCCATAATCTTCTCCCCCCAATAATCTATTCCCCTCCCCTATAATCTCCTCCCCTCCCCTATAATCTTCTCCCCCCCCCCATAATCTTCTCCTCCCTATACCTTTCTCCCCTCCTATCTCCCTTCCTGTCTTCCCCTATACCTTTCTCTCCTATAATCTTCCCTCCCTGCCCTATAATTCTCCCCTATAATTCTCCTCCTATACCTTCTCCCCCTATAATCTTCTCCTCCTATAATCTTCTCCCTCCCTATAATCTTCTCTCCTCCCTATACCCTCCTATAATTTCCTCACTTCTATACCTCCTTCCCTAATAATCTTCCTCTATAGTTTGTCTTTCTTCTCGCCTGTAGCGCGTCGGTGCTCTCATCTCGGGTCCGCGACCCGGCGGGACTGACAGGAAGTGCACACTCAGTCCGGCTGGGTCGCGGACCGGAAAGGAGCTCGGCCATGCTACAGGGAAGGGGAGGTGAGGCAGTGCGGCAGCTGTCTGAGCGCTCTCTATAGAGAGCTCTGCGTGCGGCTGTTGTAGAATCAGAGGCGTGAGGGAGCTGTGATTTCCCTGCTCTGCTCCCTCCTTTGTCATTAGCTGATGGCACGGGAGCCTATAATATGACGTCATATTCCGGCTCCCAGCATCAGTAGACAGCCCGCGGGAGCAGAGCAGTGAAATCCCAGCTCCCTCGCCGCCTCTCATTTTACAACAGCTGCACACCTTCCAGCAGCCCCACTGGATCCCAGGGACAGATCCATGCCAGCTCTCCAGGTAGGGAGGCTGGGTTGAAAGTGTTTAATTATAAAATATTAATAATTAGAGAGTGTGTGTGAGTGAGTGTATGTGTGTGCATGTGAGTGTCTGTCAGTGTGTGTTTGTGAGTGTCTGTCAAATCAGTGAGAGTATGTTTGTCATTGAGTCTGTGTGTGATTATCAGTGTGTCTGTCAATGAATGAGTGTGTGATCAGTGAGTGTGTCTGTCAGTGACGTCTGTGTGTTTGTCATTGAGTGTGTGTGACTATCAGTGCGTATCTGCCAGCCATAGGCATGCGCAGCCTATTGTATAAGGATGTGCACACTAAAGCAGAAACACACACGCTACATATAATATATATATATATATATATATATATATATATACACACACACACACACACACACACACACACACTGTTATGGACAGATGAATTAAAATAAAATGGCTATTTACTAATGTCTATTTATTCTGTGTTCACTATGTTAAAACTGGCTGCTAGAGTAAATATTCCCTTCCCCCCCTACAATGTGTTCAGTTGCTGTTTCCTATGTAAATTCTTCATCCTGCTAACATCCCCCTTCCCATCAAGCAAACCTCATGTAACCAAAATTCCTGTGTTAACAGCTTCCTTTACTAACACCTCCCCCACTTCCTTTGTGCCAGTTAACAGCTATATGCCACGTGTAACAAAATGGAGAATCACTGTTAAAGTAACTGAAAGAAACTACTCACTCCCCCTCCCATCGTGTATCCAGAAGTCTGTAATGATGACACTACATCCTGTAGGGGGGGTTTAGACAAGACCCCCTTAGACTGTTAACCAATTATTGAATGTATACTGTATGTTTAAACTGTGACGTATTTTTGCTTTAAGAAGGAGCCCCCACTCCGGGGAATAAAGCATTCCTTGGTTTTTCACTGATCAGAAACTTTGTCTCCGGTGTGAATTACTTCTAGGGAAAGCGTGCACGCATTAATCAATCAATTTGGAAGGTGTAGATAGACAAATTATCAAAGTTTTCTTTGATCCAAAACAATTTGGGGGCTCGTCCGGCATGTGAGGGTTACGTTAATAAGGAAGCCGTAAAATCCCAGGACCGGAGAGGAGACCCCCAGAGATTGGAAAAAAAAAAAAAAGAGCCTGATCACCTCTGCATATGGTAAATGAGTTACTTACCCTATATTTTCCTTTCTTTGGACTTCGTTTACTCTCTGTTCCTTCACTCTGCTTCCTGTTAACGTCTTCGACAGGTATATAGTATGCCCACATGTCCCCTTTATTTGAATAGAACCTGTCAATTTGTCTATCTACGTCCTGTGTGTGAGTTTTATGTGTGAAAGTGTCTGCTTGAGAATCTGTTTTACTACTTGCTTAATACGGTTATATAATGCTGCCAAGTGTGGTTAAGCGCTTGCAGATTTAGCCAAGTTCGGGTTTGGTGGAAAAACCCTGGCTGTTTCTTTGTTTTAGTTAGACTAGGTGAAGAGTTTAAAAGTTTATTTTATTTGTTTTAGCTAAGCTTCGGTAAAGAAGCTAGTGAGAGACTTGGTGTAGAGTTACAAAGAAAAGAAAAGGAAAAGTTAATGTTTATGTGCCTGAGTGTTTCTGTGTGTGTGATTTGAGTTATTATAAGCCAGCATTTATTTTAAGAACTTTGTGATTTAATTACATCTGTATTTTGTGCTTTTGTCTGTGTATGTCTTGTTGGGTACCATATATGTTAATTGTAATCTATACAATCTGTATCGTCACTATCCTATTCTATCTTTTGTCCTAAGGAGAGCTGTGCTTAGGCACTTACATGGTTAAATACTTTGTGCTTGCAACTCTGCTTCACCCTCTCCTCCCCCCTCCCTTTTTTTTTGCATCACTCTGGTTCTCTGTGCTCTGCTAGGACGTACATGTGACCTTGATGCACGTTTCCCTTAATCTATAACTCCTAAACCTCTCTCTCTCTCTCTCTCTCTCTCTCTCTCCCTCTCTTTCTCTTTCAGTCAGTCTCTTTCTCTCTCTCTATCCCTCTCTTTCTCTTTCAGTCAGTCTCTTTCTCTCTCCTTCTCTCTCTCTTCCTAAACCTCTTTCTCTCACCTTATCTCCCTCAGCCTCTTGCTCACTTTCTCCTACACTCTCTCTCTCTCTCACTCTTTTTGTCTTCCTTACTTTCACACTCTTCCCCCACTCTCTCGCTCCCTCATTCTCTCTACCTCAGTCTCTCTCTCTCTCTTTCTCTCTCTATCTCTCAGTCTCTCACTCTCTTTTGGTCCAGGGTCTGCTTCTCTCTATCCATACCACTGTTGTGTATAAATGGGTCAAACTAATGTTAGCCCCTCCCGGGGTCGGTTAGCATGTGACCTTGTAAAGGAAAGAGCTGGGGACTTAGCTGTAGCCAAACTTAAGAAAATTATTAAACTGTGTGGTATTACTATGTCCCACAGTGGCATATTGCAGGCGGAAGACTGGAGGAAACTTTTAAACGATAAACATGGGATATTGTTAGATAATGGGTTAATGAAGGCCGCAGATTCTTGGTATCGGGTGGCTCGAGGGATTAAGAAGGAGTGGTGGATTGAGGAGGAGATAGACCTAGAGGGGAAGAAAGTCTTTGTGTATCATGAAAAAGGTTGTTTTGTTGAATCTGTTGAAGGCGTTTCCAGCCCTCCTCCATATGATAAGGCCTGGCCAGAAAGGGGGGTGGCTCAACCAGCCCCTGGAGCCCCCACACAGCCCATTCATGTTAACACATGCTCTCCAGCCCCTGCTGCCTTGTACCCTGTCCTTAAGGCAGACGGTTCATGTTATTTTCCAGCCCCCTCTCCTTCTCCACTCCAAATCCCAGTCACACATTCCCTTCCTGTTTCTTTGCCTCCTCCTCTCTTGCCCATCTCTGCTGCTACACCCTCTCTTCCGACTCCTGTTTCTTCTGTCCACGCCCAATTCCTTTCACATCTCCCTATAACTTCCGCCCTTACTTCTCCTTTGGATTCTTTCTCTTCTGCCCTTTCACTGTCACCATTTCCTGTTTCTAACACACCCATCCCTTCCATGATGGTAACTTCCCCTACCAACACCCCTGTGGTCGCTTCCTCCCTCCCTTCTGTATCCTCTTCCATTCCCACCCCTCTCATAACTGCCCCCAGTGTATCTTTCCCTATTATGACTATTGGATCCACTGTTCCTGCAGCATCAGGCTATCCTCCTGCTGCCACCACTGCAGCATCAGGCTATCCTCCTGCTGCCACCCCTGCAGCATCAGGCTATCCTCCTGCTGCCACCCCTGCAGCATCAGGCTATCCTCCTGCTGCCACCCCTGCAGCATCAGGCTATTATCCTGCTGCCACCCCTGCAGCATCAGGCTATTATCCTGCTACCTCCACTGCTACATCAGTCACTTCTCCCCCTGCCTCACAACTTGATTCAGTCCACATTACTACTACAGTTAGTCACCCTGCGGCCAGTACTACTGCTGGACCGATTTCAGTTCTTCCTGACATGGCTCGTGTATCCAGCCAACAGATTCCCATTCCCCCTGCTGATGGTAGTGTCCAGGGGGCGCAGCCTCCACAGACCCCGACTAATCTGCCTCACATTCCCATAGCAGGTGCTTGCAGTGCCCAGCATGATCAGGAGGGTAAAAACAAAGAAAACGTTACCTGCGCTCTGGCCTAAATCCCCATGTGCGTTTAAACAGAAATGGAGGCTCTTTGGTTTTATTCTAATGGCCATTTGAATATGTAAGCTCACCTGCCACGTCAAGGCAAGCCTCAATAGGTGAGTTCCTACACTAGCCATTAGATATGCCGATATCAGTCATGAGTCTCCAATGAGACAGGAAGGGGTATTTTATAAACCCTTTAACATTTAACCCTTTATAGGGCTTCTGCACATACAATAAACTTTGCTGATATCAGACAAAGTGAGACAGAAAAGGGTGTTTTATAAACCCTTTAACATTTAACCCTTTATAGGGCTTCTACACATACAATA
>OW240920.1:49755695-49766923 GCA_933207985.1 Pelobates cultripes | reverse complement strand
ACTGGCCCATAATGGAAAAGAGTTTTGATGATGCCCGTCTCACTACAGACACGGATTATCAGTCTGGTATCACATTTTGTGAACAACTCCGTGCATGGGCCCAAGATAAGTTGACTGATCAGGCTACTTCTATTGCTGATATTGTTCAAGAAAAATCAGAAACGGTTGAAAGATTTCATTCCAGGTTAACTCAAACCTTTTCCGATCTGGGTTTCAATACATGTAATAAGGCCCACACCCAGATGCTATCAGCCGCTTTCGTTGCAGGCCTTAAAGAACCTATAAGGAAAGACCTGGTCCTGTCCCGTCCCGAATTCAGGATAATTCCCATGGATACTCTCCTCCTGGTCGCTAAAGGCCTGGAGTCAATCCAATTGCCCCAGCACAAGAAATCCACTCCTTTAATGTTTACATTACATGACCCTGCAATTACACCTGCCCCTGTTGGGTTCCCTGTTACCACACTACCGGGCCCTTTCATGACTCAGGTTCCAAGACCACAAGGTCGAACTTGTTTTCACTGTAAGAAACTAGGTCATTTTAAGAAGGATTGTCCAGGTTTTCCAGCACCTCGGCAGCGCACACAGGCTCTACGGCCACCGTATCCTGTGGCCGGTTATCCTCCTACTCAAGCGCTAGGTTATCCGACACATGATTCCAATTATGCTAACTATACTAGTTATTATCCGGATGACCGAGCCTCAGCCAATTATCTGCCCTCTAATCGTCCTATGCCTAGACACCGACGCCCTGCACAGCATGCTCAACAACCATACTACCCAACTACACCTACACGTACATATCCTGGTCCTGACCAGTCTCATATTGATCTTGTCCAATAGGTAACAGGCAAACCTGTGTCCAATGCCCCTGTCATGGCAGTGTATACAGGGGATAAAGGGGGGCCCCTAGCTACAGTGGTCCTACCTGTGGAAGGCTGCCCAACCACCTTCTTAGTTGACACAGGCGCAGCCCGTAGCGTACTTAGAGCATGTGACCTGCCTGACGATTCCTTTCTCTCTAATATAGATGTTTCCTGTATAGGTGTAGATGGTACCCCTCGTAGCAACCCATTAACTAAGCCCTTACGGGTGGGTACTTTCCCAGATCTCCTTACTCGTTTTGTAGTGTCTTCCTCTTGTCCTCTTAATTTGTTGGGAGCTGATGTTCTGTCCCGCTTGCAGGCCTCCATCTCCTTTACTCCAGATGGCAAGGTTCAGTTATTGACCCCTCTCTCCAGTGAAGATACCTCAGCCCTTTGTTCTTTACCCCTCCTACTCCACATGGAATCACCCCATGGAAATGCAAGGGTCCTAGACAACTCCCCCAGTGCACTTGACAGAGTTCCTGTGCAACTGTGGTCTACTGGTCCCGATGATATTGGACGACTTAAAGTCCCTCCGATATTTGTGCAGTTACTCCAAGGAGCAAGTCCGCCCAGAAGACCACAATATCCATTGACACCTGCTCAGGCCCTCTCTATCTCCAAACAGGTTGAAACTCTGCTGGCTGCGGGTGCACTGATTAAATGTGTGTCGCCTTGTAACACTCCTTTGTTTCCAGTTAAGAAAAAGACAGAAAAGGGCGAACCGGACAAGTACAGGATGGTTCAAGACCTCAGAGCAGTTAATGATGTTACCGTCTTGGAAACTCCCATTGTTCCAAATCCTCATACTCTTCTATCCCAGGTCCCTCCTTCAGCTAAATTCTTCACGGTGGTGGATTTGGCCAATGCCTTCTTCAGCGTGCCTTTGCATCCCTCTTGTCAATACCTGTTTGCATTTACCCATGACCGCCAACAATATACCTGGACAGTCATGCCCAAGGGAGCACAAAATTCCCCAAGCCAGTTTGCAAGAGCCATGGCATACATCCTGGAACCATGGCAGAAATCTCACACAGACGTGGTCCTCCTGCAATACGTGGACGATCTCCTTCTCTGTGCTGACGATCTCCCGACTGCAGAATGTGTCTCTGAAGATTTCCTCTGTTTCCTGGCCGCCCAAGGTTGTAAAGCATCTAAGAAGAAATTGCAGTGGTGCCGACCCTCGGTGATATTTTTGGGGCATTGTCTTTCTCATGGCACCCGGCACCTTACTAGAGACAGAGTGCGGGGTATCACATCACTCTGCCCTCCATCGGCTCACAAGTCCCTCCATGCCTTCCTAGGTCTTATCTCTTACTGTAGAGCCTGGATTCCTGAAGCCTCTACACTGATGCAGCCACTCTACGATGCCCTCAAAACTGAACCGTTTGATTTATCTCCTGAAGCCCTTACCAGCTTCTTCGCATTACGACGTGCTGTTGTTACTGCTCCTGCTCTGGGCCTTCCCAATTACAAGAAGCCCTTCAAGCTCTTCGTCTACGAAAAAATGGGACATGCATCTGGTGTTCTCACTCAGTCTCATGGGTCTCGTCAACGTCCAATAGGGTATTACTCCTGTCAGTTGGATCCTGTGGCCAGGGGAGGACCCTCCTGTCTTCGGGCTGTATTTGCAGCAAGTGCTCTACTGGACAAGACGTGTGACATAATCCTTGGTCACAAGCTAACCATTCTCGCCCCCCATGATCTTTCTGCAATATTGAATCAAGTTCAACCTAAACATCTCTCTACTCAAAGGCATCTTCGTCTCCAAACAACTTTAATGTTACCCGATAATGTCTCCTTACAGCGATGTTACACTTTGAATCCTGCCACTCTTCTGCCGCTTCCCAAGGGGGGAGTACCACACTATTGGTACGGTCTGAACATAGATCCTGATGCCTTCCTTGATCTGAATGTCCATATGCCCACAGTACCACACGATGAACAGCCATCTCCTCTATGGCATTGTACTTTGTGGTTCAGAGACGTTCCGGGGCCTGACCCTCAGTATGAAGAAGAACTGTTTCAATTGATTGAAGTACGCCTCACCTTGACAGACATATACTGTGATACAAAAGGTAACACTGTAGTGTTAGTTCAATTACCCACAGAAGTGACTCATATGTACCACCATTGGGAGATGGCAGTTCCTCATGTCTCTATTACTAAATCTCCAAATATCTCATGGAAGGAACTTGGTCCATTAGCCAAAGCATGGAGTGCAACAGATCAAGACCAACTCTCTACAGAAGGTGTTACCAAACGAACTGTGAATTGTAAGACTACTGGTTACCCACAATACCACACAGAAATATGTGAAGATGCCCCTCCCATAGATCCTGACCCAGATGTTCCCCATGACTGTTTTGAATAGATGAAGATGGAAACAGCCCACCTTCCTACAGTACATGAAACGGCTTTGCCAGATCCTGACTGCACACTGTTTGTGGATGGCTCCAGATTTGCGGATGAACAAGGAAGATACCACACTGGATTTGCAGTGACCAGAGTAGATCAGGTACTTCAAGCATCCCCACTTCCCCCGTCTATGTCTGCTCAAGAAGCGGAACTAAAAGCCCTCACTGTAGCATGCCAAATGTTTGAAGGGAAACGTGTTAATATTTACACGGATTCAAGATATGCCCTGGGCGTAGCACACGATTTTGGATTAATATGGAAAACAAGAGGTTTTCTGACAGCAACCGGTACACCAGTTAAACATGGTACAGCTATCAAGGAATTGATGGATGCTTTACTCCTTCCTGAAGAAGTGGCCATACTGAAAGTAAAAGCCCATGGAAGACGGAATTTGGAAGAAACATATGGCAATCATAAAGCTGACCAAGCCGCCAAAGATGCTGCATGTCAATCAAGGGAAGTGGACAGAAGAGTGTCCGGTGAGGAAATTCCTATTTTTCCCATGCAAACCTTACCTACAGACCTCAAGTTTTTGAAAGAACAGCAAGCAGCTGTAAGTCCTGAAGAAAAGCAAAGCTGGAAACAGAAAGGAGCAACCTTGCAGGATGGAGTATATACTAGCAATCTCAAATTTTGTCTACCTAAATGTATGTATCCGGCTGTGGTTCAGTGGGCCCACGGAGCAGCGCACTTGTCTAAGACACTCATGAACTCTTTAATTGCTAAATATTTTGAAGCACCAGGTATTACCACTCTGACTAAAACCTACTGTAAGTCTTGTGCTATCTGTGCCAAGTGCAATCCGGGAAAATTGGAGAAAGTGTCCCCCAAACACCTGGCGAAGCCACACAACCCATTCCAGAGAGTCCAAATTGACCACATTCAGATGCCAAAGAGTGGCCGGTATGAATATGCCCTAGTTATGGTGGACATGTTCTCAGGATGGCCAGAAGCTTTTCCGGTCACTAATATGACCGCCAAGACCACTGCCAAGCGGTTGCTCACTGAAATTGTCTGTAGATATGGAGTTCCTGAAGTGATTGAAAGTGACCAGGGCCCGGCTTTTATAGCACTAGTGACTAAGGAAGTCTGGGCAGCACTCGGGGTGACCCTTGCATTCCACACACCCTATCACCCACAAAGTAGTGATAAGGTAGAACGCATGAATGGCACCTTAAAAGCCAGAATGCTTAAGATGGCCCAAGAAACTAACCTGCCCTGGCCAGAGAGTCTCCCCATAGCTCTGTTTAGTGTTAGGTACACACCAAGAGGGAAGTTTAACCTGTCTCCTTATGAGATTTTGTTCGGTTCAGCCCCTAGGTTAGGTTGTTACTTTCCTCAACAACTCCAACTGCAATCAGATACTATGGTTAATTATGTGACTGCTCTTTCCCAAGTTTTAAATAAGTTTTAAATACATGCCCAAGTGTTTTCTTCCATTCCAGATCCAGAGTCTGATACAGGCACACACAAGTTGCTCCCTGGTGATTGGGTTCTGGTTAAGAAGTTCCTGAGTAAACATACCCTTGAACCCAGATATGATGGTCCGTTCCAAGTCCTTCTAACCACGACTACCTCAGTTAAATTGGCTGGAAAGAACTCTTGGATACACGCTTCACATTGCAAGAAAGTCCCAGATCCAGAGGAAGCAGATCCTGTTATAGCATGAATTTTGTGTATTTGTTCTTGCTGCTAGGTCTGATAAAGGCCCAACAAGTCGCTATAACCAAAGACAATCATGTTTATACATTTTGGTACAATTCCTCTAGTACACGGGTAGCCACATTTGCATTTGATTATTGTGATATTGTAAATTGTACATTTCCACCAGCATTGTTGTCAACAGTGTACAAAGACATACCTAACATTAAGGACCCATACATATGTGTGACTGATGACTACTGGGGATATGAGTGTAGCTCATGGAAGGCAGCAGGTTGGAATACAGGGCCAGCTTGGGGCTATAGACCACAAAGTGCCTTAGACAGATTAGATACAAATGGGGAGTCCTTACTGAAAAGAATGACGTTCAGGAAACCAGGGGGGGGCGACACCTATGAAACTAGCTTTAAACATAGAGCATCCCAGTCCTGGAGATGCTGGGCAATATGTAATGGGAATGTACTGGAAGGGAGGAGGTTCATACAATAAACAGGGGACCTTTTACTTACGGGACATGTATGACGCACCTGAATGGGTATGTGCCACGCACATGACTATTAATCCTCTTAGGCCACATATCAAAACTCTAAAAGAGATGATAGCTATAGCTAACCCCATGTATGAGGACACTATGGCTGTAGAGACGGCTCTCTCTGACACTAACTTATGGCTTGAGTGGATGAAATATAATGCTAACAAACACAACAGATCTAACTGCTATGTCTGTGGAGGAGCGAGGCCTCACTTAGGTACTGTCCCTTTGAATATACCTCCGGAGATAGAGATGTGTTTCCTAAGTCTCTATACTATACTTAAAACTGACCGGACGGAATGTGAATCATGGGTAAAGGAATACCCAATTATCCTTAAAGATGTTAAGCCAGATAAAGGTATCACCATATACCCAGGTAACTACACTTGTTATGGTATATATGATGGGGTAGGCCAATTCTTTGGTAATTTCACTGGCAAGTACTGTGCCACATATAGCCCAATTCCACCCGCCCTAATCCAACAACAAATAAGATCCCTTGGAGACATATATTGGATTTGTGGGGATATGCAGATTAGAACCAGATTGGAAGGCGTATGGTGGGGAGAATGTGCCCTAGCTAAGGTTATTATGCCTATACACATAATCTCTGATGGACACCAAGATAACCCAGGTACATCACACCAATACTCTAGAATAAAGAGATATACTCCTGTAAAAGGCAGTTTTGATCCTCATATTTACAAAGATACCATAGGAGTGCCAAGGGGGGTGCCGAATGAGTTTAAAGCAAGAGATGAAGTGTCCGCAGGGTTCAAATCTATTTTCCCAATCATCACGGCCAATAAAAATTTAAATTGGATCAATTACATCTATTATAACCAACAAGGTTTTGTAAATTATACAAGAGATGCCCTCCAAGGTTTGGCGGAACAATTACAAGCTACTTCCCAGATGACCTTCCAGAATAGAATGGCCTTAGACATGATCCTGGCGGAGAAAGGGGGAGTATGTAAAATACTCCCAGACACCATGACATGCTGTACCTATATTCCAGATAATACAGGCCCTAATGGTAAGGTAACGTTGGCAATAGAAAAGTTAAGGACCACTATAGTGCCAGGAAAACATGCCGTTTTCATGACACTATAGTGCCCTAGTGCCCCACCCGCAGGGGTCCCCTCCGCCCGACTCTGGAAAGGGGAAAGGGTTAACAACTTACCTTTTTCCAGCTGGTGACTCTCACTCCTCTCCTGGGCTGAATCTTGCAGCGGCCCAAGAGCTCTTGTGGCATTCGGCTTTCCGTCACGGAAAGCATTTACAATGCTTTCCTGTAGTTACCTAGCGATGCTCTCACTGTGAAAAGTACAGTGAGAAGCATAAGCTCAATGTGTCAATGAGACAGCCACTAGAGGAAATAGGGGAAGGCTTAACCCATTCATAAACATTTATAAAAAAATGGGTTAACCCTAGAAGGACCTGGCACCCAGACCACTTCATTAAGCTGAAGTGGTCTGGGTGCCTAGAGTGGTCCTTTAAAGAGTTTGTCCAATGAACTGAAAAGGAATTCTGGGGCCACAGATCCATGGGAAAGATGGTTTGGATGGATGTCTGGATGGCAAGGTGTTCTGGCCCAGATAGGCGTTGCCATTTTAATAACGATAATCATCCTCGCTCTTCTTGTTTGTTGTGTGTTACCCTGTCTTAAGAAATGCCTACAAAAGACAGTTGATCAGACAATCGACCAGACCACCCCGACCTTCCTTCACCAAGAGATTGATGACATAGACCGTGATACACCACATACACCCTTAAAGTCCCACCGCACTAAATCAACAGCTACTTCCTCTTAAGGACATTCAGGGATAGCGTCTGTCTCTACGGGCAGAAGTCTGTCGCGGGAAGAAGTAGTGGACAAGCTGCTACGGGTTACCCGTGCAGTGAAGTGTTCGAGGCCTGTTCAGACAGATGTGCAAGATAGCCTTTTTGTTATTTTTCTATAGGGACAGTATTAGAGTGAGAGATAGTAGTTTCTAGTAAAATTGCCATTTTAAGGGGGGACTGTTATGGACAGATGAATTAAAATAAAATGGCTATTTACTGTCTATTTATTCTGTGTTCACTATATTAAAACTGGCTGATAGAGTAAATATTCCCCCCCCCCCTACAATGTGTTCAGGCACTATTTTCTCTCTGTAAATTCCTCGCATCCTGCTAGCATCCCCCTTCCCATCAGAGCAGGCCTCGTGTAACAAAAAAATTCCTGTGTTAACAGCTTCCTTTACTAACTCCTCCCCCACTTCCTTTTTGCCAGTTAACAGCTATATGCCACGTGTAACAAAATGGAGAATCACTGTTAAAGTAACTGAAAGAAACTACTCACTCCCCCTCCCATCGTGTATCCAAGATGGAGCTGGAATATAGGCGGGAGAAGTCTGTAATGACAACACTACATCCTGTAGGGGGGGTTTAGACAAGACCCCTTAGACTGTTAACCAATTGTTGAATGTATATTGTATGTTTAACTGTGACTCTGTACATGACGTATTTCTGCTTTAAAAGGAACTCCCACTCCAGGGAATAAAGCATTCCTTGGTTTTTCACTGATCAGAAACTTTGTCTCCGGTGTGAATTACTTCTAGGGAAAGCGTGCACACATTAATCAATCAATTTGGAAGGTGTAGATAGACAAATTATCAAAGTTTTCTTTGATCTAAAACATTTGGCGCCCGAACAGGGACTGAAAGGGTGGTTACTCCACTTGAAGCCGTATAACTTTTCCAAGACAGGAGAACAAAGGATTCCCAGAGATTGGAAACGGAGCCTGATCACCTCTGCATATGGTAAATGAGTTACTTACCTATATTTTCCTTTCTTTGGATTTCGCTTATTCTCTGTGCCTTCACATTCGGCTTCCTGTGGTTAACGTCTTCAGATAGGTAATATATATATGCCCGAATGTCCCCTTTTGTATAGAACCTGTCACTTGTCTATCTACAGCCTGAGTCCTGAGTGTGAGTTTTATGTGTGAAAGTGTCTGTTTGAGAATCTGTTTTACTTTCTTTTGATTATTGAGGTCGGGTTCATAGAAAAAACCTGGCGATTGAGTTCAGGGTGCAAAGAAAAACACCTGGAGATTTAGGCCAGATTATATTAATGTTTTAATATTAAATCTTGGCGTTTCTTTTGTTGTTTTTCTTTTAAATTCAGGGTGCAAAAAAACCTGGAGTTTTAGGCCAGATTATATTAATATTTGAATATTAAATCTTGGCGTTTCTTTTGTTGTTTTTCTTTTAAATTCAGGGTGCAAAAAAAAACCTGGAGATTTAGGCCGGATTATATTAATATTTTAATATTAAATCTTGGCGTTTCTTTTGTTGTTTTTCTTTTAAGTTCAGGGTGCAAAAACCTGGCGATTCAGGCCGGATTATATTAATATTTTAATATTAAATTTGTGGGAAATACAAAACTGGCGTAATTAGTTTTAGTTTGTTGAAATAATAAAAACAACGAACAAAGAGTTAAGTTGTTGTATGTGTGTTTGCGTGTTTCTATGTATGTGACCTGAGTTATTATAAGCCGGCATTTATTTTAAGGACTTTGTGGTTTGATTGCATCTATATATTGTGCTTTGGCATGTATATTGTGCTTTTTTTGCATCACTCTGGTTCTCTGTGCTCTGCTAGGACGTACATGTGACGCTTGATGCACGTTTCCCTTAGTCTATAACTCCTACACTCTCTCTTTCAGTCTCTCTCTCTTTCAGTCTCCCTCTCTCTCTCTTCCTAAACCTCTCTTTCTCTCAATCTCCCTCTCACCTTATCTCCCTCAGCCTCTTGCTCACTTTCTCCTACACTCTCTCTCTCACTCTTTTTGTCTCCCTTACTCTCACACTCTTCCCCCACTCTCTCGCTCCCTCATTCTCTCTACCTCAGTCTCTCTCTCTCTCTCACTCTCTTTTGGTCCAGGATCTGCTTCTCTCTATCCAGTACTACTGTAGTGTATCAATGGGTCAGACTCATGTTAACCCCTCCCGCGGTCGGTTAGCTTGTGATCTTGTAAAGGAAAGATGTTAAAACTGGCTGCTAGAGTAAATATTCCCTCCCTGCTTTAAGAAGGAGCCCCCACTCCGGGGAATAAAGCATTCCTTGGTTTTTCACTGATCAGAAACTCCGGTGTGAATTACTTCTAGGGAAAGCGTGCACGCATTAATCAATCAATTTGGAAGGTGTAGATAGACAAATTATCAAAGTTTTCTTTGATCTAAAACACATGCAGATACACAGATACACATTGACACACATACAGATGTACAGAAACACACACTGCCACACATGCAGATACATAGACACACATATGCAATCATTGACACACATACAGATACACACACACACATGCCGATAAATGGATACACACTCAAATATACACACTTATACAGACACAGATACACACACTCAAATGCATACAGATACAATGACATACACAGATACCGCCCCAAGACATTTTTCTGCCTGGGTTAAAACCAAAATTAAATATATCATGATTAGATAAATACATTCCAGTAACATATTTAGATAACTGCACACTAAATTAAAGGATCACTATATGGTCAGGAACACAAACATGTATTCCTGACCCTATAGTGTCAAAACCACCACCTAGCCCCCCTGGGCCCCTCATGCCTCCATAAATATAGCAAAATCTTACTTTATTCAAGCCTGAAGCTGTAACTCTGCATGCTGTTAGACTCAGAAAAACAAGCAGTCTGCTGACATCAGCAGAAGTGGTAGTCTGATCCAATCACAATGCTTCCCCATAGGATTGGCTGAGACTGACAAAGAGGCAGAAGGTAATGATTCTACTCACCAGAACAAATGCAATAAGCTGTAGTTGTTCTGGTGACTATAGTGTCCCTTTAAACGTCATAACATATATGCAGTGGTAATAAAATATTAGCTAAGAACAATATACGTCAATCACTAACAATAACAAACCAAAAAGGAGTAAGTTAAGTTGTCATGTGGGATGTATGCCATTGGTCTGGAGAAGTATTGGTGTGTGTGCTGGGAATATACTGTGTCTGTGTGTGTGCTGGAGATGTAGTGTGTCTGTGTGTGTGTGCTGGGGATGTAGTTTGTGTGCTAGGGATGTAGTGTGTGTGCTAGGGAAGTAGTGTCTGTGTGTGTGTATGCTGGGGATGTAATGCATGTGTGCGCACTTGGGATGCAGTGTCTGTGTGTGTGCACTGGGGATGTAGTGTGTTTGTGTGTGTGTGCGGGGGAAGTAGTGTATATGCTAGTGATGTAGTGTGTCTGTGTGTGCTGGGGATGTGGTGTGTGTGCTAGGCATGTAGCGAGTCTGTTTGTGCTAGGGATGTAGCGTGCCTGTGTGTGCTAGGGATGTAGTGGGTGTCTGCTGGGGACCTAGTATGTCTGTGTGTGCTGGGATTGGAATTCCTATGTCCAGCACACTGTGTGCATCAGTGTTAATTTTGTCGACTAACCATTTTAGTCAGATTTTAGTCGACTACAATTTTTGAGATTCAGATGACTAGAACAACTCAGATAACTAAAATATGACTAAAACGGCTTTTTAGTTAAAAAAAACAAAAACAAAAACAGTTAAAAAAAGTAAATCAAAATTTGCAGCAAAAATTAACACGGGTGAGTAAGACACATGGGGGAGGGAAAATAAGTAATTAGACACATGGGGACAGAGGCAACGAGACACATGTGGGTTGGGGGGGGGGCAAAAGAGAGAGGTTTTAATTAAACAGACTAGATTTTCATG
>OW240920.1:49696226-49749826 GCA_933207985.1 Pelobates cultripes | reverse complement strand
CGAGTGATTGAAAAGTTTGGAGAAGGAGAACATGATCAACAGTGTCAAAAGCAGCGGAGAGGTCAAGAAGAATTAGTATGGAGTAGTGACCTTTGTATTTAGCTGTGATAATGTCATTAGTGAATTTGATCATAGCTAAATGTAACGGATCACCTGGCACCCCGACTGGGTACCTCTGTTGATGGATGTTCCTTGTGCTTCTCGAGGGCTCCAAGCACTCCACTTGACATCATAAGCACCGCAGACCCCACGAACTGCCGCAGCTTGGTTGGGTCTCGCCGTCTCCTACCCACCCTGGACCTACGACAAGGCTCCAGTTTCCAGTGGGTGAACCTCTCTTTCCCCAGAGAGTGAAACAGGAACAAGCTCTTAGAAGAGCTTAGTGATTACCCAAGGGAGTATGGAGAGCATAGCAATCCCTTGTAGCTGTTTCCCCCAATAAGAGACAGGACTCTAAATTGAGGGTGAAGTAGAACTGGTTTAATGAGGACCTTGTGGTACACAGGACACAAAGTTACAACAGCCAATCAACATAGTACAGTACAGTCAGACACTCCCAGCTAAGGTACACAAACCTTCCCTTCTGCCTGTGATACAATTAACAAACAAAATGGGCTAACTTAAGTATCACAGGCAGAAAATATACAGTTTTACCCAAATCCCTGGATAGCCCTTATCTGGGTGAACAACATATCCACAAATCACCCAGATCAGAGCAGGGGTTCAAAAGTTTTATGGAAGTCATATTTGACGGACCACAAGCATGGCTTTCATGCCCAAAACACTTTCACAGATTTAGGCTGTGCGGATGGTCTATCTTCTCCTCTATCCTGGAGATAATTGGCTTAAGTGGCTGTGGTAAGCCAATTACCTCTAAGTCCAAAAACTGTTACAAAAACTACATAAAAATACATAACTCATATAATACAATGTTTAACCTATATGTCCAACATATCCCCAGATAGCTTGGATCTGAGCGCTCAATATGTCCAAAAACCGCTCAGATCCCACAATTACAGTTTGGTCGCCATGGGGTTAAACAATAGCAAGGGCTGATGAGAGACTGAGGAGAGACAAAGCAGCCAGTTTCAACTGGTCTGGCAGTGTACCTGAGACAACGCTCTGCTGGAGAAACAATAGGATGGAAAAAAAGGGGGAGGGTAAGAGGCACATTTTCCCATGCAGGTCCCTCCAAAAACTCATGGCAAACTCCCTAAAAAAGAGTTTGTCACACTAAATTATTAAATCTTCATGATACAATACGAATTCTCACAGCTTACAAAAACCTAGATATCAAGGAAACAGAATCCTGATTTTCAAAGATTATTCCGCACAGGTTACTCAACCACGCAAGGCATTCACGCCCATCTGTTCAGCCATGCACAAGAAGGGCATACGCTTTGCTCTTCTCTACCCAGCAAGACTACGTCTCCGAGTTGGTGATAGAAAATTCAACACAACTTCAGTGACTGAAGCCTCTGAATTTCTATGAGACGCCCTGCTGGATTGGGACAGAGCTTCTCCTGAGCCTTCCGCCAGCTCCACGTCTGCCTGTGGACCGCAGTGATGGCATTGTTATCCACACTTGGATTCCCCTGTTGTACATAGTTTGGGCTAAAGGGCCCTTGCTTGGCCAGTTTTGCCAAACTCACCGCACGCTCCCCCCTGGGATTTATCTGTTCGCTCGGACTTGGAAGAACAGAATCCCAACTCCTTGCACCTAGCTATGTTTTGCCGCTTCCCACGACGGGGTATTGGCTAAAATGTCAACCTCTCATTCTACCATAAACACTCCAGCCTCTACCCTTAAGCTTAACTCTTGGAATGTAAGGGAAGTAAATACGCCTAGCAAGAGAAAAAAAATCTTAACATACATTTTCCCCTCCCCTATAATCTTCTCCCCCCTCCCCTATAATCTCCCCCCCAATAATTTTCTCCCCTCCTATATAATCTCCTCCCCCCTCCCCTATAATCTTATTCCCCTCCCCATAATCTTCCCCCTCCCTCCATAATCTTCTCCCCTAATCCTCCCCTCAAATAATCTTCTCCTCCCTATAATCTCTCCCCCCTCCCCTATAATCTTATTCCCCCTCCCCATCCCCCTCCCCTCCATAATCTCCACCCTCATAATCTTCTCCCCCCTCCCCATAATCTTCTCCCCCCCCTATAATCTTCTCCTCCCTCCCCTGTAATACTCTCCTCACCTCCCCTGTAGCGTGGCCGAGCTCCTATCCGGTCCACGAATCAGTCTCAAATTGTCCTACTCCAGGAAACCCACTGGTCCTGTTCTGACAACACTCAACTCAAGGCTCTGTGGATTCAATCCTGCATAGCAGCCAAATACAACTTTAAGGCCAGAGGTGTGGCGATTCTCCTACACTCCGGCATGCAATATGTGATCCACAGCTGTGATATTGATCCTGAGGGACATTATTTTATGTATTACCATTAACAACACGTGTTATTGCATAGTCAATGTTTATGCCCCAAACTCCTCTACCGCCCTCTTTTTTACTAAGCTCTTGACGTTGCTCACTCAAATAGAGGTTGATCAGCTTATAATGGGGGAGACTTTAACGCTGTCTTTGACCCCCCAAAGGACAGGTCCTCGGCAGGACCCTTGCCTCCCATGGACAGTGATCACAACTTCCTTTAATTTGCATGACCCCTGGAGGATACTCCATGGAAATGAAAGAGACTACACATTCCACTCTCCAGTTCACAACTCCTTCTCTCGAACTGATGTGTTCCTGGTTACCCCAACAGTTATACCACATGTCAACTCATCCACTATAGAGACAATCACTGTCTCTGATCACGCACCTGTCACACTACTTCTCTCCACAAAGCCCTCACACCCCATTACCGCACGTTGGCGTTTCCCAGCATATCTTACTAAAAAGCCATCTTTCCAGTGCCACTTACAGACTAGTTGGGCTAACTTTGTAGGTCATAATATGGAACATGTGGACGACCATAAAACAGATATTGTTATACATGGCATCAGTCAAAAAATAATGGAGGAGGGATTTCACTTCACTCGAACAGCAGCTCAAACGAGCCCATAGCCACTACTTGGCCAACCATTCCGACACACATAGGCAGTCATACCAAGATGCCCAACACACCCTAAATACCTTTATAGCAAACTATTCACAATCGAAGCTAGACATCCAAACACAACATTTCTGTCAGTGGGGGGGAAGGTCTGAGAGATTGCTGGCCCAAATGGCCAACCCTAAGTCCGAATTCAAGCCTATTACAGCAATCACCTCCCCAGACGGGACTAGGAGTACCTCCCATATGGCCATCAACAAACTATTCTATGATTACTACAAAACAATAACTGGAGCACAGCAGGATGACCATATACATAGCATGGCTTTCCTCAAGAGCCTTGACCTTCCCCAGCTGAGTGAGGAGTCCAGGGAACTTCTCAGTGAACCTATCTCAGAGTGTGAAATTCACATAGCAATAAAGACCCTCAAGTCAGGGAAAGCACCAGGTCCTGACAGATTTACCTCAGAGTACTATAAATCCCTGAAACAACAGCTTAGTCCCACTCTCAAAAACTTGTTCAATAAAATATATTTAGAAGGCCTGTCAATAGATGAACTTAATCAAGCCAGAATATACCAAAACTCGACAGGGATGCTGAGAATTTAGCTTCCTATCGCCCAATATCATTACTTAATCAGGATGTCAAACTGCTTACCAAAATCATTGCTCTGAGAATACAATAGTTTCTGCCACACCTCTCACCAACTAAGCTTTGTGAGGGGCAGGCAGGGAGTGACAGGGGTCCACGGAGCTCTTGCAGCCATGGCTTATGCCACACGTGAGGAACTAGACTCATACTCCCCATCCCTTATTAGCCTTGACATAGAGAAGGCTTTTGATAGCATATCCTGGCTGCACCTGATTAGGGTGTTAAAGTTGAGATACTTCAGTCACACATTTGTCCATTTTATTCAAAATTTACACCATCACCCCACCACCTGTATAACCACAAATGGCCTGGACTCACCATACTTTGCCCTGGGGAGGGGAGTACGCCAGGGCTGCCCGCTCTAGCCTCTGTTGTTTAATCTTGCCATCGACCCGTTACTGAGAGCTATTGAGAAGTTACAGGGGTTTAGAAGCATACCAATGGGTGACGTTACACTGAAAGTCACAGCATTAGCTTATGATCTGTTACTCTTTATCACTGTCCCACTTTGCTCCCTGTCGCCCCTTGTTGACTTGCTGGAAACATTTCATGACATGGCGGGCCTAAGAGTTAATTGGGCTAAATCATGTGCCCTTCACTTGCGTGGACGCCCTCCGCCACCACTCCCTCGAGGACTTCCTCTGCAGTGGCAATCAAGGGCGCTTTAATATCTTGGCATTAAGGTCCCTGGAGATCTCTCCCTCATATATACATTAAATATTCCGCCAATCTTAATGGCCATCTTTGCAGAGTTTGAACACTGGCACAATTTGCCTTTATCTTACATTGGAAGGGCCAATCTATACAAATTGGTCAGTTTTCCTAAACTGCTATATCCCCTCCAGATGCTCCCAATACTCCTCTCAAAAAGTGACGAGTGTTTGTTGAACAAACATCTCAGACAATATCTCTGGTAGGGTGTAGGGCACAACTTAGCCTTACCAAATTAAACCAACACAGGGCTGATGGTGGTCTAAAACTGCCTAATGCCAGGGAATACAGTTTGGCAGCACAGCTTAGACATGCGCTAGACTCAAAACAGATTTTTTTAACTTGTCCTTGGAGTCCTATCTGGCATCACCAAACCCACTCATGGCTCCCCTTCACAGGCCACACCACCTACTCACTGACTATATCCTATCTAACCCCTCCTGCCTACCCCTATTAGGGCATGCAAATAGTCTCGCCCCAAACTGGGTGTTGACCCAATACGTACCATTCACCTACCTTTAACTCAAAACCCGGTCTTTCACGGTGTGGGCGGAGGGTGGCAATTCTGAAAGGGTGTTTTCAGTGATCAAAAGAGCCCTGAGACACAATGCCATCCATGAGTTAAACTGAAAAACTAAATATTTAATCTTTGGTGACACTTAAATAGAATTTGCATAATAATTTGGAACAGGGTGTATTATTATTAAAATACACTTATATAATCTATATGTACAAGCACTCTTTTATCCGTGTTGGTGAAAAGTATCGAGGTGGCCAAAACACCTCAAACTATACAAAATACAAAAAAATGATACTGCACTCATAAATCAGATAAATTTCATTGCTAAATTTAATAAATCATTGGTAAATTACTTGTCTTGCGTGAATATAATTCATTAGGAAAGTTATGTTTTGAAGTCCGACAAATTAATAATATATACACATATAAATTGATAAGTCTGGAGAGTTGATAATATATACACGATGAAATGATAATATATACAAGCAAATTAATAGAAAAATTGCTTCTCCTGTTGAAACTTCATGTTAATTATAGGAGTCCCTGACTAAATAGCTGTATTAGATATTCCAAAAAGGTTTTTGTATCATCCAGAAAAAATCCAATAAATGGGAACAAAAGAAGAAAAAAATAAGAAAAATTGTCCAAAGCTCCTCTTTTTAGAAAAAAGAAGAAAAAGAAAAAAAGTAGAAAAAGGATAAAAGAAAAAAGATGAAAAAAAGGTAAATGTCAACAGTTTATTAAATTTAGCAATGAAATGTATCTGATTTATGAGTGCAGTATCATTTTTTTGTATTTAAAATACACTTAGAATGAAGTTACATATATATATATATATATATATAATGCCTATATATCTATTTTATATGTATATATATATATATATATATATATATACGTATAATTACAATACCGTATATACTCGAGTAAAGGTTGACCCGAATATAAGTCGAGACCCCTAATTTTACCCCCAAAAACTGGGAAAACTTATTGAATTGAGTATAAGACTAAGGTGGGAAATGCAGCAGCTACTGGTAAATTTCTAAATAAAATTAGATCCCCAAAAAATTATATTAATTGAATATTTATTTACAGTGTGTGTATATAATGAATGCAGTGTGTGTGTATATAATGCAGTGTGTTTGTATGAATGCAGTGTGTGTATGAATGCTGTGTGTGTGTCTATGAATGTAGTGTGTGTATGAGTGCAGTGTGTGTGTATGAATGCAGTGTGTGTATGTATGAAAGCCGGGTGTGTGTGTATGAATGCAGTGTGTGTGTGTCTGTTAATTGAATATTTATTTACAGTGTGTGTATATAATGAATGCAGTGTGTGTGTATATAATGCAGTGTGTTTGTATGAATGCAGTGTGTGTATGAATGCTGTGTGTGTGTGTGTGTGTATGAATGTAGTGTGTGTATGAGTGCAGTGTGTGTGTATGAATGCAGTGTGTGTGTGTCTGTATGAGTACAGTGTGTGTATGTGATGCAGAGCCTTGGTGGGGGGTGGGCATATTTATTATTTTTTTTAATTATTATTATTATTATTTTTATATATATATTAAAATTCTACGTGTATTTAAGTAATCTTTTAACATAAATATGTGATGTAAAGGGGGCGGAGCCAGATGCCTAACTGAACGGACGCGTCCTGCAGGAGCTCTGGCTACACGGAAAACTGAAAATGCTAAATACCCAGTTTGGATCCAAAAACACTGCCCAAGAGTGAGCTGATGCCTACAGCTACCAGGGGGCATAAGTCAAAGAAGTATCGGGAAGATAAGCCCCAGACAACCGCCGATATTGGCGATCTCCTATGGAGGCCCCAAAGCTCCACAAGACCTGTCATGGTGCCTCTCTCGGATGGGCCGTCATGTTCATCCAGCGAAACATCCCTCACCGATCTGAGAGAGCTGGAGACACTGACAAGAAGTAAGCAGGCTTATAAACCGTCAGACCAAAAAACTGGGGTGCCAGTGACGGAATCCACCCTGAAGGCCCTCCTAGACGAGTTACGCCACAATATCGCTACTGACATCTCTGCATTCAGAGAAGAAATCAGCAGAGTCTCGTCCCGTCTACATGATATGGAGGTGACCACAGCAGGCCATGAGACACGGCTTACAACACTGAAGCGGGAACTCTCTGCGCTAAAGTGCGAACAGGCAAAGACACAACACCACATGGCCGCAATTGAGGACCGGAGGCGGTGCAAGAATGTAAAGGTCCGTGGCCTTCCAGACACTGTCGCCATAGCTGAAATACCTCACCTGATCCAGAGGCTTCTGACCCAATTATTCTCCACCAAACCAGCAAAATTGATGACACTGGACGGCTGCTATAGACTCCCAGTTCCACCCGCAGTTCCAAAACGGTCCCGACAAACATGTGTTCATGACCGCCATCCGCAACAAGTCACTCTACACCTTTGAAGATCATCAGCTGACATTCTACCCAGATCTCTCCAGAGCAACCCTAGACTGGAGAAGGTCCCTGAGACCCTTAACTGTGGCACTTATAAAGCACAAGGTGCCTTACAGATGGGGAGCACCGAGGAGCCTTCTGATCCCCCAAGAATCTGGGACATTGAAAGTGCTGGAGGATACAGAAATACCCAGCACTCTACAGAAAATCAGGCTGGCTGCTACATCAGAGGGATCACCGACCCCTGCTCCGGCCACACAGCCAAATTGCCTGGGACGCCTTAAGAGTGCGCCCTTTGTTCCTGCCATGCTGCAGGGTAACCCTGCAACTACCGATGTGTCCTGAACTGCCAAAGACCGCAAGCAGTGACTCCGTCCTGTTTCTGTTATAGATTGTTTTTGTTTTTTATTATTCTCTTTTGCTTTTCTAAGTTTAACATAACCACACTGAATCACTGCACCGACATGATCATATCGTAATGTCCACTCAATGGTATGTGTCCCTCTACCCTCATTCACCCGCTGGCATTGGGATTACTCTCCCTTTATCCCCATCCACTCACCCTACTTATATTGAGTGATGTGAGTGCCATCCTCTTGCCAAACTATTGCTCCACTCTTATAAATAGCAAGAGTTACATGACCCGCGATACCCCTCAACTCCAAGTTATACCCTACATCATCTCTTACAGGGATTGCGGGATCAGTCCCCACTGCTTCATCCACCTTTCTTTTAATTTTTCTTTTCTTTTTCAATTTTTAACTTCATCATACAAATCTCTCATCCACTAGCTCACACTACTGTCCATAATATTGGCTTATGTTGTGCATTGTAATATGTCATTTTTAGCACTCTTATTCCCGAACAAAGACTGCACCTTAGTGGATCAAGCACGCAGTTAGCAATATAAAAATGTAAAATTGTGCAAATGTCTTCTATAGTATGCCATGCCATTGTTATAATTTGTCCTTAATTGTTGTGCACGCAGCTGTTGTCATGGCACTGCATGCATATATGTTCAAGCTTGCACTTTCAAAATAAAGAATTAAAAAAAAAAAATTATTCGATTTAATTAATAAAAATTTGATTGACGTTCCTCACAACCCAGGCAGAAAGTGCAGAGAATTTAATTTGCAAGCACTGTATTTAACACTGTAACTTTCCAAGACACCATAAAACCTGTACATGAGGGTACTGTTTTACTCAGAAGACTTTGCTGAACACAAATATTAGTAATTCAAAATGATAAATTGTATTACAACTATGTTATTTTCAGTAAAAGTTAAGTTTTTTGCATTTTTCACACAC
The DNA here is from genome assembly GCA_933207985.1 of Pelobates cultripes. Taxonomy (NCBI): domain Eukaryota; kingdom Metazoa; phylum Chordata; class Amphibia; order Anura; family Pelobatidae; genus Pelobates; species Pelobates cultripes. The sequence continues at coordinate 49,741,154 of OW240920.1, read as the reverse complement.
GAAAGTCACTTTTACTGACGATATTATTGTAATATATTTTACTGTTTTTAAATACTTATGTTTGTGTTCAGTGAAGTCTCCCAAGTATAACAGTACCCCCCATGTACAGGTTTTGGAAAGTCAGAGAGTTAAATATAAAGCTTGCATGACTAAGTGGCTACTAAAAAAGACTGGACATACCCCACTTGCAATACCTTCGGTTGTGCACTTTTGCAAATGGTATGCCATCATGGGGGTAATTCTCATTCCTGGGCAAACACATGGTCTCAAAGGTAACATTACTAATCTGGCAAATTGTAATGTGAAAAAAATAAAAAATGGAATGTGCTATATTTGACCCTGTAACTTTCCAAAACACAGTAAAATCTGTAAATGGGGGGAACTGTTGTACTCGTGAGACTTTGCTGAATACAAATATGTGCATTTTATTGCAGTAAAAGCTAACACTATTATGACATTTACATCTAAAATGTCAGACGGAACTACAATTTTTTTTTAATCTTAATTTTTCACAGTTTTTTAAATTTTATTCATAATAAATTATGTTTCAAATATGATTAGTTCATGAGTAATTAAATCCCTGTTTCTCCTGAATAAAATTATATATAATAAGTGTGGGTGCACTTAATATGAAAGAGGTGTTTTACGGTTGAACAGACATATAACGCAAATTCCAGTTTTTGTTTACATTTTGCTTTGATCACAACGTGTACTATTGACTCCGTCCTGAAGTGGTTAATTTCAATTATATAATTTGAGGGTTGATATAGCATTTTTGTGATGGGTATTTAATTGTCCCCAAGGATAACTCACATGGATAACTCATAGTTAAGGATAACTCACATTATGCCTTTCATTTTTTCATATGTAAATATACCAGGCTTTTTTACAACCATGTTGGTAACTAGCTGCTATAAGCTGTCCCTATTAACAACATGTAGCTTGTAGTAGCTACAAATCAAGGGTAACATCTTGGCACACATTTGTAATTTTGTAGTCAGGAAACAGATACTTCTTAATAACACTACCATAGTCATGGTAGTGAGTAGTGGGCACTAAATTTTGTTTTGAAACTGATGAACATATTCTGATAAAGCAATTTTGGAGTGCTCATATCTATTGTATATATATAAAGACAAAATATTCCTTGCACTCACGTAATCCTTGAATATTGCCTGGTGCATAAGCCAGCTGACAAACTTGCTATAGAAACCACAATGATGATGGCTGCACTCCTCGGACTTCTTAAAAATTCAAAATGCTTTATTATAAATCTATTAAAATGATCATTTTAATGGATTTATAATAAAGCATTTTGAATTTTTAAGAAGTCCAAGGAGTGCAGCCATCATCATTGTGGTTTATATATATATATATATATATATATATATATATATATATATATATATATACACACGCAGCGTGTGTGTTTGTGCTTTAGGGTGCACACCCTTATACAATAGGCTGCGTCTATGATAATCTCTCAAAATTCTATTTCAAAATATAATGAAAAACTATAAATTGCAGGGCCATGCTATGAATAAAATACTTTGAGAAGGGAAGTATGCATGAAAAGTAATCTAACAATTCCCTAAAAATTTGTAACCAATTAAAAATATATCAGAAATCTGTACTTTATTATTTGATTGTCCCCCCATTCTCTACATCACTGGTTCCCAACCCTGTCTAAGGTGTTTTTGGGGAAAAAACAAAAAACACTTTAGACACAACAGGGTAATCTCTAAATCCGGGACTGGTAGGGGGTACTTGAGGACTGGGTTGGGAACCCCTGCTCTACATCAATAGAACATCATTCACGGAAGTCATTAATTTAATTTTCGTATCTTCACAGTTACCTAATTAATCAATTTATTATTCAGAGTTTATTATTTTGGCAGACTAAATTATTTTATAAGGGAGTGAAATACTTAGGGAATAAAATTGAATAGATACAGTTAAAATCCCTCCCAATTTATTGTTAAAAATCCCTTATGTGGGATTACCATATTTAAGGGTATTGCTACTAAATTATAATGCTGTGTTTCATTGATAACTCTCTAATTAAATTAAAAAATCTCAGTCCCACATGTTGGTAATAAAGTTGGTAAATATCTACTAAAGAGCTATAAGAACACACTTAATGAAAGGGCGATTCTTAGTATTGATCTTTCATCTGGATTGTCATAATAAAGGATAGCAAAATAGGCATGATATAGTAAACACAGCTATCTCTCAAATGTAGTATTCTTATATATTTAAATCCCACAGTAGGGTGCCAATTTTGTTTAAGGAGTTATCAATATCTACTAAACAGATAAAAGATCAAAATTAAGAAAATAAATTTTCTCAATTTTGATCTTTCAGCTGCTTAGCAGATAGCTCATTAATTGGGAATCCTGATGAAGATACCAAAATAGGGAGCTATCTACTAAACACAGCTCCCTCCCTAATTAGGTATCCTTAAATATGGCAATTCCATATAATGGTACCAGATTAGAAGCTTATCTACTTTGTAAACCACTGAATGAATGACAATATGGGACACGTTTTGTCCGATACAAATCGACTAATGGATGAAATTCGTTTTGGATGAAACAACATTTATTTTTGTTTGAATTCACTTGAACAAACTGAGACATTATATATTTTAAAAATGTTTTTGGGGACAGAAAAAAACCTAGAATTTCCCATAAAAAAAACTATGTTGTAAATTGAAAGATTTATATAATTTCCTGATATTTTTCAGACACCTGATTCAATAATGATTGCACACAAGTTAACATGTAAGATAAAAGTGACAGATCAAACTGTCTGGTAGTTAATGGAAAAACATGCTCTTAAAATTACAAACCCTTCTTGGATAATATGGAGACATCCCAACATTAAATAAAAGGAACATTAGTAACAAAATTGCCAGAAATATATTCCAGACACTAGGTTATATCAAAAAAATAATTTTAATGTAAATGACACTCTCTCTTTAATAACCTTATTTGAAATACTTTCATTATATCTAAGTAATGTAAACCTAGTTAAATGGAAAGCCACAGGAATTAATCAGGTGGGAAAACTATATGAGGGGAAGATATTAAAAACCTTTAATGCATTACAGGAGTTGAATATTTATTTAAAAAAAAGAAATTTCTGACCTATACAAATAACAAATATGCTTAACAAAAAAAACAATAACTACAAATATATTTTGGGCAATATTGACCAGACAGTTGGGAAAAAAAAATTAATAAATAGAATTATTCCTTTTTTTATGACTGTAAACCTAGGGGAAAATGTTAATGTACAACTAAATGGGAACAAGATTTTGGAGTAGTGTACACAGGGGAGGACTGGGCTATGGTTTCCAAGTCGATGAAAAAAAAGGATTCATTATAGCAATATTTATGACACAATATGTATGTTGAAGATGTGGTCTAGATAGAGGTACACAAAAACATATTTGGTGGGACTGCACAAAGCTATTTCTTTTGCTAAATAAGCTAGTAGATATTCTTGAGAAAATATTGGACCTAGACTCCACCTAGTACCCTGATCCTGTCAGCAACTGTGATCTACCCTAGATAGAAATATAGGCTAGGATTCTGTCTATTTAGACAGTGTCTTAAGACAGTAAGGATGCATGCAAGATTGTCTGTTGTGTGTATGTCTTCTCCCAGTTGTGTGAGGCGTTGGCAGGGGGACTTCATCGGACTCTGTATAGATGACATTAAAAATATTTTTAATCAACGCCCAGGGTCTCAATACACTGCAAAAAAGAGGCTATTTATATGACTTTAAAGTAAAAAATAAATCTGAATGATGCTTTGTGCAGGAGACCCATTGGAAGACTGGTGGAGCATGGTGTTTTACCAGACTTCCTATATCCTTTCCTTTTATTTGGAAGACCCAAGGGTTTTCTCCTTGGGTCTTCCAAATAAAAAGAAAAGAGGAGTCACAATTATCCTCACAGAATGGTTAAAATTTGAGCTGATTGTAGATTTAAAATATCCTGAAGGAAAATACTTGATATTGGTATGTAATATAAATTACATCTGCTACATCCTTGTTAATGTTTACTCTCCAAATATATACTCTCAAAAGTTCTTTTAAAAAAAATTCTAAAATAGATCAGGTCAAAAAAGGAATCCTGTTGATTGCTGGGGACATGCATATGGTACCAGATATAAAAGCAGATAAAACATAGCAATATTGCATTAAGGAGTCAGAAAGGTGGAGTAAGAGGAATAGTATTTATTTCCAGGGAGTCCTGCATGAATTTGGCCTATTTGACATATGGAGGGCCCAACACGCTAATGATCACAATTTTACTTTTTTTTTTTCAAAAGTTCACAAAGCTTATTCAAGAATTGATCAATTTTTAACTAAAAGTTGTAACCTGGTCGAATTTCGAGAAAACAAAAATTGGTATAATTACCTGGCCTGAAAACGCCCCAATACTTGTACAGATAGTGAAAATGGGCCGAGGGAGGACATGACTTCCTGGTGGATGAATGAAGAACTTGAAGAACTTGAAGAAACCCGGAAGTCAGGCTGAAGAATTATTTTTGAATAATGACAATAATGAGGTCAGTGGAGGCACACTATGGTGCGCCTTCAAAAGCGTCATACGAGGTGTTCTAATTAAGTTGGAGGCTCAACACAAGAAATCCTGTGGGAAAGATTTAAATAATTTGTATATTGTTTTAGCTAAGTTGGAGCAGGAAAACAGAAAAATGTTTACAGATCAGAGATCAGTTCAAATCAGTGAGACCCAATTGGAAATAAGAAATAAATTAGAAAAAAAAACAAACACCATAATAAAATTGAACCAATGTTGGTACCATGGGGATAATAGAGTTAGCAAGCATTTTTTGGACAAACCTAAAGGGACACTATAGTCACCCAGACAACTTTAGCTCAATGAACTGGTCTGGGTGCCAGGTCCCTCAGGTTTTTACCCTTCAGATGCAAACATAGCAGTTTCAGGGAAACTGCTATGTTTACATTTGGGGTTAAGGCAGCCTTTAGTGGCTGTCTTCTAGACAGCCACTAGAGGGGCATCTGCGACTCTGGAGGCATATTATGCCTCCATCGCGCAGAGCGTCCATAGGAAAGCATTGATAAATGCTTTCCTATGGACACTATGAATGAGCGTGCGACACTTGCCGTGCATGCGCATTCGGCTCCGCTGACGTCGGACGGGGGAGCTGACATCGACGGGAGAGGTGAGGTCACCAGCACCTAGGGACCCCGGCGCTGGAATAAGGTAAGCTGCTGAAGGGGTTTTGACCCCTTCAGCACCATGTGAGGGGCACCCTGAGGGTGGGGGCACCCTCAGGGCACTACAGTGTCAGGAAAACCGATTTGTTTTCCTGAAACTATAGTGATCCTTTAAGTTTGAAAAAAAAATACAAATAACTAGGAAGATAATTGAGGGAGACAAAGTTAATATCTCTCCATCAGATATAGATAAAGCTTTTGCCTCATATTACAAGGCTCTTTACAATCTCCCATCGGAACAGGCAACATCAGTAGCAAGCCACGAGTTCCTCAAAAATTTAAATTCACCAAGATTGGGTGAGGAAGACTTGAAGAAATTGAGTTCTCCTCTGACCCTGGATGAGGTCTCTAAATCTATTAAAGACCTTAAGGAGGGAAAATCCCCAGGGCCGGATGGTTACACAGCCCGTTTCCATAAGATAATGGAGCCTACCACAGCTCCAATCTTACTAAAAGTATTTGGAGAAATAGATAATGGTTGCCCGTTCCCATTGGAGATGTTACAAGCCTGTATAACCCCGATTCCTAAACCAAACAAAGATCATAATTTCATCACTACCTATCGCCCCATATGCCTGTTGAATACCGATATTAAAATATTTTCCAAGACCCTGGCGAAGAGATTAAAGGATTTCATGAGGACCGTGAGAGAGGCGTTAACCTTCACAAACTGTTACATCTGATCCATACCTGTAAATCTGTTTCCTCCATGGTGGCCTTCATGGCTCTGGACGTCGAAAAGGCCTTTGACAGAGTTAGCTGGCGCTATCTGTCTGATGTCTTGGAGGTGTTATGGGCAAGTGCAAATATTGCTTATTACAATATTAAAAGGCAAAGTTGTATTTTTTAAACTGTGTATTTTGTCTTTAAGATATTGCAAACTGACAAGGTGCTAAAAATGGAACATATTATTTTTCTTACATGTTTCTTTAATAAATAACCTCGTACCTAGTTTTAGTGCATAATATGCTGTGTACTTCTAACTTACACAATTTTGTCTTAGCTTAATACAAAAACAATGAATGCATAAACAAAGTTCAAGGCTATGCTACATAATAGCAATAACCTCTTACTTCTAGTAGTTCTAACCTACGCTATTTTATTGTAGCTTAATGGAATTTCCCATGACGTGTGCACGCTTACGTTTTAGTTATGGCCTTGTATCTTTGCCAAGTTAAGGGAGGTCCTAAAATGAACATTTAAGGAAGAAATAAGTACCTTTTTAATGTTAGCACACAGGGGGAGAGATTTGGAGACAAAAACGCTGCTCCATCTTATGACAGAGAGGCTGACATGTTGACATGTTTAGGAGGGTATGTTATTCTATTTTAATGATATTGCAAGCATATGCTTTAATCATATAAACTCTGCTATAAGCTATTGTAATAGATTTTATATGTATGTATTTATATTTTTATTTAATAAAATATCTAAAAAGACAAAACTTTATTGCTTCCAAGACAATCCTTATTTTATATTGTATTCTCAATTATTTAATATATATTTTAGATATGGGATTTCTTACTAACATATAATATTATGGCTACGATAACTGTATGGTTAACCCTGATAAGTTCTATGCTTTAAAATATTATAGTGGTAAATAGGGGAACCTGCTGTGGTTACAGAGGTGCTTGGAGTCACGGGGCCCATACTAGATAGGTGTCACATCATGCCATGTTCTGCGGAGATGTCTGGCTTTGGCTTCTGGTATCCAGTACTCTTTTTACAATTCTTGTTTAGTTTTTCTTGTTTTTTTGGTTTTCTATTCTATGCCTGGTTTTCTTTATGCTGAGTTTTTCTGGGTTCATTCCTGTAATCCATCCCTGGAATTCCCAGTGTCCAGGTTTCCTTTACATGTTTGTTTTATGTTGCCACACCCGTTTGTTTTCCATCATTCCTTTTGTTTCAGTGTCCTGCAGGCAGCTGCTCAAGCCTTCTGCCCTTTCTTGCAGGTAAGTGCTATTGTGGTTTAGTATGGTTCTTTTAGCGAACATTAGGCAGTGTAGGACCTGCCGAATATGGGGTACATTGGCGTTGTGGCAGGCTTATGCAATGTATGATCATATAATGTAACTAAATCCCCATACTTTTCATATATAGTGCTTAGTTATGTCTCCTCTTGTTTTGCCTATCATATCCTGTCTTGTTTTATTTTGTATTTCCAGTCCTTGTTCAGTCCTGTCCTGCCCCTGTTTAGTCAATGGTTCCTTTATGTATTGTGTACATGTTCTGGGTTTAACTTCCTATCCTTCTCTGGTTCTGGGTTCTACTAGTTTTCTCTTGTTTTCATGTTTGGTGCCTGTTCTAGTCTTGCCTTCTTTCAGTACTGGATACATACTTGCTGCAGAGGCTCCCTATCCAGTTCCTGGAAGGTCTGCTTAATTTCCTAGCTCCTAGTTCATGGGATCCGCATAAGCTGAATCAGGGTTCTGGTATGTGACTGCACCAACGCTGGTGCTCAACGCCAGAGGATGTGTGGTTACCCTGCACCAGGCCTTAATAGTCCATTACCACGCTGAAGACTCCCACTTCTCATCAGGCACTCAGGGGTCCCAGTTTCCATACCGTCACCTGTGACAGATGGCCGTAGGTACTTGGAGTTCATGGAGTGGACTTTGCAGCTTTCCTGTTCTGTCTGTGTCGTGTCATGCCTGGTTCTTTTGCATGCAAGAGATCCTGTATCTGGACCAGTCTGCTGGAGATGACTTCCTTATTTTTGTCGTGCAGGTGGTTGATCTGCTAAGTGGTCCAGTGGTCACTTCAGGTGTTCTCTTGTGATGCTTGGTTCCTTGTTCTAGTTCCTGTTGGTTACTCGGCATGCAAGAGTTCCTGTATATGGACCAGTCTGCTGGAGATGACTTCCTTATTTTTGTCGTGGAGGAGGTCGATCTGCTAAGCTGTACGGTGATCGCTACAGGTGTTCTCTTGTGATGCTTGGTTCCTTGTTCTAGTTCCTGTTGGTTATTCGGCATGCAAGAGTTCCTGTATATGGACCAGTCTGCTGGAGATGACTTCCTTATTTTTGTCGTGGAGGAGGTCGATCTGCTAAGCTGTACGGTGATCGCTTCAGGTGTTCTCTTGTGATGCTTGGTTCCTGTTTCATGGCAGTGCTCCTATTCTGGAGTGGATCTCGGTCCTGGCTGGTGGTTCCATTGCAGGAAACCTTTCCAAAGGAAGTAAAGTAGTTCGGAATGGCATTGTGAGCCGCAAACTACTTTCCTGCTGTGTCGGGGAATCCTTGCCTCCGGTAAGTCTTGAGGACTTAGTTGCTGGATCCTTGCTTCTTCCTGGTCTCTGCCTGAGAGCTGCATGTCGCGCCCAGAGGTCACTCCTTAAGAGGGGAGTTATGTCACATCATGCCATGTCTGGCACATATACAAACTGTTGTAATTCCTACACCGTTCACCTAATTAGGATGTAAATACCTTCAAATTAAAGCTGAAAGTCTGCAGTTAAAGCACATCTTGTTCATTTCATTTCAAATCCATTGTGTTGGTGTATAGAGCCAAAAAGATTAGAATTGTGTCGATGTCCCAATATTTATGGACCTGACTGTATATATGGGGTAGTATGGAACCCTACGTACATCACAACAAGGAATGATTCCTTACAGATCAGCTTGCATAATTGGCAAATTTTTATAGGAGTGACTAACTTAACCTATTAGGACAATTTAGACATGGAAAAGTTAGTTTCAGGTCTGTTTATATATACATGCAAATATACATTTTACTAACCACTCAGTACACAAGGGGTGGTATATTTTATAATACCCAATATACAGTTTACAGTTGTTTAATTTTAATTTAACCAAAACTCCTCCTCACAACTTTTTGCAATGTGCACATAAAAATATAGCACTAGATAATTTACATTAAAATTTATAATAATAAATAATAAAAACATATGCAGGAAAGAAATAGCTGATGATACCAGTATGTTACAACTACACATTTTATTTCAGTTAGCAATTCCTTGGCACTATACCAGTCTGATATAGAGAAAAAAAGTAACACAATAGTCACCCAGACTACTTCATCTTAATGAAGGTCTGGGTGCAGTGTCCCTATCTTTCTGAGAAACTGAAATGTTTACGCTGCAGGGTTATTATTATTATTATTTATATACCGCCAACAAATTAAGTGCTGTACAATGGGTGGACTAACAAACATGCAATTGTAACCAGACGAGTTGGACGCACAGGATTTGGGGGCCCTGCTCAATGTTTCATTTACTAAATGTATTTTAGCTATCATATATACATTTTTGTGCTTTACTTATAATTACTGCTGATGTTTTGTAAAAACTTGCAGTGCATTATAGCTTCAATTCCTTTAGAATCTAGCAAGACACAATGACATGTATACATTTCTTATTCTATCTGTTATAATATGAAAAGTGTTTCTCCAAAGTCATTCATGCAATGCCAGAGTGTAATCACTTAATTAAGCAATATGTTTCCTATCTAGTAGTTCTGAGATGTGTTTATTTCCCTTTGGTAGGATTATTTCAAATATAATTTTTATTGGATTTCAGTATAACAATACACTTAGTAAAAAATTGTCCAGCTTCTTCCTCAAAGTATTCAGTAATCTTTTATTAGTGCCATCTCTCACAACACTGATATGAATGCAGGGGAAAAAAATGCTAAACTGCTTCAGTTGTCTCATAATTATATGGGTCAGGGGAATCCATACAGACTGACCTATGCTGAATCGTAGAAACAATACTTATTATAGGAAAAATAACTTATCATAAAAAAGAAAATTATACTTAGCAGTACAACCAGAAAAAAACATATAGAAAATACAAATCATGATAATAAGTCATTGTATATACATTAAAGAACATAAAATCATGCTGGAAAGAAAAACAGTCTTTTGACAAAGCATATCATAAAAGAGATTTAAACTAAATTTATTGTGTCATATGTGGAAAAAGTACTCGCCTTTGAGTGATAATTATATTCTATGTATTTGCTAATGATCAATATCACAATGATAATTCTGAATGTAGACAACTTAGTGTGCCCCACTTTTAGGTTGTGGACAGTATAGTGGAAACAAATCACAGTTGATTAATGCTATTATTTATTAATGCTTTTGGTTTAAAAAATAAAATCCAGAAAACAAACACAATAGCAGATCTACTTAAGATGTTGTGATAAGGTCATTGCCATGGGATTCTAAATAATAATTTTAAAAAAATAGAAACCTAAAGCAATATAAATTTATGGCACAACCACATCTGAATGAGTGATTCCAACAGACTAATGAACTATTTAGTATGCTGGGCACCTCAGGTGTCATATATCTTCTATAAAGAATATTTTATGTAATTTTATAGTTTATAGTGGAAGCATCCCTTAGAGTTTATATATTCATACTACCTTCATTCATGCTACCTTTAATTCTTCTGCAAGATATGTTTTACCCAATTTCCTAACTCACTTGATTGCAAAGGATGACTTTAGAATATCATTAGAGACTAATAAGACACTTTGGAACCCAAGGATTTTTTCTATATTAACTCTACCATGCAAGTGGCTTAATTCTTTTAATATCTCTGCTGGTATGCATATAAAGATGATAGATTATTGCAAGGTATTAAAATGCACTTTATGAGAGATATGTTTGTTTTTGACAGGATCTTGGAATGAATATCATTGCAATTACATAAATAAACTTCTTATCATTGTAGGGGTAGCAAGATTTAATACCACTAAGGATGACACTAGTGAATATTTTACCAATTACTAATTTTGATTTAAATGTTGCAATGTGTACATCAATTCAGAATGCCTAACAATCTCTAAAGTAAAATGTAAACTACCACAAACATTAATTGTAAAAATGCCTCAATATTTTTTTTTTCACTTAATGTATTATCTGCAAATTCTCAACTCTGGTTTATAGATTTATCAATTATTTTAATATTAAATATATACACATATATTCATCAGTAGTGATGTCGCAAACCCGAAATTTTCGGTTCGCGAACGGCGAATGTGAACTTCCGCAAATGTTCGCGAACCGCCATAGACTTCAATGGGCAGGCGAATTTTAAAACACACAGGGACTCTTTCTGGCAACAATAGTGATGGAAAAGTTGTTTCAAGGGGACTAACACCTGGACTGTGGCATGCCGGAGGGGGATCCATGGCAAAACTCCCATGGAAAATTACACAGTTGATGCAGAGTCTGGTCTTAATCCATAAAGGGCATAAATCACCTAACATTCCTAAATCACAATGGATATGGATTGACACCTGACATATGATATATTGACACCTTGACATATGGATTGACACCTGTCCTCAGAGCCCCTGATACACACTGACACAGAGCAGAATAGAGACTGTTCCCCCTACATAGGGTCACTTGGCAGATATGGATTGACACCTGTCCTAAGATCCCTGATACACACTGACACAGAGCAGAATAGAGACTGTTCCTCCTACATAGGGTCACTTGGCAGATATGGATTGACACCTGTCCTCAGAGATCATGATACACACTGACACAGAGCAGAATAGAGACTGTTCCCCCTACATAGGGTCACTTGGCAGATATGGATTGACACCTGTCCTCAGAGCCCTTGATACACACTGACACAGAGCAGAATAGGGAATATTCACTAAATGCCAAACATTGCTATACAGGGGAATATTCAGTAAATAAGCATAAGGGGGAGCCTACTGTCCTCCCCCCCGGCCCCCACCCCTGCAGGGTGGGTGGAGGCAATAAATCTCAATGGGGGGGGACCTACTGTCCTCCCGCACGCCCCCACCCGTGAACGGTGGGTGGGGGCCATAAAAATAATGAGGGGGGGACCTACTGTATGATGTTGTATCGATCAGGTAGTGTAAGGGTTACGCCCGCTTCACAGTGACAGACAAAACTCCCTGTTTAACGCACCGCAAACAACCGCAAACAGTCCATTTGCACAACCGCAAACTCCCCATTTGCACAAGGTTGGATACCAAGCTAGCCATGTCCTGTTCCTTGTCCTCACTGAAGTCATTGAAGGTCTCTTCCTCCACCCAGCCACGTACAACACCAAGGGTCCCCGAAAGGTGACAACAAGCCCCCTGGGATGCCTGCTGTGTTTGGTCTTCCACCTCCTCATAGCCACCTTCCTCCTCTGACTCCTCTTCTTCAGACTCCTCTCTCTGCGTTGCCTCTCTCTGCGTTATTATAAGGTGTGTTAAGTAGTATTATTGTTATCAGTTTAATCCCTGTTATGTGCCTTTTTTTGGTTTGTTTTTGAAACCACAGTGCAGCACCAGAGGCCCGAAAAATTAGGCATGTAGACATGCCTGAAAAATTAGGTATTGTAGCAGCCGCTGCTGCAGCGGCCAGAAAAATTGATGTTTGTTTCCCAGGCAGAAAGTGCCCTAAAACAGTGTTCCCCAACCCCCGGGCCGTGGACCGGTACGTGGATCAAACGTTTACCGGTCCGCGGCGATAAAAAGGTTGGGGAGCACTGCCCTAAAACATTGCAGCTTGAACCCTAGTTGGTGGCGGATAAGTCACGCAAGTCAACCGGCATTCAGAGCTAAAATACAGCAGCGTGTGGACCATTTTTAGCCCAAGGCAGCTCATCTCATCAGGCCTTTTTTAGTCGGATGTATCGCCCACTGTCAGTCCCGTCGGGATCCATCCCTCATTCATCTTAATAAAGGTGAGGTAATCTAGACTTTTTTGACCTAGGCGACTTCTCTTCTCAGTGACAATACCTCCTGCTGCACTGAAGGTCCTTTCTGACAGGACACTTGAAGCGGGGCAGGCCAGAAGTTCTATCGCAAATTGGGATAGCTCAGGCCACAGGTCAAGCCTGCACACCCAGTAGTGAAGGGGTTCATCGCTCCTCAGAGTGTCGATATCTGCAGTTAAGGTGAGGTAGTCTGCTACCTATCGGTCGAGTCGTTCTCTGAGGGTGGATCCCGAAGGGCTGTGGCGATTCGTAGGACTTAAAAAGCTCCGTATGTCCTCCATCAACAACACGTCTGTAAAGCATTCTGTCCTTGCCGGCGTGGTCGTGGGAGGAGGAGGATTACTTTCACCTCTTCCCCTGTTAGATTCCCATTGTGCTGTGACATCACCATTATACGCTGTGTAAAGCATACTTTTTAATTTATTTTGCAAATGCTGCATCCTTTCCGACTTGTTGTAATTTGGTAATATTTCAGCCACTTTCTGCTTATACCGGGGGTCTAGTAGCGTGGACACCCAGTACAGGTCGTTCTCCTTCAGCCTTTTTATACGAGGGTCCCTCAACAGGCACAATTGCATGAAAGACCCCATTTGCACAAGGTTGGATGCCAAGCTACTCATTTTCCGTTCCTCCTCCTCAATGATCTCAATGAAGGTATGTTCTTCCCCCCAGCCACGTACAAAACCACGGGTACCAGATAGGTGACAAAGAGCACCCTGTTGTGGTTGGTCTTCCTCCTCCTCCTCAAAGCCACATTCCTCCTCTGACTCCTCTTCCTCACATTCCTCTTCCAGCGTTGCTGCAGGTCCAGCAAGCGATGCTGATAAGGCTGGTTCTGGTGGTGATGGTGACCACAACTCTTCCTCTTCCTCTTCACGCTCATCTACGGCCTGATCCAGCAGTCTTCACAGGGCACGCTCCAGGAAGAAAACAAATGGTATGATGTCGCTGATGGTGCCTTCGGTGCGACTGACTAGGTTTGTCACCTCCTCAAAAGGACGCATGAGCCTACAGGCATTGCGCATGAGCGTCCAGTAACGTGGCAAAAAAATTCCCAGCTCCCCAGAGGCTGTCCTAGCACCACGGTCATACAAATATTCATTAACAGCTTTTTCTTGTTGGAGCAGGCGGTCGAACATTAGGAGTGTTGAATTCCAACGTGTCGGGCTGTCGCAAATCAAGCGCCTCACTGGCATGTTGTTTCGCCGCTGGATATCGGCAAAGTGAGCCATGGCCGTGTAGGAATGCCTGAAATGGCCACACACCTTCCTGGCCTGCTTCAGGACGTCCTGTAAGCCTGTGTACTTATACACAAAGCGTTGTACGATCAGATTACACACATGTGCAATGCACGGCACATGTGTCAACTTGCCCAACTTCAATGCCGCCAACAAATTTATTCCGTTGTCACAAACCACTTTGCCGATCTCCAGTTGCTGTGCAGTCAGCCACTTTTCCACCTGTGCGTTCAGGGCGGACAGGAGTACTTGTGCGGTGTGACTCTCTGCTTTCAAGCAAGTCAAACCCAAGACACTGCCGTATCCGGGATGTGGAATAGTACCTGGGGAGCTGGGGGGTGCCGTTGATGTGGAGCAAGACGCAGCAGCAGAAGAAGACTCAGCCGAGGAGGTTATGGAAGAGGATGGATTAGGAGGAGTAGAGGAGGTGGCAGCAGGCCTGCCTGCAAGTCGTGGCGGTGTCACCAACTCCTCTGCAGAGCCACGCATTCCATGCTTGGCAGCCGTCAGCAGGTTTACCCAATGCGCAGTGTAGGTGATATACTTGCCCTGACCATGCTTTGCAGACCAGGTATCAGTGGTCAGATGGACCCTTGCCCCAACACTGTGTGCCAGACATGCCATTACTTCCTTTTGCACAATCGAGTACAGTTTGGGGATTGCCTTTTGTGAAAATAAATTTCGTCCGGGTACCTTCCACTGCGGTGTTCCAATAGGTACAAATGTTTTGAACGCCTCAGACTCCACCAGCTTGTATGGTAAAAGCTGGCGGGCTAATAGTACAGACAAGCCAGCTGTCAGACGCCGGGCAAGGGGGTGACTTTCTGACATTGGCTTCTTACTCTCAAACATGTCCTTGACAGACACCTGACTGTGGGCAGATGAGCAGGAACTGCTCAAGGCGAGAGACGGAGTGGCGGATGGTTGAGAGGGGGCAAGGAGGACAGCACTGGTTGACGTGGCTGAAGATGTTGGACCAGGAGGAGGATGGCGGCTTTGAGTTTGTGTGCTGCTTGTACTCATGTGTTGATCCCATAGGCGTTTGTGATGTGCGATCATGTGCCTACGCAAAGCAGTTGTACCTAGGTGGGTGTTGGACTTCCCACGACTCAGTTTCTTTTGGCACACGTTGCAAATGGCATCGCTGTTGTCAGAGGCAGACACACAAAAAAATGCCACACTGCTGAGCTCTGCAAGGACGGCATTCTGGTGGTGGACACAGCATGCGTTGATTGGCGTGCTGTCGGGCTGACCCCGGGTGCCGATGCATGCTGTCTGACTGTGCCACTAGCTCCTTGCGACGACCTCCCCCTGCTTCCAACTCATCTCCTCCTCCTCTCTGTCTCCCCATCTGAACTTTCGCCCTGTCTTTCTCTTGCCGAGCGGGCACCCACGTGACATCCATGGATGCATCGTCATCATCAACCACTTCACTTGTATCTGACAACTCAGCAAAGGAAGCAGCAGTGGGTACAACATCATCATCATCACACCGTACATGTGTAATGCTGCCTGATTGAGACATATCCCTGTTATCTACATCCTCTGTCAATAATGGTTGCGCATCACTCATTTCTTCAAACAAATGTGTAAATAACTCCTCTGACATACCAAGTGAAGAGGCTGTGGTGCTAGTATTGGTGGTGGTGGCACAAGGGTGTGAGTGGTATCTTGAGAGTTGCCCAAAGCTAAGCTGGAGGAGAATGTTGCGTCAAGGTTCCGAGCGGAAGCTGTAGAAGATTGGGTGTCCTGTGTTAGCCAGTCAACTATGTCCTCAGACCTTTTCAAGTTCAGGGTACCTGGCCTCTGAAAACTGGGCATTATTCTAGGGCAAAAGGGAATCACAGCACCACGACCATGATGGCCCCTGCGGGGTGGCCTGCCTCTGCCTGTCATTTTTTTTTCGATTAGTGGTACTATGCGTGCAAGCTACTGTGACACTAGATATGAGTGGCACTGTGAACTGGCAGAGGTTGGCAGAGTACACGCTGTAGGGCTGACACACCCGCTTTGAGACAACTAACTGCTATTCAATCTATAACAGTGAAAAAAGTTTTTTGTTTTTAAATGCAAGCTATTGTGACACCAGATTGGTGGCACTGACTGGCACCAGGCACAGTATCCACTGTAGGGCTGACACAGAAGCTGGCAGCAGTGGCAGACAACTAACCGCTATTCAATCTATAACAGTGAAAAAAGTTTTTTGTTTTTAAATGCAAGCTATTGTGACACCAGTGAGTGAGTGGTGGCACTGCTCACTGTATCCACTGTGAGCCTGACACAGATGCTGGCAGACAACTAACTGCTATTCAATCTATAACAGTGAAAAAAAGTTTTTTGGTTTTTAAATGCACGCTATTGTGACACCAGATAAGAGTGGAACTGTGAACTGGCAGATTACACGCTGAAGGGCTGACACACCCGCTTTGAGACAACTAACTGCTATTCAATCTATAACAGTGAAAAAAGTTTTTTGTTTTTAAATGCAAGCTGGTCAGACACCAGTGTTGAGTGAGTGAAGGTACTGCTCACTGTATCCACTGTGAGCTCCTACTACAGATGCTGGCAGACAACTAACTGCCATTCAATCTATAACAGTGAAAAAGTTTTTTTGGTTTTTAAATGCAAGCTTATTGTGACACCACAGTGAGTGAGTGGTGGCACTCAAGGCACAGTATCCACCGTGAGCCTATACACCTGCTTTGAGACAACCACCGCTATTTAATCTATAACAGTGAAAAAGTTTTTGTTTTTAAATGCAAGCTATTGTGACACTAGTGAGTGAGTGGTGGCACTGGGGCACAGTATCCACTGTGAGCCTGGACACACCCGCTTTGAGACAACTAACTGCTATTCAATCTTATAAATAGTGAAAAAATGTTTTTGGTTTTTAAATGCAAGCTATTGTGACACCAGGAGTGAGTTGTGGCACTGGGCACAGTATCCACTGTGAGCCCGGACACAGGACGCCAGTGGTGACAACTAACTGCTATTCAATCTATAACAGTGAAAAAGTTTTTTGTTTTTAAATGCAAGCTATTGTGACACCAGTGAGTGAGTGTTGGCACTGGGCACAGTATCCACTGTGAGCCTGACACACCCTCTTTGAGACAACTAACTGCTATTCAATCTATAACAGTGGAAAAAGTTTTTTGGTTTTTAAATGCAAGCTATTGTGACACCAGTGAGTGAGTGGTGGCACTGGGCAAATGGGCACAGTATACGCTGCGAGCCTGACACACAGACGCTTGCAGACAACTAACTGCTATTCAATCTATAACAGTGAAAAAAGGTTTTTTGGTTTTTAAATGCACGTTATTGTGACACCAGTGAGTGAGTGGTGGCACTTGGCAAGTGGGCACAGTATACGCTGCGAGCCTGACACACAGACGCTTGCAGACAACTAACTGCTATTCAATCTTTTTTTTTTTTTTTTTTTTTTTTATAATTCTTTATTTTTGCAACGGTATGGAGTAGACAATGCATAAGGTTTGGCTCGTGCAAGAGCGTTTCAAAAGTACATACACATGTCAGGTACATATGAGGATTTTTAACATCTCTACTTTCATCCGTTGTGGTTGTTGGTATTATTGTTTCAACAAGAACATTGTGTATAGAAAAATAAAATAACTGAACTGTGGGCCGGGATACCGGTCATCTCGGTCCAAACGGTCATGGGTTGGGTGGGGGGAGAGAAGTTGAGGTAGGTTGGGGGGGGGGGCAAGGGTTGGGGGGGGTTACTGCAGTCCATCGTTAGCGTTTGCGACTCCTTTCTGCTACATGGTCTTTATTGGTCTTACTGGTCATTATAGGTCTCCCACGGTTCCCACGTCTTAGTAAAAGCTTTGGTTGTGCCCCTAATTTGGGCCGTGAGTTTGTCCATTAAGTGGCATTCTTTGATTTTGTTAATCACTATTGCTACTGAGGGGGTGTCCTGCTGTAACCAGGTCTGGGCTAACGCTCTCCTGGCCGCTAAGGTTATTTTGTCAAACAGATGCTGGTTTGGTTTGGACCAATTCTCCTGAGGTCTGGCCAGTAGGAACGTCCAAGGGTTCAGTGTCACTGGCCTATCGAATATTTGGGTCATGAGGGTTCGAATGGCCGTCCAATAAATTTTAATCTTAGGGCAGTGCCACCACATATGGGTATATGTCCCTCTCTCCCCACAATTGCGCCAGCAGAGGTCTGTGGGTGTTTTTTTCATGTGATATAGCTGAACAGGGGTGGTATACCACCTGAACATCGTTTTGTAGGCCTGCTCTTGCATCGTGACGCAAATAGAAGTTTTAGCAGTGGCCTGCCATATGTCCTGCCAGTCTACCCCCTCTAATGTTTCCCCAAGGTCGGTTTCCCACTTGTCTGTGTAGTGGAGGGTGCCCCAGTCCTCTGTAGTGGAGCAGAGATGGGAGTACAAGAGGGAGATCAATCCCTTTTGGTAGCGTTCGGCCAGGCATATGTTTTCAAAGAATGTTGGTTTAGCTAGTGCAGCTCTTTTAACAGGTTCTTGGGTAGCATAGTGTCTTAGCTGGAGGTACCTAAAGAAATCTGCGGGGGTTAGGGTTGTTCTGGTTTGTAATTCAGCGAAGGTGATTATGTCGTGACCTGTGTAGAGTTGATGAATTCTTTGTAGGTCTGCATTTTCCAGGCCTTTGAAATCTCTGGGTCTCATGCCTGGAATAAATGCCCTATTTCTGTATATGGGGGTGAGGGGGGAGGATGATGTTGTTAGTTCGTATTTTGTGGCATATTTGTCCCAGATGTGAATCGAATTTGTAATAGCTGGGCAGGTAGTCCTTAAAAGTGCTCTATGCTCTTTCGGGGTCCATATGTAAAACTGAGGGAGGTCCGATTTCATAATCAGGGATTCCAGGTCCACCCATCTTCTGGTGTCCGGAGGGGTGTGCCACATCGCTATTTGTGTCAAGTGGGCTGCAATGTAGTAGAAATGTATGTGTGGTAGGCCTAATCCCCCTCTGGGCTTGGGGCGATATAGAATATTACGGGCCACTCTGTGCCTTTTGTTGTGCCAGATAAAGCGGTCAATGGCCTGCTGTAGAGGCTTTAAGTCTTGTTTCGTTATGGGGATGGGTAGGGCCTGGAATAGAAAAAGGATACGCGGTAGGATGTTCATCTTTATTGAATGTATCCTGCCAATCCAGGATATGGGTTTATCCGCCCAGGTCTCCATGTCCGTTATGAGTTTAGTGATTAGCGGGGAGTAGTTAAGTTGGTGTAGTTTCGTGAGGTCTGCCGGCAGTTTTATGCCGAGGTAGGAGAGGTAGGTCGGTGCCATGCGTATGTGATAGTCTGACGTGATTTGGGTGGTCTCATTCTGCGCGAGTAGTATTGGGAGTGCGCTGGATTTCTCCATATTGACTTTGTAGCCTGATATTGTACTGTAGTTTTGCAAGAGGGGCATCAGCGCGCGCATGGAGCGGATGGGGTTAGTTAATGTGATGAGAACGTCGTCCGCGTATGCGGAGACCAGGAACTCTTGGTCTGTTATCTTTGCCCCCGTAATTTCGGGGTGTTCTCTGATCGCCTGTAAAAGGGGTTCGAGTGTTAGTGCAAAAAGTAACGGGGATAGGGGGCAGCCCTGTCTAGTTCCGTTATAGATGTTAAATCGTGGGCTGTTTGATCCGGTCAGCTGTATTTGGGCTGTCACGTCTGTGTATAGCGCCCGTACTGCCGTGATGAAGGTGGGGGGTATGTTTAAATGGCTTAGTAGTGTGAACATGTATGGCCAGTTCACCCTGTCGAACGCTTTTTCAGCGTCTAGGGACAGGGCAATCGCTGGTGTGTTGGTTGTAGTGAGTGTCCATATCACGTCTATGTTCCGTCTGGTATTTTCAAATAACTGCCTGCCGGGAATAAACCCGACCTGGTCTGCGTGGATGAGCCGCGTGAGATGCGGGTTCAGTCTTGTCGCTAATATTTTGGCAAAGATTTTACTATCATGGTTTATTAGTGATATGGGTCTATATGCTTCTGGTAGGGTGTGGTCCTTGTCTGGTTTGGGTAAGAGTATGATATGTGCCTGTGTCATGTCCTTGGTAGGAGGGGTTCCCTCGAGTAGTTCGCGGAATAAAGTCTCCATGTGTGGGAGTAGTATCTCACGAAAGGTTTTGTAGTAGCTCCCCTCGTAGCCATCAGGGCCCGGGGCTTTGTTGCTCTTCAAGGAGGATATGGCCATATTGATTTCGTCTGTGCTGATTGGGGCTGATAATTCTTCTATGGCTGCGGTGTGGAGTTTGGGTAGGTTGAGGCGCGCTAAGAATTCCGACGTCCTCTGGCAAGCTGTCTGAGTGTGCGTATGACTTTGGGGGGTGTGGTTGTATAGGGCTGCGTAATAGGAGGTAAAAATCTGCGCTATCTCTGTCGGTGTGGTTTTCATGGTGCCGTCGGGGGCTCGTATGGATGTAATGTGAGGACGTTGCGTTCTAGGGCGGAGTGTCCGAGCGAGTAGTGTGTCCATTTTATTCGATTTGTCGTAGTATGTCCGTTTAGTCCATGTTAGTGCTCGCGCTGTGTCGTTTATTAGTAGCTGCCTGATAGCTAGGCGCGTGTCTAGTAGGTGTTGTAACGTTTGCGGATTCGGGTCTGTTTTGTGGCTCTGTTCCGCTTTACGAAGGGAGTCTAGAAGTTGGGTCAGTTTTTGGGTTTTCAATTTCTTTTTATGTGTCGCTATTTTGATAAGGTGTCCCCGAATGACGGCTTTGTGCGCTGCCCAAATTACAGTCATCGGGATATCTGGCGTTATATTTTCTGTGAAATATGTCTGTAGTTGTGTTTGTAGTTCAGTTACAACTAGTGGGTCTTGAAGGAGGGAGGTGTTTAGCTTCCATGTCCACGGTGTTGGACTATATAGGCCTTCCAGATAGATGGCTATGTCTGCGTGATCTGACCAGGCTATAGTGCCTATTTCTGTTTTTTGGGTTTTAGTGAAGCCTATTTGGTTGGTCAGGAAGATGTCAATACGAGAGTAAGTGTCGTGGGGGGCAGAATAGTAGGTATAATCTTTATGACTGGGGTGTTGTGCCCTCCACGCGTCTATGAGGCCCGTTTTACGTATGAAGTCGTTGAGTTGTTTGTCTTGTCCTCCTTTGCCGTGGGATCTAGCTAGTCCCGGGCGGGAGCTTCTGTCTGCAGCTGGGGAAGGGGTGGCGTTGAGGTCGCCCCCCAGGATCACCACTCCATTGGGTAGTGACAGGACTTTATCTGCCAGTTGGTTCCAGAATTGCAGGGATGGTGTGTTGGGAGCGTAGATGTTGATTAGGTGTATGGTTTGTGTGTATATTTGGCCCGTCGCTATGAGGTATCTGCCCTCTGTGTCGTTGTCTATGTGAGTGAGGCGCATAGGGCATCGTTTATGGACGAGGATAGTTACCCCGTTTCGTTTTTGGAAGGCACGCGCTTCTGCTGCGACCCGGTAGGAATGGTCGCGAAGGGAGACCTGGGCGGATCTAGGTAAGTGTGTCTCCTGCAGGTACGCGATGTCCGGGTTAAGTCTTTTTAGCTCCCTAAAAAGTGTGCGTCTCTTGCGTGGTGAATTGAGGCCCTTAACATTTAGTGAGGATATCTTTAGTGCCATGTTGGTAGAGTGAAGATGGTTTTTGTGTTATCTAGCCGTGTGGGGCATGGCATGGGGGGTGATCTACTCCCATCTCTGCTCCGCCTCCCCTCATTAGGAGTGGGGTTTCCGTGGGGCGATATAGTCGTAGCAATTAGTGACCAAGGTGATGGTAAGGAGTGGGTTGGTCTGCAGTATGGAGACGTATAGGATGGCGTGCGAGGGGAAGATGGGGAAGGGAGGTAGGAAATCTGAGGGATGAACATGTGAACCCGTCTGGTCTTATGCCTTGCCAGACTATGGGGGGGTACTTGGGTCCTTGCCTCCTTCAGGGCTCTTGCCGCCCGAGGGGTCTGGGTCATGAACCAAGTCACCGAGGGTGTCCCCTATACCGTAAGGGTTGCTATAGGTATGATATGCCAAGCGTCACTGTTTTGTGGAGCTTATTGTGGGTGCGAATTCCCCGGTTGCCGGGGCTGGGGATGTTAATTGAGGTGGAGGGGTAGGACCCTTTGGAGAAGGTCAGTAGTAAGTCCGTGTTCGAAGTGATAAGTTGGAGAGGAGTGATGTAAGGAAAGGGTCCCGTCTCGTTGGGCTCTCAGAATTGTATACGGCCTATACCGGGTCTCATAGGATCCTGAAGGCATTCCCGGCCTGGGTTCCATATGTACCTGTATTCTAATGGCTGGGGTGTATAATGGGAGTTCGGGAGGTGGGAGCTATGGTCTATTTACCCCTCAGTCAGTGGTAGCGTATCGTCGCGCCCGTACTGATATTGCAGAAGTGGGGCCGTCTATATATGGAGCCTTGCTACTTCCGGTCTGCTCTGATCTCCCTCCTGGGCATCTCTGTTCGGGCTGACGTCTGCTCCCTTAACATATGCACTGATAATAATCATGTGAATTTAAGCAACAAGAAAAAGAAAAAAGGGGTGGGGGCAAGGGACAGGGGCTACATCAGTAAGCGTGAGTGTGGGCTATTAGCATACAGTTTGCATAACAATTAAACATTTGCATACAATTAAGTATAAACATCAGGTACTCTGGTGAAACATTAGGCTGTCCGTCTACGGTGTGTGGCTCTCCTTTCCAGCTGTATGTCTGGCCTAATGTGTTTCTAGTGTAACCCCTGTCTGTGCTGGAGTGCTTGTCCCGGATGTAGATCTCCGTCGTGTTAGTAAGTTGTGTGGGTGGTATTTCCCCTTTTCCTTTTTTCCCTTTCTCCCTTTCCCCCCCTTCTCCTTTTTTTCTTTTTTTTTTTTTTTTTTTTTTTTTTTTTTTGGTTGTTGTTATGTTTCGGTAATAGGGATGGGTTTCTGTCTGTCAATCCTATTGTGTTCCAATTCTCTAAGTGTGTGTGAGCGGAGCTCGCGTGTGCTGTTTGTGCCCCTCTACCTATTTATATGAGTCCAAAAATACATTACAGTTCCGATGAGAGATGTCGGGGGCTGCCGTGGCAGACGCATGGCCGGCCATCAGTCTATTCGTGTCTTTTGCAGGTCGGTGTAGCGGCCTTGTTGTTGCAGCTGGAAATGTTTGTCCCTAGTCCTGGTTCTGATGTGGTTGGCGGGTGGTCTCCTAGCAGTTGCTGAGCTCAGCGCTGCGCCTTGACAGGTTGCGAAATGTTCTCCGGTGGCGTCTTGCTTGGTGCGTTCTGAGTCCTGAGAGTCCCTGGTGAAGTTGTCTTGAAAGAGAGCGGGTGAATAAAACGTTGTGGGTGGCAGCTAGGGTGAGTTTTTTTTTTTTTGTTGTTTGTTTGGGTTTTGCTTTGCTGTTCGTTTGTGTTTTATTGGCCCGCGGCCATATGCCAGTCTCTCGGCAGGGTGCGGAGTGCCGGGAGCGCGGTCGTAGGCAATCTGAGGTCGTTGGGGGGCGCTATTCCCAGTTCGCGTAGAAACGGTATAGGATTTGCTCCTGGCAGGAGAACATGAGGCCTACCCTGCTTGAAGACCATCAATTTGAAGGGGTGGCCCCACGCATATCGCACCGAGTTGTTTCGGAGCAGCTCCGTGACTGGACGCCACTCACGCCTGCGCTGGAGCGTGACGGGGGCCAGGTCCTGGAATAAGGTGAGCGCTGTGTTCTTGTAGGTGATCGGGGTGTCTCGGGCCCTCCTGAGTACTGCCTCTTTTGTTCGGTAGTGTAAGAAGCGCACTATGACGTCTCTGGGTCTTGCTGTGTCTTCCCGTCGGGCACGGAGGGCTCTATGTGCCCTGTCCAGATGCCAGTGTTCTTCTGGGACGTCTGGGAGGAGAGGCTTGAGGATGGCAAGTATTGTTGCTGCGAGTGGGCCCTCGTCAGGCTGCTCAGGCAGGCCTCTTAGCCGTATATTGTTGCGGCGCGTGCGATTTGCCAGGTCCTCTAGGGCCGCTTCCGTTGTTTCTACACGCGCGGTTAGCATGTTAATATGGTTTGTTGCCGTATTATGTGCCTCCACTGTAGCCTCTACCCGCTGCTCCAGCTCTGTCGTCCGCGCCCCCAGCGAGTGAATTTCCGCCATTACCGCTTTGGAGCTGCGTTCTATCTCCCGGGCCAGAAATGTTTTCATTGCCGCCATCTCTGTGAGGATATGCGCCGTCTCCGGTGCTGGGGACTGTGGCATCTGGGGTGTGCCAGCGTCTGTGGGGGTGGTTGAGACCCGCGGGTCGTTTTCGGCGCCATCTTGGGCCTCGTGGCGGCTATGCCGCGAGGCCGCAAATAGATCTCGCACGGTAGCTGCTGCATCGGCGGCTTTTTTGGGCTGCTTCCTGGGTGTCCTCCTGTCCATCCTCAATGGTGGGTGCAAGTATAGAGGGCGAATTCGCGGTTTCGTGGCTTTTGTTAGCTTGCGGTATCGGGGTCGGTGAGGAGCGCTAGTGACTCGCGTCCATCTTGGTTCCCGGTCAAGCCCCGCCCCCGAAAAATTTTTTTTGTTTTTTAAATGCACGCTATTGTGACACCAGTGAGTGAGTGGTGGCACTGCTCACACTATCCACTGTGAGCCTGACACAGACGCTGGCAGACAACTAACTGCTATTCAATCTATAACAGTGGAAAAAGTTTTTTGGTTTTAAATGCAAGCTATTGTGACACCAGTGAGTGAGTGGTGGCACTGGGCACAGTATCCACTGTGAACCTGACACACCCGCTTTGAGACAACTAACTGCTATTCAATCTATAACAGTGAAAAAAGTTTTTTGTTTTTAAATGCAAGCTACTGTGACACCAGATATGAGTGGCACTGTGAACTGGCAGAGTACACGCTGTAGGCCTGACACACCCGCTTGAAGACAACTAACTGCTATTCAATCTATAACAGTGAAAAAAGTTTTTTGTTTTTAAATGCAAGCTATTGTGACACCAGTGAGTGAGTGGTGGCACTGGGCACAGTATCCACTTGAGCCTGACACACCCGCTTTGAGACAACTAACTGCAATTCAATCTATAACAGTGAAAAAAGTTTTTGGGTTTTAAATGCAAGCCATTGTGACACCAGTGAGTGAGTGGTGGCACTGGGCACAGTATCCACTGTGAGCCTGACACAGAAGCTGGCAGGCAGGCAACTGCAATTACATTACACAGAAAAAAAAAAGCAGACTGATGTTCTAGCCCTAAAAAGGGCTTTTTGGGGTGCTGTCCTTACAGCAGAGATCAGATGAGTCCTTCAGGACTGTAGTGGACACTGTATACCGTAACCTAGCTATGCATTTCCCTATCTAATCAACAGCAGCTACACTTTCCCTCCTCTCACTAAGCATGCAGCTTGAGAATTAATGTAAAATGGATGCCTTCCAGTAGGTGGGAGTGTCTGCTGCTAATTGGCTGGAATGTGTCTGCTGACTGTGAGGTACAGGGTCAAAGTTTACTCAATGATGACGAATAGGGGGCGGATCGAACCGCGCAAATGTTCTCCCGCCGTGGCGAACGCGAACATGCTATGTTCACCAGGAACTATTTGCCAGCGAACCGTTCGGTGCATCACTATTCATCAGCCACAACATTAAAACAGGTTAAGTGAAACATTGATTATATCAGTACAATGCCACTGGTCAGGAATATTATATATCAGCCTGCAAATGAATAGTTAGTTCTTCAATTCCATGTGTTGAAAGCAGGAACAAGGGACAAATTAAAAGATCTGAGTGACTTTGACTAGGACCAAATAGTGATGGCTAAATGACTGGGTCAATGTGTCTTCAAAATCACAAGTCTTGTAGATTGTTCCTGGCATTGAGTGATTAGTACCTACCAAAAGTGGTATAAGGAAGGACAACCAATGAACCAGCATCAGGGTCCTAAGTGCCCAAGACTCATTAATGCACGTGAGGAGCAAAGGCTAGCATGTTTTGTGCGATCAGACAGAGAGCTACTGTACCTAAAATGGCTAAAAAACTTAATGCTAGTCATGATAGCAAGGTGTCAGAGCACACAGTGCATCACAGTTTACTTTGTATGGGGCTGCGTTGCCACAGACTGGTCAAAGTGCCCATGATAACCCCTGTCTACCACTGAAAGTGTCTTTAATGGCAATGTGAGTGTCAAACGTGACCATGGAGCAATTAAATAAGCTTTCCTGATCTATTTTTTTTTCTTTTAGATCAGGTTAATGGTTGGGTGCATGTGCATTGTTTACATTGGGAAGAAATGTCAGCACTGGACCATGGAGCAATTAGCAATGTACTGATGGAAAACCTTGGATCCTGGCATTCATTTGTATGTTACTTTGACAAGCACCATCTATCTAGATATTGTTGCAGACCATGTACACCCCTTCATGGCTATGGTGCTTCTTGATATCAGTGGCCCCTTCAAGCAGGATATGCACAATGCTATACTACGAAAATTATTCAGGAATGGTTTGAAGAACATGAAAAAGAGTTCAAGGTGTTGTCGTTACAGTACAATCTAATAATCCTGATGATTGGACTGAACCGTTTATATAACATGTGTATTCAGTGCCATTTTATATCCTGTTTGGGGATAAACAACTTTTTTATTTCTTTTAAAACAGGTGGAAATCAAAACTACACTGGCATTATGAAATAATTATTGTAGTTGTTGCAGACTTGAATACAAGTAAGATTTTACTATTTTTAGGGAGGCAAGAGGGGGCCAAGGGAGCTATATGGGGGCTTTAACACTACAGGGTTAGGAATACAGGTTTGTGTTCCTAGCCCTGTAGTGTTCCTTTAACAATTCTCCTTTGGTCTGAAACCTATGCAAAATATGGCAGTTAAAGATATAGATTTGCTCATTATACCCACATTTAAAGGGGAGGGAATTATCCTGATGTCTAAAGAAGTTTATAATAAAGAATCAGAAAGACTTTTTTTATAAATGAGAGTACTTATAAGAAGCTAGATTAAAAAAAAAAAACCTTAGAAATGAATGTAAAGAATTTTATAGATTTTTAACAGAGGCTTAAGTTTAGAGATTTTAAATAAAAATGAATTTGATTATTTAAATATACAATACAATACAATTTTACCTGAAGTGCATAAAGACGTTAATAGACCAGCAGGAAGGCCTATTATAGTAGGAGTAGGTGCAATACTCAGCAGGTTGTCTTAATATATTGATGTGCCCTTACAATTCTTCAGCTTTTCTAACTACCCAAACTGAATATTATTTGGAAGGTATCCGATTAATTTAATTTAAATGTTATTTTAATGTAAAGAAAATTTTACATACAGATTAAGGGGGTGGCCATGGATACTATGTTTCCTTCAAGCTACACTAAGTTGTTTATGGCACATTGGGAAATGTTATATATAATGTTATATATATTTTTCAGAATCACCCCATTATTAGTTATAAACGGAATAGAAGTCCGAGGGATATGTTAGTTCGCAGTGACCCTGCACATTGTTACCAAAAACCTAAGTTGATAAAGAAAAAAGGATGTTACAAATGCACAGGATGTGTAACATGTAGTCACATGGTATCTAATACATACTTTGACCATCCACAAACAGGTAAGCGGATTCCTATTAAGCATTATATCACTTGCACTACAGATCACGTTATCTACATGATCACACGCCCATGTGGTCTATCATACATGGGCAAAACCGATTTAACACTCCGGGACAGAATTAGAGGACATTGTTCAGGAATCACAACAGCATTTCGATATCAGCATTCTGACAAACCAGTTGCCAAACATTTTTTGACTTTACAACACCGGTTGCCTACTTTGAGATTTATTGGCATTGATCATGTCCCACCTCTGTCTCGAGGAGGGGACAGATCCAAAATTTTGTTACAGCGGGAGGCACATTGGATTCATTATTTGGACACTGTATCCCCCAAAGGACTTAATGAAAATGTTACTTATTCCATGTTTTTGTAGCATTGGGGTTAGTATAGTATATTACAATGCACCACATATGTTTTTGTGGTTAGGTGTTTTTCTGGTATATTTTGTTTTAAAAAAAAACAATTTTGTCCTAAAATAGTATTTTTTTTCTATTTTTTAGCCTTTCTTTGGGAGTCAGTTCCCTTAGGAAGTTCCGATGCTCTATATTTAGTGTACCTGTCTAGTTAGTTTGGATATCATATTTTTTGCTCTATAATATAGGAGCATGTAGTCCTTTTTTATGGGCTAATTGCAGAGGTCTATAGGTAGTAGCATTCAATAGTAATTTGGATTATATACAAAAAAAAATTTTATTATTATTTTTTGTATACAATAGACATTTTTTAGGGATGTATATAGCATTCATATGCTGTTAAGATATAGGGAACCATTTAAACAGATTTGTATTATTTTATGTACTGTATGGTTAGTGCATAGTAAGATTTGTTAATTTAGCATTATATGCATTGAGTATAATTCCAATCAATATGTACTTATTATTTATACTTATATGTATAACTAGTCACCAGATCTATTGGCCACTCACGTATTTGTGTGTTTTCACTTGATCACCAACACTTGTTAATAGTTTCACTGGTTAAGCACTTTTTTTATTATCACGTGGCCCCTAGATACTTAGTGACTTTTGGCATAATTGCATGCCTGTCATGTTTATTATTCAGGCATATTAAGGTCTTCTATCCTGTTGTCACTTTCACCTCACCCTTTGGGCTTACACTTTTCCTTACAAACTTGAATTTACCCCGTAGTTGGGAGGTTTCGATGGTGATCACGTCGTCATTCCGCCGGACGTCTTTACGTGATGACGTCGAGTAGGCGGTCCTAAGTAACTTCCGGGTATCGGAAGGGGTTCATAACGTAATGGATTGGTAAGTGCACTTACAGTTTATGTATATATATTAATTGTTTGGAGTGTTACACTAACCTTGAAAAAGACCCGCAGGGGTCGAAACGTCGGTTGTTTATTTGAACATGAGAGAATAAAATCACTTTTTTGATTGAAAGTCCTGGAGTGCATCCTGCAAACTTTTTCTTTTGTATATATATATATATATATATAGCCATCATAACTGGAAGCATAACTTCTATATATCTATGGCTTTTATATAGAGAATATCATTTTTATATGGAAGGGTATTAATTATGATTTAAAGGGCTTTTTATCATTTTTAAATGAAAATACTGGGGGCATCAAAGTAACTACTGTAGGGAGTCTATTATTATTATTATATATATATATATATATATATATATATATATATATATATATATATATGTGTGTGTGTAACATGTTATGTTGTTTTTATTATATTACTTTTGTATTCCAGTAGATTTATTTTTTTTGTAATTTCCATCCTTGATGATTCTTCTTCTTCCGCAGTGCTTTACAGTTTATATAATTTTATATAATTTTATATATATAAATAATTTATTTTTTTATAAATAAAATAATATAAATGTAATTTTAGTACAGGGAAAAGAAAAGTAAGAGAAATTGGCAGAAAGAATTGGCCGATTTTACTACAAGACCCAGTTTTAAAATCTATTTTACCCAATAATCCTAAGTTTTTGGCTATTGTCAGTGTTTGGCATGCAGAAGAATGGAAAATAATGGAATAAAATTAAGTGAATTTTTAATTTAAAGAAGGCGATAAACACTATATTAAAAACGTTATCACTTGTTTATCACACCTATGAATACAATGCCCGTGTATTTTTAAATCAATAGGGAAAACCACTAGAGCCCTTCATTCCAGGATAGAAGAACACAGTAGAAATAAAGGTAAAGGTTTGAGAATCATAGTTTGTCTTTTCACTTTAATAAATGTCATAATGATGTCTAGGGGATTGTTTAGATGGGTTAAAAAAAGCAGAAAAAGATTGAAGAGGTGGTAATTTCGACCAAAACCTTAGTAAAAGAGAGATGCAATTGATTTTTTAAATACAATTTTCTCATTATCTATGTTTTGATTTAAGACATTGAGATATGTAGCTTATTAACTTGATGCCCCAATATCCTTCCCAAATTTAAACATAATATTATTCTCCCTATTTTAATGAGTAAACCCTTTTTTATTAGGCTTATAATAGGTTCTCTCTTATATTCAATTCAATCACTATAGTGTCAATTTGTAAAGTTAGAATTTCGATAGTTTTGCTTTACATATGTATAATTTTTTGGCATTTTAGCAATTTTTCAGTTCAAATTGCCACATAAAAGCTTATATTTTGTAAAAGTAGGCATCCAAAGATATCTTGCATGGTTTACATTGTGCTTTATCATGTGATCCTTTTTTTCACCAAATGTTTGGTATAATTGTTTTCTCCTTTTTTCACATTTTTTTACATACACATTTTGCTTGTTTTTTCTTCTACTTTGATACTCTATACATATTACCAGAGTAAATTTCTCAAGTAAAAATAATTTTCAAAGCACAATGATTGGTTGGCTTCCAAGCCATCTCAGCAACAGCTATAACCCAATGACTGCAGCACTCAGCATTTCAGGATGAAAATTCTTATGTTATGAATCCTAAAATCTATGACAACTTGGAAAAATAGTTATGTCTAGTAGAACATCTTAAAAGGGATAGATTATGTTATATCAAAAATGTAAATGTTAGAACCAAATTAGTTACTAACATAAAATAGGAATTAAAAAAAAAATACTCACTGTTTAGGTATATATTTTGTTAGGTACACTGCTATTCAAATAAACTGCAACGTTATTGCTAAATTGAAAATTCTAAGGCTAAGCTACCATGATTTATTTTACTTTTTACCCCTAATTTTAAACAGATCTGACTTTATTGTTTTAATTATTATAACAAGTAGTATGGCTTACAACTTATCTGACCATACAAAACAAATTATATGTATTATGTTCACACACAGATATTATTTTGTACATTTTGAGGCCTTTTCTGGAAGCTGCATCTCTGAAATTACTGTAATTCTCTTAACAAAAACACATAATCATGGTATTTGGTATTTTTATTTATTTTTGCTTTGTCACATATCTGTGACAACATAGTATTTCTGCAGCTATGGTCATATTTGAGACCCTGTCTGACATATTGCAAGATAAAGGAATCCATATAACCTCTAAGTCTTTTTTGTAACTATGTGATAGCATGAGGTTTATTCACTAAAAATAATGTTTAGCTAACTGAAATATATTTTTTAAATCTCAGACTAAAATGATGAATGCTGAGTTTGAAATTTTTCCCAGATCATCTATTGCTGCCTCAATCTTGCAATTCAGATTTAAAATTTCCAATAATTCTGAGTTTAGTGGATAAGCATTTATACGTTGTGTATGTTAAGATGGTGATGTGGGACAATACCCATCAAATGGTGCACTGTCACAATATATCTAGGTGTGGATGTAGTTAAAATATAGGGCTTGATAGTTTTATTAAAAAATGAGATCGTACCGCAAATAGTCTCAAAGGCAAGGACTGCTCTCCTCCAAATTGAAGCTCCAAATTTAAATGTAAATATCCAAAAATGGAGTAAAGAGTTAAATGTACAGATTCTTAAGTCTGAATGGGATCAAGTACTATATCAAACAAGTAAGATAATCCATTGTCTGAACCTTCTTGAAGTACTATTTAAATTAATGAACCGCTGGTATCTAGTCCCTACCAGACTAGCCAAAATGTATATCTCCAATTCTCCAATTTGTTGGAGATGTAACGAAAAAGAGGGGACCTTTGGACACATATGGTGGGAGTGCAGTAAGGTGAAAATCCTGTGGTATATGGCTTTCGATTCATTGGAGAATATCACAGAATTAAAAATCCCTAGGGGTCATCATAATGGTCTATTTCACTTAAATTTGCAATCACTCCTTTTCAAGGATAAATTTATATACATCCATTTTGTAGCAGCAACAAAAATAATCATTGCAAGGAATTGGAAGAGTAGTGCAAATTTTACACAAGCCCAATTATATTCTCAAGTCCAATATCAATTAAATATGGAGGCCCTCGGACATCAGTCAATTAAAATTAGAGACGTCAGTAATTTTTGGAAAGAAAAAGTGGAGAGTATGGCCAGATAAAATTCTGGATAAAATTAAAGTAATTAGGTCAGTTTCTCCCTTTTTTCTACATCTTTATCTGTTTAGTATATTAAGGTAGTGAAATAGAGGTGCCACTGAAATACCCAAGAAGAGTTTGCAATGCATAAAAATAAATGTTTGTCTTTTATGTTTGTTATGTATATCATATTAATGAAGTTTGGAATGCCATCTACCTAATTTAAGTAATAATTAATCGTGAATTAAGTTGCCTTATACGATAGATAAAAGGAACTTTAATATTAGAGGGATGCTGGATAAAAATTTTTTTAGACATGTAGATTGATTTTTCTTCTTTCTTCTTTCCCAATATGGCATTTGGTCTAGATCTAGAAAAAAAATTTAGTAGAATAATGAAAAGGGGAAAAAGCTCTAATATCACAAAGGCTATTATGTGTGCAATAGTATTGAGTTTACATATAATTTTAAAATTTTTATCTAATTGGTGGTAGATGGCAATACTTTTTATGTTTTCTATATCATTAAGGTTGATGGTAATGTCTTGTATGGTTATATAAGAAAAATGAAATAAACAAATTATAAAAAAAAAAAAAAAAATATAGGGCTTGAAATAGGTAACCAGGTTAAATTTTGTTTCACATTTTTTGGTGCGGCACCCAATAAATTGTTGTTCTTTTGTCTGGGCTATACTGCAAAGGTATATGGATATAAAGGTATAATGCTTCTTCATTCATTATTGTAATGCTGGTGGAAATATGGCAGGAAAAGATAATTAATTTCTCTCTCATTCTAAATAACCTGGATTAGGAGACCGAAGAATGAAAAACCTACAAACCCTTAGAGTTTGGGTTCCAGCGATAGCTGGATATCTGTTATAATTTGACAGAACTACAATTGTAATACAGGAACAGAAAACAATATTTGATGATTCTAAATTTAATAAACTAATTAGGTTTTATTTGAATTGTGCTACATCATAAAAAAGTTCATTTTTTTCATGACTACTATTGTATCTATGAACATTCTGTTTCACTGAGCAACATGTTACATATGAGGACTTCAAGTTAATAGTTACTTCCCATAATAGTTCTTGTTGTGTACTCAGGAAATTAATATTGAGGCACTGTCATTTATTTAACAAATATGTACAGTGTACTGTGATGAACAGAACCTCGTCACAGGATTTTGGAGGGGCTTGCTTGCCAGCCTCCTGCCAAAAGACTATGGGCCAGGTTAGTGACTGTAAAGACCAATATTTTATTCCCCCTGGTTCCCCTGGTTCGGCACTTTCCATTCGTGCGCATAGAACTGAACGCTAGCTCCCTGGGGGCTGTTTGCATGGACCAAAACCGCGATAGACTTCAGGGGGACGTAGCCGCGAATGCCCTGGAACTATTATCGGCATGAAGACTTCACAGTTCCCGGTCGGTCCCCCAGCAGCACTTAGCTGCGATTCTATTGAACTGTTTTGGGCATGGGACCATGCATGCGGTTGGTCAAACTTTGACTTCCAGGAAATTCTTGAACCTCTAAACCGATCTGGGTAATTTTTGGATATGTTGTTCACCCAGATTGAGGCTTTCAGAGGATATGTATTTTGTGTGTTTTGGGGGTATTTTTTAGGTTTTGTAAAAATGTGTGCTTTAGTGTCTGGAGATAATTGAGTACTTGACTCAATTATCTCCCAGGTACAGGGGAGAGATTGACCTAGTTTGTATGCGAGTGTCCTGGATCTGAGAACCAATGTGATTGTGTATTTGTTTCTACTGTGGTTTACTCTCAGGTCCAGGGGGGAGTGCCCCTTGCATGGGGACTGTCATAAAAGGCCAGTTGTGGTCCCATTAAAATGAGTTCACTACACCCTCAAAACAGAGCCTCGTCTCGTAGGGGTTCCAGGCGGTCCGTCACATGTCCTTGATATTTTATAATAAAACAGTTTTATATCATGCAACTTTACAGAATACCAATTTCCCCTGGGTACATTTTAAAAATGAACAAGTTACAATAGACATTAGTATATTAAACAAATTCATATTTGCAATTATATAGCATAGCAGCCTTGGTGCAGTGTGTGATACAGTACTATAAATGGAATGAAACATTTTTCTTCATATTTTTTTTTTTTTTTATGACACATTATGGTATACATTGTAATCATAAAAAAGGACTGTATACTAGATTTTTTTTTCTAAAATCTTTATCTTTTATGAAAATTGCATTTATATAATTTTTTGTATGGGAGTCATAGTGAGCTAATTAGTTTCAATGCTGTTCAAAATATGCTCAACCTGGTCCAATCATGCTATTCATGCAGCTATGTCTCTGCCTCTACATTAATCAGCTCTCAGCAATAGCTCTTTAATCACTACCTATGCATTTGGAAGCTCTAGAGTTGCTTCAATTGAGCAGGGAAATAGCTAATAAGTAAAAAATAGAAAATAATTAGTGCAGAAAGTACTCAGATTTCTAAATTCTTAGAAAAAAACATTGTTTCCAATGTATTACAGTCTTACATATATAAAATACACTTACATAATTTACAGATATCCATTACAAG
This sequence comes from Pelobates cultripes, assembly GCA_933207985.1. Lineage (NCBI taxonomy): Eukaryota > Metazoa > Chordata > Amphibia > Anura > Pelobatidae > Pelobates > Pelobates cultripes. Next base: position 49,706,394 of record OW240920.1, on the reverse strand, counting down.
ATATTTGTATAAGATAAAGTGAATATTGCATTGTGGCCTGCATTTTTATGTAGAACAGTGTGAGACAATATGGGTTATATAAAAAAATGACTGTAATTTATTACATAAATAAATTCAAAGTTTCAGTCTTAATTATTTTTTGGCCAAAAAAATTGCATTTCCGTTATCATATTTCCTCAATTTTCACTGTATATAAAAAGAAAAAAATATATACAGGGTTATTTACTAAAGTGAGTGAAGTAAATGTATGGAATTAGTAATAAGAATAATAATTAAAAATAATAACTTAAACATGGAGTGTAAAGTCACTCTTTGCTTTCGGCAATTCAATAATATTTATTAAGAGGCCAATCAAACAAATAAATAATACATATAGATTTGAAATAGGCTGGTAAATGTTGTTACCAAAACTAGTCATTGATTAAATGGAAAGTAAACTAAATTAACATAGTGAAACAGGCAAAGACACGTGCTACAGTTACCACTCCATTGATCATCTGCTGAGAGTAAGATTAGAGAGAGCTTGTGGTATTCAAATGGCTTTCATCAGGATAGCCCTTCCTTCTTTTGGACACACCTCCCAAAGCCAATCCCTTAGCATCTAACAAAACCAGAGTGACTCCTGGGGGAAAAGGGATTGCACTGGATTGGAATGGAGGAGAAGTTTATCAATAACCTAACTGGTTTTTGCCATTATTGCCTAAGGGTAGTATGGGGCTTGAATCCCTGTATAGAACACAATAACACTTTATTGGCATACAACTTAGCTGTTAATCAGTCCCCCCACTTATTACAGTGAGAAATCAAAACAAATTTGAAGTGAATTTCCAATTATGTCATAGAATTTGAACTGAATGCATAGTTGATGTATATCATTTTTCAGCTCAGATATTTTGACCTTAGATTTGAAATTCTCATTGAATTCTCACATTTGTAAATAACCTAGATACTGCCATCTTAAATGGAGGATAACAAAATAGATACAAATGACTAACAGAAAGAACAGGTTGGTCTAAGCACTAAAGGAGTGTAAATAAATAAGATTTATTGGCGAACACAGCAATTTTTTAACCTCAACTGAGGTCTTCATCAAGTTTATCTGCCTTATATAAACCATGAGTGCTTGGTCCATCCTGTTTTTTCTACTATTGACAGATGTCTAGCCAGTCTCACGTCCAGCTAAGCACCATGTTTGTGGAGGAACCCCTTGTTACTAAAGCACAAAATGACTAATAGTCATCTAAATCTGGTTCCATATTCTAAACTAGGTTACAAGTCTACCTGTTATGTAGAATGCGTGTGTAAAATAAAATATAGGCTTTGTATTTCTAAAAAAAATCACATTTTATTGTCCATTCTATTCTAAATCTTAATGATTTTATTTCACTAAACTTTCTACCAAATGATAAATATTTTTAAAAGCAAAAAATAACCAAGTCCTCTTATGTTTTTCTGATTTAAGCTACATATGCACACTGGATATACCAGTTTGTATAACACTGAAATACTGCACATACAGAGTTAATTTTAATTGTGTGTTGGGGGCTAGTTGCCGAAGTCATGTGTTACGGGCTGCCTAATGTCAATTGTGTGCATATTTTGTATCTATTATCAAAGTGCACAGTATGCAGGAAACAGATGTGCTAGTCTCCCGTGGGCAGTCACTATAAAGATAGTTTCCCTTTCCCTCTCATCCTGTGGATGATCTCTACACTGCTCACTGAGTGAGCTTGGAGTTGTACTCTGCAAAAGCATCTAATGATGATCTTGTCTCAACCTATCAACCAATGCAGCTCCTTTGTCTTGCAACTTTAATTAAAGGAACTCTACAGGCACCTAGACTACTTAATCTCAATATAGTGTGCAGGGTTTAAATACCTTTAGTGACTGTCATTCTAATATTTCAATCTGACTGTCTCATAGAGACTATTTGGTTATCGCAGTTTGGTGTTTTGCCTGTGGGAAAGCATTTAATGATTTCAGCCAATGAGTTAGGGCCAGTCACAGAGATAGTAGTGTGGCCTGAGATAAAAGGTAAGTAAAATACCTTTTTAATCCTTTTTAACCCTTGGTGGCTGGTCATTCAGGTTCAGCATGATGACAACTGTAGATCACAGCAGGGGACCTTAAAACTCATGTTAATCTGGCCATGGGAACAAGACAATGTCCTTTTTTATTCACTTAAAATAATATGTATAAGATTTACTATTTAATGATTTAATAATGTGTATCTTTGGTATATTCAGTAAACTTTTAACAAGTAAACATGTTAATCCAGCCATGTGTATGAGGCAACTACCATCTTTATTTTTATGATTCATTATTTAATTATTTAATAATGTGTATGTGACAAACTGAACCTCGTCACAGGTTCTTGGAGGGGCCTGCTGGCTAGCCTCTTGCCTGAGGACCATGGGCCCTGCAATATACCTTGTCCAATGCATTTTAAAAAGCTCTGTTCATGTGAGGTATGTACTTTTGTACTCCAGACAGAGAGACCGACCGTTAGCCCTAATTCTCTGGAACTGTTTTGGGCATGGGACCATGCAGGCGGTCGGTCAAAATTAAGACTTCCAGGAAATTCCTGAACCCCTGAACTGATCTGGATGATTTTTGGATATGTTGATCACCCAGATCAGGGCTATCAGAATATGTAACTTTTGTAGGGTTTTCATGTCTTTTTAGGGTACTTTTGGGGTATTTGGGAAAAGGTTTTTTTTTTTCTGTGCTTGGAGATAATTGGATTAGATTAGTACAGTTCCTGATCCAATTATCTTCAATTATCTGATTTTCATATGGCAGTGTCCTGAGAGCCAATGTGATTGTTGATTATTTATTTCTACTATGGTTTACTCTCAGGTCCAGGGGGGAGTGCCCCTTGCATGGGGACTGTCATAAAAGGCCAGTTGTGGGTACCATTAAAGTGAGATTCGTTTTACCCTTCATGAAGTCTAGGCTCATGTTTGGGGGATTGGAGAGCTATATTCACACTCTGGGAATTGCTATAATCACAATACTCCCTTGGATCACAACACTTGCTCTTACAAGAGCAGCCTGCTTCACTCTCTGGACTAGAAGAGGTCTACCTACTGGAAGCTGGATCTCGGTCTTGGGTCCAGTGTCGGTGGAGGACATCAAGACCCCAACCAAGCTGCGTCGCTTTGTGGGGTTTACGGTGGTTATGGTGTTCCAGTGCAGGGAAGCAGTGATTGAAGGAGGTACCCGGTCAGGTTGCCAGGCAGTCCGTCACAGTGTATCTTTGGTATATTCAGATTTTATCTAATATTAACCCTTTCTTTTTGCACATTTGGGGACTTTTTAGTGGAGTCCCTATTTCCAGTTGAGTAGTTAACATATACCATACTATTACGTCTATTACTGAGATTTTACAAATCTCATCCTCTCATTTATTTAATCCAGTAAACATGTTAATCCAGCCATATGAACATGGCAACATCCTTCTTTATTTTTATTTATTTCATATAATTTGTAAAGATCCACTGTTTAATTAATTAATCTTTGGTATATTTAGTAAACATTTTCCCTAGTGTATTTAATAGGAATGTGCATGGGGAAAATTTTCGGTTCGGTTCCGCATTCCGAAATTCGAGACTTCGGCACTTCGGTACGGCACTTCGACACTTTGGAACTTCGGAACTTTGGAACTTCGGAACTTTGGCAACTTCGGCACTTCGGAACTTCGGCACTCCGACACTTCGACACTTCGGAACTTCGGCATTTAGGAATTTCGGACTTTGGCACTTCAGGGACTTCTCTTGAAGCCGCTTAGTAGATAACTCCCTAATCACCATGGTAAAGTAAAAATTACTTAGTATTAGTAAATTTTGCCCCTTCTCGCTATACCGCCTGTGGTTGCTCACTGTTAAAAAAAAAAATAAGGTCCCCCCTCCCTGAGGGGCGGGTGGGGGCCCTAAAGTAAAATAATGGGGGCGGACCTATTGTCCTCCCCCCGGCCCCAACCCCTGAGCAGCGGGTGGGGGCCCTAAATCAGAATAAGGGGGGGACCTATTGTCCTCCCACCTGGCCCCACCCCTGAGCGGTGGGTGGGGGCCCTAAATTATAATAGGGGGGGAACTAATGTCCTCTCCCCTGGCCCCCACCCCTGAGCAGTGGATGGGGGCTCTAAATTAAAATAAAGGGGGGGACCTAATGTCCTCCCCCCTGGCTCCCACCCCTGAGCGGTGGGTGGGGGCCCTAAATTAGAATAAGGGGGTACCTAATGTCCTCCACCTTTCCCCCACCACTGAGCGGTGAGTGGGGGCCCTAAATTACAATAAGGGGGGACCTAATGTCCTCCCCCTGTCCCCTACTCCTAAGTGGTGGGTGAGGGCCCTAAATACTAGTAAGAGGTGGACCTAATGTCCTCCCCCTGGCCCCCACCCATGAACGATGGGTGGGGGCGCTAAATAAGAATAAGGGGGGACCTAATGTCCTCTCTCCTGCCCCCACCCCTGAGCGGTGGGTGGGGGCCCTAAATACTAATAAGGGGGGGACCTAAATAAAAAAATAACCCCTCCTCCCCAGGTGACTAGGGGACCCCAAACCCCTAGTCACCCCCCCTCCCCAAAAAAACTAACTCCTACCTACCCACCTAACCCTAAAAATAATTATCGGGGGACCATTAACTAAGTACCCATAAAAAAAATGAAATTAAACTTACCTTTTGATGTTTTCTTTCTTCTAAAATCTTATTTTTTCAGCCCCAAAATGGGCCAAATAAAAAATCCATAATAAACGACGCACTTAAAAAAAAAGCACAACAAAAAATAATCCTTCTTCACCCATGGATGGCTCCACGCAGACTGAGCTCTGTAGGGTGGGGGAAGGCTTATAAAGCCTTGCCCCACCCTGCAATTAGGCTCAGAGCACTCTGATTGGTGGGTTTAAGCCATCCAATCAGCGTGCTCTGACAGGTAAGTGAAGAGACTGACAAGTAAATCTCTACATTTACCTGTCACAGCACTCTGATTGGTTGGCTTGAAATCCACCAATCAGAGTGCTCTGTGTCATTTTACACAACATGGGAAAGTTCTTTGGAATTTTTCCACGCTGTGTAATTTGACTCATAACTCTCTGATTGGTTGATTGAAAGTAAAATTAAAGTGCTCTGAGCTAAATTGCAAGGCGGGACAAGGCTTTATAAGCCTTGCCCCGCCCTGCAGAGCTCAGTCTGCGCGGAGCTCTCCATAGGTGAAGAAGGATTTTTTTTTATTTATTTTTTAAGTGCGTCAGTTATTATGGATTTTTTTGGGCCTTTTTTAGTGCTGAAAAGAGAAGATTTTAGAAGAAAGAAAACATCAACTGGTAAGTTTTTTTTTTTACAGGTACTTTGTTAATGGTCCCCCTCTCATTATTTTTAGGGTAAGGGGGGTAGGTAGGGGTTAGTATTTTGGCGGGAGGAGAGTGACTAGGGGTTTGGGAACCCCTAGTCACCTGGGGGAGGAGGGTTAATTTTTTTTTTAGGGCCCCCATCTGCTGCTCAGGGGTGGGGGCCAGGGGGGAGGACATTAGGTCCCCCCCTTATTAGTATTTAGGGCCCCCACCCACCATTCAGGGGTGGGAGCCAGGGTGGAGGACATCAGGTCGCCCCTATTCTAATTAGGGCCCCCACATGCTGCTCAGGGGTGGTGGCCAGGGGGAGTACAATAGGTCTCCCCCATTATTTTACTTTAGGGCCCCCACTTGCCGCTCAGAGGTGGAAGCTGGGGGGTAATAGGTCCCCCCTTTAGTTTAAAAGCCCCCACTCGTACGTCGTGGCTGGGGGCTAGGGAGGGGGGACCATAGGCTGCTCACTGTTTAATAGACATGCCCCTACTCACGGTATAGCGAGTAGGGGCATAATTTACTAATACTAAGTAATTTTTAGTAGATAGCTCCCTAGTACAGTGGTAATTAGGGAGTTATCTACTTATTCATTCCTGTCATTACATTGACTGGCTAAGTAACTTACATTTTATATGAATGTATGTTACTTGATTGTTGTAAGTGTTGCAAATGCTTACAGCTGAATCCTGGCTATGTTTGTATACTTTTTATTTAAAATTTATCCAGTGTAACATTCTTCATTCTTCCACTCGGTAAGTATATTATTTCTTAGGCAATACTGTGCGTCAGAAATTCGGCACTTCGAACTTCGGCAATTCAGCACTTCGACATTTCTGCACTTCGGCAACTTCGGCACTTTGGAACTTCTGCTCTTTGGCACTTCGACACTTCGGAAATTCGGTAATTTCTGAACTTCTGGACTTCGACAATTCACCAATTCGGCAATTCATCTATTCTTACATTCGGAAGTACCCGACTGTCCGAATTTCCCGAAATTCATCCGAATTTACATTCAGACCGAAATGAATTGCACATGTATAGTAGTTAATGTGCTATATTGTGCTCCCTGTGTCGATATTGCTTAATTTTGAGAAGCAACTGAATGATCATAGTCCAGCACAAACAAAAGGGGATGCATCAGCTTTGCTGCAGAAATTAAGATCGGCAGGAAAGAAATAGTAGGATTTTAGACAATTGGGAAGGAGATTTTAAAAACTTCTAAACAAAGTTATTAACTGTGTTCAAATGCACTAGAAAAAAAATCTGTGTTTTAGAACCTTTATTTTCTTTTTAAATGTACAGACCACTGCATATTTTAATAAATCTCATAAAATTAATATGTTTCTAAAATGTAGTATATCTCAGATCTTGAATATTTTTTTTTTAATTTGTCTGTTTTACAGAAGACATGTTGACAAAAGAGAAAAAATATTTTCTAAAAGAAGTAATGCAGAAACCTTGGATGTATTTATAGAAAATAAATATATATGCATTTCTCCTGTAAATGTACTTAACTGACATTGATTTGATAAGTAATCAGCTTTAGAGTGGTCTAACTGATATTTACTGTGCAAAAGTAACTTATTTATATTATTTTCCTGCTTTGCTAAAATCATATTTTAAATTAATTATTTTGTGGAAGGTCATAATAAAACCACTCTTAGTGCAAACCCTCATATTTATGGAGTTTTAGATTTTTCTTTCATGACATTTAAAATATAGTAATTGCTTATGAATTGCTCGATATGAAATGTTCAGAGTTCATAAATACCAGTCAACTAATACAAGTAAATTACATAATTAAGTTTTATTTTATTCTAACACCCTACATTCTCCATAAACTTCCAAACTTATTTGTACATTTACAGAAGTCCAACTTGGAACTGTCAGGATATGAGATGATCCTTAGCAAGATATAAGTCAGCAGCATACCAAATGGTTAGTAGGATAGAAAGTCGTATTAGTGGACCTTAGCGAAACTGAGCTTAGGAAAGAATTATGAAATATCAGAACTAATAACACAATCCAGGCCAGAATAAGCAACACAAAAATGACAAAGAATAGCCTGAATACTGGACAGGCTAAACTCAGAGTCTAGAACGCAACTGGGTCTGATACAATTAGAAAAAAGACTAAACTCAGGGCCCACATAGCCAAGTCAAAACACAACAATGGCACTTGTAAGCAAGAGATCTGAGTAAGGATCACTTAAAAATTTGCTTATATTTACTGTTATATTCTGCTTCTTTTTAGTTCTTCTGTACTACATAGGCTTTTTTCCCAAGTTGTGAACAAGGATGCATTCCTGTAATGGAACACGCCTTCATAATTGGCTAGAGTGCAGGTAGAATCAACCATATTGGAGTACTATCATTAATACTGATATATTACTACTAGTGATGTACCGAACGGTTCGCTGGCGAACGGTTCCTGGCGAACATAGCATGTTCGCGTTCGTCACGGCGGGCGAACATATGCGCGGTTCGACCCGCCCCCTATTCATCATCATTAAGTAAACTTTGACCCTGTACCTCACAGTCAGCAGACACATTCCAGCCAATTAGCAGCACACCCTCCCTAGCAGACCCTCCCACCTCCTGGAAGGCATCCATTTTAGATTCATTCTCAAGCTGCATGCTTAGTAAGAGGAGGGAAAGTGTAGCTGCTGTTCATAAGATAGGGAAAAGCATAGCTAGTTTAGGGATAAGGGAATGCTTTTTTTTTATTTTATTTTTCTATGTAATGTAATTGCACTTAGTTGTCTGCCACTGCTGCCAGCTTCTGTGTCAGGCTCACAGTGCATACTGTGCCCATTTCCCCAGTCAGTGCCACCACTTACATCTGGTGTCACAATAGCTTGGATTTAAAAACAAAAAACTTTTTTCACTGTTATAGATTGAATAGCAGTCAGATGTCTGGCACTGCTGCCAGCTTCTGTGTCAGGCTCACAGTGCATACTGTGCCCATTTCCCCAGTTAGTGCCACCAATTACATCTGGTGTCACAATAGCTTGGATTTAAAAACAAAAAACTTTTTTCACTGTTATAGATTGAATAGCAGTCAGTGTCCTTAAAGCGGGTGTGTTACGCTAACAGTGGATACGGTGACCAGTGCCACCACTTAGATCTGTGTGTCACAATAGCTTGATTTAAAAACAAAAAACTTTTTTCACTGTTATAGATTGAATAGCAGTCAGTTGTCTGCCACTGCTGCCAGCTTCTGTGTCAGGCTCACAGTGCATACTGTGCCCATTTCCCCAGTCAGTGCCACCAATTACATCTGGTGTCACAATAGCTTGGATTTAAAAACAAAAAACTTTTTTCACTGTTATAGATTGAATAGCAGTCAGTTGTCTGCCACTGCTGCCAGCTTCTGTGTCAGGCTCACAGTGCATACTGTGCCCATTTCCCCAGTCAGTGCCACCAATTACATCTGGTGTCTATTAGCTTGAATTTAAAACAAAAACTTTTTCACTGTTATAGATTGAATAGCAGTCAGTGTCCTTAAAGCAGGTGTATTCGCTAACGAGTGAATCTGTTGACCAGATGCCACCACTTATATCTGGTGTCACAATAGCTTGGTTAAAAACAAAAACTTTTTTCACTGTTATATATTGAATAGCAGTCAGTGTCCTTAAAGCGGGTGTGTTACGCTAACAGTGGATACGGTGACCAGAGCCACCACGTAGATCTGGTGACACAAAGCTTGTATTTAAAAAAACCAACCACTTTTTTCACTGTTATATATTGAATAGCAGTCAGTGTCCTTAAAGCGGGTGTGTTACGCTAACAGTGGATACGGTGACCATTGCCACCACTTAGATCTGGTGACACAAAGCTTGTATTTAAAAAACCAAAAACACTTTTTTCACTGTTATAGATTGAATAGCAGTCAGTGTCCTTAAAGCGGGTGTGTTACGCTAACAGTGGATACGGTGACCAGTGCCACCACTTAGATCTGGTGACACAAAAGCTTGTATTTAAAAAAACCAACCACTTTTTTCACTGTTATATATTGAATAGCAGTCAATTGTCCTTAAAGCGGGTGTATTCGCTAACAGTGGATCTGGTGACCATTGCCACCACTTAATCTGGTGACACAGCTTGTATTTAAAACAAACAACCACTTTTTCACTGTTATAGATTGAATAGCAGTTAGTTATCTTCAAGCGGGTGTCAGGCCCACAGCCTGTGCTCTGCACAACTGTGCCAGTGCACATTGCCACTCATATCTGGTCTCACAGTAGCTTGCACGCATAGTACCACTAATCCCAACAAAAATGACAGGCAGAGGCAGGCCACCCGCAGGGGCCATCGTGGTCGTGGTGCTGTGATTCCCTTTGGCCCTAGAATAATGCCCAGTTTTCAGAGGCCACGTACCCTGAACTTGAAAAGTTCTGAGGACATAGTTGACTGGCTAACACAGGACACCCAATCTTCTACAGCCTCCGTTTAGAACCTTGACGCACCATCCTCCTCCAGCTTAGCTTCAGGCACCTCTCAAGATACCACTCACCCGCCTGCAGCCACCACCAAAACTAGCACCACAGCCGCTTCAGTTGGTATGTCAGAGGAGTTATTCACACATCCGTTTGAAGAAATGAGTGATGCGCAACCATTATTGCCAGAGGATGTAGATAACAGGGATATGTCTCAGGCAGGCAGCATTACACACATGGACGTACGGTGTGATGATGATGATGATATTGTACCCGCTGCTGCTTCCTTTGCTGAGTTGTCAGATACAAGTGAAGCGGTTGATGATGACGATGCGTCCATGGATGTCACGTGGGTGCCCGCTCGTCAAGAAGAAGAACAGGCCG
>OW240920.1:49673137-49696126 GCA_933207985.1 Pelobates cultripes | reverse complement strand
GAGGAGGAGGAACGGGAAATGAGTAGCTCCGCATCCAACCTTGTGCAAATGGGGTCTTTCATGCTGTCGTGCCTGTTGAGGGACCCTCGTATAAAAAGGCTGAAGGAGAACGACCTGTACTGGGTGTCCACACTACTAGACCCCCGGTATAAGCAGAAAGTGGCTGAAATGTTACCAAATTACAACAAGTCGGAAAGGATGCAGCATTTGCAAAATAAATTTAAAAGTATGCTTTACACAGCGTATAAGGGTGATGTCACAGCACAACGGGAATCTAACAGGGGGAGAGGTGAAGTCATCCTCCTCCTCCCATGACCACGCCGGCAAGGACAGGACGCTTTAGAGACGTGTTGTTGATGGAGGACATGCGGACCTTTTTAAGTCCTACGCATCGCCACAGCCCTTCGGGATCCACCCTCAGAGAGCGACTCAACCGACAGGTAGCAGACTACCTCGCCTTAACTGCAGATATCGACACTCTGAGGAGCGATGAACCCCTTGACTACTGGGTGTGCAGGCTTGACCTGTGGCCTGAGCTATCCCAATTTGCGATAGAATTTCTGGCCTGCCCCGCTTCAAGTGTCCTGTCAGAAAGGACCTTCAGTGCAGCAGGAGGTATTGTCACTGAGAAGAGAAGTCGCCTAGGTCAAAAAAGTCTAGATTACTTCACCTTTATTAAGATGAATGAGGGATGATCTCAGCGGACCACACTGGGCGATAAGATTAGATTAAAAAGGCCTGATGAGATGAGCTGCCTTTGGCTAAAAATGGTCCACACGCTGCATATTTAGCTCTGAATGCTATTGACTCTGCGGACTGATCCGCCACCAACTTGGGTCTGCCGCCATCTTTAGGGCACTTTCTGCCTGTGAAACAAACATCAGTTATAGATTGAATTAGCAGTTAGTTGTCTCAAAGCTGGTGTGTCAGCCCTACAGCGTACTCTTGCCAGTACGCTGCCACCTCCTCTACCCCTCCTACTCCATCCTCTTCCATAACCTCCTCGGCTTAGTCCTCTTCTGCTGCTGCGTCTTGCTCCACATCAACGGATAGGGGGCGTAACAGTGATTAAACTGATAACAATAGTACTAAACACACCACTCACTCACTGGTGTCACAATAGCTTGGATTTAAAAACAAAAAACCTTTTTCACTGTTATACATTGAATAGCAGTTAGTTATCTTCAAGCAGGTGTGTCAGCCCTACAGCGTGTACTCTGCCAATACGCTGCCACCTCCTCTACTCCTCCTACTCCATCCTCTTCCATAACCTCCTCGGCTTAGTCCTCTTCTGCTGCTGCGTCTTGCTCCACATCAACGGATAGGGGGCGTAACAGTGATTAAACTGATAACAATAGTAATAAACACACCACTCACTCACTGGTGTCACAATAGCTTGGATTTAAAAACAAAAATTTTTTTTCACTGTTATAGATTGAATAGCAGTTAGTTATCTTCAAGCAGGTGTGTCAGCCCTACAGCGTGTACTCTGCCTGTACGCTGCCACCTCCTCTACTCCTTCTACTCCATCCTCTTCCATAACCTCCTCGGCTTAGTCCTCTTCTGCTGCTGCGTCTTGCTCCACATCAACGGATAGGGGGCGTAAAAGTGATTAAACTGATAACAATAGTACTAAACACACCACTCCTATCTGGTGGCACATTAGATTGCACGCGCAGTGCCCCAAATTTGTTGTGATCTGTGAGTAAGGTAAACGGTTGTCCATACAAGTAGGTTGCAGCTTTTTGAGGGCCCACACCACCGCTATGCACTCCTTTTCAATGGCAGTGAATATACTTCGCTGTGCAAAAGTTTACGGCTTAGATAAGCCCCTGGTTGCTAGCCACCATCTGCTCCGACTTGGCTCAATACTGCTCCCAATCCAAGCATAGAAGCGTCTGTATGGCCGAGAAAGTGTTTAGTTGGATCAGGAGAAGAAAGTACAGGTGATTTAATGAGCGCCGTCTTGAGCTGTTGAAGGCCTGTTCACATTCTGGGGCCCATACTACTATCTTGGGGAGGTTTTTACACGTTCCTATATGGCACTTACTGGGCTTTAGGGTCAGTCCGGACTCCCTAATCCGGTCTATTACGGCTCCTATGTGGGTCAGGTGTTCGGGCCAGGAGCTGCTAAAAATGTCTATACCATCCAAGCAGGTGTGTATCAGTGTGTATCAGGGATCCTTAGGACAGGTGTCAATCCATATCTGCCAAGTGACCCTATGTTGGGGTAACATTCCCTATTCTGATCTGTGTCAGTGTGTATCAGGGATCCCAGGGACAGTCAATCCATATCTGCCAAGTGACCCTATGTTGGGGTAACATTCCCTATTCCTGCTCTGTGTTAGTGTGTACTAGCTCTGAGGACAGGTGTCAACTATCTGCCAAGTGACCCTATATGTTGGGGTAACATTCCCTATTCTGCTCTGTGTCAGTGTGTATCAGGGGCTCTGATGACAGGTGCGTCAATCCATATCTGCCAAGTGACCATGTAAAAAGGCCTGGATGAGATGAGCTGGGCTAAAATATCCACACGCTGCTGTATTTTAGCTCTGAATGCCTGTTGACTTGGCGTGACTTATCCACACAAACTTGGGTTCAAGCCGCCAGTGTGTACTTTATAAATGGCTTTATAGCAGTGTGTACTTTATAAATGGCTCCACCTGCCACCCAGACAGCAACATTGTAGTTCCAGTTAGGAAGACCAACCAAGCATCTTCTTCCATCTGCCTGTTACAGAAATTACTGCCGTGTACACGACCACTGATAGGAGACGCGGAAGGTATTAAACTGATAAAAATAGTACTAAATACACCACTCCTATCTTGTGTCACATTAGCTTGACCGCGCAGTGCCCCAAATTTGCAGTAAGAGGACCGACCAAGCCTCTTCTTCCATCTCCCTGTTACAAAAATCAATGCCGTGTACACGTCCACTGATAGGAGACGCGGAAGGTATTAACTGATAAAAATAGTACTAAACATACCACTCCTATCTGGTGTCACATTAGCTTGACCGCGCAGTGCCCCAAATTTGCAGTAAGAGGACCGACCAAGCCTCTTCTTCCATCTCCCTGTTAGAAATCAATGCCGTACACGCCCACCAGATAGGAGACGCTGAAGGTATTAAACTGATAAAATAGTACTAAACACACCACTCCTTATCTGGTGTCAAGCATTAGCTTGACCGCCGCATTGCCCCAAATTTGCAGTAAGAGGACCTACTCAAGCCTCTTCTTCCATCTCCCTGTTACAAAATCAATGCCGTACACGCCCACTGATAGGAGACGCTGAAGGTATTAAACTGATAAAAATAGTACTAAACACTCCACTCCTATCTGGTGTCACATTAGCTTGACCGCAGTGCCCCAAATTTGCAGTAAGAGGACCGACCAAGCCTCTTCTTCCATCTCCCTGTTACAAAAATCAATGCCGTGTACACGACCACTGATAGGAGACGTGGAAGGTATTAAACTGATCAGAACAATACTAAACACACCACTCCTATCTGGTGGCACATTAGCTTGACCGCAGTGCCCCAAATTCTACGATCTTTGTGAGTAAGGTAAACGGTTGTTCATAAGCAAGTAGGGTTGCAGCTTTTGAGGGCTCCACACACCGCTATATGCACTCCTTTTCAATGGCAGTGAATATACTTTCGCTGTGCAAAAGTTTACGGCTTAGATAAAAATCACGTCGCGGTACACGGCCCACTGATAGGTGGTTTTAAAGGTATTAAACTGGATCAGAACAATACTAAACACACCACCTCTTTTTTGGTGTGAGGCTTTACAGGTGACAGAGTGCTTCTCTCACGGGACATGTTACAACTCACGGCAGTTGGCTCGAACAAGGAACCACAGCAGCTTTCCCCATGTACAGGTAAGACAATGCAGCCGTAAGGGTTCACAGGCCTTCTTCCTGGAGGATACGCTGCAAGCCTGTTGAACGAGGTGACCTTGCTCGGGTCCCAGGTGTACGGTTCCTAAAATGGCTGCCATATACACGCCCACTGATAGGAGACGCGGAAGGTATTAAACTGATCAGAACAATACTAAACACACCACAAATAAGGTTTCTCTCCTGTATGGCTCCTCAAATGATGCTTAAGATTAGAAGCGGCTGAAAAGCATTTCTCACACTCCGAACAAAAATATATTTTTTTAACATTCTCTCCACTTTGAACGAAATGACGTTTGGGAAGAGATTAACATAATTAAACACAGGCAGTAAAAATACAGTTTTTAGCCATACCCTGTAACTTTAAAACTACACATCCCATCTTCATAATTACATATTTGGAATCAGCACACTTAAAACATAAACATAACCAAAAATCAGCCAAATCCATCCAGGGGTTAAAAAGTTAGCTGGAGGTCCCTTTATGACCGACCGCAAGCACATTTTCCTGCCCAAAACAGTTCCATAGATTTGGGCTGTGAGGTCGGTCTATTTCAGGCTGAAAAAACGACTAAGTCCCATCGCGAATGGGACTTAGTCTCTGCAGCTGAAATAAGGCTGAAAAAAACGGCTGAAAAAAAGACTAAGTCCCATCGCCGAATGGGACTTAGTCTCTGCAGCTGAAATAATTTCCCATTTACTGAACCAAGTGGGAAATAGCAAGGCAGGCACAAAGGGTTTGCACCAGGTCTGGGGACACAGGGGACACCGTCTTAAAGGGGCCGTGTCCCCAACAAGTCTGGGGACACGGCCTTAAAGGGGCAGTGTCCCAATCTTCCTGATGTCCCAAAAAAGGTGTTTAAAGGGCCAGCACCAGTCACATAAAGAGTCCATAAGCCCCAATATGCCCACCGACAGTCTTAAAGGGCCATACACACCAAATAAAAGTGCATACATTTTCACAATCTCCCAGGGGCCATAGTCATGCGGGAGGAGGCTGGCAAAGAGGCTTCTCCACAACCCAGGGAAACAGGGCAATTTGCCATTTAAAGGGCCCGTTACAAATAGCAGTTTGTAACAAGGTGTCAATCCATATCTGCCAAGTGACCCGATGTAGGGGACCAGTCCCTATTCTGCTCTGTGTCAGTGTGTATCAGGGAACCTTAGGACAGGTGTCAATCCATATCTGCCAAGTGACCCGATGTAGGGGGAACAGTCCCTATTCTGCTCTGTGTCAGTGTGTATCAGGGTCCTAGGACAGGTGTCAATCCATATCTGCCAAGTGACCCTATGTAGGGGACCAGTCTCTATTCTGCTCTGTGTCCGTGTGCATCAGGGGCTCTGAGGACAGGTGTCAATCCATATGTCAAGGTGTCAATATGTCATATGTCAGGTGTCAATCCATATTGATTGTGATTTAGGAATGTTAGGTGATTTCTGCCCTTTATGGATTAAAACCAGACTCTGTATCAACTGTGTAATTTTCCATGGGAGTTTTGCCATGGATCCCCCTCCGGCATGCCACAGTCCAGGTGTTAGTCCCCTTGAAACAACTTTTCCATCCTTATTGTGGCCAGAAAGAGTCCCTGTGTGTTTTAAAATTCGCCTCCCCATTGAAGTCAATGGCGTTTCGGGCGGTTCGCTGGTTCGCGAACATTTGCGGAAGTTCGTGTTCGCCGTTCGTGAACCGAAAATTTCGGGTTCGCGACATCACTAATTACTACATATATTGTCTAAGCTTGAAGGACAAAGAAAAAAGCACACAGACATACTATTCATAGTTGTATAATTATTTCCAATTTTGTTTTAGCTTTCCATGATTCATGTTTCAGTAGACAAAATTAAATGTTGTCATTAAACGTGTTCAAAGAACACATGTGCTAGAGCACATCCAAAAGAGATATCTTTATTTTTAGTTTTTGCTTTTCACATCTTCAGTCATGTAATACCTTGGAAAAATATAACCAGGGGGATATTTGTAGAACTTGCTAGATAAGGCAATAGCTTCAATGATATTGAAGAACAAGACTAAAATGTTGTGTGATCACACGGCCGAAATATATTTCAAAGTTGTCATATATATACCCAAAAATCATCTCAATATATTGCAGCTACCTGTGATAGAACAGTGGTTTAGATAATGCAATCATTTAATTGTTTTGACTGTTTTTTGGAGTTTTGGCTACACATATTGCTATTACTGTCATACAATTCATTTTATACTAATTAACATTTTTTATTAAACTTCAAGAACCGTTTCTGAAAACAACTTCACTACATAAAAGCCTCAGAAAATGTATGACAAAAGTATAATTAGTATAACTACTCCCTAATATTATTTATGTTTCTTTATTTTATTGGTTATGTAGTTTAGTCTGAAATTAATTATCTTTGCTTATTTAATGAACAATTCCCAAATTATTTCTCCTTTAATCCTATTTATCCTTATGTGTAATATGAGGAAAAAAACTCACAAGTCAAAGGTAAGTGGGATTACTATTAAGCGTATGCACAGTGTAATCATTATTTGTTGTATTTTGCAATTATCACTGCCACTTCTCAACACAGCAATTCAATTATAAAACCATTAGTGGCAAAAATATAACTGTGCCAACTTCTATGAGATACAACTGGATTCATATGTATTAACAATTAACTAAGCCAAACACATTGGTTTTATCATGGTTAATATATAATCCATTCAAATTAAAATACATTGTACTTCTGCTTTCAACCTTATGATGCCAGTTTCCAGAGGGATCATTGGTGATTTGCAAAAAATGTCCGATTCATATTTTTGTATTAAATATTATTAGCTACTGGGAAAAAAAAAAAAACAAGGATTAAGTTGCATTGAAATAAAATCAGACACTTTGTATAGAAGTCCACATGATACCATCAATATCACATTTATATATCTCTGTTTTTATTGTACATATAGAACATTCAGTGAATATTTTTTATTGTCTTGAGACTATTTATTTCTATTTTGTTATTAGCTTAAATGAATATTTCTAGATTTTTCCCCAATGTAATATTCTGAGAAATGTAAGAATGAAAGCATAATTATATATTGTCAAGTTCATAATAGAGACAGAATGTAAATCTCAGTGTAGATAATATAGAAAAAAGAATGCATGCAGTTAACCAGATGAAGTAAAATTATTAAAGCCATAGAACCAGTTGATAAGAAGAAATTAACACATTTTTGAACAAAGGAAAGCAGTTGCAAGTGGCAAACTACTGGCTG
Source organism: Pelobates cultripes (assembly GCA_933207985.1). Classification (NCBI taxonomy): domain Eukaryota; kingdom Metazoa; phylum Chordata; class Amphibia; order Anura; family Pelobatidae; genus Pelobates; species Pelobates cultripes. The sequence continues at coordinate 49,688,977 of OW240920.1, read as the reverse complement.
TTTTTCATAATTCACAATTTCAATTCATATGTACTCTTCTCTGATGTTCTATAATTTCCAAGATTCATATTATGCATGCCAATTTTGGCATTTGTAAGCAGAGTAATTAATGTTAAATCATATCTTCATGAATGCATTGTTTTGTCAACTGCAAAGAGTAATAAAAAATCACTATAAATTGGAAACACAAACAAATAATGTAATAATAATTGTAAAAAAATGTAATTACTTATACATCAATTAATATAATCTTGGGGAAGGGATACACTATTAGCTCTATTAAATCTCTTGGGGAAAAGATATGCTACTTATTTTGTGTATCTCAGGTGAACATAAGTCGTAAAGAAATATTGCTTGATCATTTCACAATATATGCCTATAGGTACAGGAGTTCAAAATCTTTGTGTATGTCCCTGACCTCAAAAAAATAAAATCAACAATAAAACAACATTCTTCTTGACTTATGTGGAAAATTTATATTTTCTCGCACTAAATCCCAAATAGCAGTTATAGATTGCACAGAGAATATAGAATACAGAAAAGTACACTTACTAAAGTGTTGTGTTGTTCTCATATTATATTGTGTACTAGATATTTTTAAAGGCACTGATTTATTTTCTATTTCCGTAAGATAGACTTTATTTTTTGCTTGACCACAGATCTGGATCTGGAAAACAATGCTTTGATAATTGGGAAATTCAAGGCAGAGTGGAACTAACTTAAGTTAAAAGGAACAGGACTGGTAGCACATAATGAGTTAATCTATTAAAACATAGTGCTATGTCAAGCATATAGATCGGAGATTGAGTTTCAGTAGTCAACTTATTATGAAATGGGATCCAGGTAAGGTCAGGTATTTGGATCTCTAGATTACTTGATTTAACAACGCAAATTAATGTTTAGCCATAGGATCTTTCACCCAGAAGGGTTAGGAAGTAGTCTGCTATAGCCAAAGGTACAAGTTTGAATCATGCCCAGGAAGTTATGGCTTCCAGCTTAACCACTTGACATAAATTTGAAATTTGCTTGTGCTTTCACATTTAAAAAAAAAACAAAAACAAAAAACACTCCAAACACGATAAACACTGCAGTCTACTGTAAAGGTTAGGGCACCAGGAGTGCCATAGTACCCTTCCAGAATAAGTAGTCAAACTGTTTAACAACAAGTTTGACAACTTATTTGGAGTCCACTGATTACCATCCACTGCTTCCTCAGCTGCTAGAACTTTTCCCACTGAGCTGAACCTAGCCATGCAGGGGACACAATGTAACTTGTCAAATTATTCTTTGATTATGGTTTACAAAAATAAAATAAAAAAAATAGTTGAGTGGTGGAATCAGCCTAAAAATTATTAAAAAAAATAATGATAATCATTGGTTTGACACCTTACTTTGGGAGGGTGCCTGAGTGCTTTTGGCACCATAATCCCCACAGAGGGATTGTGGTTCTGGTGCGTGAACTTGATGTATGTATGTATATATATATATGTAAACTGTTACAAAGAGAACATCTGAGTTATTTTCTATACACTAGAGAAATGGTAGAAACAAAGTGGATGTATAACAGTGATGCAGGAAGTAGTTGTACAAAAATGTTGGAAATCGTTTCCATGGTAATTGTAATTGACACCCTTCTGACATAAATACCCAATGCTGTTTTTCTAGTAAGTATTACTTAGGAAGGTATAGCTAACAAATACAATCTTTAAAAGAAAGGATTAATTACTTATCTGCCAATGTTGGGATTTAATACATTTAATTTCCTATGTTCAACTAAAATAAATTAGCTATAAAATGTTATTACAGGACATAACTATTATATAACAATACACAAAAAATAACTGAACAAAATAATGCTGAAAAGAACAAGCTAAAAATGTAAGCCAGACCCTACAGCCCACTGACTGCAAAGCAAACCAATCACAATGCATCCCTAGGCAATTCCACACTATATTGTGTTGTGATCACTGAGCCAGATGGCTCTCCTTCCTGTCACTAAGGCAGAACCACTAAACATTTAATCCCATATTAACCCCGTGGTTCCCTCCTTCTTAGACTCATACGAAAACAGAATGGACAGGCAAAGTGCTGATAATGTTATATAATTACACATATTTTCATTGCCTGCATTAAACTGACAGAATTTTTTTTGCTTGCAATATATAAGATACAAGCAGTGCTTGAATATCAACTCTAAAGACAGGATTCCTTAATGAAACAATGCCTGAACAAACAGAGTCTATCCATTCTTATAATTTTCATTACTGCAATTCTTTTATGATTTTTGCTTCTTTTTTTTTATTGAGCAATTTTTCTTGGTGCTGATTGACGGCTCTGACTGTCAGCTGGCTGTCTAAAATTAGATGTCAAGAACAGAATCAACAGACAGGGTCATTTCATGATAGCTCAACACAGCTTAGGTTTCAACTCATTAGGTACAGAAAGCTTTGTTGGAGTTATCCACCAAACGTGAAATTGTAGTTATTTGAAAGCTACATTGCAATAGTCACAGCAAGGCTAATTTTCTGTAAATTATGTTATTCCATTTTAAATGTACCTAGAGTATTTGGCACCCAGAGTGGAATAGGCCTTTGGCATTCCTCCACTGAAAAGAAAACAAGGGGAGGGGGAGGAATTACATTGTATAGTACTAGAAGACGGAGCAACCCCTGAACAGGTCCCATCTATTAATTTAAAAAGGTTTCAGGAGAATGACTTGATGCTTTGGAGCCCAATATATGATATAAATTGCATGATAAACTCTTTTTTTATTGATTATATATATATATATGTATCCTCATTCCAGGACCCTATTTAGCCTTGACTTGCAGAGAGTCCCAGTAAGGAAGTATTTCCCAAGTAAGTGGATCAATCTCATAAGGGCAAGCATTAGGCTGCTAGAGTAGGACCTGCCAAGAATGGGGCACATTGACATTGTGGCAGGCTTATGCAATATATGATCATATAATGTAACTAAACCCCCATTATTTTTTGCCTAGGTGAGGTGTTTTTAAATAAAACTATTACAATCTCTAAGATTTTGAAAGCATTGTTTAGTGAATAAGCAAGTGCGCTGGATTCTGTATTTTATATATATATATATATATATATATATATTAGTTTTTTATATTGTAGAGAGATGATTGCATTTCTCTTATTATATGCTGAACAGGTAAATTACATACTTAGCATTTTTATATTTATTTACTTTGACTTTCAGTGACACTAAGGAGAGCAGTGCATTGTGTTGTTTTCCACTGTGGTACTGAAAGGGTTAATTGTGCTGGTGTTGGTTGAATAGTGTAACAATTACACATTGAAACTGCACTGCTATTTAGTGAATGCAGTCTTATGAAGGTTTCCCACTCATGACAGAAATCTTTACTAACCAGTTATTGAATAGCATTTTGGGCATAACTTTGCTGCAATGCCATTTCAAATATCTAGATTTTAGCCAGAGTAAACTCTGCAAACACCACTGGCTGAACCTGGATCAAATACTTAAAATTTTAACCACTTGACGACCGATGACGGTTCAGGACCGTCATTGGAAAAATCCCCTTGGGAACCGATGACGATCCTGAACCGTCATAACGGTCTGGGGCTACTAACCTGATCGCTGTCGGTCCCCCGGCAACGATCAGCACTCCTCCTGGTCCAGGGGGACTGCCTGTCTGCCCGGGCAGTCTCCCCTCAGCAGATCAGGACCACGCGGCCACGTGATTACTCGATCACATGGCCGCAATAGGTGCCTGTGTATCTGCCTGCAGAGGGACTGTCTGTGCTGACAGGCAGTCTCCCTGCAAGTGAAAAATCAAAAATAAAGTTACAAAATAAATATGTATGTATATATATATACATACATATACATACATGTATTATATCTATATATAATATATGTATATATATATCATATATATAATGTCATACTAAGTGTATTTATATATTTATATATACGTATATTAATATAAAAATACACTTTTAATTTAAATTACACACGTATATATACTATATATAATAACTATATTTTGTATATATATATATATATATATTATTATAAATTATAAATAATATGTTAATACAAATAAATGACAAAAAGTAAAAATATTTTTTTAATAATTAAAAAAAATTATATATATATATATATATATGTATATATATATATATATGTAATTTTATTCTAACAGTATTTTGAGATATATATATATATATATATATATATATATATATATATATATATATATATATATATATATATATATATATATATATATATATATATATATATATATATATATATATGTATATATATTTATATCAAAATACACTTAGAATGTAATGAGATATATATATATATATATATATATATATATGTATAAATAAATAAATAAAAAGAATACGAAATATACATATGTCCATATACATAATTACATAAATAATTTCCTAAATATACACTTAGACATCAAATATATAAATATATATATATATTAAAATTTGACGTGCATATTTATGTAATATTTTTACCTAATTAAGTAATTTTAATGATTGCAATCTGAGGGACCTGCCTGCCAACCCAGGCCGAAATCCAGAGAATTTAATTTGCTAGCACTGTGTTTAATCCTGTAACTTTCTATGACACCCTAAAACCTGTACATGGGGGGAACTGTTTTACTCTGGAGACTTCGCTGAACACAAATATTAGTGTTTCAAAACAGTAAAGCATATCACAGCGATGAAAGTAACTTTTTTTTTGCATTTTTCACACACAAACGGCACTTTCACTGATGATATTATTGCTGTGATACATTTTACTGTTCTGATACACTAATATTTGTGTTCAGCGAAGTCTCCTGAGTATAACAGTACCCCACATATAGAGGGTTTATAGTGTTTGTGAAAGTTACAGGGTCAAATATAAGGCTTGATTTTACTTTCTTTTCTTTTTTTTATTGAAATTTGTCAGATTGGTTGCCTTTGAGAGCATATGGTAGCCCAGGAATGAGAATTAGCCCCATGATGGCATACCATTTGCAAAAGAAGACAACCCAAGGTATTGCAAATGGGGTATGTTCAGCCTTTTTTAGTATCCACTTAGTCACAAACACTGGCCAAAGTTAGCGTTTTTTGCATTTTTAACACACAAACAAATATAAATGCTAAATTTGGCCAGTGTTTGTGACTAGGTGGCTACTAAAAAAGACTGGACATACCCCATTTGGAATAGCCTGGGTTGTCTACTTTAAAAAAATATGTACATGTGAGGTGTGATTCAGGGATTTTTGACAGATAACGGTGTTACAATGTCACTATTGATAAATTTAATATATATATATATATATATATATATATATATATATCTATATTTATATATATATATATATATTGAAACAGCAATTTCCTACTTGTATTTATAGGCCTATAACTTGCAAAAAAAGCAATAAAGCATGTAAACACTGGGTGTTTTTAAACTTAGGACAACATTTTGAATCTATTTAGCAGTTTTTTTCATTAGCTTTTGTAGATAAGTAAAAGATTTTGCAAGTAAAAGTCCAAAACATGTTTTTTTTTTAAATTTGTCACCATATTTTATTATTTTTTTAAAATAAAATATATGACATGATACAAATAATGGTATGTAAAGAAAGCCGTAAATGAGAGAGAGGAAAATTACAGCTAAACACAAACACCACAGAAGTGTAAAAACTGCTCTGGTCCTTAACGTACAACATCGCAAAAACAGGCTGGTCCTTAAGGGGTTAAAAACATCTAAACTGTTTGCCCACTGGCAGTGTTAGCAGAATGCGATCAAATATTTAAAATCCCTTAACAATAGTTAATTAAGCAGTGACCAACTCTAGCTAGCTAGCCACCACATTAAATGATTTAAAAATTGAACAAAAGCATAAATAAATTTTAAAAAAGCCGGTGGGTCTCATATTTTTATAAGTGAAATTTTTTTTTTTACCTCCCTGGGCCTCCAACTGCAATGTGGCAGGTGGAGGAATTTACACTAAGTTGATAAAAGTAGCAACTAGGCAGCCCAGTTGCTACAAAGACCCAACTGGATGGGGAGTATAAAATAATGGGGAGGGGCGGGGACAAAGTCACCTCAAAATGCCCAAACTGGGTGGGGATCTTAACATAATTAATGAGGATGGACATATTACTATTTATTTAGTAAAATAACCAGGTAAGACATTCTTAATAAAATAAACATGTAAGAATGTTCTGTTCACCTCAACCAATGGTCAGCAACGGGGCTATTATAATACTCAGAGAGGAGCACCTAGTGTCCTCCGTAGCCCCCACTCATTGACCGTGGTTGGGGACCCTAATGATAATAATCAGGGGGAAGACCTTATGTATTTTCTCTGGCCACTAACAGTTAGCAGTGGGTAGGGGCACTAATATTAACAATTGATAAAGGACCTAATTTATTATATTTTGGAAAGGTTTGTATTTTTATTTTATTAACAAAAATTTTGGATTCTGACAGGATTTCTATACTTGAAAAACTCACTTCAATCAGGACAGTTGTTTCAGAATATTAATATTTATTGTAACAGGAAAAGTATTCATATAACAATGAGTTATGATCTTCAAAGCTGGAAGACTCAGTTACACAACATTTGTCATTCATTTAGCTGGAAAGAGGCATTTGTCACTTACAATATGTTTATGGCAGAACAGTTTCGTGGCTGTTTTTGTTAACTCAGTCTCACTCTCACACTCACACACTGGGAGATTTGGGCTTTTACAGCCAACAGCATCATGTGATCTCACTCACATAACAACTCCACTACACTAATGTCCTACCTCCTGCCCCCACCCATGGGGAAAATACCCCATTGTACTAATATGAGGTTTTATTGACATCCATGTTTTTTTGTTGTTTATTTAATGTTTTTAAACTATTTAATGTAGTGTCTGTCTAGCAAGCACTGACCATTCACTACATAATTAACCCATTAACTGCTAGTGCTGCCAGTGGCCAAATAGTACTTTGAATTATCAATTGACATGCATGCAAGCAGGTTGTTAATCTAGTGTAGAATGCTTCAAGTAAAAACCACTTAATTGCCATGGAATTCTATTAATGTATCAATCTCTGGTTTTGTCTGTAGCCTCTTTCCAGCACTGGGGAGCCTCAATGAATGAGATGCACATGCAAGTTGATCAAAGTGACTTCTCAAAGTTTATTGCATAGCGCAGGTATATTTGGTATTCTTCAACAGGTCGTGCTTTTATTGTTAGTTGTTAGATGTGACTTTACTGCTGTTACTAAGCAGACCAGCAGTAAGGAGGGTGGTTATTTGGTACTTTACTGTGGTTACTAGATAGACAAGCAGTAAGGAGTGTGAGGAGTGGAGGGGGATGTAAAGGGGGTATAAAGTCTGAAATGTAAACAACGAAATTGTGTTATTGTGCACATTCACTAAATGTCGCTAAACCTAAAACTGAAAAATATCAGGTACCTTCAATCCCGTCTTTGTTTACAATGTGAACACCATCATGCCGCCAGAAGAATACCTGGATATGTTGCCCTACATTCAAAATGACCTGCTTTGCCCAGTAATCGGCAGACAGGAAAAAACAAATAATTTGGAAACCATAACGTGAAAAACACAAGTGTAAGCCCTGTTCATTCCCGTAGAGTAGCTGCCACTATACAATCTGAAGAACTATGTACTATCTATCAAAGCCTAAGGTCTTTCCTGTATTCTTTTTCATAACTGCAGAGCATATACACTTGCACATTGTGAAAAAAATATAGAGTGTAAATAAACAAAATATGAGTACGATAACACCCATTAATATTTTCCTTCCCAGTCCTCTTAACCAGTCACCTATTCTGAAAGTCCAATCAAATCCATCAAAAAAACTCATCATATTTCCTAAATCACGGTTGCACTTCATCTAACTAATCTAGTTCATGGCTGATGATTCCCTTGTTATCTGCAATATGTATGCAATCATTTTTCTGTCAATATTGCATAGCCTGTTACCTATATAATTTCTTGCAGAATTTCATGAAGTAATTTCATTAGTTATACTAAGAAAAAAATGGCAACAAAAGAGTGGAACAATAATAGAAATTCCTCATAGTAACTGCTTTCCTATTCCACCGAACTAACCTAAATATCCAATCAAAATTTTCAACCCAGTGCAACCCGGGTTGCAAGATGCTACCAGGTGAGAGTTAATCAAGATTGCAAATTGAATATTTTCTTTCTACACTCAGAGGGGGTTAAATATATTTCACTCCTCTGTGCAGGTGTTTTCTTACAAGTTCAAAAACAGTGAAATCTAGCCTTGACACACTCAACATACATTAAAAATACACATTCTACATCTGTCCCTGGGTGTGCTAACACTTCCTCTCTCCAGCTAACTCTACAAGAAGAAAAAAAAAATGTTATAAAATACTTTTGCATAATTCAGAAAAAGGAAAACTGTCTTTCAAAAATATAAGAAGATCAATTTGTACACCATAGGTTGTGTTCCATAAAATGGCTGTTAATAGTAAGATGACTGACAATAAGACAATGTCAGGTTTCACATAGTTATTAGTTCTTCCATTTGTTGCTGGATTTTCACAACAAGACTCTTGAACCACCCCAATTGTCGAGAGGGTTATTTCAGAACTTGCGACATTCAACAGCACTTCGCTTTCAGAACTTCCAAGGTATTGCGTACAACGTTTATTTCCTCCTAAGTAAACATCTCAGTTAATTCAGCCTACATGTGTTTTGGCTTAACAGACACCACAGCAAAATAGTTAGTAGAGGGTTAGCCAGAGGAGATTGGTGCGCACCTCCCAAGGATCAGGTGGCACAAACTTTGATGGATGAGGTACGCTTATGATGTATCTTACTTTTGGATAAATGCATCATATTACCAAACCCCTTTTTTCCTTTTTTTATGATAACCTGTGTCAGTGAGACTCCAGTTACAGTCATCCCACCCTGAAGCAATACATATGGAAAGGTGTGGTACTTTGATAGTCATCCACATATTGAAATAGGATGGAGCCTAATAAGGAGCCCATGACTCTGGGATACCATAACAGGCCTATTATAGGACAGTATATATAAGTTTGCGGCTGATTAATACAATTATTATCCATTATGTATTGGAGAAAAAAAACATAAGCTGACAAAAACTATTGAGACAATTAATAAGGTTATCATGATGGTGGTATTAACAATTCAGTACTAAAAATTAAAGACAATAGTTATGTACAAAGTAATACTCTATAATAATAATCTGTCAGACAAAGCACCTTGCGATGGAAGAAGTGAATCAAGATTTGATTATTAGAATTTGTGGGGCCCCCATTACATAAGAAGTAACAAGCTATTTTTTCAGATTATCTCATATCAAATAAACTCCAGGACCGATGACATGCATCATTTTCACTTTTGCCAGCTGTACAGCATTTGACCTGTTCTAAACACACTAAAGGCTTGCAATAATGACGTGCAAATATTCTTCACTTTACTATTTAAACTCATACCACACAAATCCATTACAAAACATAGAATTCATTCTCAACACACATTGCAATATGACTCTTTTTATCATTTTACAAATACAGAAAACAAAGATGTATTAGATACACAAAATGGATGCCCAGCTGAAGTGGCAATACAAAAAGCAAATTTATGGACATGCAAAGAAGCCACAACTATTTCAAAAGGTTAATAAAATAAGCAAATAAATGTCACACTCTGTGTCCTTAAGTGATAAAAATGGAACGTGGAACAAAATGTAGGTTTCTATGCATAAGGCATAATCATTTTTATTTTTACAAAAGGTAAATCAAATAGATTAACCACATTGCAGATGAACTCCTGCAGATGAACAAGAAACTTAAAAAATAATAAAAAATCTGATATTGCAACCACAACATCTGCTGCATTCTGCATATTAGACCAAACAACTGTTAGAATTACTTCAATTACCATTGCTCTGAGCACCAGTTATTTAATAGGTTATAAGGCTGGAATTGAAATTTATAATCTACAGATTTGGGACAAAATAATTCAAATATATTTTAAAAACAACACAAAAACAGGAATTATCCACATAAAATATTGTATTTGCCAGTTAAGCTGCACACTTTATAATGGGTATACAAACCACACATATTAACACACTCTTCGTTACAAACATAAAACGTGGGTACTGATATTTAAGGAATACCATTTTATAAGATCTCATTTTGCACATATCCAAGCCACTCTGGCCACACAAAATCTGTACCATGAAAAATTATCTTACACTAGTCAAGCATGTTAAAGGATTCCTAATCTTGTCCATAAATGCAGATGTGTTCCAAGGACGTTACAGTTAGCCAACCCTAGCAATATACATATTAAATCATTTTTTGGACCACGCAAAACAACTGCATTCTTCTGAACTCTTAGACATTCAGTAAATTGCACTAGTGTCAGGTTATATTGGGATGGCTAAACTTTGAGTTGACTGGTCAGGTTGAATGTCCAAAAGCCATACAAAAGCAGATTCTACCCCTGTCTGGGATTTTTGGATCCAAACTACTAGCTCTTGAGACCAAAACCTGGGGGCGGAGCCTGGATGCAGAGCTGATCAGACGTGCATCGCCTGAGCTCCACAGACTGGGATCGATAAACGACGGATTACCGGGGCCACTCGCCAAACCGACCAGCCACCGACGACTTCCCAGATAAGGGAACGACGGTGCATCCAGTGATACCAAGATCCAACCGTTTTGGCACTGAAACGCTGCCGCTCAGGCTTGCGGCCTACACAAGCGTGGGCAGAGGAGAGGCGGCCGCTCTCTGAGCCCTATTTCCGGCGGAGTGCACATAGCACCAAGCTGTCCCCCCCCCCTCTAGACCGGCGGGGGTCATCCCGGTCCCCCTCCTGACATACCCAGCACCAACAAGCCGGCTACAAGAAGCCATCAAACGGGGCTAGAAGGGGAAAACCGGGGGAAAACATCTGCTCAACGGACCTCCTAACGAAAGCCAGGGCTCCCTGCGCGTCCCCAGCAAAATGGGACGGAAAAATAGAAAAACAATCACGGACAAGCCGTCCTCGGGGCTTACTATAGGGGATATGTGGAGACAGGCACGAGGCCCAAGCGGATCCAATATGTCGGCGCTCCACGGAGGCTGCTCAGACTTCTCTGAAGAAGAATCTGGAGAGGAGTACCTACCAACGATTGCAGCGGGACAACCCCCACAGCAGCACAAACCCAACCTGGACTCAGCTCCGGTAACAACAGCGGTCTTAAAACAACTACTCAATGACCTCCAAACAACACTGCAAAAGGACATCACAGCGGTGCGAGGAGACCTGAAGGGCCTGACGACCCGCATGGGTGCCCTCGAAAAGACATCCACAACCAACACCAAGGCTATTGGGGAACTTCAGCGGGCTGTAAGTGACCTGCAAACAAAACAGCGCAGACACGAACTCCGCCTCGCGGAATACGAGGACACTAGGCGGAGAACCAACCTGAAGGTACGTGGGGTCTCGGAAGCAACACCCGATGCAGAGCTCCCGCAGCTAGTCAAGCAATTGCTCGCCGACATACTGGCGCCCTCACACGTCCATAGCATTAGCCCTGAACGCATCTTCAGGATCCCCAAGCCACCTAGAGCGCCGACCACGGCCACCAGGGACTTAATTATTACCTTTTGCAACACCCAGGACAAAACGACAATCCTTAAAGCCATTAGGGGGAATACACCCCTCCAATTCAACAACATGACACTAAACTTCTTCACTGACCTCTCGAACGAGACCCTAGCATGGCGACGCTCCTTCCAGCCACTCACCGCACTACTCCGAAGTCATGACCTTCAATACAACTGGCGGCCTTCCCATACGCTCGTTGTACAGCAGGGAACGGAATCCCACAGGCTACAGGACCCAGCCGACGCAGCGCAGCTACTGCAGGCCTTGGGCCTACCTCCGGACTCACTCAACCAGGTAGCCCAACAAGGCATCAACTCACCACAGCACTCCTGGGACCCGACGAGAACAGTCCCATTCATACCCCAGGGACTAACACCCGACCCATACGTAGCGGTAACTACATAAACGGAGAACGGCGATTTTAAAACCAGCCGCACATGGACGATGAGACCAAAACCTCAGACTCAGTGTGCATTGAGTTTACAATTGTGGTCACTCGAAAACAAAATCTCAGCACCCTTTCAACCAATATCACCCAGTTCACAATGTAAAGGAACACATATTTTTTTTATCTATAAAATATTTTACCAGGAAAGATATAGTTAGAAACACGCCATGGCATTTTAGCGTTAAACTTTTTTGATTCCGGGAAGGTGTTTTTCACTAAAGATGGCCTTAATGACCACCCTGTCTTCTACTAATATATATGGCATTTACTGCACCAGGGACTAGAAGTGAAACGGGAGTTCGTACTTAAGTTAAAAAAAAAAATAACTTAATAACCCTGTCTCTACATTATAGTCTCAAAAACCTCATACAGATCCTACACACTGAATAGAACCACAACACGGCAATACTCCACGATAATATACAATATTCACAAGTTTGAAATCAACAGAGGGACAGAGCACAGCTGCGAGTATGGAAACAGACAGAAAATAAATTCTGTTTACTCACTAGCAGGTGTACAGTTGTTGATCTCAGACATAGCCCCCAAAGCTGTTAATCTGATGTAGTATGTTTCAAGTAAAAACTATTTAACTGCCAAGGACTTCTATTAATTTATGAATCTCTGGTTTCATTTGTAACCTCTTTGCAGCACTAGGGAACCCCAATGAATGAGATGCACACACAAGCTATTCAAATTAACTTCTGAAATTTTATTGCACAGGTATATTGCTTTTATTCTTTATCCATTCAGATAATTACACCTGATAATGTATAGAGAGGGCAGTGAAAAGGGGGTGACTAATTGGAACTTAACTGCTATTACGATGTAGTCCAGCAGTAATGGAAATAGGGTGGGGTGGGGTCAAGAATAGAGAAAATTTATGACAAACTTACCGTAATTTTCTTTTCCTGGCTATTTCTCATGGCAGCATCACTTATGGGTAGCTCCTCCCTTAGCAGTCACAGGACAGGAATTAATTAGATTAATTAATCAGACTGATAGGTATAAGGAGTCCCTCCTCCCCCTACACCTCAGTCCAATTATAAAGCTGAAATAAAGAATGGGCGGGAACCCTGATGCTGCCATGAGAAATAGCCAGGAAAAGAAAATTACGGTAAGTTTGTCATAAATTTTCTCTATTCCTGGCTAATCATGGCAGCATCACTTATGGGTAATACCCAAGCTTCACAGAAAAATAGGGTGGGAATAATAATCCAAGAAATTACACAAAACTGAAACACATGCAGCAAAGAAAAGTTTAATATCAACGGGATAAGAGACCGTAGACAGGACACTCTGTCCAAAGGAGGTGGAAGGAGACTGCACATCAAGTTTGTAGTGCTTCATGAATGTCATCGGAGAAGACCAGGTGGCTGCTCTGCAAATATCATCGTATGGAACCTCTGCACAGCTAGCCCATGAAGTTGATAATGCTCTAGTAGAATGAGTTCTTATCTCCCGAGGTGGTGATATACCTTCAGAGATATACGCCTTCTTAATTATCAGAGAAATCCAACGTTTCAACGTAGATAAAGAAGCCGCCTCACCTCTCCTTGCTCCCAACGGCAAAACGAAGAGTTGGTCCGTTTTACGGAAAGACTCAGAACGTTTAAGATATGCAGACAAGCAGTTCATGACATCCAAACGTTGCCATCTAACCTCCTCCTGAGAAGAGGGGTTGGGGTAAAATGATGGAAGAACCACTTCTTGAGAGAGGTGAAACCGAGAAACTACCTTAGGAAGAAACTCTGGTTTTGGTTTCAGACAAACCCTATCTCTGTAGAATTGTAAACAAGAAGAAGATGTAGAAAATGCCTTAATTTCTGAAATCCTTCTTGCGGAAGTAAAAGTTTTATACGTCAGGAGAGTAGCTTCCAAACTTTCAAGAGGAACAAACAGATCCTCAGTGAGATAATTGAGCACCATAGGAAGGTCCCAAGGAGGGGTAGTAGATCTGGAAGGAGGCCTCAACCTGAAGGCCGCTTTGAAGAACCTGGAAATCAAAGGATCCGAAGCCCATGAGATGTTGCACAAAGCTGAAAGTGCCGAAGACTGAACCTTCAAGGTGCTGAGGCTAAGGCCCATGTCCAGGCCCTCTTGCAGAAACTCCAAACTTCAGTATTGCTAGGATGCCGAAAGACCACATTATGAGACGATGCCCAAGTATGGAACACATCCCAGATCCTATGCTAGCATGAAGAAGTAGAAGCCTTTCTGGAGAGCAGAAGGGTAATGATCTCCGCCTCCGCGAGACCTAGAATAGGAGTCTTTCTTTCTCAAGACCCATACCCCCATTTTGAGGCATTCCGGATGAGGATGGAATACAGGGCCTTGCGATAGCAGATCCTCCATCACTGGAAGAGGCCAAGGTTGTTCCTGGCTCATCATGGCCAATAGGGGAAACCACAGCCTCTGAGGCCAAATTGGAATTACGGCAATGACTTTCTTGCCTTCCAACCAAACCTTCCGCAGGAACCTGGGTATCATGGGTAGGGGAGGGAAAACATACCCCAGATCGAACGACCAAGGCAGAGAGAGAGCATCCTGGCCCAGTGCCTGACAGTCCGGATGGAGAGAGAAGTAATTCTCCACCTGGTGATTCTGAGATGATGCCATCAGGTCGATCTGGGGCATGCCCCACCGATGAGCAATTTCTGCAAAGATCGCCGGGTGAAGTTGCCATTCTCCCGGAAGAATTTCCTTTCTGCTGAGGAAGTCTGCTGTTACGTTCTCCGAACCTGGGAGATAAATCGCCTTCAGGCCTTGAAGATAGGTCATGGCTATAGCCATTAAGGGAGCCAGCTCTTCCAGGAGCAACCTGCTCCTCGTGCCACCTTGGTTGTTCACATATGAGGCCACTGCTCGGTTGTCTGTTTTGATTAGAACCCAAGAATTCCGTAGCCTCGGCAGGAATCTCAAAATGGCCTTGTAAACCGCTCTCAGTTCCCTTAAGTTTGAGTGTAGGCGACTCTCTTCTCGGGTCCAGTTCCCTTGAGTCCATACAGGACTGAAGTGGGCACCCCATCCAAAAGAACTGGCATCTGTTGTAATAACCTTCCAAGGGGGGTCTTCCAACGGGAAGCCTGTTGTCAAATTCCTCTCGCTCTTCCACCAGTTTAAGCCTTACCTTACGGGAAGGGGAAGAGATATCATCTATTCCCACTCCGCTTCCACTCTGTTGAACTGGAGAAGGAAGCAGTTCTGGGCCGGACGGAACTTCCACTGGGCCCACTTCACCAAGCCTATTGTTGAAGTCAAGGAACCCAGGAGACTCATGACTACTCTTGCAGGTGCAGTTTCGAGAACTTCAGCTTCCTTACTTTGTCTCTGATCTTCGTGACCCTTTCTGGAGACAGGAACACATGTGCAGACACGGTATTCACTACCGTACCCAGGAAAACGATAGTTTGTGCAGGAACGAGGGAGCTCTTTCCCACGTTCAGGAGCCAACCATGGTCTTGAAGAATGGACATTGCCACCGACGTATGTTGAGCTACAATTCCTTGAGATGGACCCAAGATTGATAGTAGGCGTCCCTTAAGTCTATTGAGGTCATCCAGTCTCCTTTTTAGACACACTTCAAGATGGTCCTCAAGGATTCCATTTTGAACGTCCTTACGTCGAGCAAGGAGTTCACGCCTTTCAAATTCAAGATGAGACGCCACTTACCCTGTGGTTTTGGGGCCAAGAAGACCGTGGAG
>OW240920.1:49523362-49673037 GCA_933207985.1 Pelobates cultripes | reverse complement strand
GACTAATTGGAACTTAACTGCTATTACGATGTAGTCCAGCAGTAATGGAAATAGGGTGGGGTGGGGTCAAGAATAGAGAAAATTTATGACAAACTTACCGTAATTTTCTTTTCCTGGCTATTTCTCATGGCAGCATCACTTATGGGTAGCTCCTCCCTTAGCAGTCACAGGACAGGAATTAATTAGATTAATTAATCAGACTGATAGGTATAAGGAGTCCCTCCCCCCCCTACACCTCAGTCCAATTATAAAGCTGAAATAAAGAATGGGCGGGAACCCTGATGCTGCCATGAGAAATAGCCAGGAAAAGAAAATTACGGTAAGTTTGTCATAAATTTTCTCTATTTCTGGCTAATCATGGCAGCATCACTTATGGGTAATACCCAAGCTTCACAGAAATATAGGGTGGGAATAATAATCCAAGAAATTACACAAAACTGAAACACATGCAGCAAAGAAAAGTTTAATATCAACGGGATAAAGAGACCGTAGACAGGACACTCTGTCCAAAGGAGGTGGAAGGAGACTGCACATCAAGTTTGTAGTGCTTCATGAATGTCATCGGAGAAGACCAGGTGGCTGCTCTGCAAATATCATCGTATGGAACCTCTGCACAGCTAGCCCATGAAGTTGATAATGCTCTAGTAGAATGAGTTCTTATCTCCCGAGGTGGTGATATACCTTCAGAGATATACGCCTTCTTAATTATCAGAGAAATCCAACGTTTCAACGTAGATAAAGAAGCCGCCTCACCTCTCCTTGCTCCCAACGGCAAAACGAAGAGTTGGTCCGTTTTACGGAAAGACTCAGAACGTTTAAGATATGCAGACAAGCAGTTCATGACATCCAAACGTTGCCATCTAACCTCCTCCTGAGAAGAGGGGTTGGGGTAAAATGATGGAAGAACCACTTCTTGAGAGAGGTGAAACCGAGAAACTACCTTAGGAAGAAACTCTGGTTTTGGTTTCAGACAAACCCTATCTCTGTAGAATTGTAAACAAGAAGAAGATGTAGAAAATGCCTTAATTTCTGAAATCCTTCTTGCGGAAGTAAAAGTTTTATACGTCAGGAGAGTAGCTTCCAAACTTTCAAGAGGAACAAACAGATCCTCAGTGAGATAATTGAGCACCATAGGAAGGTCCCAAGGAGGGGTAGTAGATCTGGAAGGAGGCCTCAACCTGAAGGCCGCTTTGAAGAACCTGGAAATCAAAGGATCCGAAGCCCATGAGATGTTGCACAAAGCTGAAAGTGCCGAAGACTGAACCTTCAAGGTGCTGAGGCTAAGGCCCATGTCCAGGCCCTCTTGCAGAAACTCCAAACTTCAGTATTGCTAGGATGCCGAAAGACCACATTATGAGACGATGCCCAAGTATGGAACACATCCCAGATCCTATGCTAGCATGAAGAAGTAGAAGCCTTTCTGGAGAGCAGAAGGGTAATGATCTCCGCCTCCGCGAGACCTAGAATAGGAGTCTTTCTTTCTCAAGACCCATACCCCCATTTTGAGGCATTCCGGATGAGGATGGAATACAGGGCCTTGCGATAGCAGATCCTCCATCACTGGAAGAGGCCAAGGTTGTTCCTGGCTCATCATGGCCAATAGGGGAAACCACAGCCTCTGAGGCCAAATTGGAATTACGGCAATGACTTTCTTGCCTTCCAACCAAACCTTCCGCAGGAACCTGGGTATCATGGGTAGGGGAGGGAAAACATACCCCAGATCGAACGACCAAGGCAGAGAGAGAGCATCCTGGCCCAGTGCCTGACAGTCCGGATGGAGAGAGAAGTAATTCTCCACCTGGTGATTCTGAGATGATGCCATCAGGTCGATCTGGGGCATGCCCCACCGATGAGCAATTTCTGCAAAGATCGCCGGGTGAAGTTGCCATTCTCCCGGAAGAATTTCCTTTCTGCTGAGGAAGTCTGCCGTTACGTTCTCCGAACCTGGGAGATAAATCGCCTTCAGGCCTTGAAGATAGGTCATGGCTATAGCCATTAAGGGAGCCAGCTCTTCCAGGAGCAACCTGCTCCTCGTGCCACCTTGGTTGTTCACATATGAGGCCACTGCTCGGTTGTCTGTTTTGATTAGAACCCAAGAATTCCGTAGCCTCGGCAGGAATCTCAAAATGGCCTTGTAAACCGCTCTCAGTTCCCTTAAGTTTGAGTGTAGGCGACTCTCTTCTCGGGTCCAGTTCCCTTGAGTCCATACAGGACTGAAGTGGGCACCCCATCCAAAAGAACTGGCATCTGTTGTAATAACCTTCCAAGGGGGGTCTTCCAACGGGAAGCCTGTTGTCAAATTCCTCTCGCTCTTCCACCAGTTTAAGCCTTACCTTACGGGAAGGGGAAGAGATATCATCTATTCCCACTCCGCTTCCACTCTGTTGAACTGGAGAAGGAAGCAGTTCTGGGCCGGACGGAACTTCCACTGGGCCCACTTCACCAAGCCTATTGTTGAAGTCAAGGAACCCAGGAGACTCATGACTACTCTTGCAGGTGCAGTTTCGAGAACTTCAGCTTCCTTACTTTGTCTCTGATCTTCGTGACCCATTCTGGAGACAGGAACACATGTGCAGACACGGTATTCACTACCGTACCCAGGAAAACGATAGTTTGTGCAGGAACGAGGGAGCTCTTTCCCACGTTCAGGAGCCAACCATGGTCTTGAAGAATGGACATTGCCACCGACGTATGTTGAGCTACAATTCCTTGAGATGGACCCAAGATTGATAGTAGGCGTCCCTTAAGTCTATTGAGGTCATCCAGTCTCCTTTTTGACACACTTCAAGATGGTCCTCAAGGATTCCATTTTGAACGTCCTTACGTCGAGCAAGGAGTTCACGCCTTTCAAATTCAAGATGAGACGCCACTTACCCTGTGGTTTTGGGGCCAAGAAGACCGTGGAGTAAATTCCCTGGAACCATTCCTGTTTTGGAACTTCTTCACCACTTTTTGTTCCAGGAGTACAGAAATGCAGGACCTCATGGCCCTTCGTTTGATGCCTACCGGCACCTTTGATCTTCTGAAGAATGCAGTTTTCGGGTAAGATGAGAATTCTATTCTGTAACCTTCTTTTACGATGGAAGTGACCCATAGGTCTGAAATATTGCTGGCCCATATGGGGTAGAAGAACTTCGGCCTGGGGACCTTCAGAAGGTCTTCCCTGAGGTTCTAGCACCCCTTCCTCTGGAAGCCTTATTGGAAGATGAGTGCGAATAGGATTTCCATGAAGAATTCCTGGAAAACTCCCTTCCTGGTTTATAGCTCCTGCTGTCCCGAAAGGACCGATCCTTGAAGCGCTTGGTCTTCCAGGAGGAGGGAAAAACTCTTCCTGCCAGCTTGAGGTAAACGCCTTTTTCCCCATCAGCAGCTTTTTGAATAGCATCTTCCAGAATCTTCCCAAAAAGGAGATCCCCTCTGGAACGGAAGTGCACACAGGGAAGCCTTAGAAGCATAGTCAGCACCCCACGAAAGAAGCCACAAGGCCCTTCTAGAAGCCACAGACAGGGCCATGCTTTTGGCAATCATGCGAGTGATGTCCAGGGAGGCCTCTGAACAGAATTCCGTGGCTAGACTAAAGTCCTAGAAG
This sequence comes from Pelobates cultripes, assembly GCA_933207985.1. Lineage (NCBI taxonomy): Eukaryota > Metazoa > Chordata > Amphibia > Anura > Pelobatidae > Pelobates > Pelobates cultripes. The sequence continues at coordinate 49,669,448 of OW240920.1, read as the reverse complement.
CTTTCCAACAGATGTTCCCTACGGACACCCTGCTCAATGTCGTCCTTCAGATTAGCGAGCCACACTTTCAAGGCTCTGGAGAGAGTCGTCAGTGCCACTGCCGGATGAAGGGCGGACCCTAGGGCCAAGTAGTCTTTAATCAGGTCTCCATCCATACGCTTCTCCATAGGCTCCCTGAGATATGCCATGGAGTCAATAGGCAGTGTAGCTTTCTTAGCCATATGGATCACTGCAGCGTCAATTTTAGGAACTGAGTTCCACAGGCAGCAATCCACTGTAGAGTACGGATAAACCCTTGCAAACTTATTTTTTAAGGTGGACTTCTTTTCAGGCTTATTCCATTCCTGAAGGATCATATCCCTGATTGGCGCATGCACCGGGAAAGTAGGTCTGTTAGGCTATAGGTCCTCAAAAAAACTGTCAGCCTCCTTCAATTCAGATCTTTCTTCAGGGAGACTAAGCGTGTCTCTGAGAAGGGTAATAAGTCTATCCATAGACCTGGAGTCAAGAGACGTGGAGGCATATTCAGCTTCCTCCTCACCTTCATCTGATACCTCCCAGACATCAGGGTCCTCATCAGAGCTGGAAGACTGAGGTTCCGCTCTGCGTCTCTTACTTGGACCACTAGATCCCGTGGTAGCCATAAAGCCCTCAGCAATAGCCTGAGAAATCCAGAGCTTAAGGTCGTCTTGTGGAGAGCTCCTACTGGGGGCATCAGCGACTTCCAATAAGCATTCCTTGCAAAGGTTCCTTCTATTCGGAGCAGGCGAAGAACAATTAATGCATTTATTTGACTTTTCCCGTGATTTTCTCGCTGGAGAATCTAAATGAATGCTGGGGCTGGAATGAAGCCATATATGACATATATTACAGGCTCAGTATGGCACTCTTTTAACAACACCCCCCCCAATAAAATTAAGAAATGGCTCACCTATGTTTTCTAGAGAGGGATCTTGCAGAGGCAGAGGGAGAATCCATACTAGAAAGAAGAACCAAAGGAAAATCCAAGACCTAATTCCCCAAAGGGATAAATAGGCAAACTGACAAAGCAATACTTCCAATAAGTAGTAAAAACAGCAATCCTACCTGAAAGAGCAGAACATCCACTATGCAGCCAGGCAGCAGATAGGAGTAGCTGGGCACAAACTGGACACCAATGCTTTCCCAGGGGTAAACCAACATAAGGCTAGCAGATATAGCGCCAAGGCAGCTGTATTAGATGCTTTAAAAAAGGTCCGGGCAGCGAACAGCTGATTGCCCGGTTCGCGCATGCGCAGAGCGCTGGAACGCACGCTATGCGTTCCAAACGCTCGCGACCGGCATGCAAATTACTTCCGGTTTCGCCGGAACCGGCTGCGAGCAACAAACAGTCGGCTGGAACGCATAATGCGTTCCAGCCCCCAATGCCCGGGCACACAGGGAGCCCCAGGGAGCAGGGAAGCCTGCACAGCCTCACATTAACCCATCAGAGGCTGGAACAGAGCCAGGGAGCAGGGAAGGCACCAAACAAGAGGCAAGAAACAGATCCTAAAGGACAAGACCCCTAAGCATGGATTCAAATACTGCCAACAAGGTATGGGGGGGGATATATAACCCCAATTAGTAGGGGCAGGCTGAAAACAGGGGGAATTTTTAAGGCTAACCAACCCCACAAATAAACAGAAACAGTGTCTCCCTCAAACACTTACTTCCCACGCTGCAGTTCAGTACTTACACTGAACCTGACCCAGTTAGTCCTGCTCATGCAGGCTGTTTACTGGGTCCTTCAAATGAAGAGAGGCTGAACTTCATTTGGAACGAACCCACGACAAACGCAGGAAGGTGGCCATAAAACAAAATGTAAAAAGTCCTGTAGAACTTGCTAAGGACAGGAAAAAAGACTGAGGTGTAGGGGGAGGAGGGACTCCTTATACCTATCAGTCTGATTAATTAATCTAATTAATTCCTGTCCTGTGACTGCTAAGGGAGGAGCTACCCATAAGTGATGCTGCCATGATTAGCCAGGAAAGGAGGAATAAAGTCCAAACAGTAAAAAGTCAACAACCTATTGTGCTAAAAACTTTAAACTTATTCTTGAGGTTTATTTAATAAATGTCGCTAAACACAAAACTGAAAAAAAATCAGATACCTTCACAGGTGAATGATAATTTGAAAACCTGCATCCTCCTGGATACCTTAATTCCCTATTTAGTTTAAAACTTGCAAATCTTCTGAATCCTGTATGTGAAAGCCCCAATTTTAATCTGAACACCAAATACATCAGGGAGATTGTTCGAATAGGTTGAAATATGCTAATTTTAATCGGGTTTTGTCCGTTCAGACAAAATCTGGTATTTAGTGAATAACCCGATAAATGTTTATTTTTGGACAAAGCATACTTACAAAAACTAATCATTTAACATTCTTTTGGCATTCCTTTTTTTCTTTTTTAAACATATTTTAAAAGGCACTTAGTAAGAAAGAAATATTTTATTGATGATGATGGTTTTATTTGTCTTAAACTGATTGCTCAGAAATAAATTAAATCAACTTTTTCTGGTCTTCTGATCTTCTCTAACCACAGCTTATTAAGTATAAAATACAAAAACATACAGTTAAAAAAATTCAACATTTGAAAAATATGTAAAAGCTAATATTGTTGCTGATTTTCAATATGCTGATTTTCAATATGTATTTTAACAATAATAATAATAATAATTATTATATACTATAACAATAGAATAGTTACTATATACAACTACCAGTGAGTGTTCAAATTAAAACACTTGTGAAACCACACATGTTCTCATATTTACCCATCCTGGTATAATGAATGTGGGATAGGGCTCAAGTCCATAGAGTGAGAAACAGTGAGAGATATAAGTTAAAAATACAAGCAATTTATTAAACAATAGTGAACAATAATAATTATAAAAAGCCAGCAAAGATGAATCCACAGATAACCCTAGTGGTATACAATGATGGAAAGAAAACCCCTTAGGTCGCGACTCCTGGGGGTTAAGTAATACCTATAGAGTGCTAAAACCAGAAAAAAGTAACTAAAAATCCCCAAACTCTGGGACTGCAGGGCAATGCTGGTAGGGTTCGTTTCACGCGTTTCAGCCCTTGGTCGTCAGGACTTCCTCAAGAGCTAGAGTGTAGTGATGGTAATGTAAAAGCTAATATTGTTGTGGATTTTCAATATGTATTTTAAGAGCTTGGTTGCTTCATCTAAGTGTTGCTTCTAAGTGTGTAGTTGGAGATATTCTGGAGAGTTTTACAGAAGCTTCAACTGTCTAAGAGTTGTGCTAAGAGCTTTCTTTTCTACTGTTACAGGTAAGATTCATTTGTAGTGATGTCCCGAACTGTTCACCGAACGGTTCGCAAACGGTTCGCCACGAACGGTTCGCCACGGACTCATCATTGAGTAAACTTTGACCCTGTAACTCACAGTCAGCAGACACATTCCAGCCAATCAGCAGCAGACCCTCCCTCCCAGACCCTCCCACCTCCTGGACAGCTCACTAAGAATGCAGCTTTACAATGGATGCTGTCCAGGAGGTGGGAGGGTCTGGGAGGGTGGGTCTGCTGCTGATTGGCTGGAATGTGTCTGCTGACTGTGAGGTACAGGGTCAAAGTTTACTCAATGATGAGTCCGTGGCGAACCGTTCGTGGCGAACCGTTCGGCGAACAGTTCGGGACATCACTATTCATTTGTAGGAAAAGGTTACTGATTGCACATATCAAATTGAAGAGTTAGATAATCTACTAGTTGAGGAAATAGCTAAAATGACAATGAAGGGGGAAGTTATTATCATGGGTGACTTTAATCTTCCTGATGTAAATTGGAAAACAAAATTAGCTACTTGTGCCAGGAGCACACATATTCTAAACTCCCTACTGGGATTGTCTCTAAAACAAGTTGTTGAGGAACCAACTCGTAAAGAGGCCATACTAGATTTAGTGTTAACAAATGTAGATTTGGTATCAGATATTACTGTAGGTGAAAGTTTAGGATCCAGTGATCATCAGTCAGTGTGGTTTAATATAAGAACAGTGACTGAGTCACACCACACAAAAACAAAAGTTTTAGACTTTAGAAAAACAGACTTTTCTAAAATTAGAATATGTGTAGAGGAGTCATTATAAGACTGGAGCAATTTAAATGGAGTCCAAGAGAAATGGGTTTATTTAAAAGTTGCACTACTGAAGGCAACAGAAAATTGCATTAGGCTTGTGAGTAAAAGCAAAAAATTCAAGAAACCACTGTGGTACTCCACAGATGTGGCCAAAATAGTTAAAAACTAAAAGTTAGCATTTAGGAATTATGAAAAAACCCAGAGTGAGGAAGACAAAATGATCTATAAGATTAGGCAGAAAGAGGCTAAGCAAGTTATAAGTAGTGATGTCCAGAACGGTTCGCTGGCGAATAGTTCCCGGCGAACATAGCGTGTTCACGTTCGCCACCGCGTTCGCTGAGCGGTGTGTGGGGGCCCTAAAATGAACAATAAGGTACCCCTGCGCGGCGGGTGGGGGCCATATTGATAATGAGGGGGGGACCTACTGCCCCCCCGGCCCACACCCCTGCGCGGCGGGTGGGGGCCAAATTGATAATGAGGGGGGGGACCTACTGCCCCCCGGCCCCCACCCCTGGGTGGCGGGTGGGGGCCACAATGATAATGGGGGGGACCTACTGTCCTCCCCCCCGGCCCCCACCCCTGGGCGGCGGGTGGGGGCCACAAAGATAATGAGGGGGGACCTACTGTCCTCCCCCCCGGCCCCCACCCCTGGGCTGCGGGTGGGGGCCCTAAGTAAATTCCCCCCCAAGGTGACTAGGGGTCCCCAAGCCCCTAGTCACCCCCCCCAAATAAAAAGTCCCTACCTACCCCCCTCACCCTAAAAAATAGTGAGGGGGGAATAAAATAACTAACCTGTAAAATAAAAGTAAACTTACCATTCGACGTCTTCTTTTTTCTCAAATCTTCATTTTTCAGGCCCAAAAAAGGCCAAATAAAAAACCATCATAACCGTCGAATTGAAAATAAAATAAAAATCCCGAGTGCAAAAAAAAAACCCAGACAAAAAAGAAAAAACCCGAACGCAAAAAAATAATCCATCTTCACCCATGGATGGCTCCGCGCAGACTGAGCTCTGCAGGGCGGGGGAAGGCTTATAAAGCCTTGCCATGCCCTGCAATTAGGCTAAGAACACTCTGATTGGTGGGTTCAAGCCAATCAGAGTGCTCTTTGTCATTTTACACAGTGTGGGAAAATTGAACTTTCCCAATCACAGTGCTCTGTGTCATTTTACACAGCGTGGGAAAATTTAACTTTCCCACGCTGTGTAAAATGACACAGAGCACTGTGATTGGATGGCTTGAAATCCATCCAATCACAGTGCTCTGTGTCATTTTACACAGCGTGGGAAAATTCCAAATTCCCACGCTGTGTAAATGATGACACAGAGCACTGTGATTGGATGGTTTGAAATCCATCCAATCACAGTGCTCTGTGTCATTTTACACAGCGTGGGAAAGTTCTTTGGAATTTTCCCATGCTGTGTAAAATGACAAAGAGCACTCTGATTGGCTTAAACCCACCAATCAGAGTGTTCTTAGCCTAATTGCAGGGCATGGCAAGGCTTTATAAGCCTTCCCCCGCCCTGCAGAGCTCAGTCTGCGCGGAGCCCTCCATGGGTGAAGATGGATTATTTTATTTTCAATTCGATGGTTATGATGGTTTTTTATTTGAAAAATGAAGATTTGAGACGTTGAATGGTAAGTTTACTTTTATTTTACAGGTTAGTTATTTTATTCCCCCCTCACTATTTTTTAGCGTGAGGGGGGTAGGTAGGGACTTTTTATTTGGGGGGGTGACTAGGGGCTTGGGGACCCCTAGTCACCTGGGGGGGAATTTACTTAGGGCCCGCACCCGCAGCCCAGGGGTGGGGGCCAGGGGGCGAGGACAGTAGGTCCCCCCCTCATTATCTTTGTGGCCCCCACCCGCCACCCAGGGGTGGGGGCCCGGGGGGGAGGACAGTAGGTCCTCCCCCTCATTAGTCTTTATGGCCCCCACCCGCCGCCCAGGGGTGTGGGCCGGGGGGGGAGGACAGTAGGTCCCCCCCTCATTATCTTTATGGCCCCCACCCGCCACCCAGGGGTGGGGGCCGGAGGGGGGGTGGACAGTAGGTCCTCCCCCTCATTAGTTTTTATGGCCCCCACCTGCCGCCCACGGGTGGGGGCTGGGGGGGAGGACAGTAGGTCTCCCCCCTCATTATCTTTATGGCCCCCACCCGCCGCCCAGGGGTGGGGGCCGGGGGGGCAGTAGGTCCCCCCCCTCATTATCAATATGGCCCCCACCCGCCACTCAGGGGTGGGGGCTGGGGGGGCAGTAGGTCCCCCCCCTCATTATCAAAATGGCCCCCACCCGCCGCGCAGGGGTGGGGGCGGGAGGGACAATAGGTCCCCCCCTTATTTTTCATTTTAAGGCCCCCACCCACCGCTCAGGGGTTGGGGCAGGGGGGACAATAGGTCCCCCCCTTATTTTTCATTTTAGGGCCCCCACCCACCGCTGAGGGGTGGGGGCCGGGGGGGGACAATAGGTCCCCCCTTATTATTAGATAAGTTATTAGTTATAAGAGCTTCCAAATCACACACAGAAGAGAAAATAGCACAGTCAGTAAAAAAGGGGGATAACACATTTTTAGATACATAAATGAGAAAAGAAAAGTAAAACAAGGATTAGTTAGATTAAAAACAAAAGAAGGAAGGTATGTAGAAGAGGATAAAGGTCTATCTGACTGCCTCAATTAATATTTTTGTTCTGTATTTACAGATGAAAATTAAGGAAAGGGACCTCAGTTAAGAAAAAGGATAAATTAGTCATTTATTACATGTGAGTTTACAGAGGAAGAGGTTCTATTTCAACTGTCAAAAGTAAAGACAAATAAGTCAATGGGACCTCATGGAATATACCCAAAGCTATTAAAAGAACCTAGTGGTGTACTAGCAAAACCATTAACAGATTTATTTAGCCAATCGTTGTTAACAGGAGTAGTCCCAGAAGATTGGAAGTTAGTGAATGTTGTGCCCATTCACAAGAAAGGTAGTAGGGAGGAGTCGGGCAACTATAGGCCAGTAAGCCTTACCTCAGTAGTGGGGAAAGTGATGGAAACCATGTTAAAGGATAGGATTATTGAACATCTAAAAACACATGGATTTCAAAATCAGAGACAACATGGGTTTACTTCAGGGAGATCATGCCAAACTAATCTTATTGATTTTTTTGATTGGGTAACTAAAATTATAGATCAGGGTGGTGCAGTAGACATTGCTTACCTAGATTTCAGTAAGGCTTTTGACACTGTTGCACATAGAAGGCTTATCAATAAACTGCAATCTTTAAGTTTGGATTCCAATATTGTTGAATGGGTAAGGCAGTGGCTAAGTGACAGGCAACAGAGGGTTGTAGTTAATGGAATATATTCGAAGCTTGGACTTGTCACCAGTGGGGTACCTCAGGGATCTGTACTTGGACCCATTCTCTTTAATATTTTTATTAGTGATATTGCAGAAGGTCTTGATGGTAAGGTATGTCTTTTTGCTGATGATACTAAGATATGTAACAGGGTTGATGTTCCAGGAGGGATAAGCCAAATGGCAAATGATTTAGGTAAACTAGAAAAATGGTTAGAGTTGTGGCAACTAACATTTAATGTGGATAAGTGCAAGATAATGCATCTTGGACGTAAAAACCCAAGGGCAGAGTACAGAATATTTGATAGAGTCCTAACCTCAACATATGAGGAAAGGGATTTAGGGGTGATTATTTCTGATGACTTAAAGGTAGGCAGACAATGTAATAGAGCAGCAGGAAATGCTAGCAGAATGCTTGGTTGTATAGGGAGAGGTATTAGCAGTAGAAAGAGGGAAGTGCTCATGCCATTGTACAGAACACTGGTGAGACCTCACTTGGAGCATTGTACACAGTACTGGAGACCGTATCTTCAGAGGGATATTGATACCTTAGAGAGGGTTCAGAGAAGGGCTACTAAACTGGTTCATGGATTGCGGGATAAAACTTACCAGGAAAGGTTAAAGGATCTTAACATGTATAGCTTGGAGGAAAGACGAGACAGGGGGGATATGATAGAAACATTTAAATATATAAAGGGAATCAACACAGTAAAGGAGGAAACTATATTTAAAAGAAGAAAAACTACCACAACAAGAGGACATAGTCTTAAATTAGAGGGACAAAGGTTTAAAAAAAATATCAGGAATTATTACTTTACTGAGAGGGTAGTGGATGCATGGAATAGCCTTCCAGCTGAAGTGGTAGAGGTTAACACAGTAAAGGAGTTTAAGCATGCATGAGATAGGCATAAGGCTATCCTAACTATAAGATAAGACTAGGGACTAATGAAAGTATTTAGAAAATTGGGCAGACTAGATGGGCCGAATGGTTCTTATCTGCCGTCACATTCTATGTTTCTATAAGAAAAATAATAATTTTTATATAATATAACAATATAATAGTTACTGGAGCTATTTTTGTTTCTAAAAGAAATATGCGCTAAGTTCTCTGATTTATTTTATGGATATGTTAACCTGTTTAATTTCTAGTCCCAGTTTATATGAAAATCATTTGCATTGTTAGAAAATGATGCATTCTATGAGAAACATACACTCACTTGGCATTTATATTAATGATACACTTTGCATGTGAACACATACTGCATATAAATGTGCTCTCTATACTTTAGGTGAAAAAGAGCTAACACTGAATTAGATGATGCTGGATTCCTGTGCCAGTACACTGTATGGGGTTTATTCATTAATCTCATAATTGTGTAAAATTGTCAACAATGAATATAATTTTTGGCCACAACAGCTGGAATGGGAATATTCTTCAAATCAATTTTTTCTAGCTTGACTGATTTAGTCTAAATTAGAGATAACCTTGCTCCCCCCAAAAATCTGGTTTAATAATAAACCTGTACAAAATATAAAAGGCTACTACAACCAAAGTTCTTTTAACATTTGATCTTTAATTGAGTGAATGTATGTGGTGTATGTGGTATACAGTGAACTGGAAATGGTGTATCTGGAATCAGAGATTATATCTGATTAAGTGATCAGCACCTGAAAGTGACTTATCGCATGTAATAAGCAAACATAACAAAATCGCCATTCTGATATTGGGCAAACATATAAAATATCTATATGCATAAATGGGCAATATCTAAAGCGATATTGGTCTGAATAAAGAAAAATAGACAAATTAAGTATTAGAATTGTGTGTATACAAGAAGAATATGCATTTATACAAAGGAAAAAATACAGTTGTGCTCAAAAGTTTGCATACCCTTGGATAATTGGTAATACATGTACCATTTTTAAAGAAAACATGAGTGAGCAGGCAAAACACATTTCTTTTATTTCTTATGGGATTCATATTCAACTGTAGGTTATAACAGATTGGCACAATCATAAAACAAAACACGTGCTTAGGGTCATTGGAAAGTCCAAGAGCATTATCATGCTGGAAAGTCCAAGAGTGTCCCATGCTTAGCAACTCGCGAGATTGATGGTGGCCATCTTGCTACACCCGCACACCACAGTTTCGATGCTCGGGAGTAACATATACTGATGCTGTCAGCTTAGCCCTAGCTGCTCTCACAGCTCACGCATCTCTGACACAGGCGTTGAAGCCTAAGGTCACAAGTTTGAATTACTTCAGTTATATTGGATGTTCTCAGATTCTCAGATAACTGTTAGAGCATGGATTAGTACTCTATCAAGATGGTGACATGCACACTCAAGAGTTCATACCCTAGGTCATTCCTACATTGTCCTTCTAAATGGATTTAGGCTATTGCAGCTGCTGAACAGGATTCCCTGGACATATGGCTTAAAGAAATATAAACAACTGTTTGAGCACAGCTGTGACCCAGAATTGTTATCACTTCCGGCTTCACGGAATATCTTCCTTGACAGTGAATTAATTATTTGAAGACCTGATTGCCAGCACTTAAGGGTTCATACCCTGTTTCTCGAGGTGAGGCCCCTACTTGATGTGAAGTGCACTGCTGAATGGAGACATGCTGTGGCAGACTCTGTTAACTGCTGGACAGGGTTTTTAGCACTTCCTGCTTAAAGGAATATCTTTCTCGACAGTGAATTTAATTGTTGGAGAATTAATTGATGCTCTCTATAAGGGCTTTGGCCAGCACTTACTGCCAAGGAAAGACGTACTGTGGCAGCCTCGGTTAACCGCTGGATAGGATTTTCAACACTTCCTGCTTAAAGGAATATCTCCCTTGACAGTGTATTATTGTTGGAGAACCGATTTATGCTCTATATCAGTGCTGTGGCCAGCACTTATGGGTTCATAACCTGTGCACTACCCTGTGCACTCAGGGGAAGCCCCTACTATATATGTGCTGCACTGGAATGCTGAATGGAGGCATGATGTTGCAGCCTAGGCTAACTGCTGGAGAAAATTTCAATAATGTCCGCTTAAAGAAACAGAAGAGAAAAATCTGTCCCAATGAAATATAAAGAATAAAAAATAAAAAAACTTTATTAAACAAATACTAAACTATACGAGACAAACACATGTATCAATGTGGATACTACAGTGTACCACGTACAAAAGATATAATGTGGCAAAAGGCTCTAGTATACTAAATAGACATGGGTAAAGGTAATATGCAGAGAGAGGAATATAACATATTGGGTGAGACACAAAAACTCCGGGGTCTGTAAATACACCCCAGTGAAATAACTGAAGAAAAGCTAGATATGTTGACACAGGAGATATGATTAGTAACAAAATCAATGCCCCAATGATACAATGGTTAGCACCTTAATATGTATCCATTTAATGCTGCAATACTGTGTAAGTCTAGAGTGTCACAATATCTAGTATTTGCTCAATGGGCGATATCTGTATGTAGAATCACAGTTCAGAACTAGGTGAGCCCCAGTCTATTTTACCTGGCCACTGTTCAGAGTACAACCCTGCAAAGGATTCTGTGAGCAATACCTACTACGATGTTAGGCTGATTTGTTTGCCCTGCATCTTGATTTTGCCTACTGGATTGTGCCTTCTACAGGGGTACCCCATATCATCATAAACCTATTTTTTTCTGGGGGATCCCTAGGTAATGGAAGGCAATGGTGCCTCGCACGCTACTGACCAAGTAGACACAGTGGACCCTACTGGTCAATGGCCGTGTAATCTACTACATTCGTCACTCATGTTTGAGAGACTGGTCCCTCTCAAACACATGGCTGGTTTAATAGCTTCTAGATAAAGATGTCCGTAACCACTTGCGGTCGAATGACCCATGCCTTTCCCTCCCGGACAGAGTGGCCCAGATGACTATTTGGCCAGCAGATAATGTCCTTCATGGTTCTGGATGACCGAGACCCCACAGGGGAGTCAGGAGAGGTCTCAGAGACAACCGAGACAAACTGCTGGACTCTATAGACTCTCTCAAGGGTAAAATACCAGACAACTCCAACACCATCTGAGAATGGGCTCACGATATTTGTGAATGGGCTCAGAGATGTTTCACCTCATGTATGGAAGGCACATAGCAGCACCTTACTGACAGATGGTTGGCGGATCTGGGCACTAAATCATTGGGATCCCAGGCACGAGGCACACCTTTTCTTCCTGAGGGAACGTTTTACACATGTTTAAGTTTCCGCTGCCCTCATCAGGACCCAAACCTCGACGAAGAAGGTGTTACGTGGTAACCTCCCTAAGGGGTTTTCTACGGGACCAGTCGACAACGGGTCTATGCTGCCAACCGCTTCAGGACATCTGACACCGGTATCCCACTATCGCTAACTCTGCTATCTGTAAGGAAACAGGAGACAACCTCTGGTGCTCCAGATGATCAGACAAAGAAAGAGGAATGTGCAGATGTGCTGGATATGGTTTTCCTCAGGTAAGCACCCCTAGGGTACTATCGACTGTGCTTTCTATTGCGCCCACAGGAGATACCATCACATCTAGGCAGAAGGCATTCAAACCTAATAGGCACCTAATAGGTGACTTGCAAAACTGGATATGTCATGGCGATCCTTTTCTATCCCTCTTGGCGATGTTATCTAGGTTTCCTGTGACACAATCAACATTGGCTCTTCACCTGACTCCTCAGCTCGGATCCTTGGGAGTTTCATGAAACTACTGAAACTAGTGATGAATTAATTAATTGGACCTTCAGGGACTGACTAGTGAGGATCTTCTCCTCCTTCATTCATATCCTTTTATTCTCATGGACTGAAGGGAAACCCACATCTTCTATTCCTGGAGGGTCAGCTGACCTGGTGGACTGGACTTTTTCTGGGATTCTTAGCAGACCAATGGACTATTGCAGGCTGCTGGGGACTTCTTAGGAGTCTCTTGGGCCCCAGGGATGTTACGATGCTACCTCTCTCTATCTGGTCATTCATGGTTTGTTTGTTGTTTGGAACAGTACCTTGATCCATTATGTAGTGGTTTGGACAATTCAATAGCCCATGTCCTGGTCTGGAGACTCCAGATGGACAAGGATCCTCTTTTGTACCAACCACCCAGTGACACCCACTTCCGGCTTATAGGATGTGGAGGACGTTCTGTTTTTCGACGGAACCGAGCATCTACCGATGGACTTTTATGCTTGGTCTGGTGGCTTTCCATCAGGTAACGGATGTTCGGGCATTCGATGGGGATGGTCCTCCCTTTTATTAGATTATGCTAGCTTTAGTGTACTAATAATCTTAATTTTAGTAAAGACAGAAGGCAAGTATTTTCCCTCCCTGCTTCGCTAGCCCACCCTTTCTGTTCATTTTCTTTATATGTGTCACTGATCTAAAGTAGGTTTGGCTCTTAATGTTTTGTGTTTACATTGATGATTGTATTTCCATTGATCTGGAATTGTCATTGGAGTTGTCATGTGTCTAAACCTGTCACACATTCTCTTTTCAGTATGATTCTTCTCTGAAGACATTTAGTTGTTTGTGTAAAATTATCTGGAAGTTTGCTCCTTTGGATTTTGATTCGTCACTGAAAACATTTTGGTTGTTTGTGTGGAATTCACAGGGTAGTTTGCTCCTTCGAATGTTGGATTTAGAAGTTATTGTTATGGCTTGTTATAAGTTTGCTTTTGCTCGATGTCGCTTTCTGAAAGAGGAAATAATTAGGTCACTATGCCTCATGTACATCCTACTCTCTTGGGATTGGTTCTTTTTTTCTATGTGTTTCGTTGCTGCTGTGGAGCTAGTAAAGAGAGATTATGCAAAATACTCACCTCTTGTCGTTACTAAAATTAAGATTATTAGTAAACTAAAGCTAGAATAATCGTCAGTTGTCTATCTGTATTTTCTGATAACATGCATTCATCTTGCCATCGATTTTCACAAGATTCCACATGCCTTTAGAGCCAATACAGCCCCAAAACATCAGTGAGCCACCACCATGCTTCATAGACGGTATGGTATTCTTTTCACTAAAGGCCTTGTTGACCCCTCTAAAAACATAGCTCTTATGGTTGTGAACATAAAGCTCTATTTTGGTATCATCACTCCAAGTTACAGTGTGCCAGAAGCTGTGAGGCGTGTCAAGGTGTTGTCAGGCATATTGGAACCGGGCTTTTTTTGTGACATTGGTGCAGTAAAGGCTTTTTTTCTGGCAACTCGACCATGCAACCATGCAGCTCATAGAACGCTGTAACGGCTGCAGCCCCCAGAGCGCCCAGGTTACTTACCTTCCCGGTGCTCCGCTTCGGGAGGACTGCCTGACAGCCCAGGCAGCCCTCTAACAGCAAAAGAAGCCCCCGGGGGCCTTGTGATCGCTCTCAAAGAGTGATCACATGGCCCCCTATAGCTGGCCATGGATCTGCCAGCAGGGGGACTGTCTGGTGGGAAGAAGTAAACAAAAAAATTAGACGTGTAAAATTAAAATAGAAATGTATTTATATATATAGATATATATATGTATATAATATATATATATATATATATATATATAATATATATATACATATTATATACATGTAACGTCATACAAAGTGTATTTTAATATTAATATAAGTACATATAATAGTATTAAAATACACTTAGATTGACGTTACATTTATATAATATGTATATATATTATATATATAATAAATATATACACATATATTATATATACGTATAATTACAATAATAAATAAATAAAATAACAAAATAAATAAAATATTGAAACAAAATTTAATATAAATTATATATTCATATGTAATTTCATTCTAACTGTATTTTGTTATTAATATATATATATATATATATATATATAACAAAATACACTTAGAATGACATTTTAAATATATATATCTATATCTAAAATACAAATAACCGCAAATATATATATATATATATATATATAGATAAATACATATAATTACATAAAAGATTACATTAGTATACACGTATAATTTAAATACCTATAAATGCATATATATTAACATTCTACATGTATAGTTAAGTAATATTTTAACATAATTATGTGATTTGATTAATTAAAATTTGATTGACATGCCTGACAACACTGGGAGAAAGTGCAGAGAATTTAATTAACAAGCACTATATTTGACCCTGTAACTCTCCAAGACACCATAAAACCTGTACATATGGGATACTGTTTTACTCAGGAGACTTCGCTGAACACAAATATTAGTGTTTCAAAATGGTAAATTGTATTACAACGATAATATTTTAAGTAAAAGTTAAGTTTTTTGCATTTTTTACAAACGAACGGCACTTTTATGGACTATATTATTATTGTAATATGTTTTACTGTTTTAAAACACCAATATTTGTGTTTAGTGAAGTCTCCCGAGAATAACAGTACCCCTCATGTACAGGTTTTATGGTGTTTTGGAACGTTAGAGAGTCACATATAAGGCTTGCATTTCATTTTTTTTACATTGAAATTTGCGAGATTGGTTATGTTGCCTTTGAGAGCGTATATTAGCCCAGGAATGGCATACAATTTGCAAAAGTAGACAACCCAAGGTATTGCAAGTGGGGTATGTCCAGTCTTTCTTAGTAGCCACTTAGTCACAAACACTGGCCAAATATTAGTTTTTTGCTTTTTTCACACAAAAACAAATATGAACGCTAAATTTGGCCAGTGTTTGTGACTAAGTGGCTACTAAAAACGACTAAGCATACCCCACTTTCAATACCTTGGGTTGTCTACTTTTTCAAATGGCATGCCATTATGGGGTAATTCTCATTCCTGGGCTACCACACCGTCTCAAAGGTAACATTACTAATCTGGCAAATTTCAGTTTGAAAATGGAACATTCTATATTTGACCCTGTTACTTTCCAAAACACCATAAAACCTGTTAATGGGGGGTACTCACAAGACATCGCTGATTACAAATATGTGCATTTTCTTGCAGTAAAACTAACAGTATTATGACATGCACAGCTAAAATGTCAGACGGAAATACAAATTTAAAAAAAAATCTTATTTTCTCAAATTTTTTAAAATTTTATTCATAATAAATTATGTTCCATATATGAATAGTTAATGATAAATTAAAGCCCTGTTTCTCCTGAACAAAATTATATATAATAAGTGTGGTTGCACTTAATGTGACAGCGGTGAATTACGGTTGAACAGACATATAGCGCAAAGTCCAGTTTTTGTTTACATTTTGTTTTGATCAGAACGTGCACTATTGACTCCGTCCTGAAGGGGTTAATGATTATATATTGAGAAATACTTTAGTATCATTAACAAATTGTTGTAAAAATCCCAGCCTGTGCTTTTTATTTCCTACTATTTTATGTTATATGTTTCTCGCATACTTTATATTGACTAAAACTGCAATAAAATATTTCTCTCTCTCTTTCAAAAAACAATATAAGCAATTGATTTTTCAGACAGACTGGAGACTATTAAAACCTTAATGCCTGAATATCACACAGTCAGCCAGTTCAACAACATTCATAGTTCTTATAATTGTAGTGGATACAGGTTATAGGCAGGTGTGCTGTATACATTAGATTTTGTACTTAAGATTTTTTTTTTTTCAAGTATTTCACAGTTAAATCCTTAACTCAAAAGTTCTTGGCAAAAACACTTATTGCAAAAAAAGGGTCATTGTAGACTGAAAATCTCAGTTTACAAATAGTAGATGTTTTATTGATTTTGAAACATTATTGCTGTTTTTAAATAGGAATATTATTAATACAATAAGCTATTTACTTTAATCATTTTATAGATTTTAGTCCTTTGTACCTGCTACCAACTGATCATGCTGCAGAAACATAAATTATAACTTTTAGCGCTTTAACAAAGATTAAAAAGCAACAGGAATCATATGTACCAATGTGTTAGTAAAATATATTTAAGGTATTGAAAAAGGGAAACGCAAATACAAACTTTTTTAAAATATATATTTTTACTTAAAAAGGATATTGTAGAAACTCCAAGCATACACAAAAACATGTTGCACACACAATATTGAAGCCATGCTTTCATATTTTTGGAAAAACTATTAAAATGATTTATTATTTGAAAAATATTTCTATGTTTTGATATATTGATATCTCCTTATAAAAAAATGATAATTAATTGATTAGCTTATACAAAAATATTAAATCTCAACCTAAATTTGCCGTTTTGCAGAATGTCAATAAACTGAGCATTAAACCATTCTGCATTTGTATGGATTTGTCATTTGTAATAAATATATACTCGAAATAAATCTTCTAGCACTTTAAATAACAGAACCCAAAAATAAACAATTTTTATATATACATATAGAGAGAGAGAGAGAGAGAGAGAGAGAGAGACAGACAGAGAGACAGAGAGAGAGAGAGAGACAGAGAGAGAGAGAGATTAATTTTATATAATCCTGTGATTTTATTATTTATAAATTAAGGGACTTGTCTGACAACACTGAGTTTAATTTACATGTGCTATATGTGACCATGCAACTTTCCAAAACACCATAAAATCTGAACTATTAAAATAACGTCTTCATTTCTCCAAGTTTTTCTATTTTATTCCATGGAAATTATGTTTTATATATATAACTATTTGAAATGAAAGCCCTATTTCTGCTGAACAAAATTATATATAATAAGTGTTGGTGCACTTAATATGAAAGGGGTAAATTATGGTTAAATAGACATGTAGCTGAAATTCCAGGTTTTGTTTTGATCAGAACATTTCCAATTGACTCCACCCTTACGGTGTTAATATTAGTAAATAAACTAACAATTAGCGATAAACAAAATATAGAAGTAAA
Organism: Pelobates cultripes; assembly: GCA_933207985.1. Classification (NCBI taxonomy): domain Eukaryota; kingdom Metazoa; phylum Chordata; class Amphibia; order Anura; family Pelobatidae; genus Pelobates; species Pelobates cultripes. The sequence goes on along the minus strand of OW240920.1, from coordinate 49,652,166 downwards.
CCTTGCCATCTGTATCAGAGTCAAAAGTATCACATAATATATTGCCGAGATAGTAAAAAAAAATGTTAGTGGTACAACATCTGACATCACTAATAAATGCACAAAATCATAAAACTAAATCAGGCAAACCTTATGCGAATAAAGTATTCCAGTCTAAGTCCAAAACCAAGCAATCACCTCTGTACCTTAAAACAAGAAGAGATTAAGTGGATGTTTGCACTAGATATCCTTCAACCAAATGGTATTAAGGGCAGGGCCGTCTATAATATGATTAGGACCCTGGGCAATGCATTTTCTTGGGCCCCCTGGGCCCTGCCCCTCCCGCCGCCTCACCCCCCAATTACGCCCAACCCGCAATCACACTGACAGACGTACTGGCACAGACACACACAGACAGACATTAAAACATTCACAGATACATACTGACACACACAGTCACTGACACACAAATATATACACACACAGACATACATACATACATACACAGACACATACACTAACAGATATACTGACACACACAAACACATACACTGACACATATACTGACACACACAGGCATACTGACAGACACATTGACACACACACACAGGCATACTGACATACACACAGACAGACATACTGGCGGGTACAGACAGACATTAAAACATTCACAGATACATACTGACACACATACACTGACATACAAATATATCCTGGCAGACATATTGACACACACACACACAGACATACATACATACACACACACACAGACACATACACTGACAGACATAAGACACATACACAGGCCTACTGACTCACACATACACATACACACACACACACAAACATACTTACATACACACACAGACATACTGACACACACATACATGCTGAAACACACACACAGACATACTGACATACACACAGACAGACGTACTGGCACATACACACGGACAGACATTAAAACATTCACAGATACATTCTGACACACACATACACTGACACACAAATATATCCTGGCAGACATACTGACACAAACACACACACATACATACATACACACACAGACACATACACTGACAGACATACTGACACACACAGACCTACTGACACACACATACACACACACAGACATACATACACACACAGACATGTTGACACACACACACAGACGTACTGGCACATACACACAGACAGACATTAAAACATTCACAGATACATACTGACACCACACACATACACTGACACACAAATATATACTGGCAGACATACTGACACACACATACACACACACAGATACATACTTATATACACACACAGACACACTGTCATACACACAGACATACTGACACACACACACAGACACATTGACACATTGACATACACATACACACACACACACAGACCTACTGACATACTTTTAGCCACCCTCCAGGTTCTTACCTTTACCAGGAGGGTGGTTTCCCTAGTCCTCTGGAACTCCCCTCCTCCCTGCCTTCCTCCTCCCGCGCGCCCATTATCTCCGATGGGAGGAAGTGACGTCACTTCCTCCCAGCCAGCTGCAGAACAGGAAGGGGCCCCTGCTGACACATGCTCCCCGGGTGGCCCTTCGTGCATGAGACACCCAGGGAGCCTCCTCAGTGTGCAGGAGCGGCAACGCCCGGTCCATAGGGGCTGCGCAAATCGCGGGGCCCACGGAGCAGCTGCTCTGGGCCCCCCAGGAGCAACTGGGCCCGGGGCAGCTGCCCCGTTTGCCCCGCGTTAAAGACGGCCCTGATTAAGGGAGCCTTCAAGATTTGCCATTTTTTGTAACACTTTATGTGCTTCTTTTTAATGTTTAATAATGTTTATTTTTTTATTTATTATTTTCTAAAATACCTTTTATTAGTATTATTTTTATGATTTTGGATTTTTTAAAATGTAATCTAATTATATGTTCTTATTTTTTTATTTATATTTTTTCAGTTATTATATATTACTCTTTATTTTTTATTGTTGATTTACATAATAACTTTTTGACATCTTGAGAGTGTTACCAGAACATGCAAGATTTCTGGAGGACATGGAGAAGCCTGTGGTGGATGCAAAGACTCAGATCTCCTTCTGCCATGGACCACAGCATCAATATTGGGTGCATTTTAACAGTTTTGTATGCATAATTTTATTTAATAAAGATTATTTTACGTTACACATCTCTTGTTTATATGCTCACTGTGAATGAGAAATATTCGCAAGACAAGTTTCAGGTGAAGTATATGGTGCTTGACTGAGATATGAAACAGGAACTTTAAATAACTGCAGAGACCACTAGTACTGTGATAGCGAGATATGTAAACTTTTTAATCACTTAAAGTAAGCATAACCAGTAGTTGTGGTGGTATACGACCTAAAAGGTATTTCACATGCACATTTTCTTGTTTTATAGCCTATTGCAAACAAGCTCATGTTTGCAAGCAAATCTCAGGTTTTTAAGTCCTTTATTACCAACTGGGCAGATCGTTTCTTATAAAAAAACAACAGCAGCCTGCTGTTTATGTGGCACGTGCATTAGGTGGACTAAACTGAATTTTTATAACAAGAACATTTGTTTACCTGATTATTTTTATGATTTTAATGTAAAACGTTATGCCTCTAAGAATATTTTTGCTATCATTGCAATATTTCATGTGAGATTTTTTACTGTGATACCAATAGTGCAGCTTATTTTTATATTTAGTTTTTTGTTATTTGTAATAAGCTGCATGCTTTGAAAAATTATATATATATATCTATCTATCTATATATATATATATATATATATATATATATATATATATGAAAAAAAAGTAACAAATGTGGCTGGACTCACGGACTTGTATTAAAAATCTTCTCTTCTTTATTATTTCATATTAAAATGATCGACATGTCTTGATCCTGAGCAAAGTCCCTATGTGGGACTGAAACATTGATCATTTTAATATGAAATAATAAAGAATAGAAGAGTTTTAATACAAGTCCGTGAGTGCAGCCACATTTGTTACTTTTTTGCTTGGATACATTGAGCCCTGACTAGCACCTGGCATCTATTTAAACTGTATAGCTTGAGTGCAAGGACATTTTCTGTTTATATATATATATATATATATATATATATATATATAAACTAGACAATGTCCTACATTATTGTATCAGTGATCTTAGGAATCATACTGCCCAGGCTGAGGGTCAGATGGATATTCGGGAATGTGGGATTTACCCTTGAGGAGTTTTAATAAGCACCATTTCATGTGCTTGGATATGGAATATACTTTTTATGCATCCCTAAGGGTTTAAGTCCTAATGGTTAGTCATTTTAAGGTGACAGAGGCATACAACAGCATATTAGCAAGTAACATTTTTAAAAAATTATTTTTGATGACCATTTCACAATAGTCACACAAAGAAGTAAAGCATGTCATATTCTCATTGAATTTCCAGTGTGATACAATCATCATGTTTATCTTGTGTGTTAACCACCTCAGCCATTTGCAGCACGATTGGACTAACATTTAGGTCATTTGTTAATCATGTGTGTTGCATGATTGCAAGTACTTTTGCCATAGAGTGAAACATTGATTTTAATTTGTAAAACAGCACAATCTTGGGCGTCGGAGTCTGACTGCCATGCTGACCGGTCACATGATCAAGAGGCTCCGGCAGAGCTTAGCCTTTTCGGCAGAAATTACAGGCTCATCGCTCGGGCTTGAGCAGTGAAGCCTCATAAGGGGTGCAGGTGGCTACTGGTGCTCCTGTGGACTCCAAGATCAAGAGTTTTGGTGCCGCCCCCCCCAGGGTGACATGAAGCTTTGGAGTCAGCGGCCTACTTGAGAGAGCAGGGGACATACGGCCGCTGCCCTGCCCACATGCCTGGTGCCAAGCGGCTATTTGATGACACTCCTTAAGGGCCCCAACCAGTGGGGGTTGGGCCAGTGGGGGTTATCCCGGTCCCCACTGGAGGGAGCCGACATCACGCAGAACCAAGATTGCCCAGCAGTCGGATTCCTGCTCCCGAAATTGAAAATGGTGACCTCGACGCCCACCCTGTGTACAGCATAGAAGGCGGCTTACAAGAAGCGCTGTGGGCTGAGGTGGCTGCTGATCATGGCCCCCACCCCTGGAAACCAGCCATACCAGCAATCCGCAACAAAACCTTGGCTCCAGCATGTCCCACGAGCCCACCTGGTTCCCTCAACTGCTTTCCTGGACTACAAGCCCCCAGAGGGCAATCATCGAACCATGGCCCTACTTCCAGACAGAATGATCGCAATAGCTGGTGATCTTGTGGAACTGAGCCCAGGGGACAGTGTGGACTCCGCAAAGAGCCTCCAGTGGTTCACACAGCACCTTGTTCCCCCTTTGTTGATTAATCTTCTTTCTATCTTTTTATTTATCTATTTCTTATTAGGCTTATCAACCATTATTCACTTGAGCTCATTAGGGGATTTGTCAGTCCTACTATTTGACCAAATACTAAGCAATGTATTGATAATGCTCTTTTGCCCTGTGTTCCTCACACCACAAATTTCCCTTATCAATCTACAGCTATGGTGGCCTCCTATGGGAATAAACCTGTCAAAGCTATAATTATCCCTATTGTTCTCTAAGTATAACTTTCCAGTATTACTCTCAGTCTAGCTTTCTTTTAAAGAACAAACGATATTGCATATACTAACCTACTAAGTGTCAGGATCTTACCTGAGGTGAGTGCAGTAGGCAGAGATTTGTGCTTACCCTTGCAGATATACACAGTCCAAGGTGAGAAGGATATAAACCACCAGGACTGTTAATCTGTGCACAGGGGCTGTGCATGAAAGGTGCTCCAATTCGCAGCACAAATAAGGACACAAGCAGAAGGATTGTCGAGGAAAAGCCAAAGTCAGAGGATGCCAGAGATCAGAATAAACAAGGAGAGAAGCCAAGGTCAGGAACCCGGGTCAATCTGGAGAATAAGTTTCAGGAGACAAAACAGGAACAACACACAATCACCAGAATCAAAGAACTGACAAAGTTCCCAGGGCAAGGCAGTGTTTAAATAGCTGGTTGATTCATGAGTGCAGAGGAGGAATAGGATCTGTAGTGGGTATATTGGAGGATTACAGACTGTAGTATGTTTAGCGGCTAATAAAAGGTATAGTGAGTATTAGAATCTTTAGTAGGTCCAGAGTAGTAATAGGAGCTGTAGTAGGTGCAAGGGGTATATGGGCTGTAGTGGACGCAAGGATAAAATATTTAGTAGGTTATCCCCCTTTTCTCACATTTAGCGATGTCTATGTGCCTGCCTAATATTGTGTAGGTGTTCCTCATGCTTCAAAACAGCTATGATGAGTTGAGGTGTCCTGTGATATCTTGCACATTGTGACATTAGCCCTGTTTCTCTCTCACAGTTAGTTTTTTAATGTTACTTCAAGAGACTATCCTCCTGCTAACTTCTTGCTACAGATAGGACAAGATGTGTAGTTTCTATGTTTCTATGGTAGAGGTTAACACAGTAAAGGAGTTTAAGCATGCATGGGATAGGCATAAGGCTATCCTAACTATAAGATAAGGCTAGGGACTAATGAAAGTTTTTAGAAAATTGGGCAGACTAGATGGACCGAATGGTTCTTATCTGCCATCACATTCTATGTTTCTATGTTTCTATGTGCATATTTTAAAAGAAAATCAAATTCAGTTTCTTATTTTAAAGTTCTTACAATATATTAAATAATTCTCAGTGGGGTGCCATCCACATCAAATTATAATGCCTGCACGAATTACTTTTTATGGTATTTTCTTTTTGACCACCTTTATTACAGGCCTACTGCTTTGTCAGTTCCGGCACACCACAGCCGACTGTTGCAAACTCATTGATGTTATGGTTAAAATATGCTAGGTTTCTGTGTACGGCTATATTGCCCCGACTACAAATTTGAAGGCTTGGCCTGTAGTAAAGGGGCTTGGATCCCCTTTAAAAGGGCTGCCAATCCTCTCTCACCTTACCGTTGCTGGTCTGGCAAGTCACCCCTCCCACCACTCCCTCTATTCATAACACCCTCTAAGGTGGGCCCACTTTTCTGGCACACCACAGCTGACTGGTGCAAACTCATTGATGTTATGGTTATAATATACTAGGTTTTTGTGTATGGCTATATTGCCCCGACTACAAATAAATATATATATATATATATATATATATATATATATATATATATTTAATACAATGTTAAACAAAAATCTGCACTCCAGTCAAGCCATAAGACTTGTTTTTCCCACAAAACTCACAAATCTACAGTGCTGTTACTACCGCAAAGGATTCTGTGTGGGCATATGCAAATTAGTTTAACAAAGAATTACATGTTTGCCTCATTCAATTTTAAACATGAATTCCTTTGAGTCTGTGTTTGCTGTAGGCAACAGCTTTGAAACACAACTTAGGAAAAGATGCAAAGCCAGTAAACCACACATGGACAGCTGTTTCATTGTTAATGCAAATCATCAACATGAGGTTTATTACTGGTTTGCTTATTGAGGCTTGGTAGTGCTTGGGAAGCATGTCCATGAGTGGTTTACTGGCTTTGCATCTTATCCTAAGTTATGTTTCAAAGCTGTTGTATACAGCAAATGTAGATATATTAGCTAATAGAGCCAGACATATATATATATATGTCTGGCTCTATTAGCTAATTATATATCCTGTCCTATTTTGTTTTACACCCTACCTCCTATAGACTGTAATCTCATTTGAGCAAGCAGGGTCCTCTTCAACCTATCGTTACTGTAAGTTTTTTAGTAATTGTCCTATTTATAGTTAAATTCCCCCTCTTATTATATTGTAAAGTGCTACGGAATCTGTTGACGCTATATAAATGGCAATAATAATAATAAGTGATAGTCTTAAGATAAAGTTGACATTGTACATTCCACCTTGTATCTGGAAACATAACACATTTTTAAAGTCACTACACAACCTATAGCCATGGCTTTTTATAATGTCAGTAATTTTCATTAGTGTAGATGTTCAGTTCAAGATTAACAAGTTAGAGAACAACTTAAACATTTAAGTAGCCATTTTAATACACTTGTAATAGGCATGCTGGGTCTATTCAGTAAAAAAAAACTGCGTATAACAGATGGGGATGATCAGCACATGTTAGTGTTAGGAGTTGATATGAGTGTAATCGATCCAGTCTCCCAAGGAAACACTTACTGAATAAATAACTTCAGGGATTTATTGCTAGTCTGCTCTTAAAGTGTATTCCGTTTTTTTTTCTGTTTTTTTTAAACACACGACTCAACCAAGTTTTCATGTAATAAACAATGGAGTAAAATAAAATTCTAAATAAAAGTTAAAATACAGAAGCCCATGGGGATGTCTTCTAAAATCATTGAAAGTAAACAATGTACTTGAAAACTAGAGTAATCTGAATGTACCTTTCCTGGTGAAATACTTTGTTATTATTATTATTATTATTGTTATTATATATTCTTGTTAAAACTAATGGATTTAAGGAATGCCTAGATAATTGCAATTTTAAAGATCAACATGAGTGAGAATAGTCAGATGAATTAGTGCATTAATCCCTTTAACTGATTGATAGGTTAGTGGTAATTATTGTGAAAAAAAAGCTTCTGAGAAGACACGAAAATTTATCATGATTTAACCATGATACTACATGGTTATTAGAAAAACTGGAGAAATAGAATGCCTATTGAATGAACACCGCCAACAGTCTATGGTTAATGGTGCTTTTTTGGATCGCCTTTAATTCTTTGTGGAAGACCATTACGGGCAACTTGGCATGGTTGCATGTGGGATACTGGAAAACCTATTTTGTATTATTTTAATAGTTTCACCAATACGTTGTCATTTTCCTAAGTGTACCTAGTGAAATAAATAAGGACACCTTACAATGAAATTTGGATACATGTCAGCTATATTGTTAGTCTGTTAGACCTCACAATTTGAATGAGTATGAAAGCTATCTACTCATCGCACAAAATAAATAACACTAATTCTGAATCTAACATGAAGAGAAAGACTGGCCTTAGAATATAAAAGCTTATGTAATTCACCATATTTTGTTTCTTTTCCTCGCTCTATAATTTTCCACAGGATTTATTTTTTATGCTTGCATTGATATGTAAATCTCTCTAAAATATATTTTCTGTAAAGTTTCATTTGTTACACATTGAAAGTAGGGATGGATTTTACTACCTGTGAAAATTATAAAATGTTGTTATCTTTATTTTCTATTATACTCTCTGGTTGTATATCCATATTTTCATTTCATGATATGCATATGAAAATGACTTAAATAATTTCAGTTTTGTAGAAAGCATCTTTACTTATGTGAGAGAACAAGTAATCCAGGGCTCTACATACATCAAACTTGCTAACTGACTTTTGATTTAAAGTCATTTTATTACCAATTGAAAGCAAGGTTTGCTTCCTCTACCTATGAAAATTATAACATTTTGTTATCTTTATTTTCTATTGTACTCTATAATCTAGAGCTCAACACGCATCAAATTTGTTAACTGTTTTTTAATTAAGGTAAGTTGACCAGTCATGGTTAAGTAATAATTACTAAACATCATTAGGCCAGAACCTATATAGAACTGATATTAGAACATTTTAGCTTAGAATAAATACATGGGGGGTGGAATATTACTATAATATTATTAAAGCCGTACGTATACTGGACAGAAAAATACTCTGCGTTCTATAACAGTCACTGTGTTTAAAACAAATTAAAAGCTCTTGGTGGCTGTTACATTTACAGTCTTCTGAAAATCTCAATGGAACAGTGAAATTAACAACCCATGACAGAGCATCAGGGTTCACTAAGGTTGCAAGTGCAAGCAGACCCTGTGTGTTACACCTGTCACAGGTAACCCATGAGCTAGCCGACTGGCCACTTTTGGCCATGCCAGAAGGTGGGTGGCCATGCAAAGGCAGAGTAGGCAGAGAGGCAGAGAGTGTCAGTTGCCTAGTTTGCCCTCACACTCTCTCTCACATCCTGTGGTGATGCCAGGATATGTGAGAGCATGTGTGTGAGTATGTCAAATCAACAAGAGTGTGTGTCTTTCAGTGTATCTGCCACTGTGTGTGTGTGTGTGTGTGTGTGTGTCTGTCTGTTGGTGAGTGTGTATCTGTCAGTGTGAATGTGTCTGTCAGTGAGTTTGTGCATCTCTTAGTGATTGTGTGAGTCAGTGAGAATATGTGTGTTTGTTAGTAAGTGCATGTCAGTCTGTGTGTGCCAGTTAGTATTTGTATGTGTCTGACAGTGAAAGTGTGTTTTGATTAAACAGTGTGTGTGCCAATGAATGTGTATCTTTTAGTGAATGTGTGCGTCAGTTAGTATTTGTCATGTGAGCTAAGGAGTTGCTCAGAATGTAATTTCTAAACAATTTCCATGGTAAAAGTCAAGATAATGTATAGTAAGGCAAATAAAATAAGCTTGCTGTCAGTAGCAACTATGTGGTTGTTTTTTTCATTCTGAAACAAAATTGGCCAGCTTTTATTTTCTATCCATATTTATATAAGAAATATGACACTATACCTGTGTAAGTTGATGACTCTTGGTATGGCATTGCTGTTGAATTCATAATGTACAATAATCTATAAATTGAGTATAGCTTTTACAGTTGCTGTATATTACTGCATTACTACTTTAAGCAGAATGTTTATATATCTCTATACTTCAAGAGAACAGTTAACTTTGTCATTTGTAGGATATTGCATACAAGTACTTCCAGGAAACCAAAGTATTTCTGCTACAAGAGCCTTAAAACAATAGAGGCTGTTCCCGTATACTGGCAGACTTCAGGAGAGGCCTCAAGGACATCAAGACTGATATTCAGATGCTGTCTTCAGACATATTAAAAATGATATTAAAGGAGCTACATGAGTTGGGCACTTGCCCCTCTTAAGTGGAAGATAGAGTGGACAATGTCATCACTCACCACAGTATCTTGTCAGATAAACACCTAGCCCTTTCATCTCCTGAAACTAAAACAAGTGATTATAAGGTAGGACCAGGTGTAACAACATCCAAATCTGGGGGACCCCTGAGTAGATTAAGACCCAAGATCTTGCAGACTTTCTCAGTGATTTTTTGTTGTTGGAACTCTTGCCTAATTAGGAACCATCACAGGTGTTATTGGCTCCCTAACTATCCACCAGGGATGTTATAATCTGGTACTGGCAGAAGCTATGAGATCTGCTTCATCCATACCATCAATATGGTAGGTTTGCCCACCTACAGGAAGTTTTGACCACTTACAGATACAGAAAGTTTGTCCCTGTAACGAGAATGATACATGCTCAACACATGCAATATCACTGGGGATACCCAGTGAAGCTAGTGATTACCAGAGGCATCTCCACTGTAACAGCCTTCTCTCCAAAAGCCGCATCTAAATTGGTGGAAGCACCGCTGACCCCTATTCTCCTAAATGGGCCAGGATACCTAACACCTCACATAGGTAAAGGACCACTCCAAGATCCAGCCTGTGGACCACCCCTTTATTTGTTAGTTGCTCTCATTGTCCCTGATTCTGGCACTATTGTAGTCTTGGCCTATGGATTCAGAAGCTTGTGCCATACATAGTTATTATATTAGAACTGACCTAGCGGCATGAGATCTGCTGTTTTTTACTTCTCACTTCATACTGCATAGACGAAGTCTTGCAACTTGTTCTGCACATTTTCTTTACACTTCTCTTTTTTCTTGCTTTAATTCTCTGCTGCTTTTCTCTTTCCTCCTGATATGGTCTCCCTCTCCATCCAAAGATACCTTACATTGATACCTTACCTTGCCTACCCTTGTCTTGAAATAGGGAGCTTCACCACATTCAATATTCAAGAAATCCTTTTTTTTTCTGTGATTATGCTTTCATTTAAACCCCTCTCTGTGAGTGTTCACAATCTCTGTTGCATTATATTCCGAGGATTGTTCTTCAAGGTGAGTTTCAATATTGTATCACTAAGCTACCTGTTAGCTTCACTCACTTAATATTATTTTGCAATAACCATGATTCCTCCCCCATTTTCTGCTGGTTTAATAACTATTTCTTCATTTTTTTTTGCCATTTCACTTAGATCCTTCATGTCCTCCTTTCAGATTACCCTGTCCCCTAGACTTTATATTAATACTTCATAAATGCAAAATTGTAAAGAAGGAAGAATTTTCTTTCACCAGACTGTGTGTTCGTTACCTAGTTTCACAGTAGGAACAATAAAAAAAATGTCAATCTCTTATTTTCCACTCAAAGTTGTTTCAAGTACCCATGTAAATAGCTAATAGATAGATACAAATGCAAGTCAAGTCCAGTCTCACACTAGAAACAGTGACCCAAGCTAGGAAAATTATTTTTTTCTTTGTTACTGAAAGTCAGTACCCAGTATTACAAGACTCTCTAACAACTCTCCCAAAGAGGAAAACTAAAAGTAAGACCAACCATGTCAAATAGAAAAATAACTGGAAAATCATGTCACTCCAGGCAGAAGTATTAAATTGAGGTCTATATCTGATGGTAATGCAGATAATTTAACTTTCCTGTAGATTTCTGATTGAGGCCCAGCAATTTTGTGTGAAAACTCTACTTCTGAAGATTTATTATAATATAAAAAGTACAGTATATAATAAATGTTTGCATTTAAATTATATTTTGTTGTATTTGATTTGTTTTAAACTTGAATGTATATTTACTACTGTGCAGAGCTAAAGAAGGAGCTAATTTGGTCTGTTTGATTTGATACTTTCCCAATTAAAAGTTTAATCACTTCTCTTTAATTTTTTTTATTGAAACTTGGAATGCATATAACAACTAAAAGAGTGTACATTTGCACTAAAATACATTTTGGATTTCTTTCTTTATCCTTTACAATATTATTATTGAAACATGAAAATGCTTACAGAATATATGGTGTGCAATATTTAAGGCATAGAAGCAGATGTTCCATTTTGCCACAAGCAATAGATATAGCACAATTAGTTAAATAAAAATGGTCAAATAACCTGTTTTGGGCAATAGTAGTGGAAATAATATTATTATTTTATAAAGGCTAAAAAAATGGCAAGACAATAAAATAATTTTAATATGTGTTCACAATGCCTATATTCACTATAGTCAGTCCCTTTAAGGTGCTTGAAACATTGCACCCCCACATAAATGAATGCATTTAGAATGTTTGACTTTTAAAAGCTTTTTTTAATGTGCAGCACAGAGGCCCCACTCTTCCAACTTAAGTCCTTCAGCAGAGACAGCAGTCAGAATAATCTGAGTTTAACATAAACTAGCCAAGTATTTATTTTGCATATACTCAAACATGTAACCTAAATTTGATGTATGGATGCAATAAGCTTGGTATAGTGAAAGTTAAAATCATTTAGTGGTGTAGCCAAGTCCATTAATGATTCTCTGTGGGTGGCTGTGAGGGATAAAGAGTTATTTCCTTTTATTAATATTTCATGTTTCACAATAAGATATATCCAGCTCTGTTTCTGTGCTTGTAAGGAAACACTATATATTTTGAATATGTATACATTGTTTGGATAGAAATATGGACTCTAATGAAACTCCCTGAAAGTTTGTTTGTAGTTAGATGTCTCCTGTGGGAAAACTGCACTCTAATGGAAATGAATATGTATGTAGATAAAAAAATGCATGCATTAAAAGGCTGTAATACAAGTAGACAAAGGTTTAATTTCTCACTTCAGGACCTGACATTTTGTTGGGGAAATGTAAAAAAAAAGAAAATTGCTTTATTCCACTTTTTATTGCTTTGTATAAGTACATACCTTGTGTCTCACACCAACTACCCTTATCGTTCACAGAGTTGTCATATTCTCTGTTTTTGCTGCAATTAATTTACTAAATTAAATGGTAATCCAGCCATGGATCATTTGCTCACTGTGCCAAATGAGAATCTGTTACTTCTCACTCACAAGGTCCAAAGAATGCCATTACAATCATCTGGTTTGCTAAATCTCTAGTGTAGAGAGACCTTGTCAGCATTTTGGGTGTGTACTGCCCTTATAGGCAGGATTTATTTGGCATGGGGTATAGGTTATCTCTGGTATACTCATAAGTGAGCAAACAAAATGTAAGATCTAAGATGGGTCCAAATTGAAGGTCAAGCTATTGAGGTTTCTCTGAGCTTTTGCCCATTCTCAGAGTTATCATACTCTATGTTTTTGTTCCAATTGAATATTGCATACCTTATTAAAAGGCTGTAAAACAAGTAGAAAGAGATCTAATTTTTCACTTACGGACCTGATGTATGCTTTTGGAAGTGTAAAAAAATTTAACTGCTTTATTTCTCTTTGTATTGCTTTGTATACGTACATACTTTGTGTCTATAATCACCTACACTGGTGTAGGGGATGCATTTGGATCTTCTGAACAACTTCAGCAGATTTTTTCCACCCAAAAGTATAGAATTAAGCTCATGCCACTGTTTGGCCCAGCTGAATTTTTGTACTGAAAATTTTTTGAAGGAGATTCTCAAAGTCAAAATAGCAGAAAACAATGTATCCTTATCCACTATCTGAAATATGCTCGGGTGTATACTGGCAGTCTCAGTGGAGCTTGGATTGTCTGTAAGTAACCAAGGAGTTCAGATGTGTTTTGTCTTATTATGGAGACTTTTTCAATGTTCATGCAACAGGAGAGATGGATAACCCTACTACTTCCCAGCATGACATGATGTGAAGGATGGACCTCCTCCATTGCCATCATCCTAACAAGCCTGCCACCAGTGTGCTGTCAAGGAGAAGAAGGCATGCTGGCCACTAGGAGCACTTTATAAATGTGCATCCACTGACCCACAGTCTTAAGTAGCTGCTCCTACATTAGTAGTACACTGCCAGGACTATATTCTTGATGGTGAATTGCAAGGATAGTACATATTGTGGAGCAAAGGTTTGTAACAATTGCTTATAGGGCTCCTTATCCACCATGTAAAAATATGTTTTTATTACAGGGATCAGATGAGCAATCAACTGTTTTGACTTGGCCCTCGCATGAAAACCAGCAAAATGTTCAATTGAGAGTTTGTCCCTGTTGCCTAGTGGTACAAAGCTCAACATGTATCCTGCTCTGCCTAGTGGTGGTAGAATGCAGGAGATACAGATGGTTATATTTAGTTGCATAGAACCAAATACAGTACCAGTGGACCTGCTGCTTTTCCTAGCACCTTCCCTTTCTGCTTCTTCCCTTGTGGTGACTTTGAATATGTTAGTTCATGCCCCGTATATTATGGGGGCATTTGAACTTTAGTGAATAACCGTTACTTGTAAAACAAAGTAACAAAAAAATATTGGATGATTGGTAATTAGAGTTGAGTGTACACCTGGCCGAACTTTGTCAAAACTCCAACTTGACCCCGAACCAAAACCCGATTGAAGTTAATTGGGGACCCGAACTTTTGGGCCCTAAAATGCCTCTAAAGAAGTCCTGGAAAGGGCCAGAGGGGAAGTAAAATTGGGGTAAGAGTAGGACAAGTGCCCTGCAAACAAATGTGGATAGAGAAATGACTTAAGATAACATAAAATACATAAAAATTTAAAATAATAATCTTGAACTAGGAGGAGGAGGTGGATGTTGAGTAGGAGGAAGTGGCGGTGGAGGAGGAGGTAGCCAACACTGTTTGTGTTTTTTTTATTTATTTTTTTTTATTTTTTTTTATTGGGGTAGCCCCCAAAATATTGGCACATTTAAAAAAGAAACATTTCTTGCAGTCCAATAACACCATCAGGTTTTCAAAACTGTCCGTCTCCACCATACGGAATGACAGCATTTCAAAGGCCAGCAATTTCAGCGTTTTTTCTTGGAGACATAGAAGCGGGATAGTAAGGCTGGGAACGGCGTCATCAGCACTGGCCATGTTGGTGGAGTACTCAAAACAGCGCAACATGGCACAAAGGTCTCGCATGGAGGCCCACTCATTGGTGGGGAAGTGGTGCTGTTCTGCAGAGCAACTGACCCGTGCGTGCTGTAGCTGAAACTCCACTATCGCCTGCTGCTGCTCGCACAGTCTCTTCAGCATGTGCAAGGTGGCGTTCCACCTTGTGGGCACGTCGCATATGAGATGGTGAGTGGGAAGGCTGAAGTTACGCTGCAGCGCAGACAGGCGAGCAGCAGGGTGAGAACGCCGAAAGCGCACAGCCACTACAGTGAAACTGCGAATGGCTCATTAAATCAGTTATTGTTCCTTTGATCGCTCCATCTGTTACTTGGATAACTGTGGGAATTCTAGAGCTAATACATGCCGATGAGCGCTAGGGGACGGCCGCTCCCGCTTTTGCACCCTGCTCCCTCTTATGCTGTGCTGGTGCCTCTGTGCGACCACCGCCTCTTCCTCCAAACTGCACACGTCACTCGCATGACCTTCATTCCATGTGGGGTCTAGGACCTCATCATCATCTTCCACCCACTCCTCAACCCTGCTCTCCTTACCGGTCTGCACATTGCAGAAAGCCACAGCAGTTGGCACCTGTGTTTTTCCAGCATGTAAAGTTCACTAAGAATAACTTACTGAAAAGGCAAACACTATAATTGGTAGAGCCTGTAGATTAGTGATAAAGATTATGTACCTCCAAATATTTCATAAACAGTATAAGGGCAACCTATCTAAAACTTGTGCGGTATACTTTAATAACTCATTATTTTTTTGCAGGCCAACTAAACATCCAGCATGACAAACATGCTTCATAGTTGGGTTTTTCATTTTTTAAAGCTTGTTTTTTGATATTTATACACTTTAAAAAAAAAAAAAAATTTATTCACATGTTTAAAATCACTGAAAAATTTAAATTGTAAAGTCTGCAAAGGACATATGGAAATTGTCTTAGAATTGTATCCAGGCAATAGTTTTCCCTATAAACTGACCTCTCAGTTTGACTTGTGAGGGTATTGCCCCAGAATTACAATATTATTTAAGTACCTCTTAGCTATTGATAACTGGTTTACATATAGCAGCTAGCGATGTCCCGAACGGTTCGCTGGCGAATAGTTCCTGGCGAACATAGTGTGTTCGCGTTCGCCACAGATGGCGAACATATGCGATGTTCGGTCCGCCCCCTATTAATTTACTAATACTAAGTAAAAATTACTTAGTATTAGTAAATTGTGCCCCTACTCGCAAGACCGCGAGTAGGGGCATGTCTATAAAACTGTTTTAAAAAAAAAAGGGTCCCCCCATATTTTTCATTTTAGGGCCCCCACCCACCGCTCAGGGGTGGGGGCCGGGGGGGACAATAGGCCCCCCTTATTGGTATTTTTAGGGCCCCCACCCACCGCGCAGTGGTGGGGGCCGGGGGGGGGACAATATTGCTATTAGGGCCGCCGGGGGGGACAATAGGTCCCCCCCTTATTGTTATTAGGGCCCCCACCCACCGCTCAGGGGTGGGGGCCGGGGGGGGCAGTAGGTCCCCCCTCATAATTTCTATGGCCCCTACCCGCCACCCAGGGGTGGGGGCCAGGGGGGGGGAGGAGAGTAGGTCTCTTCAACCAGTAAGAGTCCCTGTGGGTTTTAAAATTCCCCTGCCCGTTGAAGTCTATGGCGGTTCGCCGGGTTCGCCCGGTTCGCGAACATTTGCGGAAGTTCGCGTTGGCCATTCGCGAACCGAAAATTTCATGTTTGCGACATCACTAATAGCAGCTTGTTATCTGATAGTTTGTAGTGTAGAAAATATCAATATGTTTTCTATTACTTAGATCTGTTTAACAAGTGTTGTAGGTGTGAAACAATATTACAAGTGACCGATGTAGTAAATTTGAATCAAAGTTCCATTTGCAAAAAAAAAATTCTCGCCCATCTTCTGTGGGTTATTTCATTTTTAAGATGTAGACTTATTGTATCACACTAGCCATGCTCAGGTAAATTGTCTGGCACGTTGTTTTGGTATTTGGTTTTTAACTTTGTAGTTGTGTCTTTACACAATATAGAAATGTATATTAATGCTTCTGTATATGAAACGATCACAATAACACTTATATTTCACTTAAAAAAAAAAATCAGGCTAAACAAAAATTGGTAATTAACAATATGACATCTGAAAAGCACATGAAAGGATGCTGAATTATTTTATTGTTTTTAAAAAGAACACACTACATGAAGGTCCTGTTCACTAGAGTGTGTAGTAATGAATGTAACCAGTAAAACATGTTTTTACAGCCACTGGTTGGCCCATACATATTTTTAAATTTGTTTAATTTTGTTATAGCATGACTTGTAGTCTTGTTTTTAACTTGTCTATAATACATATTTTTGTATGACTGTATTTTTTCATTAATTATTGAATTTTAATGGTCTAAGATAATTAACATGTCAACAGGCAAGTGTAACCCGAATGATTTGTCTGTCTTGCCTTCTATACTACCTGCACCATATCTTCATACATCAGATATGAAGTGCACACCCCAAATGTACTATTTAGCAACCCAAAAAATTAAATTTTTAAAACTGCGCTGTAACCACAGTATTTGACGGTTCTATTTGACTCTCAGATATGAAGTGCACACCCCAAATGTACTATTTAGCACCCAAAAAATTTGAATTGGTCAAACTGCTCTGTTACCACAGTATTTGACAGTTCTGTTTGACTCTCAGATATGAAGTGCACCGCAGGCCGCAAATGTACTATTTAGCACAAAAAAGTGTGATTTTTTTTTTTTTTTTAAACCAACAATGTAAGAGTAGTATTTAAGTAGAATTTAAGGGTATTATTGGACTGCAAGAAATGCACCGCAGGCCGCAAATGTTCTATTTAGCACAAAAAAGTCTGATTTTTTTAAACCAACAATGTAACAGTAGTATTTAAGGGTTTTATTAGACTGAAAGAAATGCAGTACGCAAATGTACTATTTAGCACCAAAAAAAATTGCAGTATTTAAAAATACCTAGATGTTGCCTACTGAGCTACCAGAACAGGATTAAAATAATGTGTCTGGCACACATGCAATTGCAAGTGCACTGCACTCTCTGTGTCACTGGGCTCAGGGCAGGGTACAAAAATGTAGTATAGCACCCACAAAAATAATCGCTGTAGTTTGCAGATTCAACATCAGAATCTTTTCCTAATCTGTCCCTCACAGCTGCAGCATCCTCTCCCTACACTAATAAGAGCTCATGTGACGTGCAGCGTTACGTGACTCCAGCTTATATATAGAGGCTGTGTCACATGCTGCACTGGCCAATCACAGCCATGCCATTAGTAGGCATGGCTGTGATGGCTTCTAAGGGCACACGAGTCAAACGCTTGTTGATTGGCTGCCCTGCAGCCTTTCAAAACACATCATTAAATCAACAAACACGGAACTCCAACCCGAACATAAACTGAAATGTCCATGTTCGGGACCGGGGTCCAAGAAACGTTTTACAGTTCGGGTTCGCTCAACTCTATTGGTAACAATTACTTTTGTTAATATTGTATTTTTTTGATACATTGTTATATTTTTTACAACTAAAAGTAGTTTCCCATCAATTTTTGTGGGTGTCTTTGCTTATGCACTTCTTTTTAGACCATTTGTGCTGCATGTTTTATACTAAATAGTGCATTTTATCAATGCTCAGCTACTTCCTTTTCTAGTTTTTGCACTGCCACAAAGTGAAAGCTTCTCATGCAGAAATTTACATCATTGGTATACTTCTAAAATAATGATATAAAATTTCAAATCAATGGACTCTCTAGAAAAAAAAGGTGTTAAAAACCAGTACAGTGCTGCTACAGCCTGCAGAACTCTTGTTAAACAACAACGTGCAAATAGGTAAGGTCTTAACTGATATTGTAAATACAGGCATAATATATGAATCTTCTTTGCATCTGCACCCAGACTTGAATTTAAAACAGTTTTATGAAATATATTGGTGATTTGTAAAATCTTTATAAATAATGAGCGTAACAATAAATACTACTAGTTTGTAAATGATTTATCAGAAAAGAGTGCAGGTTGGGCAAAAATCTATATTTCCACAAATTGTTTCACATAGTTAAATGAATGCATGATCTGTTAAAAGTCATTTTAATTCCAATTCAATCCACTCAAGCAGATTATGCTATTTATAGATCCATAATATAAAATGCACAATTTTATTAATAGAAATTATGGTTGTTTTCAGCAGTCTGTAGGGCATTCTGCAAAAGAGGATAGCTCATAAAAAAAGTGAGTCGATACGTGACACTTTTATACTGATTTACTATCCTGACCTACCCTGTAAAGAGACATGGGTTTATTTGTTAGTGGTGTTTAACTATGAATATATTGAAGGCAGCTCAGTCACCTAAATATGAGTTTCAATAAGAACATATAAAGATGTCTTGTGGGAATATTTATGTAATTCTTTATCAGTTGATTACAATTTTATAAATAAGGATTCTATCAGTTTGTACTACTTTCCTGTACAAATTGAGTTACATAACATAATATTGAAGGTTGTGAGTGGTCAACTACTTTAGCATATTTTGGTAACAACTTATAGGTTGAACATTGTTATTATATCTTATTTGTTTTTTTATATGGACAAAAGTATTGGGACACCTGCCCATTACAGAAACAGGGACTTATATATAATATATAGACAATAATATGAAGCAGGTCCCCTCTCTGCAGCTATAAATGGGTGTGGCATCTCTGTACAGCAACATTCCACATACAGATGGCATCAATGCTTGCTTCCATTTCCTCTCTTATGCCGACAAACAAAAATATAGCCCCCGAATTATCACAGAACTGGCACTATTCATCCACACAAATAATTATTTCAGTTTTAACAATGAGGTTTACCTACAAACCATGGGCACTAGTATGGGCACTAAGATGGCACCCCATTATGCTAATCTGTTTATTGCAGATCTTGAACATGGATTCCTTGAAACACAGCACACCAAACCGTACAAATATTATCGCTATATTGATGCCAATATTGATGCCATCTGTATGTGGAATGTTGCTGTACAGAGCTTCCACATCCATGGTTATATCCTTGTAACCATGGATGTGGTATCTCTGTAGAGCAACATTCCCCATACTGATGGCATCAATGTTTGCTTCTATTTCCTCTCTTATGTCGACAACCAAAAATACAGCCCCCGAATTATCACAGAACTGGCACTATTCATCCTCACACATATTTATTTCAGTTTTAACAATGAGGTTTACCTACAAACCATGGGCAATGCTATGGGTACTAAGATGGCACCATTATATGCTAATCTGTTTATGGTAGATCTTGAAAAGAGATTTCTAGACACACAGCACACCAAACCATACAAATATTATTGCTATATCGATGATTACTTCATAATTTGGACTGAAAGAGAGAGAAAATCTGATACAGTTCCATGACTCTTTTAACTCATTCCATCCATCAATCAAACTAAAAATTGAATATTCCACTAGATCTGTGAATTTTCTGGACACCACTGTGACATGTAACAATGGCACAATACACACCTCAGTTTACAGAAAACCCACAGATAGGTCCAGTTACCTTCACTGCTCCAGCTTTCACCACTCCCATACTAAACAGGGCATCATCTACAGCCAAGCCACTAGGTACCATCGCATATGCTCTGATCCTAATGACGTAATTCCCATCTAAATGTACTCTCCCAATCTATGATACAGAAAGGCTACAAACCAAAGACTATTACCAAACAAATCAACTCTGCTGTAAAAACTTCACGCACGTGCCTGCTACAGTACAGAGAGAAAAAAATATCTACACGAGTACCACTTGTGGTCAGCTCTTGAGGAAATACGGAAAATCATTAAAGATCTACAACCAATTTTAACAGAAGATGAGACTCTGAAAAACATTTTCTTTGAAACACCCATTTTGGCCTTCAGACAACCACCAACCTTCCAACAAAAAATAATCAACATGAAACTACCTATTGATGGGAAGAATAAAGAAAACGGGAACAGTCAATGCAAAAAACCTTGCTGCAAACTGTGCCAGAACATATGCACAGACAACACAGCCACAAACAACAATAAAACCAACAGCATTAAAGGTTCATACTCCTTCACATCCGGCAATGTGGTATACATGATTCAATGCACCAAATGCCACCTAGGATGCTACATTGGGGAAACCACCCAGCAATTAAATGGCAGAATGGATATGCACAGACACTCCATTAAACACCAGAAAGCAGAATCCTACTACTCTCCTGTGGAACACCATTTTACCCAGCCTGGCCACTCAATGAAGGACCTAAAAATCAAAGTACTGAAATGGGTTTTTAAAAATACCCAAAAATGAAAAACTTTTGAAGCCAGAATGATCAAATTGTTTAACAGCAAGAATAGAGGACTAAATATTGATCTGGGTTTCCTGTTCCACTACCAACACTTTACATGAACACTCCCCCAGCATTATCTTACTGTTCTGTCTTATGTATTAACATTTTAAAATGCATTCCTATATGCTTATTCTAACAATACACAAAGTACTATGTGTAGACCTATGCTTTCCCATACTCTTATACATGTGTGCTTATATATGTGACTATGCATTTATATTTGTGTAAATGAGTTCATGTGCATGTATGTTTGTATGTATGTATTTGTATTTGTGTTCATGTTTATGAGTATGCGTATGCATATATATATATATATATATATATATATATGTGTATGTGTGTATGCAGTGGTGTATCCTGGTTTTGTGCTGCCCTAGGCAGGACAAAACTCATGTACCACCCTCCCCCGGCAGCACCCCCACCCAACCCTTCCCCCCCGCCCCACCTTCTAAATACACACACACACACAAACAGTCACACACACACACAGAGAGACACACACACACATACACAGTCAGACACACACACACACAGTCACACACAAACACACATACAGTCACACACACACAGTCACACACACACACACACAGTCCACACACACACACACACACACAGTCACGCACACATTCAGTCACACACACACACACACACAGTCACACACACACACTCACAGTCACACACACACACACACACACACACAGTCAGACACACACACAGTCAGTCACACACACACACACAGTCAGACACACACACACAATCACTCACATTAACACTTTTTTAAAAAAAATTTAACCCCCCCAGCCTCCTTACCTTTGGGAATGCTGGGGGGTTCTCTCTTTCTCCCTGGTGGTCCAGTGGCTGCTAGTCGGGCTGATGGGCTGGCTGCTGGGCAGGCGGCTGGCGAGGGAGCTCTTCCTGTGAGCTGACTGCTCAGCTCCCTCGCGCGCCGCAGAGTGAGGCTGGGAGCAGGAATATGACGTCATCTTCCGGCTCCCAGCCTCACTCTGCAGCGCGCGAGGGAGCTGAGCAGACCGCTCAGAGGAAGTGCTCCCTCGCCAACCACCTGCCTGCCTGCCCGACCACCAGCCAGCGCCGCTCAGCGCCCGACATGTCTGTTAGCCACAAGGCTAACTAGGCATTTGCCCTGGGCATTTGGGGGCGGCGTTTTTTGCTGCCCCCTGAAAAATGCAGCCCAAGGCAAATGCCTTGTTTGCCTCGCGGCAAATACGTCCCTGTGTGTATGCATAAAGTGTGTATATACATGCATACACATATGTATATGTGAATAGGTGTATGTGTACATATACATATATATGGGTCTATGTATGTGTAGGCACATTTGTATGTTTATAGGTACATGTATTGGTGCTTGTGTGGATGTATATGTAGGTGTGCATGTATATATATGTTGACAGTTAGTTGTATTTATACTTATATTGTTGAATCCTGTAACTCTTGGATGGGAATTCATGCATTCTTTATATAAGTAATTATGTTGTTTTTACTCTTCACTTGTAGCACATCTTCTGCACTGTCTGCTTTTTTTTTCTATCTCTCTCCAACCTCCTCCCCACTCTATGATCTTCACACTAGATATTTACAACCCTCTGTGATAATGGTGTCTATTAACCCCTTAAGGAACAAACTTCTGGAATAAAAGGGAATCATGACATGTCACACATGTCATGTGTCCTTAAGGGGTTAAACCTGTGTCTTATCTGCACTCATGTCCTTTAACCCCTTTATCACAACTCAACTTTGAATTTTATATCTCGTCTTGCTCAGAAATGCTTTAGACTTGAGAAAGGGAAGGTTCTCCCGAAAGCTTGTCATTAAAATATTCTATTAGTCCAATATATATATATATACACACATATACACCAAAATAATATCAGGGTCTTTAAAAAGACCCTTAGGGGTTTAAACGTTGATCGTATTACAGATGCATTTTTTTTTGCTATTAAAATCACTATTTACTTTCACAAGACCTGAGAGTGCACCCCTGATATTTTTGTGATATATTTATATAACGCGGGTAGCACTTAGGTGATTTCTACAATAACAAAGAGACCAGGAGAGTGCAGCGCTAAATTTGCTATATATATATATGTACTACAAAATAAATCAAGTGCTCTGTGGTCTTAGTGGAGATAAAGTCTGGGCTCTGACTAGGCCACTGCAAAATGCAGATTGTCTTGTTTTGAAGCCATTCAGTAGTGGATTGACTTATATAGTTTAGGATCATTGACCTGCTATATATCGCCCAACTTCTTCTGAGTTTCAATTGGAGCACAGTCTGTGAGATATTATCCAATTGACTATTTTGACGAACTTGAGAATTTATTTTTCCCTTGATGATAGCAAGTGGTCCAGGTCCCGAAGCAGCAAATCAGCCCTAAATAATGCTCCCTCCACAGTATTAAACTGTTGGAAAGATGTTTTCATATTGGTATGCAGTGCCCTTTCTACACCATTCATGGTGCTGCATGTTCTTCCCAAATAACTTAAAGGAACACTGTACTATCTTTCAGTTTATTATATTTCAGATGTATTTTAAATATTAATATACTGTATATCACCAAACACCCTTCCAATTATTTAATTATTAGTAATATTTACATTTAATATAAGGATTTACCTGGTTTTCTTACGGTTGTTTAGTTGACCTCACGGAATTACGCCCCACCCCTTTTCGCTTCATCATTTACTTACCATTCGGGTCCAATCAGTAGCTTCTGATAGAGAAGCTTTGTGGACCATCCGTGCATGTGCGGCATTTGCCCTAAACGCCAATCAAATTACACTCATAGGGAATCAATATATTCAATGATTCCATATGAGAAACTGTGAACACTCTATTGCACATATGCTCCATTTGCACCTTCAGGAGCAGTGAGCTGAATCAGAAATAGTCTCACTGCTGTAAAGTCCTCCATATTTAGATTGTTCAAACGGGTGCCTATTGTCCCGTCCCCACCGGCATCCACCGCCGCTTATGGGTAGGAGCCGAGCCTGGACGGGACAATAGGCACCCGTTTGAACAATCTAAATAGTGACTCCCCCATGCACCCACCCATGAGCAGTGGGTGGGGGCCTAAGATGAAATGGGGGGGAACCTATTGTCCTGGCCCCCACCCATGAGAGGCGGGTGGGATCCCTAGTGACAATTGGGAGGACAGGACATAGGTCCTCCCCTAGCCCCCACCCATGAGCAGTGGGTGGGGGCCTAAGATGAAATGGGGGGGAACCTATTGTCCTGGCCCCCACCCATGAGAGGCGGGTGGGATCCCTAGTGACAATTGGGAGGACAGGACATAGGTCCTTCCCTAGCCCCCACCCATGAGCAGCGGGTGGGGGTCCAAAATTACAATGGGGAGAACCTATTGTACCTTCCCCTCAGGCCCACAACCTTGAGCAGTGGATGGGAGCCTAAGATGAAACAGGGGGGTCCTATTGACCCTTCCTCCCTGGCCCCCACCCATGAGCGACAGGTGGGGGCCCTAAGATGATAGGGGGACCTATTGTCCCGCAGGCCCTCACCCATGTGTGGCAGGTGGGGGCCCAAAATAACAATGGGGACAAAATATTGATCCTCCCCGGCCCCCACCCATGGGCGATGGGTGGGGGCTATGTGAAAACCCCCCGCCTCCCACAAGGTGACTAGGGGTTCCCATGCCCCTAGTCACCCTTCCTTTAAATAAATTACTACCTACCCTCCTCACCCTAAAAATAGTGAAGAGGGAAGTAATAAATCTAAATACATGTAAAAAAATAATATATTTGGTGCTTGTATATATATATAACCTGAGCGCAAAAATAAAAAATCCTGACCCTTAAAAATTAATCCATCTCCACCTAGCGTGGGCACCGCGCAGACTGAGCTCTGCAGGGTGGGGACAGGTTTTAATGCCTTCCCACGCCCTGCAATTTGACTCAAAGTGCTCTAGTTACATAGTTACATAGCTGAAAAGAGACTTGCGTCCATCAAGTTCAGCCTTCCTCACATTTGTTTTTTGCTGTTGATCCAAAAGAAGGCAAAAAAAAACAGTTTGAAGCACAATTTTGCAACAAGCTAGGAAAAAAAATCCTTCTTGACCCCAGAATGGCAGTCAGATTTATCCATGGATCAAGCAGTTATTACCCTACATTGAAAGATTATATCCTTGAATATTCTGTTTTTGCAAGTATGCATCTAGTAGCTGTTTGAACATCTATATGGACTCTGATAAAACCACTTCTTCAGGCAGAGAATTCCACATCCTGATTGTTCTTACAGTAAAAACACATTTCCTTTGCCTTAGACGAAATCTTCTTTCTTCCAGTCTAAACGGTTTGTGAATAAATTTCCACACAATGGTTTGTATTGGCCCCGAATATATTTGTATAATGTTATCATATCCCCTCTCAGGCGACGTTTTTCTAAACTAAATAGGTTTAAATTTGTTAACATTTCTTCATAGCTTATATGTTCCATTCCTTTTATTAATTTTGTAGCCCGCCTCTGCACTTTATCTAGTGCCATAATATCCTTCTTTGGAACAGGTGCCCACAATTGCACAGCATATTCAATATGGGGTCTTACCAGTGATTTATAAACAGGTAAAATTATATTCTCGTCCCGAGAATGAATGCCCTTTTTCATGCATGACAATACCTTTCTGGCCTTGGCCACTGCTGATTGACATTGCACATTGTTGCATAGTTTGTTGTCTATAACAATTCCCAAGTCCTTTTCGTGTGTTGTTATCCCTAATTCGCTTCCATTAAGGGTATATGTTGCTTGTGTATTCTTTACGCCGAAGTGCATAACTTTGCATTTTTCAACATTAAATTTCATCTGCCATTTGAGTGCCCAGTCCCCCAGTCTATGTAAATCCCTCTGCAGCAAAGTAATATCTTGCTCACATTGTATTATTTTACAAAGTTTTGTGTCATCTGCAAACACTGAAACATGACTTTCAATGCTGTCTTCAAGATCATATATAAACATGTTAAATAGAAGGGGTCCCAGAACAGACCCCTGAGGGACACCACTTGCCACGTCTGTCCAGCTTGAAAATTTACCATTAATGACAACTCTTTGTACTCTGTTTTTAAGCCAGTGTTCTACCCAAGAACAAGCATTTTCATCTAGACGATTTCCTTGAGTTTGAACATTAATCTTTTGTGTGGAACTGTATCAAATGCCTTGACAAAATCCAAATAGATCACATCCACCGCAACACCATGATCTATACTTCTACTTACTTCTTCGTAGAATGCAGTCAAGTTAGTTTGACATGACCTGTGCTTCATAAAACCATGCTGATTTTTGCTGATGACCATGTTCTTCTCAAGGAATTCTTGAATATTATCCCTTAATAACCTTTCAAATATTTTACCAGCCACAGAAGTTAAGCTCACAGGTCTATAATTTCCAGGCAAGGATTTTGAACCCTTTTTGAATATAGGAACCACATCTGCCTTCCTCCAATCCTCTGGAACACTTCCTTAAAGAAAAGAATCTTGAAAGATTAAAAACAGAGGTTCACTTATTTCTACACTTAGTTCCTTAAGTACACGTGGATGAATACTGTCATGCCCTGGAGCCTTGTTTATATTAACTTTCTTTAGTTGCTGCAGCACCTTGTCTTGAGTTAACCATTTACAATTATTCTGCAAGTTTTTAGTAGCAATCATTTGCACATCTATTGCCATGGGTTCTTCCTTAATATATACGGAGGAGAAATAGTTATTTAAAATTCCTGCCTTTTCTTGGTCTTCATTAACTAACACCCCCGTTTCAGTTTTTAGTGTACCTACACTTTCATTTTTGGGTTTTTTAGAATTTATGTACTTAAAAAATGCTTTGGGGTTGGCTTTGCTCTGTTTAGCTATCATTTTTTCATTTTGATGTTTAGCAAGTCTAATTGCCTTTTTACACGCATTATTTGCTTCTTTATATATTTTATAAGATGCATCCGATTTGTCCGATTTAACTGCTATAAATGCCCTTTTCTTATTTTTAATCTCTAGTTTTACTTCTCTACTAAGCCACATTAGTTTTAATTTGTTTCTTTTATATTTATTTCCCAATGGTACATACTGAGAAATGTACCTTTCTAATATTTGTTGGAAGATGATCCATTTATCCTCAGTGTTCTTTTCACTAAAGAGTTTATGCCAGTCAATATATTATAAAGCTTCCCTTAACTTATTGAAATTGGTCTTTTTAAAATTATGTGTTTTAGTATACCCCATGTGCTTCTGTTTTTTTGAGTTTATTTCAAAGGACACTATATTGTGATCACTATTTCCCAAGCGCTCACCTACTTGAATGTTGGTCAAAAGATCAATGTTGTTTGTTAAAACCAGGTCCAGACAAGCGTCCATTCTAGTTGGTGCTTGTACAAGTTGTGACATGAAGGTGTCATTTAACAAGTTTAAAAACCTAATTCCCTTTGCTGAGCTACTAGTCCCTCTGTCCCAATTTATGTCCGGGTAATTAAAATCTCCAATAATTAAAGTGTTACCCAGATTTGCAGCTTTCGCAATTTGCTCAAACAGCTGTTGTTCCTCGTCAATATTAACATTAGGTGGTTTATAACATATCCCAACCAATAGTTGGTTTCCCTTCTTTTCCCCAAAGCAGATATTTACCCATAAAGCTTCCACATTTTCCTTATCGCATTCCATTTGCTTAAGATTTGGCTTTAAATCATGGTTGACATACAAACATTCTCCACCACCCTTCTTGTTTTTCCTATCCTTTCTAAATAACATGTACTCATTTAAGTTAACTGCCCAGTCATGTGTCTCATCCCACCATGTTTCAGTTATGCCTATTATATCATATTGTTTAGTGTAATAAGAGTGCTCTGATAGGTGGATAGTGAGCCTTACCTGATTGTGTACCTGTAAGGCTTGGAATCCAACCAATCAGAGTGCTCTGAGTAATTTTACACAGCATGGGAAAATTTCAAAGAACTTTCAGGTTCCCCCCATTGTAATTTTGGACCCACACCCACTGCACATGGGTGGGGGTCTGGGGGGGGGGAACAACAGGTTCCCCCATTATACTTTTGGGCCCCCACCTGCCGCACATGGGTGGAGGTAAATAAGTCCCCCTGTATCAACTTAGGGCTCCCACCCGCTGCACATGGGTGGGGGCCGGAGGGACAATAGGTCCCCCCATATCATCTTAGGGCCTCCACCCACCACTTATGGGTGGGGGCTGGGGAGGAACAATAGGTTCCCCCATTGAAAATTTGGGCCCCCATCCATCGCACATGGGTGGGGTCCAGGGGGGAAAACAATAGGTTCCCCCAATTGTAATTTTGGGCCCCCACCCACCGCTTATGTGTGGGGGCTGGGGGGGGCAATAGGTTCCTCTGTATCATCTTAGGGCCCCCACCCACTGCTCATGTGTGTGGGTTAGGGGGGCAATAGGTTCCCCCTATTTTCATGTAGGGCCCACATCTGCCGCTCATGGGTGGGGGTCCGTGGCAGGGGAAAATAGATCTCCCACCATTGTCCAACTTATTAATTAATAGATGGGTGGGGGGCTAGTTAATAGATGGGGGTACAAGAGATTAAGTTGTTACAGTGCCTATAGTGTTCCTTTAACCTTTGTTTCAATAGTTCAGAAAACATTTTCACAGTAACGCTGTGGAGGAACAAGGTGGTCTTTAGCAAACGTCAGGAGTGCAGCGATTTTTTTCTGTTTTTTAAAGCAGCAATTTTCTTTGTGGTGTCCTGCCATGGGCACAATGCCAGTTCAATGTTTTCAATATAGTATATGTTTGAACAGAGATCTAAACCAGTTCCATTGATTTCTTCAAGTCTTTAGCTTTCACTCAAGGGTTCTTTTTTATCGGATTAAGAATTATGTCCACTTTGAGTCATCTTGGCTTGGTGATCACTTCTAGAGAGTAGCCACAGTATTAAATTCACCTTTATACAACACACCAATTTGTGATGACAGGTCTTCTGAGAGCTCTTTTTTGTAAGGTAGGGTTCACATCAACAGATGCTTTTTGTGAATAGCAAATACAAAATGTTGAGTACTTTTTATAAGTCAAAATAGCCCTAACCTTCCACCATTTATAAGCCTTGGATGAAATCATTAGCCTAAGGTTTCAAGTCCTTTTTCCAACCTATTCTGTAAATATTCGATTGGTGTATTCAATATGTACAAGAATGATGCAATAATGTGCATGTTATTCATTAAAACATTGTGTTTGTTGATTACAGTAACTTAGATAAACATCAAAACAGATTTTAAGACAACTGAAATAGATAAAGGGTTCACATATTTTTCTTGATACTGTATATCAGTTTGGAGAAACAATTGAACAAGGCTTTTCACATCTTAGGTGTTAAATTCACATACAGATTGACTATTGATTTTATGGAGTCAAAAGAAAAAAACTGAAGATTTGTGAAGGATCAAAATAGAAACCAGCATTCTTTCTCCATTCGCCAGCCTGGGTTTCCCAATAATAAACTGTCTGTTAAATTACATTATTATGTGTACTTAATGGATTTTGACATTGCAGTAAAGCAATTTGTTTTGTACAAGACACCTATGAAACAAATGATTCTATGAAGGTTAAATATTCAGTCCACAAGTAATTTGCAGCAATCTCTGCTAGCACTACTTCTTCCATTAATCATGCAAATTATATACTGTGCTTATTACAAATTAACAATATAAGTATGAATGTCATGTACAGTTGCTCTCATAAAGTCATAATTAATAAAGTATCTAAAATCAAGTAAGATTAGTTTGATCAACCAGGGAGATGTTTATGTTGATTGTGTCACTGTGTTTTAACATAGTCCCATATGATTTGTGAATTGGCAGAATTTATCCTCCTACCTTCCTGTTTATATTAAACGTGGTTGTTTGCTGCCTTGCTGATTTACAGCGAAATGTTGTCTTTATTTGAAAGTTTGATAGTCTGAATACATTAATCATTTGAGATGATAAAATGTTGGGTTCAATGCTGGGGTGTTGCTAGCTTCCAAAAATACCTGGGGCATGCACACACTTTAACATATACACTAACAAGCCGAAAGACCATAATTATGAAAAACCCTTCCATTGCTATGGGTGGGTGCTATTAAACAAAATGAACAGTGGGACAGTGTCGTCCCAGCCCCCAACCATTGGTGGCAAATAAGGGCTCAAAAAATAAGGGAGGATCACCATGCCCCCCCTCCCAGCTCACACCCATTTGTGTTTTGTGGGGGTACTGAGTAATAATGGGGTGTGGACTTATTGTCTTCCTTTATGAAAATTATTCTACCACTGATAACTAGAGGTCCTCAAGCCCCAAGTGAACCCACTTAACTATAACTTTATCAATTGCCCTCCTCACACTAATAATGGTACTGGGCAATACTAAATAAACTAAATAACTGTAAAATAAAAATAATAATGCTTACCATTAAATGTCTTTTTTTATTCTTTTATCCTTTTTTCTTCAGCCCCAAAAAAGGCCAAATAAAAATCCATAAAAAAAGACTAAAACTGATTTTATAAATACACTGAACAAAATTATAAACGCAACACTTTTGTTTTTGCCCCATTTTTCATGAGCTGAACTCAAAGATCTAAGGCTTTTTCTATGTACACAAAACGCCTATTTATCTCAAATATTTTTAACAAATCTGTCTAAATCTGTGTTAGTGAGCACTTCTCCTTTGCCAAGATAATACATCCACCTCACAGGTGTGGCATATCAAGATGCTGATTAGACAGCATTATTATTGCACAGGTGTGCCTTAGGCCACAATAAAAGGTCACTCTAAAATGTGCAGTTTTATTACATAGCACAATGCCACAGATGTCGCAAGTTTTGAGGGAGCGTGCAATTGGCATGCTAAGTGCAGGAATGTCCACCAGAGCTGTTGCCAATTAACTGAATGTTTATTTCTGTACCATAAGCCATCTCAAAAGGCGTGTCAGAGAATTTGGCAGTACATCCAACTAGCCTCACAACCGCAGACCACATGTAACGACACCAGCCCAGGACCTCCACATCCAGCATCTTCACCTCCAAGATCGTTGAGACCAGCCACCCGGACAGATGCTGCAAGAATCGGTTTGCATGACCAAATAACTTCTGCACAAACTGTCAGAAACCATCTCAGGGAAGCTCATCAGCATGCTCGTCGTCCTCATTGGAGTCTAAACCTGACGGCAGTTCATCGTCGTACTGACTTGAGTGGGCAAATGCTCACATTCAATGGTGTCTGGCACTTTGGAGAGGAGTTCTCTTCATGGATGAGTCCCAGTTTTCACTGTACAGGGCAGATGGCAGACAGCGTGTATGGCGTCGTGTGGGTGAGCGGTTTGCTAATGTCAACATTGTGGATCGAATGACCCATGGTGGTGGTGGGGTTATGGTTTAGGCAGGCATATGTTATGGACAAGGAACACAGGTGCATTTTATTGATGGCATTTGAATGCTCAGATACACCGTGATGAGATTCTGAGGCACATTGTTGTGCCATTAATCCACGACCATCACTTTATGTTGCAACATGATAATGCATGGCCCCATGTTTCAAGGATCTGTACACAATTCCTGGAAACTGAAAACATCCCAGTTCTTGCATGGCCAACATACTCATAGGACATGTCACACATTGAGCATGTTTAGGATGTTCTGGATCGGCGCATACGACAGCGTGTTCCAGGTCCTGCCAATATCCAGCAACTTCTCACAGTCATTGAAGAGGTGTGGTCCAACATTCCACAGGCCACAGTCAACAACCTGATCAACTCTATGCGAAGGAGATGTGTTGCACTACTTGAGGCAAATGGTGGTCACACCAGATACTGACTGGTTTTTGGACCCCACCAATACAGTAAAACTGCACATTTTATCGTGGCCTTTTATTGTGGCCAGCCTAAGGCACACCTGTGCAATAATCATATTGTCTAATCAGCATCTTGATATGCCACACCAGTGAGGTGGATGGATTATCTCAGCAAAGGAGAAGTGCTCCCTAACACAGATTTAGACAGATTTGTGAATAATATTTGAGAGAAATAGGCCTTTTGTGTACATAGAAAAAGTCTTAGATCTTTGAGTGGAGCTCATGAAAAACGGGGGCAAAAACAAAAGTGCGGCATTTATAATTTTGTTCAGTGTATAAAGGCTTTCCCATGCTGTGCAATTTGACTGTCAGTCTCAAGATTTACCTGTCAGAGCATTCTGATTAAACCTCTAATCACCCTGGGGGTGGGGAGATAATTTTTAATGGGGGAGACAATAGGTTATTATATAGGGTCACCACCTGCCACCAATGGGTGGAGGTTAGGGGGGACAAAAGTTTCACTGCTAAAATCACCTATCTTAGCAAACAAATATGGGGATTCAGTTATACCAAATGGTCATGGTGTGCTAAGATCCCCATTACATCACAGTGCCCCGATATCGGTCATACACTAATTTTAACATGGGAGATTAACATGCTAACTGCAATACTTTATGCTCAACCTGCTTCCAGAGATTCTCCTCAGTTTGTGCTTTCTTGTGGTCACCTCCAGTGGGGTACCTGCAGTAGATGGTTGGGGTGCACAGCCTGGAATCTGGTCCAAAATCTAAATATACATAGAAAAAAACAAGTGATAATGGAAATATGTAGCGTTAATAAAGGATGAGAGGGTGATTAATGATCTGTTGTAGTTAAATAGTTATTGAATACCCAGATTGGGCACAACTTATTATACATAGGGTATAAAGGTATTTCAATCAGTTAAACAATTTGGCTGGTTTTGGTTTGAGACTGGGAGAGAGTGTAATAGTCTAGGTGTTTCAAAATTGCTATAAAAAATTACAATTTATAATAAAAAGTTTATTGTCTCCAGTTTATTGTGGTTTAAATGATCCTACGAATACTGAGATAACTCAGTCCTGTATTTGGATATTTATTAAAGCCCCACCCCAAACCCCTAAAGCAATTTAACTTGCTGAAAAACTTTATGTGTGAAGAGTGTGTCATCTTTTTTTCCTTTTGCAAAAAGTGCAAATGTTAATAGAAATTGACACTTTTATAAATAAACCTGGTTCAAGCAAACAACTGGACCTTTTATTTTCTGGTTTGGTTAGCTCTCTAGAGCGAAACTCAAAAGGCAGCAATTTCTCAGAGCACTGGCCTTGCAAATACTTCTCATTGTGCGCAAGTAAGTTTTCATTTACATGCAGGTTTTCATTTGGGGTAAATCTATTAAACAGTGATTTTTATTTAATTTGTATTTGGGCTTACCTGAGTTTAAAGAGAAGATATCAGAAGAGCTGAATAGTTTTCAGAAATTGATGCCTGCTAGAATATAAAGTAAACAATGCAAAAGGGACATCAAAAGCTCTTTCAACACATACACTTTCATTATTGTCTAGTTGTTTCTAGACATGGACTAAAACAATCAAATAATCATGAAAACAGTTTTTTGTTTCCTAAAAAAATGTATAGCCCCACTTTTTTCCACTCAAAATTCCTTCAGGTTTTTTTTTTAATTTTTTTTTATTTAGTTTAATAACTTTTTTTAATCTCTCTTTAATTCTTTATCTCTCGCTCACTCTTCCATCTGTGAATCCTAACATTTTACCTGATCTTGATTCTTGAGATCCCCTTGTATGCGCAAAGAATGGCAGCAATGATTATCATTTACAAAGTATAAAAAAAATCTGCAATGCTCTTGTGAATCCAAATACAACTCGATTCCATTATTTAAGTTTCCATTAAAAGAAAGGGTACTTTCATGTTTCTGCATAAAACATTATATTCGAGGAACATACCCTCCTAAAGATTGTCATACTTTAGAAGACTGTTTTTATGAATAAGAGGCTGAGAATATTTTTCAAATCCAGTAAAGATTTTTTCATTGTATGGTATAATATGTGAAGTTATTTTTAGCGGTAGAGATTAGGTTGAATTGGAAGGTTTGCAGGTTTCAGAGAATGTCAATTACGAGATTTCATTTTTCTGAATAGAAGGATGGATTTAAAATATTTAAAATCCATTTTTATTTAAAATCATTTAACTTCACCCATGAACACATTTGATAGACCAATGCACTTCAAAGTACATGTGGACAATCACTTTAAAATAAATGTTACTATCTTTGCTCAACATTTATACCCAAATTATTCCACCTTTTACATAAAAAATTCACCTAATGTATAAAAAAATAGTTATGTATATATCTGAGAAATAAAATATCTTTACCATAAATGGTTTTATTCTGTTAAAGAAAGAGTGCAGTGTTTATCTATTCAGAATGTAGACTTGTTTTAATATTGTTGGATAACATTTCCAAAGGTTTTAATATTTTTGGATAATTTAAAAAAAATATTGTATTTCTATGCATTATTAATATGTTATTATTTATATTGCACCAACAAATTCCGCAGCGCTTTACAGTGTGTGGATGAACAGACATGTAGTTTGAAGTAGTCCAGACAAGTTGGACACACAGGAACAAATGGGTTGAGGGCCCTGCTTAATGAGCTTAAATGCTAGATGGAGTGGGGTAAAGTGACACAAAAGGTAAGAATAGTATTAGACTAATGACAGTTGCAAGAGAGGAATCAGTCAGGAGCTATTAACAGTTTAATTGATACGCTTTTATGAAGAAGTGGGTTTTTAATGATTTTTTTAAGGAGTGGAGACTGGGTGAGCATCTAACAGAGGAGGGAAGTGAGTTCCACAGGCATTCAAATATCAAAAATATATCATATTTAAAAAAAATAAAAAGGTCTATTACAAAATATCACAATTGTACAAAATTCAAATAGTTTTCATTATATTAAATAATATTAAAAGTTTATCCAAAAATATGAAATCATTTGGAAATATTAAATCATTTGGGTCCAACATTACATTGAGGCCTTATTCAGCATCTTGTACTATATATTCATCGAGTTTTATATTTGGTTTCAGGACATGCTACATACATATAATAGACTTGATCATAATATCAAAACTTCCATTAAAGGAATCAAGTCATACATGTTGTGACAAAGTATTATTTTAGCTTTCCAATGCACAAGTTAAATCTCAAGCAAACACATTGATTGGCGGATTTAGAAATTTCATAACTCTGCTCCTCTGATTTTAACTCTGAGCACAAAATGAGCTTGACAGAACTTCTGTGTTTATGTGTGAACTTTCTCACGAATCCCTGCAATCGTTCAAGAGTGCAAAGTACATGGTACCACAATGTAGCTTGCTGCAACGTCAGAGAGACAGAAAGTAATGAAGATATTAATATGTAAATAACTTATAATCTATACATATGTGAGCTTTTATAACTGGAAAAAAAAAGTGTGTTTGATTAAAATAAGGGAAAAAATAAGTAAACAAAGATCATGCATCCTATAAAACAGGGGTAGTCAATCTTCAGCACTCCAGATATTGTGGACTACATCTCCCCTGATGCTTTGCCAGCATTTCGGCTGTAAGAGCATTATAGGAGATGCATTCCAAAACATCTGAAGTGCCAAAGGTTGTCTATCCCTGTATAGGCTTACTTTGAAATAGTACCGTATGAATGTACAGCTTTTAATAGACAACATTAGAACAAATCCAGAGTCAGAACCCTTAGCATCAATATTCCTTCACATTTTCTGTGAATATGTGAAATAGAGAGAGAAGGGGAGACATAAGAAATAGTTCATAGGGTAATATTGTTAAAATAAAGTAAAATGTATTAACATACATAAGATAAAGACCACTAACGAGCTGATCACAGAAGACACCCTAATTGTTAGAAATTCACACAAAAATAAAAATTTGGAGTGTATTATTGGGGTTTGTTGGGTACATATAGTAATATCTCAGATTTATCTAAAACTTTTAACTTTCATTCATTAAGTTAAACATGATTAGACTCTCACATTACGTTCAAACGTTACCAGCTTATAACTGCCTGGGAGACTCTTTGTATGGATCCAACACTGTTCAGCATCCCTTCTGTTTCACTGCAGTAGCAGTTGTTTGATAGAGTTCTTCGGATCTCTTGGGTGGCAATATTCAAAAGAGTCTTCTCAATCCAGGCTTATGTTAACTAGTCAGGCTTAATTTCCACATGTGTTTTGCCATTACCTCACTTTTATCAGTAGTATACAATTATTCTCTAAATTTGTCTAAATTTAAACCTTGCTTTTGCGAGAGGGCTGACTTAGTGTCACAAAATCTTTACATATTGTCCCCACAAACAATATTATGTTTTAGAACAAATTCAGGTCAGTTATTGTGGGAAATTCTCAAATGTGTTATATGTTATGTGTAGTTTACAAATAGTATTAAATGGGTGTGATTATACCAAAACACTAAATCGAGGACCTAAAACTCAAAGCACTGAAAAGGGGGTTTTAAAAATATCCAAGAAAGAAAAAAATTTTAAGCCAAAATGATCAAATTGTTTAACAGCAAGAATAGAGGACTAAATATTGATTTGGGTTTCCTGTCCCACCACCAACACTTTACATGAACACTCCCCCAGCATTATCTTACTGTTCTGTCATATGTATCAACATTTTAAAATGCATTTCTATATGTTTATTCTATCAATATACAAAGTACTATGTACAGACCTATGCTTTCCCATACTCTTATTCATGTATGCTTATATATGTGACTGTGCATTTATATTTGTGTATATGAGTTCATGTGCATGTATGTATATGTGTTTGTGTGTATCTATATGTGTTCATGTGTGTATGTGTACATATATATATATATATATATATATATATATATATATGTGTGTGTGTGTGTGTGTGTGTGTATGTATGTATAAAGTGTGTGTATATATGCATACTTCTGTGTATATGTGAATAGGTGTATGTGTACATATACATATATATGGGTCTATGTATGTGTAAGCACATTTGTACATGTTTTGTGTGTGGATATGTATAGGTGTGCATGTACATATATTTGTTCATTTGATTGTATTCATATGTATATTGTTATTTGTACTTGTGTATCTGTATATTGTGGCAGGATGGCCAGGCTCTTCACAATAAACTTCAAATGCAACAGTCAGGATAAAATAGTACTGCAGGGTATTGTCACTTTCCACAATATATACAAGGTTGTGCTCTCCCACAAAAACAAAAAGAAAATAAATCCTACTCCAACTTGGAGACTTACTAAACAACAGTATTACTAACTATTCAACAGGCCAGCTAATCTGGTTCCCAGTTTTAAACAAAATGAAATACAGCACTTTAAGTAGGTTTTACACAGTACCTTTTTCTCAGAGTCTCAGGCTTAACTGCCTCCTCTCTCCCAGCTGTTAGATTTCCTCATGTCTTCAGAGGCTAACCTTTTAAAACCATAGTGCTGGTTAATTACATTCACCTGGTTGATAACATTCAAGGGATGACTCCCACCAATTAACCCCATCATGCTGGGAATAGAGAGCGCTCCAATCTATTACTAACATAAAAAGCCTCTCTGGGGGAGTGGCTATGGACCGCATGGAAACGGACTCATAAGCTGTGAGCTCCGCCAAACCGTGGGTCCAACAGCGTGTTTGTCACAGCGAACCAGCCACTAATCATGGCCTCCCACGACGCACATTACACCCGGAACGCAATGGCATCAAAATCAACCCAAAAAAATAAAACAGAGAACTACGGATTCTCACCTGAACTCACAGCAAGCTACCCCTGCGCGAATCCAAGATGGCGCTGGAAGAACCGGATTGCCCACATGGGAATCTGATGCAGGTGACAGCCAATGCAGCTTCCCCAACATTGCCACTTGTAATGGTATTTATTAATTAATAAATAAAAGAGAGAGACAGCGCCAATAATCCTACAATGTAGCAACCCAAAAAGGGAATCCCCCCAAAACCCTTAAAAATACAAAGTAAAGAGCAAAATATAAAAGAAGGGCTGCGCCACAGAAAAATAAAATAAAATAGATAATATCCAGTCCAAATACTGATAAAAATCCAACCTAAAAAATGTAGTCCTCTCTGTCGTCCTTGGATACAGGAACAAAAGTCTTCAAGTTTGGGATATATAGAAAATAAAAAGAGAACAGCCAATAGTGCAATAGGTATGGTTCAAGTGAGAAAAATTTATATTGTAAAGTAGCAAACTCACAATTTCTAAGAGCTTCTATCCAGCTCTAGGGTAAAGCGCGCACAGCGGTATAGTCCCCGCTTATGGCACGTGCAATGAGTGTCGGTTCTTCAGTGGTCTCCAGAAACTCAAAGAGAACAGAAACAAGCCAGATAGTGCTCTCTGTATGGTTGTATATGGTGGGATAAAGTAAAAAAACGTACTTACAAGTACAGAGCAGATCAACTGCTCTATGATGTCAGCGCTGGTGGAATAATCCCCACCTAGGATTTCTTTCACTGTACAGGAACTTGTAGAAATGGTGTTAAAATCAGGATAAATATTTATCAAATATATATAAAATTTGCCAGGAATTAATGTATGAATAAAGATAGTGGGAACTAACAAGTAACCAGAACATTAATATTTATTTATACAAAATGGATATATAATTTTGTATAAATAAATATTAAAGTTCTGGTTACTTGTTAGTTCCCACTATCTTTATTCATACATTAATTCCTGGCAAATTTTATATATATTTGATAAATATTTATCCTGATTTTAACACCATTTCTACAAGTTCCTGTACAGTGAAAGAAATCCTAGGTGGGGATTATTCCACCAGCGCTGACATCATAGAGCAGTTGATCTGCTCTGTACTTGTAAGTAAGTTTTTTTACTTTATCCCACCATATACAACCATACAGAGAGCACTATCTGGCTTGTTTCTGTTCTCTTTCAGTTTCTGGAGACCACTGAAGAGCCGACACTCATCGCACGTCCCATAAGCGGGGACTATACCGCTGTGTGCGCTTTACCCTAGAGCTGGATAGAAGCTCTTAGAAATTGTGAGTTTGCTACTTTACAATATAAATTTTTCTCACTTGAACCATACCTATTGCACTATTGGCTGTTCTCTTTTTATTTTCTATATATCCCAAACTTGAAGACTTTTGTTCCTGTATCCAAGGACGACAGAGAGGACTACATTTTTTAGGTTGGATTTTTATCAGTATTTGGACTGGATATTATCTATTTTATTTTTCTGTGGCGCAGCCCTTCTTTTATATTTTGCTCTTTACTTTATTAATTAATGACTTTTTGTCATAAAAAAGCATAATGAGCTTAATGCTTAAGACGCACCACTAGATGCCAGTAAAGCATAATGAGCTTAATGCTTTAGAGCCACCACTAGGGGTCAGTGTGCTAACTCATGTGCTTCTGGCAGTGACATCACAGGCCAGCCTACTTACTGGATAAAACCAAATAGTAGAAGGAATTCAGCCTCCTTTTTTCTTGGCTTGCATTGATTGAACATGTAGCTGACTGTATAGCTCCAGCCAAACAGGCTGGAGCCGTGTAAGTAATCTATTATAACAGCTAGCAACTGTTATAGCCTTTTGTAAGTAATATGTTGTAGTTTTGTATTGTGTAATTATTGTGGTAAATTGACATTCTACTAGCATTTGTTTAATTGTTATTATAATTATATTAAATATACATTTAATACTACAATGTTTTGTGTATTTCCTATTATATATTCGACCATAATACCGAACTCATAACAATATTAATGTTGTTATTTGTTGCTTAATTATTATATATTAATTATTAAATTAATATTCATATTTAAGTCACGACTTTAACACCACTACTCCTGCTACAGATGCCTCAATAATATATAATATACTATCTAATATACTGTATATATCTAATATACTATATAATATACTGTATAACTAATATACTATATACTGAATAGCTTTACCTAGATACCTGTGTTATATATACACTGCTTGATAACCTTAAAGCAGGCCTGCGCTCTGATTTTCAAAAAATGACATAAGACATAAGAGCTGACATCC
Source organism: Pelobates cultripes (assembly GCA_933207985.1). Taxonomy (NCBI): domain Eukaryota; kingdom Metazoa; phylum Chordata; class Amphibia; order Anura; family Pelobatidae; genus Pelobates; species Pelobates cultripes. The sequence continues at coordinate 49,611,933 of OW240920.1, read as the reverse complement.
AGTCACTGGGGGACAGAACGGTGCACCTGGAGGAAAAAACGGAGAGATTACAAGAAGCTCACAATGAACTTGCGGAGGTACATGCGGCACTGGAAAATAAGGTCAGATACTTGGAAGGAAAAATTGCAGATAATGAAGATTGGGATAGGAGGAATAATATTAGAATTTGCAGAATACCCGAAAATATTAGACCACAGGACCTCGCGCAGTTTGTGCAGAAATTATTTAAATCCATGATTCCAACACTGACAGAGGCAGATCTCCGTCTAGACAGAACACACAGACTCCCCAAACTGAGATATTTACCTGCGACCACCCCACGGGATGTCATTACCAGGGTCCACTATTTCACGGTGAAGGGCCAAATAATGCAGGTATCTAGGCTCAATGCAGCCCTGCCAGGCGAATATGTGGACAAAAAACTGTTCATAGACCTATCAGAGGCCACCATGTTCAAGAGAAAGTCATTTGCACCCATAACAGCGGCCCTAAGAAATGCTGATGTCCTGTATAAATGGGGATTCCCTACCAAGCTAGTTATCAAAAGAAACGGAATTGACCGAGCCATCATCTCACCGGAAGAAGGCCTAAAGATTCTAGAGGATTGGAATATCCCCGTCCCCACAATTGACTCTCGCAGGCAGGACCTACCATCACCACACAAAATTGCAAGAGACTGGCAACAGGTCCCATGGATCAGAACAACTCCGCAGGACCGCAAGCAAAACGCCAAGACACGTAACATAACTGGCGAGATTGGTTTTATGTATCACAGGTTGAATATGTCTACAGTTGAATGATATATGTATAAATATTGTTTTAATGTGCATAAAGAACGCTGCAGCGGCCATAAGAAATAGGCCCACGACCGGCGCTAGGCCACCGCTAATTCTTGCGCTTTAACTCTTACTTATTATTTACCTCTAGCTATTTTTGCTTTTCTTGCAACCAACGTATAAGGTAACCATTGGTCACCATATCTTGCATTTCACTACCACCAACCCCCACGCAAGGCTTACAAAGTAGGCCACCATACATCTGTCTGCATATCCTTGCATAAGGCCCTAGTGGCTAATGGATTTTTGTATATAGTTTTCTTCACCCCCCCACCCCACAACTGACCAGAATAGGTCAGCTCCCTGCAACCAAGTTAACAATTACAAACACTCGAGCTCATCCTACCACAACAAAAGACACAGCAGCTGATAGAAACCCTATCAAAGACAGTAAAGCATCATGCCCCTAAAGTTCCTCTCACTAAATGCTAAAGGCTTAAATTCACCTAATAAACATAGGTTGGCACTCCAGGAGGCCAAGCAACAAGGAGTGCATGTGGCTTTCTTCCAGGAAACCCACTTTAAACCCACTTTGGGGCGCAAAACCCAGGTTTAACTCTTTTTGGTTCCCGACAGACTATCATACATGTTTTCACAAAAAAAAGAAAAGTTATCGATACTAATCAATAAGAGTGTTGTCTTTGAACTAATTTGTAAGATAAGTGACAAGAGAGGGAGATACCTCATATTGCAATGTTGCATTAACAATCAACTGTATACCCTAATGAATGTTTATGGCCCTAACGAGAACCAACCATTATTCATAGCTAATGTATTTTCTCTTCTGTCAATGTATAGCTTTGGGGAGGTTGTTCTTGGAGGCGATACAAATTTTCTCCTTGATATCACTATGGATTCATCCGCCGCGAGAACGGTAACCACAATGACTGCAAAACAGAGACACACACAAACATTTGCCATCTGTCGAACACTAACGACACATAACTATGTAGACCCCTGGAGGATATGTCTCCCAGCTGAAATAGACTACACCTGTTACACTGCTGCACACAACAGCTATTCCCGAATTGATAGATTTCTAATTAAAATTACATCACTGGAGAAAGTGATTAATACAGAAATCGGTGTCATATCATGGTCCCTATCATACCATGTCCCTATCATGTTGACTATATCTGAACAGTTCCCCACGAGTGGTGGAACCACTTGGAGATTAAACAAATCCCTACTCAATGACCCAGTCATAGTGTCCCACATTTCGACAGACCTCCAAAATTATTTCACCGACAATGTACGCCCTGACACATCGCCGGACTATATCTGGCTAGCACACAAAGCAGTAATACGGGGCAGCGTTATAAAACACGCTAGTCAAGCCAAAAAAGCACGCCAAACCAAATACTTAGAAATCATCACAGAAATAACTTCATTAACACACAGAAACAAACACTCACTATCTCCACGACACAGACCACCCTATTACAACCCCACACCAAACTACTGAACTTTGAACTGGCTAAAACCACATATCTACTACAAAAACACAAGCACAAATATTTTGCCTATGGAAACAGAGCGGGAGCAAAATTAGCTTCACAGCTCAAACAAAGATCAATCGCCTCCAGGATTGCTTTCCTAAACAAAAATAACGGTCAGAAAATCATTGACCGGAAACAAACAGTAAATGAATTCTCAGAATACTATCATAAACTTTATAATCTAAGGGAAGATGGGGGAGTGAGGATTCCCACGCTTACAGAAATTGACAATTTGTAAGCTGACATACAACTACCAGCCCCATCACCTGATAAAATATGCTTACTGAACCAGCCGATATCCTCAGAGGAAAAATCCAAGGCCATAGCTGACTTACCTTCACACAAGTCCCCAGGACCAGATGGTCTCTCAAATAGATACTACAAAGAATTCTCCCGAATATTACTCCCTCACCTCTTAAACCTATATCAACATAGTATCCAAAAAGGAACACTCCCCACGGAACTTTTACTAGCTCACATCTCCACGTTGCCCAAACGCAAGCCCTCCACCACTTGCAAAAACTTTAGACCAATCTCCCTCCTAAATGGCGATGCCAAACTCTACGCGAAGGTACTATGTAATAGACTCACATCCACAATCAGTACACTGATTCACAACAACCAAACAGGTTTCATCAAGGGACGTCAGGGTTCGGATAATACCCGAAAAGTCCTTAACATACTGGCCACAATGGAGGGGGTGTCGGTTGGAGGCCTCCTCCTAGCACTGGATGCGGAGAAGGCCTTCGACCGACTCAATTGGGCATACATGCAAAGGGTGTTGCAGAAATTTGGCTTCCCCACCGAATTCATCAAAGGCATTATGGCACTATATACGACACCAGCAGTGTCTCATGGTGGCTTCATCTTCAACTCCTTCCATATAACAAATGGAACATGACAGGGGTGGCCCCTGTTGCTCCTTCTCTACATTTTATCCCTCAAACCCCTAGCGCAAAAAATAAGAAATGATTCCAACATACTAGGCACCAAGATTTTAGGACGCGAATACAAATTAGAGTTATTCGCTGATGATATCTTGGTGACACTAGAAAACCCTCAACTGTCAGTCTCACCCCTAATGGAAGCCTCACAGAGGTTCGGAGACATATCACACTACCGCCTAAACCAGGAAAAAACCCAAGCACTACCCATCAAACTTCCCCTACCCTACACATCCTCCCTGAAGGAGAACTATACGTTTGACTGGAGGACAACCTCACTTACTTACCTTGGTGTAAAAATTGCATCTTCTATAGCCGAAGTACAAAAATTAAACCACCTTACCTTTCCACAACAATGTAAGAAAGAAACACACAAATGGTCACAAATGCATGTTTCTTGGTTAGGCAGAGTAAACCCATACAAAATTATGATTTTGCCGCAGCTGCTTTACATATTCAGAATGCTTCACAACCAAATCCCACAAACACTTATAAAAACGCTACAAACTATATGCAACGCATTCATTTGGGGAAACAAAAAACCACGCGTAGCAAGTATGATACTATATAAACATACAAAACAGGGCGGAGTGGGATTACCCAACATAGGGCTGTATTATAAAACCTCAGCCTTGGCAACAGGTGTACTCCTGCATACCAATTCAGTGATACCCAGGCACTAGCATACCTGAGGACACCAAGAAAACTAAGACCATTGCAGCCAGACCTCCTACCCACTACAAAACTCACTGTCCAGTTTTGGACGACATATTTAGAGGCTGTAGGGGGAAGCATACATTCCACGATAGGGCCCCACTGACCGTCTTAAAAGCTATCTTGCCAGACATACGCCTTCAGACATGGGAGCGGGCGGGAATAACACACATACACCAACTACTCCAACCCAAAGGAATGATGCCATTCCCCGAAGTACAACAAAGATGGGACCTACCCAACAATACTATCTTCACATACTTACAACTTAAGGGGATCATCGCTACACATGTACACAGCTAACACGCGAACCCTAACCACACGTCACCACCAACAAAGGCAATAATGGAAAGGTGTTGGACACACCCCACGAAATGAAAAACCATCTCCATATGCTACAAAGCATGTGAGAACACCATACCCAACACGACACTGCACTGCAAAATGCTGTGGGAAACAGATTGTGCTATCACACTTACAGATGATGAATGGATACAGACACTAAATAACTTATCTAAATGGACAAAATGCTACTCGCACATAGAAGCACACAGAAAACTACTACACAGCTGGTACTTAACTCCCCACAAACTTCACAAAATCTACCCAAACACATTTCCGCTTTGCTGGAGATGCTCTGCAGCAGAAGGTACACTCATACATATCTGGTGGACGTGCCCCAACATCAAACTCTTATGGAAAGAAGTGTGCAATACGCTGCACGTCCTCAAACTCCCAGATACCCAAAACACCCCTGAAACATACTTACTGATGAGATTCCCTCCATCATATAAACACTCACACAACCAACTAAGTGCCCTCACCATCCTGGCAGCTCGCAACCTATTAGCTTTACACTGGAAGTCCACAACATGCCCAAACAAAGCCAAGTTATGGGGCAAGATACAACAATTCTACATATATGAGCGAATGGCCACACCTAACACCAAGTCAGCACAGGTGTTTCACGCAACATGGTCACCTTGGGTGGAACTATTCAACCAGCAGTTAGTTGGGTAGAGTCATGATTGTTACTCTATACACCGATCCCACACGACAACATCTAGAAACGGGATAAATGTCAGGATGGCTATATGAGCAATAACCATACAAGCAATGTTACATAAAGATTCATGTTACCTTTTTGTAGCAAATCCCACCCTCACCATAACTCTACTGTTTTATCTGAATTACATGTTTACGCAATGTTCAAAACTGCATATTGTCTCAGATTGTACCAGGAACTGTACCTAAATGTTGCAAACTCAATAAAACATATATTGGAAAAGCCTCTCTGACCCTGCCACAATATGTACGTGTGTGTGTGTGTGAGTGTGTGAGTGTGTGTGTGTGTGTGTGTGTGTGTATGCAAGAAATAGATCTTCATGCATATCCTATAACTCTTGGATGGAATTCATGCATTCTTAAAGGAACACTATAGTCACCTAAATTACTTTAGCTAAATAAAGCAGTTTTAGTGTATAGTGTATCATTCCCCTGCAATTTCACTGCTCAATTCACTGTCATTTAAGAGTTAAATCACTTTGTTTCTGTTTATGCAGCCCTAGCCACACCTCCCTTTCACTTTCAAACAGATGTAATTTACCTTAAATAATTGTATCTCAATTTCTAAATTGAACTTTAATCACATACAGGAGGCTCTTGCAGGGTCTAGCAAGCTATTAACATAGCAGGGGATAAGAAAATCTTAATTAAACAGAACTTGCAATAAAGAAAGCCTAAATAGGGCTCTCTTTACAGGAAGTGTTTATGGAAGGCTGTGCAAGTCACATGCAGGAAGGTGTGACTAGGGTTCATAAACAAAGGGATTTAACTCCTAAATGGCAGAGGATTGAGCAGTGAGGCTGCAGGGGCATGTTCTATACACCAAAACTGCTTCATTAATCTAAAGTTGTTCAGGTGACTATAGTGTCCCTTTAATATAATAATTATTTTGTTTTACTCTCGCCTTCTAGCTCTATCTTCTGTACTGTTTGCTTGTTTGTTTGTTTTTTCTTTCTCTCTCTCCCCCCTCACTCTGTGATCTTCACACAAAATATTTACGACACTTTGAGAGACTGGTGTCTATTTTCTATCAAACCTGTGTCTTATCTGCACTCATGTCACGTTAACCCCTCTATCACAACTCAGCTTTGAATTCTATGTGTCATCTTGCTCAGAAATGCTTCAGACTTGAGAAAAGGAGGTTCTCCCGAAAGCTTATCATTAAAAATTCAGTTAGCCCAAAAAAAAGGTATTACAAGATACAAATGTTATCAGTTTATTATATATACATTTTGGGAGGGATTTAGTCCCTATAAAAAAAACCCTACCAATCCCACCCCTTACCTGTAGCATCAGCGTGAAGTGGGAGGTGTGTCAGTCTGTTGCTAACTGCTGTGCAATCAACTGGATCAGCTCGTGCCGCAGTTGTTTAGCCCAGCTGTGCAGTGTTCAGACGGCTTGCTCTCAGACGGAGCATTGAAGTTGGATTCCCTCGCTGCCACGGCCGGTATACTAACTGGACGGCTGACTTAACGGCTGAACCCAGAACGTGGGTGCCTGGGTTGCATTCTCACTCGACGCTGCTACACTGCTTTTGGAGATTACCTCCCTTCAGCAGCTGGGGGAACTAGTGTTGTGGCACATGCTTTAACTCCACAGTGCTTGAATTCTCCTGTGGTTTCAGAGAAACAGCGTTCGGAAGATCGTGAGTACAATAAGCTCGGTTGGGCTAAATATCCATTTTTGTGTTTCACAATAATTTCATTTCACAAGCATTTGGGTGGCTTCTCTACAGAGGCTCGGTGTAAGTTGCTGGTACTAGCAAATTACTAAATGTATCAGCCTCACAATACATTGTTGCATAAAACTGTGCAAGTTGCTTCCTTCAACAAAAAGCATTTTTTTTTTTTAAAGTTAACCCTTCGAGTCCAGTGCTCTGTGTTGGTATTACAGCTAATTGGGTATTACTGTCAAAAAATGTCCAGTGTTTTGTTTGCTTTATTCTACCTCGAGAAAAGGAGACCGGTGGGTCAAGGAAACAGAAAGTCCCTTAATTAAACTCTGTATACATAAAACATAACTTTTAATGATTGTTGTAATAAAATACTCATGCTAATAGAAAAAAGGCAAGGAAAACAGAACAAAATAAAAAAAATGGGTTACATAGGTTAAGGAAAAAATCAATTGTATCTCCTGAGTGGAATATATACCCCAATAATATAATCTCTTAAATGGATCCAATAGTATCTTAGAAGAGAAGTGGGTCCCAATACAGTACTCATACCATAGCTTTAAATAATCACAGTCGTAGCAATCTGTTGTTGGGCTCCCATCTATAATTGTAGATAACTAATAACCCTCACAAGTAGCCTCCAATCATCACTTAGAGAGCCCTATAAGGCTGAGGTTAACAAATAATGCTACACATCAAGGAGGGAAGCTGATACACAATCAAAAAAGCAAGGTCTGCTACTTAGTAGATAAACAGTACTACTCAGCTAGTATACAGTCAGTAGTGGAATGATACAATGTATCCAATGCCTCTGTTAGCATAGGCTGCAATGCCCATACAGACCCTATATATTTCGTTATGAAGCACCAGGTCAAGGGGGCACTAGAAAGTGCGACTGCCCTACTTGGCTATAGTCTGGGCATGCAGTGGGGAATAAGAGATGAGTTTTCCCCCTCTAATAGATCAGAGGTAACAAATGCCCAAAACAAGTGATAAATGCCCCTGATCACCCACAACCCTCAGTAAGGCAGCAAAGTTGGAACGGCTGAAACATAAACTTCTATCTAACTAGCTGTCATAAGCTGAAACTGCTGGAGCACCGACACCTATCTATCCTAGCTGCCTGTTGCCTGACACGTCTTTTGGCGCTACTGAACACGTCTTCTTTTGAGGCTATACAGGGGTCCTCGTACATCAGAGGCTACTTTATAGCCGGATTACACCAATGAGTGAGGGGGGCGTGTATAGCCTGTTCGCGCCGATAATGGGATCCGAACAAGCCACGCCCCCATGTTGACGTGTCACCATACAATTGGTTCACACTATCTCTATACGGACATATATGTGGAGTTAACCATGTGAATTCCGCTATCCTGGGGCTGATTGCAGAGTCCTTTCGCTAGTATGCATGGCTGGATAGCCAAGGAGTGCCTAATCATGTATGAATGCTGCTAAGCATAATTAACCGCCCCAGTTTTACCAAAGGGGATACACCTGAGTATTAAGGAATGTAAAATTAATCTTTTACATTCACATCCATGAGTTTCACTGGTACCTGGGATAGCAGTCATAAAATACATGATCAGGTTCAATAATTACTGCTAATCCTCAACCCTGTGGATAGCTTACACCAATATATATATAGTTTCCGTGTTAACCGTTTAATGCTGCTATATCAATGGGATATACCTTATATTTGACTCTCTAACTTTCCAAAACACCATAAGACCTGTACATGGCTGGTACTGTTTTACTCAGGAGACTTCGTTGAACACAAATATTAGTGTTTCAAAATTGTAACTTGTATTACAACAATAATACCGTCAGTAAAAGTTCAGTTCATGTGTGAAAAATGCAAAAAAACTTAACTTTTACTACAAATATCATTGTTATAGTACAAGTTACCATTTTGAAACACTAATATTTGTGTTCAGCGAAGTCTTCCGAGTAAAACAGTATCCCCCATGTACAGGTTTTATGGTGTCTTGGAAAGTTACAGGGTTAAATATAGTGCTTGCAATTCAAATTCTCTGCACTTTTTGCCTGGGTTGTCAGGCATGTCAATCAAATTTTAACTAATTAAATCACATAATTATGTTAAAATATTACTTAAATATACACGTAGAATTTTAATATATTGATACATATATATGTATTTAAAGTCTAGGTGTACACTTATGTAGTTATTTATGCAATTATATATGTATATATATATATATACATATATATATATATATATATACGGTTATTTGTATTTTATATATAGATAGATAGATATAGAATGTCATTCTAAGTGTATTTTGTTACCTATATATATATATATATATATATATATATATATATAAATATATATATATATATATATATTTATATATATTTATATATATAAAAAACTAAATACAGTTAGAATGAAATTACGTATGTATATATAATTTTTTTTTTTTTAAAGTTTCAATATTTTATTTATTTATTATTGTAATTATACGTGTATATATAAATATAAAATATATATATAGATGTATTATATATATAAGATTCAAAGTGTATTTTAATACTAATATATATACTTATATTAACATTAAAATACACTATGTATGATGTTACATATATATAAGATGTATATATAATATATAATATATATATATATATATAAATATATATATATATATATATATATATATATATATATATTATATATACATATATATACACATTTAATTTATTTTAAAACATGTTTAATATTTTTTTTTACACTTCCCACCAGCAGGGGGACTGTCTGACATTTCAGACAGTCCCCCTGCTTACAGATCCACAGCCAGCTATAGTGGGCCATGTGATCGCTCTTTTAGATCATGTGATCGCTGTCAGGCAGCCCTCCAGAAGAGGATCACGGCGGAGGTGAGTAGTTGCAGGCTCCTGGGGGTGAAAGCCGTTACGGCGTTCTATGCCGCTGCAACGGCTCTAAAGCCCATTATAATGGGGACGGCATAGAACGCCGTAACGGTGTTAAGAGGTTAATAAGTAGTAAGTTCCGGGGCCTTTCGGACTTAATAGATTCAGCTCCTTTTGAACCAAACACCAACTTAATACTCAAAACTGCTATTTATCTGGCTTTTTATGGTTTCTTAAGACCTAACGAGTTTACAGTAAACAAAATTTCTGACCTTGAATTTTCAGACTTAGTTAATCACGATCATTATATATTATCCTTACAACATACTAAAACTATTCAAATAGGACACCCAGTCCAGATACCTTTCTATCCTACAGATAATAAATGGTTCCGTCAAATTGTTTGACTTATTAAAACATTCTCAACATAGTCTTAAATCTAAGGGAAGAGGAAAGGGCTAGCTAGTCCTGATTTGGTGCAACCTAGCAGATTTGCCCGTTTGAGGGAAGATGTTGGGAGCATCAGCTCAGGAGTAGCTGTTAGCCGAGTTAACAGCCCCCCTAGTACGGGTGGAGATCAAAATGTAAGGAAGGCAAGACAGGTTGTGGTGGTAGGGGACTCTATCATTAGGAGAGCAGATAGGGCAATCTGCCGCTCTGATCGGCTCAACCGGACAGTTTACTGTCTCCTAATGCTCGGGTCCGGCATGTTGCTGACAGAGTGGATGGATTATTGGGAGGGGCTGGGGATGACCCAGCGGTCATGGTCCATGTTGGTACCAATGACTAAGTAAGAGGAAGATGGAAGGTCCTAAAGAATGATTTCAGGGAATTAGGTAGAAAACTTAAGAAAAGGACCTCCAAGGTGGTATTCTCTGAGATATTACCTGTGCCACGCGCTACAGTGGAAAGGCAGCGGGAGATTAGAGAGGTCAATGTGTGGCTTAAGTCTTGGTGCAGGAAGGAGGGTTTGGGGTTTTTAGAGCACTGGGCCTACTTTAAGATTGGGTACAACCTTTATAGTGGTGATGGATTGCACCGAAACAGGAGAGGGTCTGCAGTGCTGGGGGATAGGATGGCTAGAAGGTTGGAGGAAATTTTAAACTAGTAGTACGGGGGGAGGGTCATAGCAATCTACAAAATGGAGATAGGACAGAAAGGAGATGGGCTTTAGCACAGTATAAGGATCGTGGAGACGGGGGGAGGGGCAAGCTCAGAACAGAGAAGCTATGTAATGATGATAATTCACAAAATATACAAGTGAGGCATAATATTAAATGTATGCTTACTAATGCAAGGAGCCTAAATAACAAAATTGGGGTACTAGAGGCATTAGCATACACTAAACAATATGATATAATAGGCATACCTGAAACATGGTGGGATGAGACACATGACTGGGCTGTTAACTTAAATGGGTACATGTTATTTAGGAAGGATAGGAAAAACAAGAAGGTTGGTGGGGTATGTTTGTATGTCAACCATGATTTGAAGCCAAATCTTAAGCAAATGAAATGCGATGAGGAAAATGTGGAAGCTTTATGGGTAAATATCTGCTTTGGGGAAAAGAAGGGAAACCAACTATTGGTTGGGATATGTTATAAACCACCTAATGTTAATATTGACAAGGAACAACAGCTGTTTGAGCACATTGAGAAAGCTGCAAATCTGGGTAACACTTTAATTATTACCTTCATGCCACAACTTGTACAAGCAGCAACTAGAATGGACGCTTGTCTGGACCTGGTTTTAACAAACAACGTTGATCTTTTGACCAACATTCAAGTAGGTGAGCACTTGGGAAATAGAGATCACAATATAGTGTCCTTTAAAATAAACTCAAAAAAACAAAAGCACATGGGGTATACTTAAACATATAATTTTAAAAAGGCCAATTTTAATAAGTTAAGGGAAGCTTTACAATATATTGTCTGGCATAAACTCTTTAGTGAAAAGAACACTGAGGATAAATGGATCATCTTCCAACAAATATTAGAAAGGTACATTTCTCGGTATGTACCATTGGGAAATAAATATAAAAGAAACAAATTAAAACCAATCTGGCTTAACAGAGAAGTAAAACAAGAGATTAAAAATAAGAAAAGGGCATTTAAAAGCATTTAAATCGGACAAATCGGATGCATCTTATAAAAAATATAAGGAAGCAAATAATGCGTGTAAAAAGGCAATAAGACTTGCTAAACTTCAAAATGAAAAAATGAAAGCTAAAGAGAGCAAAACCAACCCCAAAGCATTTTTTAAGTAGATAAATTCTAAAAAAAACAAAAATTAAAGTGTAGGTACACTAAAAACTGAAACGGGGGTGTTAGTTAATGAAGACCAGGAAAAGGCAGGAATTTTAAATAACTATTTCTCCTCCATATATATTAAGGAAGAACCCATGGCAATAGATGTGCAAATGATTGCTACTAAAAACTTGTAGAATAATTGTAATTGGTTAACTCAAGACAAGGTGCTGCAGCAACTAAAGAAAGTTAATATAAACAAAGCTCCAGGGCCTGACGGTATCCATCCACGTGTACTTAAGGAACTAAGTGTAGAAATAAGTGAACCTCTGTTTTTAATATTTCAAGATTCTTTTCTTTCAGGAAGTGTTCTGGAGGATTGGAGGAAGGCAGATGTGGCTGGTAAAATATTTGAAAGGGATAATATTCAAGAATTCCTTGAGAAGAACATGGTTATCAGCAAAATTCAACACGGTTTTATGAAGCACAGGTCATGTCAAACTAACTTGATTGCATTCTACGAAGAAGTAAGTAGAAGTATAGATCAGGGTGTTGCCGTGGATGTGATCTATTTGGATTTTGCCAAGGCATTTGATACAGTTCCACACAATAGATTAGTGTTCAAACTCAAGGAAATTGGTCTAGATGAAAATGCTTGTTCTTGGGTAGAACATTGGCTTAAAAACAGAGTACAAAGAGTTGTCATTAATGGTAAATTTTCACGCTGGACAGAGGTAGCAAGTGGTGTCCCTCAGGGGTCTGTTCTGGGACCCCTTCTATTGAACATGTTTATAAATGATCTTGAAGACAGCATTGAAAGTCATGTTTCAGTGTTTGCAGATGACACAAAACTTTGTAAAATAATACAATGTGAGCAAGATATCACTTTGCTGCAGAGGGATTTAGATAGATTGGGGGACTGGGCACTCAAATGACAGATGACATTTAATGTTGAAAAATGCAAAGTTATGCACTTCGGCGTAAAGAATACACAAGCAACGTATACCCTTAATGGAAGTGAATTAGGGATAACAACACACGAAAAGGACTTGGGAATTGTTATAGACAACAAACTATGCAACAATGTGCAATGTCAATCAGCAGTGGCCAAGGCCAGTAAGGTATTGTCATACATGAAAAAGGGCATTCATTCTCAGGACGAGAATATAATTTTTCCTCTTTATAAATCACTGGTAAGACCCCATATTGAATATGCTGTGCAATTGTGGGCACCTGTTCTAAAGAAGGATATTATGGCACTAGAAAAAGTGCAGAGGCGGGCTACAAAATTAATAAAAGGAATGGAACATATCAGCTATGAAGAAAGGTTAACAAATTTAAACTTATTTAGTTTAGAAAAACGTCGCCTGAGAGGGGATACGATAACATTATACAAATATATTCGGGGCCAATACAAACCATTGTGTGGAAATCTATTCACAAACCGGACTTTACATAGGACACGAGGCCATGCGTTTAGACTGGAAGAAAGAAGATTTCGTCTAAGGCAAAGGAAAGGTTTTTTTACTGTAAGAACAATCAGGATGTGGAATTCTCTGCCTGAAGAAGTGGTTTTATCAGAGTCCATACAGATGTTCAAACAGCTACTAGATGCATACTTGCAAAAACAGAATATTCAAGGATATAATCTTTCAATGTAGGGTAATAACTGCTTGATCCAATGATAAATCTGACTGCCATTCTGGGGTCAAGAAGGAATTTTTTTCCTAGCTTGTTGCAAAATTGTGCTTCAAACTGTTTTTTTTTTGCCTTCTTTTGGATCAACAGCAAAAAACAAATGTGAGGAAGGCTGAACTTGATGGACGCAAGTCTCTTTTCAGCTATGTAACTATGTAACTATGTAATTTAATCCTTGTTTTACTTTCCTTTTTTCATTTATGTATCTAAAAAATGTGTTGTCCCAGTTTTTTACTGACTGTGCTATTTTTTCTTCTGTGTGTAATTTGGAAGCTCTTATAACTTGCTTAGCCTCTTTCTGCCTAATCTTATAGATCTGTCTATCTTCCTCACTCTGGGTTTTTTTATAACTTAATGCAAACTTTTAGTTTTTTTACTATTTTGGCCACATCTTCACAGTACCACAGTAGGTTCTTAATTTTTTTGCTTTTACTGACAATCCTAATGCAATTTTCTGTTGCCTTAAATAATCCTATTTCTCTTCGACGCCATTTAAAGATGTTATGCCATCCTTCACATACAGGGCCACCCCTCCCCCTTTCTTGCCTTCCCTGTCTTTTCTATATAAAGAGTACCCTGGTATTGCTTATTATTATTATTTTATTATTTATATAGCGCCATCAGACTCCGTAGCGCTGTACAATGGGTGGACTAACAGACATGTAATTTTAACCAGACAACTGGATGTACGGGACCAGAGTGGTGGAGGGCCCTGCTCCATGAGCTTACATTCTAGAGGGAGTGGGGTATAGTGACACAAAGGGTAAAAGTAGGGGTACGAAGTAGGTTGTTAGAAAAGTATTAATTGAGTGCTTAGTAGGTAATTTTTGACAGTTGCAGGAGAGGAGTCATGGAGGGTGGGGGATGAAAACCTGCTAACAGATTAATTGATATACTTTCTTGAAGAAGTGAGTTTTCAATTATTTTTTGAATGAGTGGAGACTGGGTGAAATTCTTACGGAAAAGGGAAGGGAGTTCCACAGAAGAAGTGCAGCCCTGGAAAAGTCTTGGAGGCGAGCGTTAGAGGTGGGAGTATGGACAGAGGATATACATAGGTCTTTGCAAAGCGTAGGGGCATCGACAGGACAACTTATCTTTTTTCTTTTTTTTCTTTGACAATTTTTATTTTCGGTGAAGAAAAACAATACGGGGGGAGGGGCTACAGAAGGAAAGAGAGGTGGGGTGGGGGGTACAGCAAATGGGTATTTGACATTTCTTACAGTGAGACATTGGATGATTGATGCACATAATATTATATCACACATATCATGTATCACATATAACTTATATTTCGCCTCGGACACCGTCGGGCCTCTACATGGTCCTCATCTATCTTCTATTCTCACTCTGACTTACAAAGTGTGCAAATCTCCATGCATCCCAAGCCTCCCATGCCCTTTGGGTAGTTTTATTAGGAGGCCACAGCCTGCTAAAACATTGCTCATATGTGCGCTGTTTATCTATGTCTGTCATTAGAGTGGACACGGTGGGGCAGTTCGGAGACTTCCATGCTCTGACTATTAATCTTTGGGCTGATAAGAGTATATGGAATAAGAGTTTTTGTATATGTTTAGGGAGGTCATCCTGAATGAGCATGGTTAGGTACATAGTTTGGTGAAGCAGCAACTTGGTTGTGGACAGGGTTGACAGTAGGGAGTGGACCCCTCGCCAAAATGGTTGAATAATCGGACATTGGCACCAGATGTGGAGCATTGACCCTTCTTGTTTGTTGCATCTCCAGCAGTTTGGAGAGCTATCAGGGTAGATCTTGTGGATGCATATCAGCACCATGTACCATCTGTATATTAATTTAGGTTGCTGTTCCAGTAGGATAGCAGATTTGATTAGAGATTTAGTCGCGGTGAACAACTGGCCCCATTGCAGTTGGGAAATGTCAGTTCCTAGGTCTACATTCCACTGTCGGGCAGGTGATGACTCGTGGAATGGGAGGTAGGCTAGTAATAACTTGTAACACATGGAGATAGGCTTACATCGAGGAGGTAACCTTTTGTTGAGACACATCTGTTCCCAAATAGTGAGTGAGTGCATAGGGGTGGGCATAAGGGAAGCCAGTGGCTGCCCTCGGGTTAGGAAGGATTTAAGTTGAAGATAGGAAAACTGTGAGGTGTTCGGTAGGCCGTGTCTATCTTGTAGGTGCTGGAAGTGTAGGAGTTTCCCTTGCTCATGTGCGTGATATAAGTGCGCCAGGCTTCTCATAGAAGGTGGGAATGCAGTATGGGAGAGACCCTATGGGGGTAGCCAGGGAGAGTGGGTTAGAAGAGCTTAGTTTAGACCTGTTGGCGTCCCATATCTGAAGAG
This sequence comes from Pelobates cultripes, assembly GCA_933207985.1. Classification (NCBI taxonomy): domain Eukaryota; kingdom Metazoa; phylum Chordata; class Amphibia; order Anura; family Pelobatidae; genus Pelobates; species Pelobates cultripes. The sequence continues at coordinate 49,596,048 of OW240920.1, read as the reverse complement.
TCAAAGTAATCTGGGGTGGTGTTGGCCGCATACGTGGTCTGAGTCGTTTTGGTAGCCATAGTATGCTAGGGAAGTCAAAAGGCTTCAGCCAACTGCTCTCCATGAGTACCCATTGGGGCCGAGGGCCGGCAAGGAAATGTGGGAGCGCTGAAGCTATTATGGTGGCTTGGTAGTAGGCTTCAATATCCGGGACTGCAAGGCCTCCTGCTTTTGTGGGTGCTCGAAGTACCTTCATAGCAACCCTAGGTCTGGAGCCTGACCAGATGAATGTAGACATATCTTTGTGAATGACTTTAAAGTAAACTGGTGGGAGCTGTATAGGCAGGGTACGGAAGGTATACTGTAGCTTTGGCAGGATAGACATTTTGAATGCTACTATACGTTACGTCCAGGTCAGGTACAATGGGCCCCAGTGCAGGAGGGTGCGTTTGCATTAATTCCATACTCTTATGTAATTCCCTGTGTAGAGTTCCGCTGCTTGCTTGGTGAAGAGAAACCCTAGGTATTTAATGCCATTCGAACTGGTAGGTGAGAAGGGTTTCGCTGACTGTCCTGGGTATCCCCATGCTTAAGGCTTGGGTCTTAATTGTATTTATGAAGTAGTATGAGTGTAGGCCATATTTACGGATTAGGTCCATGAGTGGTGGCAAGGAGGTCGTGGGCTGGGAGATGTAGAGAAGGATGTCATCTGCAAATGCACTTATTTTGTATTCCCGCCCACCAAAATCTTGATTCCACGTATATTAGGGTGGTCTCTAATCACGCATAAGAGGGGCTCCAAAGCTAGGACGTACAACAATGGGGAGAGCGGACAACCCTGCCTGGTTCCATTAGCAATCTTGATGGGGTGAGACACGAATCCTGCTTGCATAACTTGGTCCATAGGGGCTGAGTACAGGGTGAAAATTTGGGTGATGAACTGTGGGAGGGGGGTGCCATATTTGTTCAGGACATGTCTCAGGAAGGACCAGCCGACGGGGTCAAATGCTTTCTCCGCATCTAGCGCTGGTCCTCCGGAGCTCCTCCATTATCAAGGAGAGTTTGCGTGTATTGTCAGATCCCTGTCTCCCCTGGATAAACCCTGTTTGGTTATCTGTTATCAAGGTTGGCAGGATGGCGCTCAGCCTGTTGGCTAGGATCTTGGCATATATCTTCGCATCCGTGTTCAGAAGAGAAATGGGGCGGAAGTTTTGGCACTGCTCAGTCGACTTATCTGGTTTGGGAATTGTAACTATTGTGGCTAGCAACATCTCCAGTGGGAGGGAACTGGTGTCTGCTGTCTCTAGGTATACTCGGAGGAGGTGAGGTGCTAATTCCTCTGCGTATGTTTGTAAACCCATCGGCTCCTGAAGATTTACCAGGGGGCAGTGTCTTAATGGCTGAGATGACCTCCTCAAGTGTTATTGGTTGTAGGAGATGCTCAGTGTGAGCGTGAGAGATGTGGGAAAGCTGAATGATGGACAGGTATTGGGAGATGCCTATGTCATTCGGGTTGTGCACCTTTGTGTCTTGGTGTAGGTTATAGAGTTTGGAATAGAATTTCGCAAATTCTTGGGTAATGTCCCCTGGGTTTGTGAGTTTCTCACCTACTTCATCATTGATGAAGTGGGTTATCTTGTTAGTGGAGTATTTATGTCGGAGCCTAGATACCAGGTATTTTAACGCCTTGCCACTAGTGTGGTATGTGTTAGCTAGCAATTTGTGTAGCATGTGTCTGGTCTTTTCCATGTTTAGTTCCGCTAGGCGGTCATACAATTTGGACAGTTTATTTGCCAGCTCACCTGTGGGTTGTGTTTTATTTAGAGAGGTCGTAAGTGCAATTTGTTTGTGACAGTCTAGGATGCTAGCGGTTTCGTGTTTTTTAAGAAAGGACGAGCGGCGTATCAATAGGCCTCTAATGACCACCTTATGGGCGGCCCAGACAGTGGAGTCGGTCACTTCAGGTGTTGCGTTAGTCCTAAAGTATTCCTGGATTTTGCCACGGATAGTAGCTATAAATTATGGGTCCGAGAGCAAGGAGTCATTGAGACGCCATGTCCCTCTCCCTTTGAATTGGAACTGGTCAAACAGTTCCAAAATGACTGGGGCATGGTCCAACCAGGTGATCTCTTCTATGATGCATCTAGAGAGTTGGGCTAGGGCAGCTCTGTCCACCAGAAAAGCATCTATTCGAGTGTAAGAGTTGTGTACTCTGGAATAGAACGTGTAATCCCTTTCGGTGGGATGGAGTGTCCTCCATGCATCATATAGGTCATAGAGGGATATGGGTTTGGTTAGTGCTTTAGCCACCTGTTCCCTGGTGTTGTGGGTAAGGCTTGTGGTCCGGGCCAATGTGTCAAGGCTGGTCTGTGTGAAGTTAAAATCACTGCACAGTAGTAGACTGCCTTGTTTGTATTTGTCTATTTTGTTAAGCAAGGAGTGGAGATAATTTTTAGAGTTTTCATTAGGAAAATAGGCCATGGCCAATGTATATTGAAGATTATTGAAAAGCCCCAGGAGTATGATGTACCGCCCGTCGGGATCTATGTGTTGCTGCTGGAGCTGGAAGGCAACATCCCTGTGTATAAAGATGGAGACCCTTCGAGTCTTACTATTTGATAGGGATTGGTATTGGACTGAGTAATGTTTGGTGAATAGGGCTGGTGTGTAACCCCTCTTAAAGTGGGTCTCTTGTATACATGCAATGTCAATATTGTTCTTCGTGAGATCTTTAAGTAAAAGTCTTTGTTTACCCGGAGTATTAAACCCTCTAACATTGTAGGTGACAATTTTCATACTTGGGGATGTGGGTTAGATTGGGTCTTGCGGGGGTGGACTGTGTGTAAGAACCTGTATATGGGTCACCTGTTTCTCCCGAGTCTGGGAGTGGAGATAGGCTGGTGCATATAACAGCTGTTATTCTCCGAGGACATGTGATATCCGTTGTACCCTCAGGGGTGCAGAGGTTCTAGCTCCTGGGGGGTCAGGGTTCAGAGTCTCTTTAAATATAGAGAGGGGTCGTGAGTCAACCATACTGCTTCTTGTGAGGATGGATGGGGAAGGTACGGTAGGAGGGGGGAATAGGGGTGCGTGGGGTAAAAAAAATTAGGGGTAAAATACCCAACTAGGTTCACCTAAAGAGAACCAGAGAGCGACAGGGTGAACTTGGATCCTGATGTCAGGGGGCGTGGCAGTGAGCGTCAACATAGTGGTGGTAGCTCACCTTCGGAGCAGAGGAGCAAGTTGTATAACTATTGAACAATGGATCGGTACAGAGTTACGGGCAAACTTTTTTTTTTTTTTTTATAATATCAGAGAGGGCTTACATAGCCAATACCTAATACTAAGAGGTCTCAATGGGCTTATTAAGACAATACATAACCCTGTGTAGTCTTTAGTAACATTTGGTGATGCCTGGTGATATGGAGTCCTATCGTCTGGGTAAGGCAGAAGGGGGAGGGGAAAAAGGGGGGAAAAGGAGAAATACCTTGTAGGGCGAAGTGTCAGTTTGCATTTGTATTGTATGTGGGGTCCCCTTCCCTGGCGCCAAGACCTTGAATAAATGATCCTAGAACTAGCAAGAGGGCGTTTGGCTTAGCTCCAGGACCTATCAGCCCATAACAAGATAGTCAACATTAACATTGAACAGTAGTAGGTAGCAAGTCATGGTACTAGCCTGTCAGTGTCTGAAACAAAGGATGTAACATTAGCCCTGCAGAGTGACAGAGATGGTGGGTTCAGCATATCGGCTTGGCAGAACATTAAACAGTATATGAAACAGGAGTTATATCGCTAATTCTATACAGTGGGAGATTGTAAACTCTTGCTATATAACATATATATATAGAAACATAGAAACATAGAAACATAGAATGTGACGGCAGATAAGAACCATTCGGCCCATCTAGTCTGCCCAATTTTCTAAATACTTTCTTTAGACCCTAGTCTTATCTTATAGTTAGGATAGCCTTATGCCTATCCCAGGCATGCTTAAACTCCTTTACTGTGTTAACCTCTACCACTTCAGCTGGAAGGCTATTCCATGCATCCACTACCCTCTCAGTAAAGTAATACTTCCTGATATTATTTTTAAACCTTTGTCCCTCTAATTTAAGACTATGTCCTCTTGTTGTGGTAGTTTTTCTTCTTTTAAATATAGTCTCCTCCTTTACTGTGTTGATTCCCTTTATATATTTAAATGTTTCTATCATATCCCCCCTGTCTCGTCTTTCCTCCAAGCTATACATGTTAAGATCCTTTAACCTTTCCTGGTAAGTTTTATCCCGCAATCCATGAACCAGTTTAGTAGCCCTTCTCTGAACCCTCTCTAAGGTATCAAGATCCTTCTGAAGATACGGTCTCCAGTACTGTGTACAATACTCCAAGTGAGGTCTCACCAGTGTTCTGTACAATGGCATGAGCACTTCCCTCTTTCTACTGCTAATACCTCTCCCTATACAACCAAGCATTCTGCTAGCATTTCCTGCTGCTCTATTACATTGTCTGCCTACCTTTAAGTCATCAGAAATAATCACCCCTAAATCCCTCTCCTCAGATGTTGAGGTTAGGACTCTATCAAATATTCTGTACTCTGCCCTTGGGTTTTTACGTCCAAGATGCATTATCTTGCACTTATCCACATTAAATGTCAGTTGCCACAATTCTGACCATTTTTCTAGTTTACCTAAATCATTTGTCATTTGGCTTATCCCTCCTGGAACATCAACCCTGTTACATATCTTAGTATCATCAGCAAAAAGACATACCTTACCATCAAGACCTTCTGCAATATCACTAATAAAAAATATTAAAGAGAATGGGTCCAAGTACAGATCCCTGAGGTACCCCACTGGTGACAAGTCCAAGCTTCGAATATATTCCATTAACTACAACCCTCTGTTGCCTGTCACTCAGCCACTGCCTTACCCATTCAACAATATTGGAATCCAAACTTAAAGATTGCAGTTTATTGATAAGCCTTCTATGTGCAACAGTGTCAAAAGCCTTACTGAAATCTAGGTAAGCAATGTCTACTGCACCACCCTGATCTATAATTTTAGTTACCCAATCAAAAAATCAATAAGATTAGTTTGGCATGATCTCCCTGAAGTAAACCCATGTTGTCTCTGATCTTGAAATCCATGTGTTTTAGATGTTCAACAATCCTATCCTTTAACATGGTTTCCATCACTTTCCCCACTTCTGAAGTAAGGCTTACTGGCCTATAGTTGCCCGACTCCTCCCTATTACCTTTCTTGTAAATGGGCACAACATTCGCTAACTTCCAATCTTCTGGGACTACTCCTGTTAACAATGATTGGTTAAATAAATCTGTTAATGGTTTTGCTAGTACACCACTAAGCTCTTTTAATATATATATTTAATTTTTTTTCATTTCACATCGGAGTGGGCTTACATAGCCAATACATAACCCTGTGTGGTCTTTAGTAACATTCGGTGATGCCTGATGATGTGGGGTCCTATTTTCTGGGCAAGGCAGATGGGGGGAGGGTGGAAAAGGGGGAAGTAGTTCGCGGAGTAAAGTGTCAGGTTGCATGGGGGGTGCTCTACCCCGGCATCAAACCACAGGCAAGACCTTGAATAAATGACCCTAGAACTAGCAAGAGGGCGTTCGGCTCAGCGCCAGGGCCTATCAACACATTAAACAAGAAACGCAACAGTAATATTGAACAGTAGTAGTTAGCAAGCCCCAGTACTAGCCTGTTGGTGTCTGAAACCAGGGATGTAACATTAGCCCTGCAGAGTGACAGAGATGGTGGAATCAGCATATCGGTTTGGCAGTACATTAAACAGTATATGAAACAGGAGTTATATATCTAATTCTGTACAGTGGGAGATTGTAAACTCTTGCTATATATATATATATATATATATATATATTGACAGGTGTGGCACTAGTTTGCCATGTGTGTCAGATACTTGCTGCAGTGGGGCCGCGTTCAGGTGAGTGTCCAGTCTGGTGACATCCTTCGGCACTTTGTTGGAGCATTCCTCTCGCGAGAGAGAGGAGATTCTGTGAACACTGTCTTTGTAGTTGATGAGCAGTTTTGCAGGGAATCCCCACATGTATGGTACTCCTTGGGCTCTTAGTGCAGCTGTGAGCTGCGCCATGCACTTCCAAAATTGGAGGGTCGCGGCTGAGAGGTCTGTGAAGATCTTCAGCGATTGGTAGGGTTCCAGCATCTCCGCTGCCCTGCAGGCCCGCACCAGCCTCTCCTTAGCATGAAAGAAGTGTACCTGGACGATCACATCTCTAGCTGCCCTGTTGGGTAGATGCTGAGGGCGTCGGAGTCTATGGGCCCTGTCGATGAGTAGTTGGTCCGGGTGGAAGAAGTCCAGCAGGCAAGCATTGAGTGCAGAAGGGAGGAACGACTCCAGGATACCTCTTATACGCAGGTTATTCCTTAATATCTGCTAGTTTCAGAGCTGCCTCCATCTCTTGGAGCTTGTCTGCAAGGCTGTTGTGGGCCTCAGCGAACTTGTCCATCTTCTTTTCCACCTGGGAAGTACGTTGGCCCACTTCATGTAGTTGTTTCCTGAATTCAGTTGAAAGTGTGTGGATTTGTGTCCGCAGGTTGGCTTGTATGTTTTCGGAGAACTCTGCCATCATTTGGCGCATGATCGCCGCAGCCAGTGGCCTCTCATCCGGTATCGAGCTTAGGGAGGCTGGTGGAGAGACTGAATTCTCTCTGGTGTATAGCACTCCGCCATCTTTGAACAGGTTGCTGCCTTCTCGCGCTTTTGGTGCTGCCAGTTTAGTGAGAAAAAATTACGCTCTGCCTGCTTTAGCTTTTTGCCTCTGTGCCATGCTGCGGCTTTTCCCGTACTTTGGGGATATTTGGTGCTTTGCAGACTGGTTATTTGTTGCTACGTTTCACTCCAGGTTCAGGAGATTCACAGACGTGTGTCCATGCTGTTTAGATGCCAGGCCATGCCCCCAACTTACCATTTTTTAACACACTTGCTACAGGCACCTTCTGTCCTTTTTTGGGGGGGCAATTGGATTGATGTTTTATCACTCTTTTGCCACTCCCCTCTTAGTTTAAATACATCCTAGCAAAACCTCTGAACTGCTCACTGAGAACATTTGTTTCCTTTTGAGAAAGATGCAAACCATCTTTTTTGTACAGTTAATTTATTTTCCAAACAGAGCTACCATGAGAAATTAAGCCAAATCCTTGCTCCTGACACCATTCACCAAGCCACAAGTTAAAGTCCCTAATACACATCTGCCTGTCGTTATGAGTGTTATGCACAGGCAGAACTTCAGAGAATGACAGTGTGGAAGCAACCTGCCGTATTTCATTGACAAAAACACAAAAAACTTCCTTTACCTCTGAAACCTCATTGCAAGCCAAATCATTTGTCCCTAGATGAAAAAGTACACCCAATTCCCCTACCTGCTTTGCTCGCTTAACAATATTACAAATATGTCTCCTGTCTCTGTGAGCAGTAGCTATTGTCCAGCTCCACACCTCTTATGATAGAGTCCCCCAACAACAACTGCTTTCTATTAGACCTCACCATAGTCTCCAAGCCTGTCTCCGTAATACCACGATAGTTGGTGCCTGAGAATGTCTCCACAACACCACTACACCCGGTGCCTGAGCCTGTCTTCACAACACCCCTACACTTGGTGCCTAAGCCTGTCTCCACAAAACCACTACCCTCAGTGCCTGAGCCTGTCTCCACAACATCACTACCCTCAGTGCCTGAGCCTGTCTCCACAACACCACTACCCTCAATGCCTTAGCCCGTCTCCATAACACCACTACACTTGGTGCCTGAGAATGTCTCCACAACACCACTACACCTGGTGCCTGAGCCCATCTGCACAACACCCCTACACTTGGTGCCTAAGCCTGTCTCCACAACACCACTACCCTCAGTGCCTGAGCCTGTCTCCACAACACCACTACCATCAGTGCCTGAGCCTGTCTCCATAACACCACTACACTTGGTGCCTGAGAATGTCTTCACAACACCACTACACCTGGTGCCTGAGCCTTTCTTCACAACACTCCTATACTTGGTGCCTAAGCCTGTCTCCACAACACCACTACCCTCAGTGCCTGAGCCTGTCTCCATAACACCACTACACTTGGTGCCTGAGCCTGTCTCCACAACACCACTATTCTCAGTGCCTGAGCTTGTCTCCATAACACCACTACCCTTGGTGCCTGAGCCTGTATAACACCATTGCACTCTGAAAGTGCTGAAAATGAATTATGTAAAGCAACATACTGTGTAATATGACTAAGTAAGTCTACCAGATCCTATGGTAATCCATCTGCCATTCCTAGTAAGTCTCTGCGGCAGTGGCTTTGCAGCAGTTCCAGCCTGAGTTTGTTTACTAGATAATTTACAAATCTCAGACTTCAAAAATACAATCTCCTGCCACAATATTGAGTACTGTCTACAGATTAGACAGCATCCAACTCTCCAAAAAGTGTAAAATGAAACAAATGCATAGCAACTATTACATTGAACTAAGTCTGCCATTTTAGTGAGGTGAATAATTTAAATCAAACAAATCTTACTTTTTTTTTATTTTCTATTCATGTATACCTCAGATTAACTCCAGTTTATCTCCAATCACACACTTTGAAGCAGCACTTAGATGTAACAACCAAGCTATATTAGCCAAGTTAATGACCACAACCATTATGTAACTCATAAAAGCACCACCCACTAGGAATGTTTAACACCTGGGTAGGCCAATGCTTAATTAATAGCTAATTAACCAACAATCAATAGCAAGCACCTAGCTAATCAAATCAAATGCCTTACCAATTACCAACAGGAAATTAAACCTTGTACAATCAGGAAACCTTTTCCTATATATTAATCTTACCAATTACCAACAGGAAATCAATAGACATGTGCAATTCGTTTCGAGCCAAATATGAATTTGGATGAATTTTGGGCAATTTGGACATTTGGGTACTTCCGAATGTCCGAACAGCTGAAGTGCCGAATTGCCGAAGTGCCAAATTACCGAGGTCCCGAAGTTGCGAAATTACTGAATTTCTGAAGTGTTGAATTTCCGAAGTTCCGAAGTGCTGAAATGCCGAAGTTCCGAAGTTGCCGAAGTTCCGAAGTGCCGAATTGCCAAAGTTTCAAAGCACAGTATTGCCTAAGTACTAATATACTTATCCAGTGGAAGAAGAAGAATGTTACACTGTATACAATTTTAAATAAAAAGTATACAAACATAGCCTGGATTCAGCTGCTTTTGCAACCCTTACAACAATCAAGTAACATACATTTATATAAAATGTAAGTTACTTGGCCAGTCAGTGTAATGACATGAATTGGTCTTTCAGCCAAATTTACTAATATTAAATAAAGATTACTTAGTATTAGTAAATTTTGCCCCGACTCGCTATACTGCGAGTAGGGGCATGTCTATTAAACAGTGAGCAGCCTGTGGCTGCTCACTGTAAAAAAACATAAAACAAAAATGTCCCCTCTCCCGCTCCTAACCTGAAGGAGGGACCTATTGCCTCCCCCACCCCCACCCCTGTATGGCGGATGGGGGCCCTAAAGTAAAGCAATGGGTGGGACCTAATGTCCTTCCCCCTGGCCCCCACCCCTGAACAGTGGGTGGGGGCCCTAAATACTAATTGCGGGGGTACCTAATGTCCTCCTCCCTGGCCCCCACTCCTGAGTGGTGGGTGGGGGCCCTAAATTAGAATGAGGGGGGAGGACCTAATGTCCTCCCCCTGGCCCCCACCCCTGAGCAGTGGGTGGGGGTTCTAAATTAGAATGAGAGGGAGGACCTAATGTCCTCCCCCCTGGCCCCCACCCCTGAGCCTGGGTGGGGGCCCTAAAATACAAATTAGGGGGGGACCTAATGTCCTCCCCCCTGCCCCCACCCCTGAGTGGTGGGTGGGGCCCTAAATTAGAATGAGGGGGGAGGACCTAAAAAAATGAGTGCAAAAAAAAGAATCCATCTTCACCCAGCGAGGACTCCGTGCAGACTGAGCTCTGCAGGGCGGGGCAAGGCTTATAAAGCCTTGCCCCGCCCTGCAATTAGGCTCAGAGCACTCTGATTGATGGGTTTAAGCCATCCAATCAGAGTGCTCTGACAGGTAAATGAAGAGACTGACAGCTAAGCAATCAGAGTGCTCTGTGTCATTTTACATAGCGTGGGAAAGTTCTTTGGAATTTTCCCACGCTGTGTAATTTGACTCATAACTCTCTGATTGGGGAATTCAAACCAACCAATCAGAGTGCTGTGAAGTGTGTGAAGTATGCTTTTAGGCCACTGGGGCATAATGTGTCTAATTGAAAGATCCATCTTATCTCCCTTCTCCCTAGTTCTTTAAGTCTTACTAGTCTCCTCCTCTCCACTGTGTTGGGACACGACAAATTGCTCCAAATTTGAACAGACTAGCATCTGCATTGTGTTTTGCATCCAAAGAAGATTTACTCTGTGTTAATCAATCACATAATAGTTGGGTGCAAGATATTAGCAGGGACAATGTAACAATACCCAGTGACCATATGATCAAGAAGAAGGAACAGGACAATGTGGTCAAATACAAAGGACTGAAAAAGGAACTAGAAAGGTTGTTGCAAATGAAGACAGTAGTAATCATAGTTGTGATAGGAACCCTTGGGGCAGTAATTTCCAAATTGTGAGAGTGGCTTCAGTGGATTCGGTGTGGAAGAAGATTGCAGTTCCAGAAAAAAAGATACTGTGCAGAATCCTTAGAGTTGCAAGCAACTGGAAGAGGATCCAAGAATGAGGAATACACAAACATACCAGTAAGAGGGGTTAGGAAGTATGTTTTATATACATTGTACTTATATACTGTATATACATACATAAATTTTTATAAAAAATACATTTTAAATGGCACGATCACTTGGAATATTGGTGTAAATTCCTTGGGAGAGATGTTTACATTGATTACTCAACAATTCATGCATGTCAGAGTTCCTTTGTGCTAATTTATAAGATTCCATGTATACATTGTATTTGCAAGCCTGACAAAATAACATATATTTATACCAGATGTTTTCTTTCATCGAGGGAAGTGTACTGTATGTAAATAGACACCATACAATATATATATATATATATATATATATATATATATATATATACAATACACAAGATCCAGCGCACTCACCTATCCACTAAACAGCAACTTCAATGTTGAAAGATTTTGTTTTTTTAAAAACACCTAATCTAGGCAAGAATAATGGGGGTTTAGTTACATTATATGATCATACATTGCATAAGCCTGCCACAACGTCAATGTACCCCATCTTTGGCAGGTCCTACACTAACAGCCTAATGTCTGCTCTTATGAGATTAACCTACTTGGGGAAAAAAAATTCCATCTGGGGCTCTCTGCAGTACAAGGCTAAATAGGGCCCTGGGATGAGGCACCTGTGACAGGGAGGGGTGCAAAACCAAGGAGTTGGCTAGACTCCCAAATATATATAAAACAAGAGGGGGTTGGCTGCACTCACCTTAACATGCATAAATGGGGGTGCTGCTGGGGGCCAAATAATACAATACACAAGATCCAGCGCACTCACCTATCCACTAAACAGCAACTTCAATGTTGATATATATATAAAACTCTATTCTGAAATGCACTGCATATGTTTCTAACAAATAAGTTTCCATGCATACTTTGCATTTTGTGTTGCTAAAGATTTCTTATAGGCCATATTTTTTTTTTTTACTTACACTGTCCTTGTTTTTAGCTAAAGAAGGAAAATAACCAGTATTCTCATTGGACATTATTAGCATAAATTCTTGAACTGAACATGTTCAAAAGCAAATAAATCACCCATGCTTACTTATTTCTGTTAAATATCCATTTATCTGTGAATGGATTTACTGCCTTGTCTGCCAACTAGAAAGTCTAACGTACAGTAGTACAAACGTGTTGCTTCCAGAATATTAATTGGGTGTACTGAATCAATTTGGAAATAACATACTCTTTACATGTGATAAATACTTCTTTGCAAATGAATGTCAAAAGAAGTACTTTTAAAAATACTATTATGTACAATCCTGGAATGACACTACGGTTAAAAGATATCTCCTGTCATAGATCCACTCCTCTTTACATATCAATATATTTGTTTATCTTGCATATAATCACTTGCAACTATTTAGTTCCTGACTAGTAATTAGTGACCTGGATAACATAATTCATCCTTTGAACAAAATTGTTGTGTAGTAAAACATTCTAATCTATAAATCACTTAAATTTTCTTTTCTGCTTAACAATCAACCAAGAGCACAGGAAACCAAGTAATTATCTCAAAATGTAAACCAGATTTCACCTTCCATGTTCACCTTGGTATACGCGATAGAAGTAGTATTATAATTATAGTGAACTGTAGGCTATTTATATGTCTTGACAGTTTAAAACTAGATATTAACAAAGTTGACTCCCTGACGTTGGAAGCACAAGTTCCAATAGAGGAAGACAATAGTACCTTACTTGTTTATATTCTACTCATTTGTCAAATGTTCCTAGAGATACAATAGGCAACTATAGGCTGATATCGTATCTTAGCACTAAAAATAAATAACACCAACTCTTCATTTAAAGCAAGAGATCGCTACATGCATTTCTTGGAAAAGTACTGGATGATGCTATATACCTCTAACTAAACATTTCTAACAAGGTTTTTTTTTTTTTACTAGGTGGCTAGGAAGCTATTCTGACAGATGCCTAAAATGTAAATTCAACCATGATTCTGCTATCATTATTCATAATAACACTCTACATCTTAGACTTACTTTGTCTTACTCTCTTTTTCTATCATGCTGTTTAGACCTTATTTTAACTGGTTATGTGTACCGTGCCTTAATGCTGTAAAAACCTAATCCTCAATATTTAATTGCTTGACAACCATATATCAGAATCTATACCACTATTCTCAAATCAACTTTCTCAGGATATAATTCACTCTCTCTATTTTTGCCATATTCTTGCATACACCCAGGTCTTCTTATTTCTGGAAAGTAGAAACTTGAAATATTAGCATCCAGTACATGCACATTAAATCTGCCTTTCTTGGATGTAATACACATTGCCCTTACCACCTTGCACTGTATCCTATATCCTATAATTTAGCAGCTATCCCTCAGTTGCCCACATTGAGATTTCTGAACATAGACATTGTAACCATAATGGAACAAGGTGCTAACCATGTTTTGGCATTGTTGTGTTGTACGTCTTATGGGATTAATTATTTATCCTTCTACAAGGTGCTTGAATGAAAAGAACAGCCTCCATTGTTTCTAGTATGTGTGTTAGTTGTACATTTGTAATGTAATGTTTGTTTATTATTATTTATTTATTTTCGCTGCTTTTTTGGATAAAAATATGTGTGCTTTTTAAAACATTTCCGGTGCATTATGGATATATTGTGCTTAGTATGGTACTTTTAAGATCTGCCTTCAGTTATATATTTATTTATTTTTTTGGTGGTGGTGGTTCTTTTTTGCTCTGTGGAAGAATCATAGCTCCTTGTATCTAGGTTTGTATGTTGCCTCACTGTACAGAGTGGAAATATTTGCAACTTTGAATTTTTATCACACACTTGTACCCTAGCTATTACCTATTTGCATTCCACTGTAATTTCACATAGCCTCCCTATGGTGAGCCTCATAGCTATGTAGAGGATTTACCTTTTACCTACAATCTCATTTTGGGTGGTGGTTCACCTATTAATTCTGGTTTTATTGTTGAGTACATTGTTTTAAAGGTCTAGTTGTGGACCAAAATGTTGATTGGTTTTCCTAACATATTGAAAAGACTAACATAGTGAATAAGACTAACGTAGTGAAAAGACCCATGAGTGCTCTCCTCTTCTATATATATATATATACATATATATATATATATATATATATAAAAAAAAAATCAAAAATGTACCTTGCACACTGGCTCCCAAGATATCCAAAACCGGGTGCTTAGCCAAGGGCTTCAATATCAAGATAAGCAGATAAGGTGGCTGCACTCACGGATTTCCATTTAAAAAATAACTTTTATTCAGTTTCCATAAAATCGACGTTTCAGTCCAACATGTGGACTTTCATCAGGATTACCAACATATCACATTAACAGTCTTATATAAAGGATACAAAGATTGTAAAATTTAGTGAAAACTCACCCCAGGTGTCTGTCATGGTGGTGCCGGCGTTCTAGCCGTGAAAGTGCGCATGCGCGGACAAACCACGCCTCTCTACGTGACGTCACCACGTGACGCTACTGTTGCTGCCATGGTGACGTTTGAAAACAAATGCGGTTCACATGGCAGCAGATAGCTACCGTTCTCACAGCCCCAGATGTCTATCATACTGAAGTCATTCCATTGTGAAAATCCGCATGCGCGGACGAACCACGCCTCCCTATGTGACGTCACCACGTGACGCTACCGTCGCTGCCATGGTGACGCTTGAAAACAAATGCGATCTCCATGGCATTGTTTTGATCACAGGTTATAAGAATGGTGGCTACCTGCTGCCATGGAGATCGCATTTGTTTTCAAGCGTCACCATGGCAGCGACGGTAGCGTCACGTGGTGACGTCACATAGGGAGGCGTGGTTCGTCCGCGCATGCGGATTTTCACAATGGAATGACTTCAGTATGATAGAAATCTGGGGCTGTGAGAACGGTAGCTATCTGCTGCCATGTGAACCGCATTTGTTTTCAAACGTCACCATGGCAGCGACAGTAGCGTCACGTGGTGACGTCACGTAGAGAGGCGTGGTTTGTCCGCGCATGCGCACTTTCACGGCTAAAACGCCGGCACCACCATGACAGACACCTGGGGTGAGTTTTCACTAAATTTTACAATCTTTGTATCCTTTATATAAGACTGTTAATGTGATATGTTGGTAATCCTGATGAAAGTCCACATGTTTGACTGAAACGTTGATTTTATGGAAACTGAATAAAAGTTATTTTTTAAATGGAAATCCGTGAGTGCAGCCACCTTATCTGCTTATCTATATATATATATATATATATATATATATATCATGGCTTGAAATTTGAAATCATGTGCTACTAACCAGGTCTTAAAGGTTACTCGCCACTACAAGACTCCATAGCTCCTATTACAATTCAGCTGTTTAAATAACTGCAATCTTCTTGACAGAGATCTCATATGTTCCACCTGGAATCCACTGAAGTGACTCTCTTAATTTGGGAAATACAGCCCCATGTGCTCCTATCACAATTGGGACTACTACTGTCTCTACTTTCTACATAATGGGGGTTTAGTTACATTATATGATCATATATTGCATAAGCCTGCCACACCGTCAATGTTGGTTTTGCACCCCTCTCTGTCACAGGTGCCTCATTCCAGGACCCTATTTAGCCTTGACTTGCAGAGAGTCCCAGGAAGGAAGTATTTCCCAAGTAAGTGGATTAATCTCATAAGAGCAAGCATTAGGCTGCTAGGATAGGACCTCCCAACAATGGGGTACATTGACGATGTGGCAGGCTTATGCAATATATGATCATATAATGTAACTAAACCCCCATTATTTTTTGAATAGGTGAGGTGTTTTTAAATAAAACTATTACCATCTCTAAGATTTGAAATCATTGTTTAGTGAATAAGCAAGTGCACTGGATTCTGTATTTTATATATATATGTATATATATATATATATATATATATATATATATATATATAAAAATAACATTTTAATGTGTATATATTACAGAACACTGATAGGATAATTTTTTCCACAAGATGGCTCAAAGATCAAGTAAGAAAAAAATAATCAATAGATGAATAAATAGGAGGAGCAGTAAAAAAAAAAGCTATAGTTAAATAGATATAGATTTGTTTAACTTTTCCTTTTTTCCCTCTATTGCCCATTTCTCACTTGATCTGTAAATAAAAAAATGCTTATTGACTGCTCCCTAGATAGGAATCATCTTTTAAAACGTGTGCAAAACGTTTTGCACCTTACATAATGATCAACCTTCAAGACTGTAAGGTTTTCTATTTATTTTAACATATTTTATAATACTTGTGTGCACTTTCAAATAAAGCACTTTATTTTCTCTACATCTTGAGAGGACATCCTATATTTGGATACTATATGCAGTAACAAGAAGGAACCCACAGAGCAACATTCTTGAGCCTCTACATTGGCTCCATGTTTAGAACATTCCTACAAGGATAATTTTATTGTACCTATCACTGGAAGAATTATTGTGTATATATACTCCACCTTATACCGTATGTACATTTCTATTTTTATGTGGGAAAAAGGGAAAACCCACATAAGGTGTTTTGAGTATTTGTCATTTTATTTGGTGTCACTCATTGGGATATTGTCACATAGCGATTTCATTTGTCTATAAGACTGATAGAATACTAGACATGTGCAATTCAGTTCGGTCCGAATGGAAATTCAGATGAATTTCGGACATTCAGACATTTGGATGCTGAATTTCCGAAGTGCCAAATTTCCGAAGTGCCGAACCGAACCAAATTGCCAAAGTGCTGAATTTCCGAATTTCAGAAGTGTTGAAGTGTTGAATTTTGGAAGTGCTGAACCAAACCGGAATTCAGAAGTGCCATAGTGCTTCGGACTTCTGAAAAGTGGCAAAATGGGTAGGGTTAGGAGTAGGGTTAGGGATAGGGTAAAGGGTTTGGAGTAGGGTTAGCGGGAGGGCTAGGAGTAGGGTAAGACGCCAATAGTTATAGGATATAACTATTGGGTTAGCAGTAGGGTTAGGGTAAGATTAGGAGTAGGGTTACGGGTAGGGTTAGGGTTGTGCTAGGAGTAGGGTTAGTGTTAGGGTAGGGTTAAGAGTAAGGTTAGGGGTTGGATTTGGGTTAGGGTTGGGTTAGGAGTAGAGTTAGGGTAAGGGTAGGGTTAGGAGTAGGGTTAGGGTAGGGTTAGGGTTAGGAGTAGAGTTAGGGGTAGGGTTAGGGTTAAGGTAGGGTTATGGTTAGGAGTAGGGTTTGTATTTACGTTTGTATTTATGTTCAGTTTTCCTTATGTTCAGTTTTCCTTATGTTCAGTTTTCCTTATGCTCTCTCTAAAAACGTTCATTAAATAACTTACATTAACTAAATATATACATTGTAATACATTTTGAACTATTTCCTTTCTCCAATGTCGACTTAAAATCATGAGTGCAGCTATATTAATATGGTATATAATGTATTTGACTGTATATGAAAGTTTAGTGGGATTATTTTGTAGCAGGAGACATTCTGGAGTATGAGGATTAGTAATTCATATGATACTATCAATTAGATTTTTTTTTTTTTTACCTAGTATTTTATTATTTTCAAAATGCAAAGTGGGATACAGAAGGAAAAAGGGGTGGGTTAATGGAGGCACACATTTTTTTGTATTGTTCACAACGGTTAACAGTTGGTAAGACAAAGGACAATTGGTACATACGTTCTCGCTGGCACAGTAGTTTTTGGTTGCTTGCGCGAGTCAGTTTTATGTTACTTTTGTGAGCGTTTTTGCCTTTATTTCTATATGGTTAAACGCCTAGATAATTGCTAGGTGAGGTGTTCCCTCCTTAGCTATGGTTGGATGTCTGGAGAGTCGGTTTGGCATTATTGGCTACTTTTGTATTCTCCGTATAACTTGTGGCAGCCCCTAAAGTCAATTACCCCCTAGTTTGCGAGTTTGGAGTGCGTGTTGAGTTGACTTTGTCCTTGTTCGCTAAGTAGGTATGTCGGTGGGTATTCCCCCATGGTGGGGTGAGAACTTGGCATTGGATAATGGGGAGGAGAAGCTTGAGTTGGGTGGTGAAGCAGTGGGGGGGTAGGAGGGGGTGAGTGCGCCAGGATTGTGTATGTGTTTTGTCCTTATCTGGGCTCATCTGAGACTGGGTCTTGGGTATGCTCATAGGAGAGCTATTACCTTTGCTTAACTTTTTAACGTTACCATTCCCTAGTTATTCGTATCCATCCCTCTTGTCTCATCCACTTCACCTTCCCAGTCCCCCCAACACATATCAAATTCAAGTTTCTTTTGTGGAGACATTATCGTCATTCTTTCATATGTTTTGAACTGAGTGAGTTTGGTTTGGAGCTGAGCTAAAGATGGGCAGATCTGTGTCTTCCAATGCAGTGCTATCAGGTTCCTTGCTGCTAGTATAGTGAGGGCTGTGATTTGTTTTTGTCCTAGGGTTAGGTTATCTGGCAGTAACAGCAAGAGGCATGAGGTTTTGGATAACTGGAGTTTGGGGGTGTTTAATTGTTCCAATGTTATGGTTACAGCGGTCCAGAGGGGTTGGATGCTACTGCATGAGCACCACAGGTGCTCTAATGTGCCCACAGACTTGTTGCATCTGCAGCAAGTCTGAGATGTATTGGGATATATGCGATTAAGTCTCTGTGGGGTCATATCCCAGCGGTAAAGGAGCTTTTTGTGGGCTTCAATGTGTGTGTATCATTTTGTCCATTTGGAGAGACCATTGAGAGCACGCAACCAGTCACAGTCTGTCATTACCTGAAATGGAAATCAATCAATAATATTGATTATCATGTGTATCTGCCCCTGGCCAAATTGAAGAAGAAGTGTGTGCACGCTCCTGAAGTAATTTCACACCGGACACAAGTTTCTGGTTGATGAAAAACTTAGGAATGTTTATTCAGAGGGGACGGCAAGTCCCTTTTAAAGCAGGATTACATCATATGCTTTGTCAGAGATAACATGAAATAATACATCATTAATTGGTTAGGTGTTACGTGTTTTATTCAGAGCACGTCCTACTGGGTGTGCCATCCTACGTCATTACGGTCGTCATGAAGTTCTCCCCCGGATTCCAGCACCATCTTGAAAATGAGAGTGTTTAGTCGATGGGTGGGATACTCCTGAGTGACATCTAGTGGTCATTTTAGTAATATATTGAATAATACTGATTATAACTAAATGGAGTAAATAGGCATTTTACTTTAGCAAATATTCTGTCCACAACATTACCACTCCACAATCTGTCTCCCATTGTGCTTTATAGGGGTGTAATTTGGTTGTTGCCATGCTTTGTAGCATAGTGTAAGTGTTTTGTGGGCGATGCCCAACATCTGTCTAGGATTAGATATGAGATGGTTCTAGCTGGTTCTTGTGGTTTGTGCGGTTGTGATGCGTGTGCCTGTAGTACACGTTTCAATTGTAAGTGAGAGACGATTGCTCTGTTCGGGACCTGCCATTGTGTCTGTAGGACTGGGAATGGGATTATGCCTTTGGTGTCTAGGAGTTGCGATATTTTTGTTAGCCCTGCTTCGATCCAGTCTTTGAGGGGGATGATGGGTACAAGTGTTTTTAGGACTGAGATTGGCGATTTAACGTGTAATGTGTCCTTATGGCCTATAGTCTCCATGTAAGTGTCCCATAAGGATATTGTGAGTTGTGTGGTTGGGAATAGGTCAGTGCATCTGGTTTTAAACCTCTTTGGTGTCCACAAGTAATCAGTTAAAGGAATTTCTTTAAATTGTGCTCTTTCCATGTCAACCCACTGTAGCGTGCCGGGTTGGGCATGGAGAAGTATACCGGTTGAAAGTATCGCTGCTCTGTGGTATTGCTTAATGTTTGGGAGTCCCACTCTCCCCTGTCATGGTGCAGTCTGGAGGAGTGCCAAGGATACTCTGGGTCTTTTACCACCCCAGATAAAGGTGCCACATCGTTTTTGTAATTCTTTGCAGTATTGGATTGTGATCCCTAAGTGTATCATTCTAAAAATATAGAGGATACTTGAAAGAATCATCATTTTATATGTGTTGATTTTTCCTAACCAGGAGAGTCTTGTATGTTTCCATCTATTCATTTCTGACTTGTATAGTGTTAGAAGAGGTTTATAGTTTAGTTGTGAGGAAGTGAATATTGAGGGTGTTATCTTCACCCCTAGGTACGTTATTGAGTTTGATTTCCAGTCAAACTGGTAGGAAGCACGGAGTGCGTCTAATAGGGACTTTGGTAAGTTTAGGGGCAGGGCTTGGTTCTTGTCCTGATTTAGGCAGTAGTATGAGATGTTACTGAATTGCTGTGTAGGTCTAGTAGGGGGTCAAGGGAACATTTTGGGTCTGACAGTGCTATGAAGATGTCATCCGCAAATAAAGCTAGGCTGTACATCTTATTGTGGATATTTATGCCTGGTATCTCGGGGTGTAATCGAATCTTTGGGGCCAGGGGTTCTAGGGCGAGTATATATAACAGGAGTGACAGGGGGCATCCCTGGTGGGTTCCATTTGTGATGGAGAATGGCGTGGAAAGGAACCCTCCATGTGAGACTTTTGCTGCCGGGTGGTGGTATAATGCCATGATGCTAGTTATAGTAGATGTGAGAAAGTTGAACTGTGATAAGACTTTGGTCATGTAGGCCCAATTTAGGCGATCAAAGGCCTTCTCCGCATCTAAAGCGAGGAGAAGACCTGTTGATTTTTTGGACTCTAGTGCGGATATCATGTTTAGGATTTTCCTAGTGTTATCCGAGCTCTGGCTGCCTCGTATTTGTGCAGGAGGGGGGCAAGGCAGTTACTGATCATTTTTGCATATAGTTTGGCGTCTCCATTTAGGAGGGAGATGGGCCGAAAGTTTTTGCATTGTGTGGGAGGTTTGCCTTGCTTGGGGAGAGTGGAAATATGTGCTAAGAGCATTTCTTTTGGTAGTGCACCCTCTCTGGCACATTTGTTTACTAATTGTAGGAATAGTGGTGCTATGGTTGGTGAAAAGGTTTTATAGTATTCATTCGTTAGACCATCGGGGCCTGGTGATTTGTGTGCTAGGAGTTGTGAAATTGCTGTTGTGAGTGCGTCAAGAGAGAAGGGTTGTTTCAGGGGTATTAAGTCTTCCTCTGATAGCTTGGGTAGGTTTAAGTTAGACAGGAATTCATCTATTTTGTCTGAGGTTGGTTTTACAACATTCTTTTGCCGTCTTCTGTATTCATAATGGATTTGTCTATGCCGTTTCTTTTGATTATCAGTTTTGCTGGAAAGCCCCACTTGTAGGGGATATTTGCGTTTCTCAGCGCTTCTGTTATTGGTGCAAACGTACGGCGTTTAAGCATGGTTGCCGAGGAGAGATCCATGAATAGCTTGATATTGTGGTATATTTCTGGCCATTTGCTTGTAGTTCTGGCCGTTTGCATGATTCTGTCTTTGACAGTGAAGTGATGTACTCTAGTGATAGTGTCTCTTGCGGTGTCTGGAGGGAGATGTTTAGTCTTGGGGAGCCTGTGGGTTCTGTCTAGTATTATAAAAGATAAGAATGTAGCGCTTATGTAAAGATAGAAATTAATCACCTTATAAAGCTGTTTAAAGGAGAATTTTCTTAAGCCCAATAAGTAGATGCCTATAAAAGATAATTAAGCATAGTGCAGATCATACATTATAAAGCAATATATAAATTCAATTGTGTATGCACTCACAAACGGAGAGCTATAGACCCAGTTCTGGTTTGGTTAGTTTCTGAGTCCGTATAGGCGACCCACCCCTTTTCTCGATATCTTTCTTGTTCTGTACAACCGATTGCGCAGTATTGCAGAAATATGTATGGAGTATGAAGTAATATAATCCCAAATGGGTACTCACAAATGTGGAGTCATGAAATAATGACTAAAATTTTCAGCGTTGTGCAGATTAGGGACTGCACTCCCTCTTGTATGTAATAATACTGGGAACCAGGATCGATGAAAACAAATAAAAAAGATTTATTCAAACAATATTAATACAAATAAAAGAAGCCTCTATGTGCTAAAAAACCGGGACGCGTTGCGCCATTACTAGCGTGGCTTCTTCAACTGGATAAAATCAATCAGCTTTACACATTCGTTCCCTAGCAACCACGTTCCATACGCATAGGGTTCTTAAATGCCGGAGTTTTGTATAACCGGCCTTATACTAATTATTTACACTGGTTTCCTAGCAACTACGTTTTTCACGTTTGCTCAACGTGGTCACGTCACGACGCAGATCACGTGGTGCCCGTCGAACACTTCCAGGTTCCAAGCAGGGGGAGGAGGGTCACAATCACTATTGGTGAGTACAATATACTTTTTCTTATATAAAGCATGTTTTTAGAAGTATGTATTGATCTTGAGGAAGACCCGAACGGGTCGAAACGTCGATCAATTTGCAACATACCATGTGATGGAATAAATAATTTTGTAATATTTAAAGACCGGAGAGTGCATCCTTTCTACCTATATATTATATAAATAAATATCCAAAGAGGTAGCAGCACTCACGGAATTAGAAGTTCAAATCTTTATTAGGTCATGTTAAAAGTCGACGTTTCAGTCCTCTATATGGGACTTTCCTCAGGATCAATATAACTACATAATCAACAAGGAAAACATATATATAGACAAATACATTAACTAAATTAGCTTACCCCCAGGTGAAGTGCATCTCTGATTGGCGTTCTAAAGTGCTCCGTGCGCATGTGCAAACAAGGCTCCACCCATATAGAGAACTGAAATGTCGATCCTGACTTTTAATATGACCTAATAAAGATTTGAACTTTTAATTCCGTGAGTGCTGCTACCTCTTTGGATATTTGGATAACCAAGCCCTGGCTGAGCACCCGGCAAACAAGGGATTCCTATAGCGTGAATGCAAGAGTTTTCTGTTTTTCTTTGTATTGTGAGGGTTATCTGGGCTTTTGCCCCACTCTTTGCACAAGCACTTTTTCCACAATTGTAACAATTTTGTGCATCCCTGGCACACTTAAGGCAATAAGTATATGGCTGAATCGGCTTATTCACTAAAGAATTAAACATGGATGAATTTTTATTTCAAGCTGGAGCTTTTGCAAAACAGGCTGAGATAATACAGTTCTCCCAGGAGGAGGCACAAAATATATTATGGGAGCAGACAGGATTGGAGCCAACATATAATATTACTGCTAAAGATGTATATTTTAAATTATCTAAATTACAGAGGAAGAGCATTGATTTGGACCTTCGGGCCTCTTTCTCTCGGACTATTATAAGGCTAAAAGAATCCCTAGAGGGTTCAGGATAATGAATATCCCCACCATTGGTAGGGGTAAAGATAAGGTTTGCAAAGAATGGACTATGGTGTTGAACAGGGCATCTTTAGACATGATGTTAATTATCATTAAAGATGTGAAAGAGGACTTAACAGAAGTCAATCAAAAAATCCTGGAGACAGAATCTGAACATGCCATGTTACTTGCCTCTCCAGATGGATTAAAACTACAGCAAAAACTGAAAGAAGATCTTTTCAAGTATAAAAATGAGCTGATTACGTTAAAAAAACAGAAATTTTAAAAGGTTCAACGAGACTATCAAGACCATCAAGTCTATAGATGGTTATCTGGCAGCAACATGAGCAGACCGAGACGACAACTTAGAAGGATTATAAAACCCAGGATAGTCACTATTGACAACACATCAGGTGAATCAGCTTCTGAAAATTATCATAATAAATCCACCAAAACACCATCTTCTTCAAATTTTTTAGGAGTCCCAGAAATTAGTATCTCCACCAGGAGCCAAAGAAAAGAAAACGCAGAACCAGGAGAAGCCGCAGGACCAAGAAGCATGCCAAGGGGCAAACCACCTCACAGGAAGTAATACCTATATTCAACCTGTCTCATAGACCATGAATCCAGGATGAAATAAATCTATTGAGCCAGGGACTATCATTTGTACCCACTACAAAACCACTACAAAAAAATAGATTCCAGTGGAATGTTGAGTGGTACAAATTCAGCAGGAATATGCGTTTAAAAGAATATTTCAATCACCCAGACAGAGCTCCAACACCCTCTAACAATGCAGCAACAGAGAAAATTTGGCTCAGGTCCACCTTTGATCCTGTAACAAACAAATCCTCAGTTAAAACCTTTTTAGCTATGACAAACAGGGAAGTTCATGAAATAATGCCCAAATGAGGTAGCACACGACACAACATCACCAAGCATCAACGACAATTACTCAAAAATCTCGGGGAAGATTCTTCTATAGTGATCTGTTCCGCGGATAAAGGAGGAGGGATAGTCCTGATCGATTACCAATATTATGCTGATGAATTAAAACAACAATTATATGATACCAATACTTATAGAAAGTTGGAAGGAGACCCTACTAAAAGGATCCAAAGTATCATGCAGGATATACTCTGGGCTAAGAGCAGGCTTCATAGATCTTGAATTATATCAATTTCTAAATCAGCAACATCCAAGTAGCCCAATTATCTACAGCATACCTAAAATCCATAAAGACTCTCAAAGACCTCAAGGACGTCCTATAGTATCTGCAATCAATGGATTACTGGAACCACTGGCCAAGTGGCTAGATTCTCTTTTTAAGAAGCCAGTTGAAGCTTTAGAAACCTGTATAAAAGATACACCAACACTTTTACAGAGATTAGCTGAATTCATGTAGCAGGATAATAAACCCATCTTGATTACTATGGAGGTGAAGAGTCTATACACCGTTATACCGCACGGCGAAGGGGTGGAGGCTATGAGAACAGTATTATCCCACTCATCAGTCAATAAAGGACTCCCCATAGAGTTTGTATTGGAAGTCATGACACTGGCCCTGGAGCATAACTATTTTCGCTTTGAAAAGGAATGGTTCCTGCAAGTATCAGGTACATCTATAGGGGCGGCAATGGCCCCCATGTATGCTAATGCGTACATGTATGTATATGAGAAGAATAACATCTTGATACCGTATGCCCACCTAATACAAGGTTATTATCGCTTTATTGATGACTTGTTAATTATCTGGAAGGGCACGTCAGCAGAGGCATACACTATGGTTGAAGATTTGAATAGACTACAAACCCCGATTAGATTAAAAGCAAACATCAGCCCAGATAAAGTACAATACCTGGATGTCAAATTATCTATTGGGAAGAATAACATTGAGTATTGCCTTTATACAAAGGCCATGGATCGAAACACCTTACTCCATGCACAAAGTGCACACCCTGAGTCTTTAAAGAAATCTTTACCGAAAGCACAATACCTTGGAGTAATAAGGAACAACTTGAATGACATTGTAAAAGAAATGCAGCTACAGGAAATGACTAACAAGTTTTTGAATCGTGGATATCACAGCCATACCCTCAGTAAAGCTTTAGAAGATGCTAAGACAACTCGTGCAAGGAGGGAGGCATCTTCAATTCAACGATTAGTCTTTCCCATGACTTTCCACAATTTGACTCCTCAGATTTCTGCAACAGTCCGGAAAAATTGGAGAATACTGGCTACTGATGATACACTTCCTAAGGTCTTTCATGAAACTCCACTGATTTGCCATAAGAGAAATAAGAGCTTGAAGGATATGTTGGTACATACAGATCCAATCAATAGCTATGCAAATGAAAGTGTGATCCAGAAACGAGGATCATTACGCTGCTTGGGATGCGTAACGTGTGGGCACATGATGCCCTCAAAAAGTTTTATCCATCCACATACGAGCAGGAAGTACACCATACAACACACAATTAAAACAACACATGTACTATATAAACTTACATGCCCGTGTGGACTGGTATATATAGGGAAAATCGAAACAGCCATGTGTGAAAGAATCAGAGGCCACCGCTCCAGCATCAGGTTGGCCTACAGGGATGGTACATCTGACAAACCAGTGGCTAAGCACTTCCTGCAATATAAGCACCGTTGGCTTCCTTAAAATTTTTAGGTATAGACCATGTGCCCATATCACGAAGAGCAGGCGATCGTGGGAGAATATTGTTGAACCGGGAAGCATTTTGGATTTCTGAATTAGACACTGTATTTCCAAAAGGACTTAATGAAACCATTTCCTTCCTTTCTTTTTTATGAATTACAGCTCCAGCTTGATTGTGTATTTTTTAATTTCTTAACAATGTGTTGAGTATATGTCTGTATCTATCAAGTTGTTTACTGTGGGCATTAACAATATACAAGTATCATCTTTATTATGTAATAGATGTTCATATATAACAATGGATTTATACTCAAAAGTGAATTAGTACAGGAATGTGCCAGGACAAGTCTTGAATTTTTAATACTCCCATTTAAGAAATGTATTAGTTATGAATTAAATATAGTGTCCTTTAGGGTCTACATTCTAAGTCCTGACAGCACAGTCCACTTAGGAGTATTCATCTTGTTAATGATGTTGCCTGTATATAATGTATACAAGAGTTTGTCCATATAGTTGCATATACTTTTCTCTCTACAGCCCCATGTGCACCTCTCACAATTGGGACAACTACTGTCTCCACTTTCCACATCCTTTCTAGTTTCTATTTCAGTCCTTGGTATTTGTCCACGTTCTCATGCTCCATCTTCTCGAGGTTATGGTCACTGGGTATTGCCATACCCACCACCACTGCAGTCCTCCATTCTAGATCTGGAAGTCCCACAGAATATTAACCCTGTCAATCTCAAGTAAACATTGTCTTACTGTTCAATTCTGTGCAATCCAAATTCATGGATTTGTGGTGAGAAAATTCAGTTTACTATTTTTCCTGAAAACCAAACGTTTTTCAGAACACCAAGTTTTGGACATATGTTGGTTCAACTTAGTGAAATACATACACTTTGACTTTAACTCTGCCGTTGAACTTAGAATTTCAGCATAACCAACTGTTTTTCTTGATATCTGACAAGGCGTTTGCTAAAACAAGCATGCACTAAAGATCAGACATACTCTTGACGTATACAATGTTTCAACTAAGCACGTCACTTAGCAAGATAGAGTACTTTGAACTAAATCAACAGCAATGTGCTCTTCTGGACAGCTCAATCATTTATCCATCATTAAGTCACAGTTTAGTCACTCATAAAAAAGACAGCTAACAACAAGCTGTATATGCACCAAATGTGTCACAGACATTTGACACCTACTATACATATATACTTTTTAATTTAGATTTTTATGTGAAAATCCATTTGTCCCTAGCAACAGAAACATAGAATGTGAAATAAGAACCATTCTGCTCTAGTAAGTCTTTCTGATCTTTCTCACCTTTGCTTTTTTGCCTTGCTCAGCAAACCGGTAACCTTCGACATAGATCCAGGATTTGGAAGTGGTCATTATTCATATACATATTAAATGTAGATTACTCATTAGATTTATATTAGATGATTAATAAATATTATTTAAAAATATTTAATACAACAGTAATTTTTATGTGGCAACTGTTAAATGTTGCTATCAGTGAAAATATAAGCAGCATGTGTTAGGTCCTGAAGCTTGGAAGAACGTTCTGTAGGAGATTGTAAATCCTATAATGTCTGAATAAAATTCATATATTTCATGTACTTTAATCTATTATGTGGAACCTGTACCACTGAGATATGCCTTCTCAACAACTGTTTCTTTATGTCTGCAAATACCATAATATTTTATCTATTTCATGTAAATAATTAATTTTGGATCCCAGTAACTTTTAAGTAGAATAGCAGACTATATAAATGGAAATGGTATTGCATGCTACACATGATTTTGGTACTACCAGATAATGTATTTAATTTTGCTTAAAGTGGAAATGCATCCTAAAAGTTAAAATGTAATTTATTGAAAGGTACTGTGTATATATAAACTAGTGTATAAAATATAAAGAACTATAGAATAATTATTTGTATTCAAGAAGCTGTTTTAATATAGAACCTTTTTTTTCTACTAACATTGCTTTTCCCCTTTTGAGCAGCAATGTGTGCAAATGAATGAAATCATTGTAGCTTTATAGAACATATATGACTTTAACAATGCTGGCTTAAATAAATGGTTTCAGGTAAAATGACTTTTCATCAAATGTGTTTCACAGTCACTCATTACACTGTCACACTACCCAGGTGAGTCCAAGAACAAAAGTCTTAAAATAATGTTATCAGACTGTTTATCAATAACCTGCTTGTACCTGTCCACTGAAACTGAGTCTGATGAGTTGGGGATTTCAAAGCACATATTTTTAATGATAGATAAATGAATGGATGGATGGATGGATGGATAGAGAGATAGATAGACAAATGGTTTTCCAGTTAGCTTATGTTTGCAATGTCATGTTGACTTTTGTTCTGATCCTCCTCCTAAAACAAAGGTTCAAAGATTGAATTTAATAAGCACACCACCTACAGAGCAATATTTGCCTCCTAAACTTTCTCAAGATTTGCAATGTTATTCATTAAACACATAATTGTTGGAAACAGGCCAGATGGTTACATATTTTACTTCAAAACAGTGAAGCCGAAAGCAATTTTCAAATTTAGCTACTATGGCCTATTATTTGCAATTTAATTTGCAAAAACTACATGCTCATAGTTATTTACTAAAGAGGGAATTCAAAATTAATTTAAAATTTATGGACAAAATAGATAATTAAGGAAAAATATGTAAGTCAGATATGCTATCAAGTATTGTTTTGGGATTTCGGGTAAGAGTTGCTGAGCATTCGATATTTGCAAGTCTTTTGGAATTGATGAGGCCATGTAAACATATACCAAATGTTTTATTATTAAATGAACAAAGCAAAATAAACATTGCAATTATTTATATGGAATCCAGAAAAGCAAAAAACAATTCAAGCATAAATCTACAAAAACTGCAATGGTTACAAACAAGGGAGATTTTGCGGTAAACAAAAATCAGATAAGCAAAACCAGGTAAGAGCCAGGTATCTGTCCAGAAACAGCAGAAGTAACAGGCCAGATTATCCGGTAAGCAGTGTCCAGGTAAGCTAAGTCAGAGTCAGACATCAGTCTAGAAACAACATGACACATAAACTAAACAGGATTGACTCAGATGCACCGGGATGGATTTATACTTTTTCATCAGAAAGACAGCAACTGTGATTCCTGCAGGTGTTACAGAAAGATTACATTAGGGTAAGCCAGGCAAGTAATGTTCTGCAAATGAACATTGTTAGAAATTTCATTATAACTGGTTCCACAGCGGCATTCTAAGATCAACACATTGGAAAGAAAGACACAGGGGTTTAAGTTGTAGCCTGTGGATGTCTCCTATAATTAATTTTTGGTCAGGGGTTTGATTCTTTGATTGCCCTTTTATAAATTAACCTTGTTACACCCTCTTGACTGTCAATCAGACATCCAAAATTGTTGCATTATGGACGTGTCACAGGTTTGTGGTAATACCATCAAAATAAAATAAAGTTGATATTCTAGACAGGATAAGCAAACAAAAGTATAAAGTCTTTGGCTGGTTACACAAATAGGTAAAGCTTTACCGTAAGGTCCAACATTTGTCCATGCAATCAGGGGTTAACCAAGGTAGGTACAGGCAGGCAGGCCTAATTTTTTTGCTCTTCCCAAGTTTAAAGAGTCATCCAGACAAGGACTTCTTGCTCACGGTGCCAAAGTGGTATCGGCTATACCTCACTCATGATGCCTAACAAGGTTGAAATGATCATCTGGTTTTGTTGTATCTCTCTTACAGAGAGAGAAGGCTTGCATTTTGGATATGTTCCTCCTTTTAGGGTGGGA
Organism: Pelobates cultripes; assembly: GCA_933207985.1. Taxonomy (NCBI): domain Eukaryota; kingdom Metazoa; phylum Chordata; class Amphibia; order Anura; family Pelobatidae; genus Pelobates; species Pelobates cultripes. Next base: position 49,566,592 of record OW240920.1, on the reverse strand, counting down.
ACAGTAAGATATGAAAATGGACTGATTCTTTTTGTAATGGCACAAAATGAGCTAAATCCAGCTTGAGATCTGAGAGGGGACAAACCCGAAGGGCAGGCTGTTTGAACTGTACTCTCTTGCAACTTGTTTTTTGCTCTCCTCAAGGGTTAACCAAGGCAGGTTCAGGTAGGCAAGGGTTAACCAAGGTAATTCCAGGCAGACAGGGTCTTGACCAAAGCAAATCCAGACAGGCAAGGGTTAACAAAGGCAAGTATAGGCAGGCAAGACAATTCTTTACTTTTAAGGGGATTCAAAATGTAGACTGGGTTCAAGAGGAGGAGATCTTAAGCATTTTGAATCTTCACATTAGAAACAAGGATACCTACTAGCTAATATTTGGAATGAGATAATAATCAAATAATTAGGCATTAACCTCCCTGGATTTAAATGTGAAATTTGAATATTGTAATGTTACAGATAATGAGGTTGATTTTACCACAAAAAAAAACTTCTATTATTATTAATTACAAGAATGTGTTAATTAGATATATGTAGCTATGAGCATTGATTCATTATAATTCATACAATCAGAACTAAAAATCATAACTGCATGATTATTTAGAGGTGATGTATGTTAAATAAATAAGGAACACAGAAATTTGAGTCATGCATTATCAAACCTAGAATTTAAAAACATAATTTGAAGATATCCATTAATTTCATTAGACACAGAGTTGTAGATATGAGTAAGATATTTTGAATATAAACTAATAATATTAATTAATTGATTAAAATAACAAATTATATCATAAATTTAAACTTTAGGAATTTTTAACTACTATTTTAACTAAACAATGATAATATAGTGTAATACATCCTTGTATAATCTAATAAACACATCAATCCTAAGGTTTTATTCATATTAATATTTTTACGTAACAAAGGAAGACATATTGTACTAATCTCATGAAGGTAAGGACGATCCTTGGACTAAAGGAATTTTAATATTATAGATCTTTGCACATGTGTCATCTTTCAGTTTAGAAAATTAAAGGTAGATTTCATGGTCATATGAGGTAAATTGCATGAATAAGATATTGATGCTATTTGAATTTATTAGTTCATTGCAAGTAATCAGTAAGATGAACTGTGAGAAATCATTGCATGTATGAACCAACTTTAAGAATTATTTTCCATCACAATTAGGAATGGGATCGAGGGGAGTGCCAACATCAATTCTCTATGTAAAATATACCTTACCCTTTTGAATCATGAGAATGATCTTATTTAGAATATAGTGTGAGTGGTGTTACTTAGGTAAAAGCACTGAATGTTGCAACACAGTTAACATTTACAATTACATATCAGCAACTTTGTTTTTGTCATGGGTAGCAATTCGAAGACCGGAACTCCTGACAGATGGCCGTAGGCATACATGGAGTTCGTGGCGTGGAATCTGCAGCTTTCCTGACCTGCTCGGTTTGTAAACTGTCCTGCTTGGGAAAATTCCAATCCAGATATTCTGTATCTGGACCTGTCTGCTGTAGATTACTTCCTCATTTCTATTCTGTTTGTCTGCAACCTGTCCTGGAGGAGGTTTATCTGCTCAGCGGTTATGTGTTCTCTACAGCTGTCCTCTTGTGATGGATAGTGCCTGGTTCCAATTCCGGATTCTATTTTGTGACATTGTTTTAGATCAAACCAAGTGTTTGTTAGAGTATTGCCCCTGTTGCTTAAAATAAGGTGCATGCATGCAGAAGTAAATCACACTGAGACACAGGTTTCAGGTTAATGAAAAACTTTGGAATGTTTAATCAGGGGGCAGGCAAGTCCCTTTTGCACTTCCTCCAAAGTGTGATGTCACTATCATCCTGGGTGCAGCTCTCCCTGGGAGACGCCTTCTTAATATAGGACATTCTTTACATTCTTTAGTCGGTGGGAGGGGGTGCTCATCAGCCATTTTAAGTAAATAATGAACACAGGATGGGAGGGTGTACTCTTGCAGCCATTTTGAGTAAATAATGAACACAGGCACATACAGTAAATAGACATTTTACTAACATTCATTTCTATCCACAACAACAGTGCTCCTGTGGACCCTCTTTCCTGGCTGGTGATTCTTTTGCTGGAGTCCTCTCTGAAGGATTTGGAGTTGTGCAAGAAGGCATTGTGAGCCGTGAACTCCACTCCAGGTTATCAAGGCTAAAGATGGGGATTTTTTGGCCTATAGTAAGTCATGAGGACTTAGTTGCTGGATCCTCGCTCTTTTCCCGGTTTCCACTTGTTGGTTGTCAGAGAGTGCGTTCTTGGTATATTTTTCTGGTTATTGACTTTGGCTATTGTTTTTGACTTTCCCTTCTTTTGGTATCCTGACCCTTGGCTAGTTATTCGTATTTCTCATTCTGTATCCTGACCCTGGCTTGTTCTTTGACTATCCGGTATACGTTGTTTGTGTTAATATAGTTCTGCGTGTTGGGTCACACAGTAATCGTGACAGTTTTAATGATAACTTAATTTTGCAGCTCTGAATACCATATCACAGCGAGTTACTTTACAGATAAATTGATTTTTTAAAAAGAGAGAGATTTAGAAGTACCATGCCTACATCGTAAAAAAGTATTATAATTTAGAATTCAGCCGCACTGGGAAGATATAGGCTTCTATGACATTTTTTTATACCATTGCAATTTGGTAGGCACTTTAACTAATAAGTCTTGATATTAACCGTGATTGCAATCCTAATTCTAATTTCCATACAAATTTCATTTCCTATTTTATGTGATAAATGCAGCATTTCCAGTATTTTCCAGAGGAATAATATAGCACCTAAGAGACATCCTACCTTCATTGTTTTCTAAAAGAGTTTAATACCTAGTGCCATTTAGTATAAAATTGTGAGAGGTAATTGATACGTAAATTTCAGTAGGTTTTTCGCTCAGCAGAATAAAATTGATCGTAATTTTGATAATTTTTCTGACTAGACATATAATACGTATTTAAGTATATATAAGTGAAATGGAGCTTTGTAAATTAAGAATGAATTGACTAACTGAGAATATATATGAGGAACATTATAACAACACAAGAATGAGCAAGGATTTTGAAAAAAAATATGTATAATTATCCATACATAAAAACATTAGTGAAATTATAGTAGAATGTCAAACACTTTTAAAGTATCATATTCATTATATTACTTGAATAACCAATAATAAATGATAGCGCATTTCATTCTATTGATAACACATATAATTATGTGATAATACATTATATTAATTCATGATATATATACTGTGATAAATTATATTTATTCATAACTTGCATGGGTTTTAGCTGATATAATTACAAGCATGTATATTTCTTGGAAATGCTTTAAAATATAATTATGTGACAAAATAATCTGAATAAAGTTCTGTAATTTACTTAAAATGAAATGCTCCCTGCAGATGAGTCTAAACACTTAAAGCCACAGGTGTCTCTCCAATATTAACAAGCAAAAAAAAAGTGTTATCATTTTTGTTCCCTGAAAAGAATATGTCCACATTATTTTCCTTTGTAAGTACTGAAAAAGTAAATTAATAATAAAAAGATAACAAAAAAATCCCACATATCTAGCAATGTTTGTGCATTTATAAATTATAGTGCAAACTAACTTTAAGAGGTGCAACAAAAATCAATGTACTAAGAAGCAGATGAAAAATAAGTTATTTTAATAGATGCATGTATTCAGCACATTTTGTTCATTTGATGATGTACTTATTGAAATATCCTCCCTCACTAGGTGAAGGATGAGCTGTCTTTACTTTTTCATTATTGTAGCCCAGGCAACGGCAGATGATCATGACCATTCAAGAAGTCAAAATAAATGAGGCTTTTAAATGAGAGTGAATTAGAAGCTACATCCCCCACCAAGATAACATGCACCATTTGCAGTAAAGCAGGCTGACAGTACAATGCAGGATAAAGAAACTGCTGTGCCCTGCTGTTATCCATATATAATCTTTTCATTGTGTTGAACATGTTTATAAAACACATTTGCTCTAAGAGTTTAATGTATAGAAATATCTAGGTAGTGGTAGAAAAGACAGTGGGATAGGATAACTATGTTCAATAGGTATTTATACACCTGCTGTTCAATAATATGTCTTTGTTTACCTCCTCAGAGAGTAATGAAAGTATGTAACAAAAAAACCTGGAGTAGACACTATATGTACTAATATCTGCTAAGGCATGATAGACAGCAATGCTTTTCTCAATGTCCTTTGGTATTCTATTTTGTATTCTGTACAGGGAGTTACTACAGTGTATCAGAGTTTACAAACATAGCTTTAAAGGAACACTATTTCCCCATTATGACTTTATCTCAAATAAATTATATGGCCTATAGTGCACATTCATCATCTTGCTGTACATTGTTAAACAGTTTTCAAAAAGTTTAACACCAAAGTTTTGTCCCCAGACACCCAACGCATTGTCTCCTCACTCTTCTCTTCAAGTCGCTGTGCTAATATGCAGTCATTGGCTTGGCAATCAGTGATGGGCAGAGAATCTCAGCTGGTACTCTTGTTCTATCACTGGCTATCCAGTGCAAGTAATTAAAGGGACACTATAGTCATCCAGACCACTTCAGCTCAACCTGCCTGCTTTAAACATAGCAGTTTCAGAGAAACTGCTATGTTTACATTTGAGGTTAAGCCAACCTCTAGTGGCTGTCTTCCGGACAGCCACTAGAGGCGCATCTGCAACGCTGGAGGCATATTATGGACACCTTGAATGCGTGCATTCCGCTCCGCTGACGTCAGACTGGGGCGCTGATGTCGGCGGGGGAGGAGAGGTAAGGGAGCCCGGCGGTGGAATAAGGTGAGTAACTGAAGGGGTTTTAACCCCTTCAGCACCATGGGAGGGGGACCCTGGTGTTAAACGGATTTGTTTTCCTGACACTATATTTCCACACTCGAAAATAATGCAAAAAAGTTTTTATTATTAATGACATCTGTAGTTGAAACTCCATTTGGTAAGCGTTTTCCAAATAAGTTTTGGACAGCTAATAAAGCTCTAAGTTATAATACTCCTGCCAAATTAATAAAGGGGATACTCAAATACCCCCCAAATAAGAAAAAAGAAGGTTAAAAAAAGATTCAAATAACATTTACAGAGATATCCATATAGGTATCTCCTACAATCTATCATTGAAAGTATTCACCATGAGGATACTAAAAGAAAAACAGAGAAAATTAAGTACTTATTTACTTTTTGCCAAAAGTAATTATTTATCTAAATTCCCTTAATACATACTATGCAAACAAGTATACAGAAGATAATGTATTTACAGTGGTTTGCAATGCTATTCTGAACTCCTCAACTTGAACCTCCCATCCTTCACAAAAAAGGGGGACAAGTGAAAACATATGCTCATATACTAATTAAAAACATAGGAATCAAGCTAAAGTAGCATGAGGTCCATGCATTGTGTATAGAGGTGGATCCACCACAATCACTTTGTTGTAGTTCAATAAAGCTTTATATCCCTTTGTGATTATTGTATACTTTATGATTGGGGTGGATCCACCACTATACACAAGGGACCTTCTGCTTTTTCTTGAACTTGATTTCTACCCATGAGGGAAGATACTGTTACTGGTTTCGAGCATCTTGTTTTGGTGACTGAATAAAGATACGTGTTGAACTGATAACAAGGGTTGTTTGTTTATTTGACATAATTATGACAGATCATTTTACTAAAACCGTGTCAAGCATTTTGTATTCTTGTGCATTGGTATCAATATAGTTTTTTTTTTTTCCTTGTTACACAAATACCAACTATACTTGAATTTGTTTATTTACACATGCCATGTTCACATAATGGAAGCTAAAGCCATTTAAAGGACTATGCCACACCACTTGTAGTTAACTCACCTGGGCAGGATTCACAAGTCACAAGATGCAGGCTCAATTACTAATGTTCTCTGCATAAAGCTGATTAGAAGGAACATTTTGCAATTTTGGAAAAAAACACTGCATTGTTGATCTATTTTATTCTGCATTGATGTGTTTTTACTGATTTCTTCAGCTTAGCAGACCTCGGTCAAATCAAAGATGCTGCTCCAAAACATTGCCAGTTTATCAATTATAAGAATAGGAAAATAACAATTCCACTAGTTTGGATGTAACAACATTACTTAATTAAGATCTTCATATCTAGCTGTTGGGTTTGTGCATATTATTGGACTCCTTCTTCTTGTTTCTTCCAGTATGTAGTTTATTGTTTTTCCCCACTCAATTCTCCCTTGCTACAGTTACTTTACTGAGTGTGCAGTCTAAGCCCATTCTATCTAAATTGTGGTCCCTTTGTGCTTATGTTTTTGACAGCTAAATGTATTGCCTTGAACCATCCAATAAAAAAAAATATATTAAAAAATAGCAAAACAAATATATTTCCTTGCTATTGATTAAGTTGTTCTTCTTCGGGGTTTGTCAATGTACAGCCTTTCAAAACCAAGCAAGACAAGTGAACTCATTACAAATAACACAATATAGAATAGTGCAAAGCTGTGTTATGTTAATGGTTCTCTATATTAGCCTATTAGTCTTTTAGCAAAATGACTGTATTGAGGTTAATCTGCTGAATGACAGCATGTCATTTAGAAAGAGCTCTGAAAGAAATGTGGAATGTCACATACTCCACTTATACTGAGCTACGTATAGTTCCATAAGATTATGCCTTGCTGTAATTTTCAAATTATTTAATTAAAAAGTGATTAGTAATGTAAATACTGGTGTACTAGAGACTGTATATTGCTTTTATCTACCTGTCAATTGTTATAAATGAAAAGTGTTCATTTATCTCAGTGCATATGCGTATTTACTTACATATTAACAAAGGTCTCTATAAACAGTAGGAAAAAGTTTAATAGCTTTTTTTTTTATTGGGAAGTTGCCATTGTAATAATAATGGGTATTGCAGTCTTGTAACCAAGAGATAACCTTTAGTGACTTTTACTAGTGAGGCACACTGATAAAATATTCATTACTCTAATAGAAACAATATGTCATCTTGATTACAATACCAGAAAGAATTCATGTCAAGGTAAGAGATTGCTATGTGTAACATGCGGAGAAGGTACAATTGTGAAGAATGACGTCTTAGCAGTCAGTCAAAAAAATCTTCCTGATTGTCTTTCACTTGTGTCAAATATATTTCCATTCTTATCATTTTAAGTAAAACTGATTCAGTAGTAATTTTAGTCCAGACAATCATTTCATTAAATTTTAAGCAGCACAGTACGTAAGGAATATTAACCTATTTGTATAACAAATTTAAAAAACGAGAAGGTACTGATGAGACCACTATATAAAATTAATAGCATCATTTTACACCAAAAATAAAAGCACGGTTAAAAATACTGTTATTCATTATAATAATAAAACTTTTCCTAGAGAAATCCATTTTCAATACCCTGTTCTATCCACTTTGCTGAAGATAACACCCATATAACTGAATATAGAATTAGCAACGCCATTCTTATTATTTTAAATAACCACAGTTTAAATATATAAAGAATTCTATAATATTATTAAAGATTTTTGTATTACACTTTTGCCAAGCCAGACTGATTTCAATATGTAACCATATGATGTTATCTGATGGTTGGGACAGGTTGAATGACTTTCTTTCTCTACATAATCTGTTTACATTTTTCTGTTAATTTGTGGTGGTGAGAATTATTGAGGAAAGATCAGAATGTAATAACATCTTGCTACACTCTCTTACTTTTTTGTGCATTGTATATAGCAATGTATTGTTTGTCTAGTTGAAGCAAATCATGCACATTTCTGTTTTTTTGAAGACAACTTCTTGTTCTTGGTTAAGAAGAGCAGAAAGTAAAGTCCTTCCTATAAATCCACTATATCTAGTGTAATATTATTTAAATATGTAGAACTCCAAGAAACTACGCAATGCTATAGGTGGGTAAACAAGACTTAAAAACTCAGATTAATGGCAACAGGTAATGAGCAATCACATTTAAATTGCTTGCAATCTAAAGGATGTAATGCATAGTCTTTGGCTAGTCTTTTCTACAGTCTTTTACCGATGTAAAATATTTAACACATGCAATAACTGAATATTAAGAAATTATATTGGAATAAACCTACTGCAAAAGGGCAGGTTGCGTGGGATAAGAGAAAAGGTCACTGAAAGGAGAGGTGTTACACTATAAGAATATAAGATAACGTTCTTCCATAAATAAGTAGATTTATTGTTGCTTAATGAAGGGGGGGAAATGTTTTAGACCAGCCCTACATTTTTCTTTTTTTAATTACACAACAAAAACCCCTGATGTAAAGCAATACATAATTTCTGATAAAATAGAAAGGTGAACAGCGCTAAAAATCAGAAAATGTACATACGTTTTGTAGAAATACTGGCCAGCAGAGTAACTTAAAAAAAAAAGAGAAACAAAAATACAAATAATGGTACAGTATGTATGAACGATATAATTCCACAAGAACAAAGGTGTTATATTCACACTCACACTTTGAGGAGCTATATCAGCTCGGTGTTAAGAGCCTGGACGGAATAATCCCCGTCTATGGATTTCTTGAGGTTCAAGACCGTTGGTGAATTTATAGGTGTAAATATTCGTTACATGAAAAACAAGAGTAAAATACACCACATGGTATAGTACGTAAATATAAAATATTGTGAAAAAAAAGTGGATGATCCTACTTACATATACTAGAGCAACGACCTGCTCTAGTTTGGAGAATTTCAGGTGGAATAATCCCCACCTTGGGATATAGTGGACCCAGGTATAGCAGCAAAGCAGTATTGGATAGGAAGGAGGACAAAAGGAATGACTGGATAGTTTAAAAAATATATATACTTTAATACAATAAGTAAAAAGTGAATAATAAACTATAAAACCAGTCCTGTTTAAAAGTCCAAAATTCTTCCTCACTTGACGCGTTTCGTGAGGAAGAATTTTGGACTTTTAAACAGGACTGGTTTTATAGTTTATTATTCACTTTTTACTTATTGTATTAAAGTATATATATTTTTTAAACTATCCAGTTTTTAGCGCTGTTCACCTTTCTATTTTATCTGTCTATTTATCACAAGGTAGAGGAACACCTTGTTGGTGAACTGCTGCTCACCCCTGAGAAGAGAGCGCTTATTATTCTTTTGCATTTAATACATAATTTCTGTTTGAGAATAGGCAAAATGAATGTCAAGGCATGCTTACAACCAAACCAAACCAAACCCAAGACAAATACCCTTATCAATGTGAGAAAATGCTTGTAACTTAACATAGGGGAAGAGCTTGGTCACAGCTTTCCTTGAACCTAAAACATAACCATAATTTGGTATTTCCAACTGCCAGCTGTAAGACACCAGATAACTATCTTAAAACCAGTTTGTTTCCTGTCAAATTACCATGAGCATGAACCCACTCTCTAGTTTCGAGCTAACATTTCTCTAGATATTAGGCAGGGCTGATTCCACTGATGTGTCAATAATCAAAAGAACCCAGAGAAAGCATTGAAAGGAAACAAGCATGAAAGAGAGAGACAAGGTAGGGATAATAGAAATAAAAATGTGTTTAGGGGTTTAAACAAAAATAATTAGAGAGAGGGTGGGAGAAGAGGCTTGAATTGTGCTGTTAAGGAACCGAGAGGAGGAGGGAAGGTGAGCAGCAACAATTTAAACATTTATGTAATTGACATGTAGGACTGTCATAGACAGGCATGTAAGGCAGTCATGGCCCCTATCACCTGAATGGTACACTGGGCTGTATTACACTGATAATATAGGCTCCAGTGCAAATTTAACAAAAAAAAACACTCTCACTTTCCAATGTGTACCTAGCCATCGTGCCTTGTACTACAACCAGTAAACAAAATTATACATTTAAAATTTGTGCAAATTACACCCTTTGTATAACTGTGAAAAATGTACATTCATACATTTATTTTAATGTATATGTTTAATTTTAAATGTCTCTGTCACCAGAAAAAAAGAGCATTTGATAAAGATAAAACCTTTATGAAATGCTCATAAACAGTGTATTGGATTTTCATTGAAATTTTAATGAAGTCAAAAGTAAGAACTACTTATATAGTAAAATCATGTTATGGTAAAATCCTACTTTAACAAGACTTGACAAAAGATAGAGCTACTACCATCAAGTTGTGTCACTTTCCCTACTGTCACTTGCAATGGCTGTGAAAATAAGACATTATCTCACTAATAACAAGAAACAAGAAATAACAATAAAATATCCATGGAGGCTCTCATTGGATCTTCCATAGAAACTAGTGTTGTACTCTGGCACCAGGATTTGAAGAAAGAAGATGGCGGTACACTGGTTCACCTCACCCCAAGCAGAGATTTCACCATTGAGGCTCTTTAAGTGAGGCAAAATAAGTGAGGATTGTAACCATTTTTTAAATTTGTTTTTTGGCCCATTGCCTGACTGTAAGCTTTTGTATATACTATAACATGTTCTAATAACAACTGCATTGTATTTTTTTTGTGTAAGCAGTAAATTGGATTTATTTTAAAATGCTGAATAGTATTTGTTTGTCTGTGTTTCTCTTTCACTAGAGAACCAAAGAAAATGCTTCTGTTTCTGTCTGGAGAGAACAGAAAATAGTTCCTAAATATTGCACTAAACATTCTATGATTTCACTGTGGTAATCGTTGTGCTTTGAGTGGTCTATTAAAATAGCAAGTCCAATTTTATCAGCACCTATCAAGATATTTGTGATTAATGCAAGATAAATGTTTTTATTTTATGCATTGTATGTCATTGTGTTAAAATTGTACTGTGGTAAAGTAGTGCGTAATTTCTGTATTCTTTTAATTATGAACTGGCAGCTAGTCTATAACTGGTTAGCAGTATTCGCACATAATGTGGTAATTGATTAGAACACAGAAAACAGAGGACAGTCTTCATCTACATGCATTCTTTACAGACTAAAACTGCAGTCTTCTCACCAATATGCACATTATTTTGTACAAAATAATACTTTCTCATTAGGTGCTAACTTGGTTGTTCTGATTAATCACACTGATTTTTTTTCTCTTGTTCTCATTTTTCTTCATCTTATTGTAATTGAAATTGTATTGTATTGAAATGAGTAGAAGAGAAAACATACTCAGTGATAATGATAGCTTCATTTATGCTACTGATTGGAGATTTTCTGTTGAGTTCTCTTCTGTTTCTTTGTTTTTTTCTGGCAAATATAATTCAGTTTGTTGCCAATTAATCCACTGAGATGCATTGTCTATATTAATAACTTAGTAATAATTTAGTAAGGCAATTTCTTCACCAACATATTTGTTTTATTGGGCTATTGAAATTTAATGTATCAAATTAGTCCATGGAAAATGCAATCAATAACATAAGATATTAAGAGGAAAATAAGAACAAAATAAAGGTAATTCACTAAACTCTGAATGGCCACATACTGAATGGAGCAAAATCACGTCCAGTGAGGTCATTTGGAAGGCAAAATCTGGACAATGTTCATAAAATTGTAAAATGAGCCTGAATTAGGTTATGTGCAAGACTATCGAAATGTGGACCTGGATTGTAAAAACTTTAAAAATCCCAACAATTTGCTCACTAGCAGTATAAACATCCAACAGGAAAATTGTTAAAAAAAAGAAAATCCTCAGTGGTACAAGGGTTAATCATGTGTCATATATAAAAATAATAATAATAAAAAAAAAAAAAAATATATATATATATATATATATACATATCTATATATCCTCTACCCCTTCATGGAGTACACAATTACCAGTTGTAAGATAGAAAAAAGTGTACTAACTATAGACAGTCTGTAATTAGAGTGCAGTGTGCCTGGTTCAGAGTGTTGTGCAAATACATGATTATACAAAAAATAGATCTAATATTGCTCAAAGCTGATTTAAATAAAAAAAAATATATACATTTAAAAAAAATGTTACATGCGATAATAAAACATGTTATATACCAGTAATAATTACAGAATTGCTTACCACTGAGAATGTTATGTAACAATGATAGTTAAACCATAATAAATATGAAGGTACCCTGTATGGGGAAAGGTTGGATAACATTGTTTATCAAAAGATCAACATCTTCTTGGCAGTCAGTAAAATGGACTATATTTCCCGGCAGTCAAAAACACATTTTAACTAGATTAAAGTACTGCACATTTATTGCAGGACTTTCTGTGATAAGATGGTTCTGTGATAACTCTAGAGTGGTCTCTTAGTAGGGTATTAAGCAATTGCTTTAAGATTTTGCTTGATTGAGATCTTCCCTGCTTACTCTACAGTGCCCTTTGTTTAGAGTACAGCTATGATCACACCATCCAATTATTTTTCATCAAACCCTTTAACCATTAAAAATCAATTTATTATAATCGATTTGACTATAATTGAAATACTGTGATAAAAATTAAATTAAAATGTGCATATAAAACATCACTTCAAGAAATACTATTTTAAAAGAACACATTACTATGTATTTTTTATGTGAGCATAGTCAGCATGCTAATCTTGACTGTTTGGTAATGTTACTGCCTTAGCATAATGCTTTAATAATCTGTGATTATATTAGAAAAGGTATGATATTTATTAACAAATTCTATTTGATTAACACTGTTGTGCAACATTGAAATTAGTAAATATCTTTATGTCTCTGTATGAGCTGTTTGATATTTCATATAAATGCTTGGGTCTTTTGTAATTATATCTAATTACAGAAGACCCAAGATGTTATGAGGTTTTTTTTATATGCAATCTCTAGCATACATTGGTATTGGAATGATGTGAGCTCAATCCAGGGTAGTCAATATTTATTGTGCATATCTTGTTCTATATGATTAGGCTGGTCCATGCTAACTTTATGTTTTTTTTTTTGTCATTCGGTGCAATGACAGAGCTATGCTATGTGGGGGACCAAAGCTGTCATCATTTACTATGTAGAATTTCACACAAACATTTTCAGGAAGTACTCTCACTAGGGTGCTCCAAACCTGGGAGGGCGCCAGTCCAGACAGATTCAGTGGAACAAAAAAGTAGGTTTGGGCACACCCAGTAGTTTCTTCAGTAGGTAGACTTTATTGTGGAGAACAGTAGAGTAGTGCTATAAATTATTAAGATATTTGCTTTGTTTATATATAAAAAAGCATAACACACAATATAGAATATAATATTATTTTCTTAAATAGAAATTATGGTGATATTTTACTTTTTTGTGATTAGGATGACTTTTGTTCAATTTAACACAATCATACCTTTCTCAGAATAATAACTTTGTAAAAGTGTAGACAATAACAAATGCAACCTCTTCCTGCTTTGTCTATGCTCATTAGGGTCATGATTTTTTTTACTTTACAAAAAACCTTTTTGCTCATGCATCATACATTTTCTCAGCTTGCGCTTAGTACATTGTGGTTTTAAATAAAATGAGAGACCTTTGCAGGCTTTTATGCAAATAATTTTAAAAAGTATGTAGTTACAATGATCTGTGCTATTTTTGATACATCTGTAAGTTCTTGTTAACAATCTGAAGTTCCATTCTTTTATCCTATAAGATCTTTAAAGCTTATGGGAACATACTAACCTATCTACAATTTAACATATTTTCTGTACCAATTGTCTTAGTTTAGGTTTACATTAGTACAATTGTCACAGTTATGAAACACTGAAAGATTAAATAACGTGCTTCAAATTCAATATGGGGGCTACATCAGTTTTTCAATTTTCTTTTTGTTTTTGATTGAGTTTTATTACTGGAATCAATACCAATATTTATTATTATTATTATTATTTATATAGCTCCAACAACTTCCGTAGCGCTGTGCAATGAGTGGACTAACAGACACATTTTTATTACCATACAAGTTGGATGCACGGGAACAGAAGGATTGAGGGTTCGTCTCAATGAGCTTACATGCTTGAATGAGTGGGGTATATTGACACAAAAGGTAAGGGCAGGGTAGAAAAGTAGGTTGCTAGGATAGTATTCATTGAGGGCTTAGTGTTTTGTTTTAATTACAGTTGCAGTTGAGGAATCAGGCTGCAGAGAGGGAAAGCTGTTCATAGTTTAATTGATATGCTTTCTAAAGAAGTAACTTTTCAAAGATGTTTTGAAGGAGTGGAGATTGGGTGAAAGTCTAACAGAGAGGGGGAGAGTGTTCCCTAGGAACAGTGCAGACCTAGAGAAGTCTTTAAGGTGAGCATCAGAAGTAGGAGTGCGAGCAGAGGTTAGACATGTAGGTCTCTGTCAGAGCATAGGACATATTTGTGTATTAGTGAGAATGAGTAGGTTGGAGCAGCATTGTGTAGAGATTTGTAAGAAAGTATCAGGATCTTAAATTGAGTCCTATATTTTATGGGAATCCAATGTAGGGACTGACAAAGAAGGGAGTCGTGGGAGGTGCGGACAGACAGTAAGCTGAGCCTTCCTGCAGCATTCATTATAAGTTTGCAACACGTAAGACCACTGAGAAAGGAATTGCAGTAGTTAAGGTGAGCGAGGACATCGGCATGGACAAGCACCTTTGCCATATGAGGACAAGCTCACTGCGTATATATACCAGGTCCCCAGTGCTTCACACAGAGGACCATGCTTCCTCCCTGATGTCATGCAAGTAGAAAAGGTAAGTGGTGCTGACATGCTTTCAAATAATGAATTATCTCATTAATAAAACATAATAAGGTTAATGCTTTAGAGGGAGTGTGCTTGATTAATTCCCATTGATATGCTCCATGTAACTCTGACAGTGACATCATAGGCCAGCCTACTCTAGGGAACTTATTTCCCATAAAACATCCCACTGGGTGTAAAAAAGCAGAATGTCCCCAACAGGGGCCAGACTATGAGCATATTGGGTCCCTCATAGAGTGTTAAACCATTTAAATGGCAGATGGTGCCACAATTAGATAAGAGAGATACAGGAATAGGCATTTTTATATTTGTTTTACTGCAACCCTGGAAATAGCCAAGGATTAAGTCTACCTAAACAGACAGCATTAAAGGACTACTATAAACACCTAAACCGCTTATTTCAATTAAGTGGTCTTGGGTCAGTGGCCGTGTGTTTTTTACCCACAATATAAAACATTGCCAAGTTAGAGATGCAACAATGGTTACATGTGGTGCAAAACATACCTCTAGTGGCTGTTTCCCTGATAGCCACTAGAAGGTGTTTCTGGACTCACAAATGAGTCAGACTCTGTTTGACATCCTCACGTATTGCATGAGAACATCAAATGTCCTCTGATGCTTCTCATAAAGAAGCCCTGGATTCAATGAGAGGCATTTATTTGTGGAGCTTGGTGCATATCTATTTTGTCTGCAATTCTTCTCTATGAGTATTGACTGGCAAAATGTCATCAAGAGGTGATTGAGCTGCTCAGAAGAGGCTGGATTTGAGGTAAGTAAAGTATTATTTTATTAATTAATTATTGTTTTTATTAGTGGAACTATAGAGTTCCTCTAAGCAACCACCACCCTTTAAAATAGTGGTTAATGTACAATACAATTGTAATAATACCAATAAATGTGTAGTGAAATGTAAAGATGATACTCGGGAAAAAGAGCAGAAATCTTTCTAAAATACACCATGCTGTAAATAATTTCATAGTGTATGTGAACATCTGGTGATGGAACCATTATAAACCATACTTCATGTAATAAAAAAAAAAATGTTTGAAATAGAGAATAAACAGGATACAAGTACAAAAAGCATTTAGTCCGTGTTCAATCATCAATTGTTTCCAAGAATTGTCTATTAAACCATCCTTTCTATGGTGAAATGAGTTAGAAAAATTAATTAGAGCAAATCAAAACAAACAATAAGTATGCATACATTTTTTTTTTACATCAGCACACAAAATTCAGAGGTGCATAAGTCATTACAAAGTAATGGTGTAGGGGTTAATTTACTTTTATTCAATCATGTTGAATGAAGCAGGATATTCATTAAAATGCCAGATGTGGCGTGTTAGTGTGAATGATTTGCTAATTTGTACCTGCTTAATTATTTAATAAGTATGAGGGTCTGCTTATTGTATTCACATGTTTCTCTTGCTGCCATATGGGTGACATACTGATTTCTAAATAATTACTAGATGCTGTAAATATGTGTTAAGCATTTTAAATGCTAAATATATATATATGTTTCACTCTTATTACAAACTATATATTTTCAATGCAAACAACAACAAAAATAGTACTACTTTATATATGAAAAAATGAATGCAGTAAAGTTATTTATTTAAAAATACTGTCCATATGTTTTCAAACCATGAGATCATTCAAGGTGAAATCATTTGTAAAATTGTGTTTACTTATTTTATTTAACAAATATGCATTTGTGAAGTGTGAAAAAAAGAATTTAGAAATTCACACCTCTCTAACCTGCAACTGATTGCCTCCATCTTAGCTGCCTATCAGTCTGTCACAGATTCCTAACTCTGTTAAACAGGAAAAGTTACGTATTACTTGTATATAGAGTTGGCTGGCCTTAACGTTAAACAGAGAAACAGAGAAACAGAAAAACTATAATCAAGCCAAAATCATGGGAAAACAGGGATAAAACAAATGAGATATCAGAGCCGGATCAAGAGTACCAGAAATCAGAGAAGTCCATAGAAAGCTAGGTCACGAAATCAAGATATCACAACACAGTAAAATAGACTATTGGACCAAACACAACAGGGCAAAGTACATAAGACAGATTAAAGTATCTATAACTACTGAAGTACAGCATCATTTCTGCATGTCCAAAATGTGCATGTGTAATGCTGCAGGGATTATCATCAGAAATTAAGCTACAGTTTGATGCGGTGTCAGAATGGGCATTAGAAGGACACAGTGTCAATGATGACTCAAGAAGGATGTGCGGCGTCAGGATGACACAAGTCAGGACAGGGGCTGCAGCCATATACGATAAGGAAACAAGGAACAGAGGAATAAAGGATTTAGTATTGTACAACAGTTGTTTCAGTAAATACAGAGCTGGATTACCCATGAGGGCAAGGTGGCTTTCCTAGCGGGTCAGATTGGGGCTCCCCTAGAGCCAGTAGCAAACTCAAAAGACCTTCCCTGGTGATCTGTCATGCAATTCTGGTCCCTTGTGGT
Organism: Pelobates cultripes; assembly: GCA_933207985.1. Lineage (NCBI taxonomy): Eukaryota > Metazoa > Chordata > Amphibia > Anura > Pelobatidae > Pelobates > Pelobates cultripes. The sequence goes on along the minus strand of OW240920.1, from coordinate 49,549,466 downwards.
TCTGGCACTCTGAGGGAGTCAGAGCTCAGGCTACTCTTTGTCACACTCAACACCCAGCCACACAAACCCTGTAACACGCACCCATTACCCTTTCACACTCACCACCCTTCACCCTGAAGCACATCCTGTCACACTCATCCCTCTCATCCTGTCACACTCACCATTGCTCACCCTGCCACAGTCTCGTCCTGCTACACTCACAACCTAACTCAGTCACACTCAGTGACCCCCCCAAATCTCACACTCAACCCCTAAAGCTGTCAAATTCACCCTATCACGCATACCCTACAAACCATGTCACACTCACCTTCCTCACTCTTCCACATTCGACACCCTCACCCTAGTCACCTTAACACAGTAACCCATGAAGATAGGCATTGTCATGCACAGTCATCTCCCAAACATGTAACATAGCTTCACCATAAACAAAACACACAAGACTACAAGCAGCCCCCTTTACACACAACACAATGCAAACAACATCCCCACACCTTTGCTCCCAGACACAGGCACACATAATTACACATAAGGATTGTTAGGCACATAAACAGATAGAGATAAAAGTCAGCTGGTGCCTCTGTTTCAGTGCCCTGGCTTATTGTCTGCCACATTTGTTGCCTTGGTGGTAATTGCTGTGTTTAGTTAGCAAAATTGAGCATTCTGTTGTCCAGCAAATCATTAAGTTTATGTCTGGTTTCTGAGAGCTTGGCCAAAGTATCCAGGGCTAGGGACTGTTTATGTTGATGGTCTAGGAGATGTAGTTTCTACAATAAGGTTTGAATTTCAGCTTGTTTACATTTTTGAGCCTCAGATCCTAATTTTATAAATTCCCCTTGAATGATGCATTTATGTGCGTTCCAAAGTGTGAGAGGGGACATTTGGGTAATATCGTTCTCCTGAAAGTAGAGGGTGAGGGCGTCTGTAATGTGTGTTCTGGCTTCAGAAGAAGTGAGAAGATAATCATTTAACTTCCAAAAGTGATTAAATGGCTGTGGTGTTTCTGGGGCAAGTGAGAGGATAATCATGGCATGATCGGTCAATGTGATGGGTGCGATGGACGTATGTGTGAGCAAGTGCAGGTACCTATGTGAGAGGAAGAGTAGGTCTATGCACGAGTAGGACTGCTTAGCATGGGAAAAGAAAGAATAATCTTTCATAAGCGGATGTTGGATGCACCAACAATTGACTAGTTGGTGTGTGCGCAGGAGGGCCCTAATTTTACATCTATGTTTGAGGTTCATGTGTGTTGTAGCCATTGAGTTGTCCAGTCGGGGGTCTAATGTGATATTTAAGTCACCGCCTACAATAGTGATTCCCTCCGCAAACATTTCCGGTTTAGATAGGATATGAGATAAGGCCAGAGATGTATTTACCAAAAGGAGAACAAGGCATTTGCTTAGGGCGGCAGTTTCGGGGGGGCGCCAAAAAATGCCACCCCAAGCTCCCAGACAACTGCCTTCTTTGCCTCGTGTTCTGGGGCTGTCCACCTTACTGTGAGTGAGTGAGTTTAGCTGTCAGAGTGTGTCTGTGAGTGAGAATAGGTGTGCCTGTGAGTGTGTGTCAGTGTGTGTATGTCATTTTATGTGTATCTGGAAGCTGGATCCTGGTCTTGGATCCAGGGTGGGTGGAGCTGCGGCGGTTCGTGGGGTCTACGGTGGTTATGGTGGTGATATATTACTTTTGTCTCTTTCTTCAAACAAACATTTTTATATCGCTTACTTATTGAATTTTTTTTCTATCAGTTTTGTAATGGTGGTGATATATTACTTTTGTCTCTTTCCTCAAACAAACAAAAAAGCTAAATTAATTCAAACCCAGTGCTTAGGGTGCACGCAAGTACTAGGAAGCAGCAATTGACTGAGGTACCTGGTTGGGGTGCCAGGCGGTCCATCACGCCCTCCCTGAATATTTTATTAAGGGTTTCCACCCAATGCTAATGGAGTGGCCAGGGGGAGAATATTTGGTCCGACCCTTTATCATTACAATTAGGGCCCTCACGAACCATCATTTGGTGGGAACAACTATATGTGCTATTTCCAATACACAAACAAATAATTTGTCAAAGCTCCATTCCATAAATATAACAATTATGATGACTTGCATCATGACTTGCATAATTTATTTTACCTACAGCACCCAGTAAATAGGAGGTTCACTATGCAAAGTTAACATTTTGTTACCAATCAAATAGATATGGAAATATGCTTTTGTCATAAAAAAAATCATAAAAGTAGTATTGGTTAAATTTGTTGGGATACCAAGGTCACTTCTTCAGATTTTATTTAACATTTAAAGCTGGAATAATGTTTTCTCATAATGTATATATAAACTAGAAACAATATACACTTGTGGAAACTCTAATGCATGCTGACGTAGAGGTTGCCAGGGGTGATCCAGGTCTGCTTATTGATGATGTGATCTTTTTTTGAGTATATCAAAGTAACTAAGCAATGTTTATTAACATAAATGTTGTTAGATTCAGTTAGTCTGAGCTTTATTTAACTTTATTTTGTGTATAGCCACTGAATCACATCATTATTTTAAGGAATTTTAATTTATCAAGGTTGCGCTCTCCTGTGCAACTTCATTAATGTAATACAGTGCACAGGCATATGCAGAACTTTTTACTGGGATATGAACCAAAGGATCTATTTTCTCCCTTTACGCCGAGACTTGTGTATACATAATTCCCAGGGTAGGACCCATACCCGTAATCAAATAAATTTCATTTTCATATTATGCTTTAACTACAGTCGGAGAGCTGATGAATGCTGAATACAGAGACTAGCTCTCTGTATACAATGCTGAAATCCCTATTGTTGGTTCAGCTTTTCCCCTTTAGGTTATATTACTTTCGTTAGTAGATGTACGCCGCCTTATCTCTGAAATTCTATGTGCTGCATTATTATCCCCACGTTTCCTTCCTTTCCTCTCCACCAAAGCAGAAGATTAATCGAAGACAAAAGTGCATGAGTGATGCATCAGCTCCTATTCCAGTGAACTGGGTAGCTCATGGGGTCATTTTTTTACTTTATAAACTTAATTTAGTTCAATACTGTTTTCTTGTATGTAATCAGTAAATCATTTTATTATTTCCTGTTCTACAAAAATATTCACTTTTGTTTCCAATAAATAATATGCTATCTCTACATGCTGAAATGGAAAATACATGTAAACATTATGTTCCGGGACACTCAAAACACTCAGATTCTGAGGATAATTTTTTTTAAGGTAGGGAAAGTGTATAAAAATGGTAATATTATTGAAGTCATAACTACAGAAGGGTTTTTTCTTTATCAACTTAAAACATAGCTTTTATTTTTATATTTTTAAATTATCCACTGAGCAACTTAAAAATATGGTCAAGTGATAAACTGTTTCCAAAGATAAGGGACAATCGTCATCAACCAAATCATGAGATATTTTTAACTGGCACATACATGCAAGTAGGAACCTTAAAGTAGAAACAGCAGGATTATTTGAACCCTGTAATTAGTGTGTACTTGGGCACATATAACACATCACGTGTGATGCCTGCTGCACAGTTGCAGTCTATGACACAATAAACTGTGACATGAAACCAAATTCCAAAATAAATGCAAAAATATTCATATTTAATTGTATTAGAAGAACTTTCTTTCTCTCACTGATGCAAAGTTTGAGTATTTTTATATCTCTTACCTAGTGAATTTTACTAAATTAGTGCTTGTCTACTGGTGTGTCATTTTTTTCTGTCAATTTTGTAATGTTGTTGATTTTACTTTTTTCTCTTTCCTCAAACAAACAAAAACAAAAAAGCTAAATTAATTCAAACCCTCCAGAAAAAAACAAAGAGCTCTTTACTTGCCAAGGCCTCTTATAAGCTCCTGCCATCCTGAAAAGCCTTCACTTCAACGTGACTGCTGGCTTGCAAAGGCATACTTGACTCTTAGTGTGTTGCTTAGCTGGGTATATCTATAATCAGAAGACAAACCATAAACACTCCCTTACACTAAGTCCCCCTCGCCCTAAACCTACCTACCACTTCTAGAAACATTACAGAACCATACAATCAAGGTGTCTGCCTTTAATAATGAAATTATCACAAAAAGTTCTATAATGATAGCAATTTGTTAATGTTGACATTTTAAAATAGACAATTTAATTTTATTTTTTTTAAAATAAAATATGTATTTAAAAAATGTTTTGTGTCGGATAAGATAAATGAGTAAAAATTTATAAAAATCATGTCCTAAGTATCTACTAATCTTCACTTCAGGGAATTCCAGAATACATTTCATCTCCTCTAGAATCTAATGCAGGTGCAGTGCTTCTCCAATTGATTGTTAAGGAGCACTCAGCCACTTCCTAATTGCAAAGAGCACCACATGAATCTAGGGAGAAACTTCTTAGTTAAGTATTTAGATTATTCAAGTTTTTTTTTTTATAGATATTTATTTTACTATTACATTATTCATTTTACTATAAAACGGATGGTAAATAAAAACTGGCATGTTCTTTTACCCCCTTTCAGGATCCGGGACAGGGCTGTCACAATAACATGGAATTCCCCTAACTCTGATTCTGAAGTTATTAAATGCAATGATTCTGTGCCTGTATTTTGCTGTGAGGTCAGGAGAAATGACTGTGTGCCGAGAAGCTTAGGAATGCATTTGTAACCTCATTTCCCCCATGTATATAAGTAAATTGTTCCTGTGTTGATAAGTGAAACCCCTGATGCCCTTTTCAATTACTCAGTACAAAGCAGTAGCTGGGACAAAATAATTTCTTTTAGACAGTGAAGTTGTTTTGAGAGGAGGACTTGACTATAATAAAAGTAGCCATAAGCTTCCATTTATAATTAGAAATCTGATTATGTTGGCAAATTTTAAAGGGGCACTTAATTCATTATATTTACTGGAATGCACAATGTAGAAATTCATGGAAAAAATTTAACAAATAATAATACTGTCCTGAATATTAGTAAATGTTTAAATGTATTAAACGAAAAAAATTATTTTGGTCTTTTTACATCTTCTGTCTACCTTTCTGGGACCATTTTGCTTGCTGGGATAATGTAAGTAAACTCACATTGGATTCAGTGTGAGCTGAGGGATTTACTATGAGCACCTAGTCTCTTGCTGGTGCCAGTCAGCATCAAAGCAAGCAGATGAAACCAGAGGTGGAATATATTATCTTTAACATATTATCTATATAATTAAAAAATAAAAATAAAAAAAAATTGTCAAAATATATACCCGAGTCTGCCTTAACATGTCATTATATTGCAAAACAAATACATATACCAGCCAATCTTAGTACATATTGATTTTGATCCACATTTTTAAATCATTAGAAATGCTAAATATGTTATAAAATCACTCAAATAATTAAAAAAACACCCTCTATAAAATCCATGGTTAATTGTTTGAGTGACAAATATGCGCTCAATGCATTGCAAAACACTGCCTTGTGGAACACCTGGCATTCAAAGGGTGAATAGTCTGAATGCACATACATAAAACAACACAATCTGCATTTTAAATTTCAAAGACTGAGGCCATTTTAGTCATAGAAAAGCTGAAGTCTAAAATTGTTTTATGATTTACAGCATATATACTCAGATTATTTCCTTTACAGAGATCTCTTCACATGGGTCTCCATGGAAACACCCAAACTACACAATACAAGTAAAGCTGCAAGGAATCATCAAACATGAACTAGTTCACGGTTTCAGCTAAATAGTATCTACATAATTGTACTTTAGCACTTCATAATCATAGAATGAGGTTTTTCTAATCAGATACTTTGTAGTTCACTGTTCTGTTTCATGCAAAAATACTGCTAATAGCTAATCATGTTATCATATAAATAGTTGTCAATATATTTTACACAATTACCACTCATAGAAGCAATAATTTTAGGCATGCTATGTATTCTACAGGGGCAGACAGAGTGCTCAGGCAAACATAACATTGTGTGAGGCTCTGGGGGCCCGCCAGCCTGCTCACAGTGGGGAGCCACACAGCCTTCTACATGCCTCTGTTGCTAAAGTCCTTTCCCCCTTGCTCAGCTAAAGTCAATTGCTACCCCTTTGGCCTCAAACTCCAGTGAGTGGCTGTTTGAGGGTGTAGATGGAAGTGCCTGTCTTATCCTGCATTAAACATTTGGACACACTACGTAACACCAGAGATAGGACTGTCATGGTAGAGAATGACCTAGTAATAATTTTGGGGAGGGTGGAAATCTTACACACATTCACTGTCACCTGACACCAAACACCACCTCATACAAACATACTGCCACATTTTTTACAAATGCACCCTCTTGTACAAACACACTACCACACTATGCAAATACACCCCCACACAAAGATGCTGTAATGCTTCACAAATACAACCACTGAAACACACTGCTATACTGCACAAATACATCTCTTCATACATGACCACAATTCACACCCCCCTTAGAATATACTGCCACGCCACACAAAAACATACAAAAATGCTGTCCTGTTTTTTTTTTTTAAAAAAAACCATGCATTTAAATATGCTCTGCATCCACACATCTTGACACTACACACAAATACATACATATAATCACTTACATCAGTGCTCATAGTGACTATATGCATACAAACATACATTCACTTTATATACACAAATCAAATACACAGTACATGTACATGAGCCTGGACTGTCACATTTATAGAATGTGCATTAGCCTGCAGGGGAGTCCAGGTCTTAATTTTGTCCAGGGGCCTAGACCACTGTTAGTCAGTCCTGGTTATATGCAATACTACATTATTTTTTATTAATAATTCATCATAAATTATTATTAATAATTCACAGTTTTTGGTTAAATGTATTCTCCTATAATCAATATATTGCGATCAATAGTGCTTTAAAAAAAATACTGTATTGACATACATATGAATATTTTAGACAACAATTACTTTGCTTCACTAACTAAGGCCTTCAGAGTGCCAAAAGTGATTATAAATGGAGGGGGTATGCTGTTTATCCTTTTTGTATTATGCAAACATTAGTTATTTATGACACCCATAATTATGTGGGATAGAAAGGACCACGGCTTTGTTTGTTTTCACAATAATGAAACCACATTGTGAAGTATAAACACAAATATGTTCACAAATACCTTTTTCTTAGCACCCATTGTTGCAAACACATTTTCCTTATAATAATATGCCCATGATAACATTAGATACCATATAATGATAATAATGTACAACAAGAAGTAAACCTTTACTATATCACCTTATACCAGCCATTTTTAGACATACTTCATACATCTAACCCACTAATTGACTAAAACCAGCATAAAATACCCATAGTCAGCTCTCTTTGAATGGTTATTGACTCCCACCACTGAATTACTACTGCTAGTAGTACTGCATTATTACTGCTAGTAGTACAATCTTTAAAATATTGAGTTTTAAAACTCTTAACAAAATTATTATTTTTCTTCTAGCTCCTAACTACTTTACAAGTCCCCATGGATTTTCCAGCTTGTGCTGCTATTTTTCGTTTCAGTGTGAGAATACACTGCAATACCGGTGCCAGCCAGTAGGTGGCTCTGTGAATGGAAAAAGGCAGGGAAAGGAAGCTACAGTTTATCCCTGCTTCTTTCTCTTGACTGCATCCGCAGGGGAGCAGCAGCCAGCAACTGCAGAGACAGCCTACAGATCAGATAAGTGGGGCATGGGGGGTAGCCTACAGATCAGGTAAGTGAGGCATAGGAGGGCAGCCTACAGGTCCGGTAAGTGAGGAATGTGGGGGCAGACTACAGATCAGGTAAGTGAGGGAGGGGGGGGAGACAGCCTACAGGAAAGTAAAGTAGAAGGAGCAGAAATGAGCAGGAGGGGTCTGCAAGGGGCAGGAGGGGTCTGCAAGAGGTCTGCAAGGGGCAGGAGTGTCTTGCAAGGGGCAGGAGGGATCTGCAAGGGACAGGGTGGGTGGGCAAGGGGCAGGAGGGGTCAGCAAGGAGTAGGAAAAGGCAGCAAGGAGCAAAAAGGAGCAGGAAGGGGCAGAAAGAATCAGAAGGAGCACAAAGGTAAAGTAGGAGAAGGAACAGAAAGGGTCTACATGGAACAGAAAGGGTCAGCAAGAAGCTGGAAGGGGCAGAAAGAAGCAGGAAAGGGCAGCAAAATGGAGGTAGGGTCTGTAATGAGCAGAAATGAGCAGGAAGGGAAATCAAGGAGCAGAAAGGGTCAACAATTATCTGAAAGGGGCAGAAGGAGCACAAAGGTAAAGTAGGAAAAATAACAGAAATGAGCAGCAAGGAGCAGGAAGGGTCTGCAAGAAGCAGGAGGGCGCAGAAAGGGGCAGCAAGGAACAGGAAGGGTCTGCGGGAAGGGTCTGGAAAAGGGAGGGTCTGCAAGGAGCAGAAAGGGATCAGAAAGAGAAAGGAGCATAAGGGTGCAAAACAGGCAGAAAGGTAAATGAGCATAATGTGCCAAGAAGGAGAGAAAACTGTGTCAGAAGAAAAAGACTGTGTCAAATGAAGGAGAAAAAAATGAGATTGGAGCAGGAAGGACAAGTGAAGTGATCCTTCCACTTCATTCTGGACACCACATCATAAGGCGTTGGTACCTGTTCCTGGCAGGAAACTTTGGACCTTCTCATCTCCCCAGGTAAAAAACACATCAGTGTTAATGTGTTTTTTTTTTATTTACTGAGTGTGAGGAAACACAGGGCCGCTGGATAGGGGTGCTGCTGACTGGCTACACCGTTCAGCTGGCCCTCTAAGCCAATCAGTAGCTCCCCATTCATTAAAACGTAAAATAATTTATGAATTGGGAACTAGCGAATGACTTAGAGCGTCAGCTGACCACTCTAGCCAATCAGCGGCACCCATGCCTGACGTTAATCTGACACTCTATTTCAGAAGCCAAATACCACTGAGCGACCTGGAGATCTGGAGCAGGAGGAAGCTGTTGGGGTTAAACAATTTGAGAGTGGTTTCACCCCTTAAAGGAAAGAGAGCACCCAGGGGCCTCCTTGCATCATAGTATTTTCATTTAGATGAAGTTATGATGACCAGAATGCTCCTTTAATTTGATTAAAGGAACACTACAGTGACAGGAAAACAAACAAGTATTCCTGACACCATGGTTGTGAAAACGCTATTCACCCTGACTTTATGTGATAATGACTATGCTCCTCCCCTTCATGACACTGTCAAAAAGGGGCCAAGCATGAATGTCATTACAATTATGCCCCCCTGGAAAAATTCCCGCAGACACCCATGATCCTACCATAATAAAACCCTGAAATGCAAGGCCAAAAGTGGTTTCTAATTCACAACATGCCTATGTCCAGAAATTTCCAACATCACTTCCTACTGGTACTTGTCCAAGTAAATCGAAAGGCCAAATCAGCTAGTTTACAGAAAAGGAGACATCCAGCTGTTAACAGTAGTGATGCATTGAACGGTTCACTGGCGAATAGTTCCTGGCGAACATATGCCACGGCGGGCGAACATATGCGCAGTTCGATCCGTCCCCTATTCATCATCATTGAGTAAACTTTGACCCTGTACCTCACAGTCAGCAGACATATTCCAGCCAATTAGCAGCACACCCTCCCTAGCAGACCCTCCCACCTACTGGACAGCATCCATTTTACATTCATTCTCAAGCTGCATGCTTAGTGAGAGGAGGGAAAGTGTAGCTGCTGTTGATTAGATGGGGAAATGCATAGCTAGGTTAGGGTATACAGTGTCCACTACAGTCCTGAAGGACTCATCTGATTTCTGCTGTAAGGACAGCACCCCAAAAAGCCCTTTTTAGGGCTAGCACCTCAGTCTTTTTTTTCCTGTGTAATGTAATTGCAGTTGTCTGCCTGCCAGCTTCTGTGTCAGGCTCACAGTGGATACTGTGCCCAATGCCACCACTCACTCACTGGTTTCACAATCGCTTGCATTTAAAAAAATGTATTTTTTTTTACTATAATAGATTGAATAGCAGTTAGTTGTCTGCCAGCTTCTGTGTCAGGCTCACAGTGGATACTGTGCCCAGTGCCACTACTCACTCACTGGTGTCACAATAGCTTGAATTTAAAAACAAAAAACTTTTTTCACTGTTACAGATTGAATAGCAGTTAGTTGTCTGCCAGCTTCTGTGTCAGGCTCACAGTGGATACTGTGCCCAGTGCCACCAATCACTCACTGGTGTCACAATAGCTTGCATTTAAAAACAAAAAACTTTTTTCACTGTTATAGATTGAATAGCAGTTAGTTGTCTCAAAGCAGGTGTGTCAGGCTCACAGTGGATATTGTTCCCAGTGCCACCACTCACTCACTGGTGTCACAATAGCTTGCATTTAAAACCAAAAAACTTTTTTCACTGTTATATATTGAATAGCAGTTAGTTGTCTCAAAGCGGGTGTGTCAGGCTCACAGTGGATACTGTGCCCAGTGCCACCACTCACTCACTGGTGTCACAATAGCTTGCATTTAAAAACAAAAAAACTTTTTCACTGTTATAGATTGAATAGCAGTTAGTTGTCTCACTGCTGGTGTGTCAGGCCTACAGCGTGTATTCTGCCAACCTTTGCCAGTCACAGTGCCACCACTCACTATCTGGTGTCACAGTAGCTTGCATTTAAAAACAAAAAACTTTTTTCACTGTTATAGACTGAATAGCAGTTAGTTGTCTTAAAGCGGGTGTGTCAGGCTCACAGTGGATACTGTGCCCAGTGCCACCACTCACTCACTGGTGTCACAATAGCTTGCATTTTAAAACAAAAAACTTTTTTCACTGTTATAGATTGAATAGCAGTTAGTTGTCTCAAAGCGGGTGTGTCAGCCCTACAGCGTGTACTCTGCCAGTTCACAGTGCTACTCATATCTGGTGTCATAATAGCTTGCATTTAAAAACAAAAAACATTTTTCACTGTTATAGATTGAATAGCAGTTAGTTGTCTCAAAGCGGGTGTGTCAGGCTCACAGTGGATACTGTGCCCAGTGCCACCACTCACTCACTGGTGTCACAATATCTTGCATATAAAAAAAAAAAACTTTTTTCACTGTTATAGATTGAATAGCAGTTAGTTGTCTCAAAGCGGGTGTGTCATCCCTACAGCGTGTATTCTGCCAACCTTTGCCAGTTCACAGTGCCACTCATACACAGTGCCACTCATATCTGGTGTCACAGTAGCTTGCATTTAAAAACAAAAAACTTTTTTCACTGTTATAGATTGAATAGCAGTTAGTTGTCTGCCAGCTTCTGTGTCAGGCTCACAGTGGATACTGTGCCCAGTGCCACCACTCACTCACTGGTGTCACAATAGCTTGCATTTAAAACTAAAAAACTTTTTTCACTGTTATAGATTGAATAGCAGTTAGTTGTCTGCCAGCGGGTGTGTCAGGCTCACAGTGGATACTGTGCCCAGTGCCACCACTCACTCACTGGTGTCACAATAGCTTGCATTTAAAAACAAAAAACTTTTTCACTGTTATAGATTGAATAGCAGTTAGTTGTCTCAAAGCGGGTGTGTCAGCCCTACAGCGTGTACTCTGCCAGTTCACAGTGCCACTCATTTCTGGTGTCATAATAGCTTGCATTTAAAAACAAAAAACCTTTTTCACTGTTATAGATTGAATAGCAGTTAGTTGTCTCAAAGCGGGTGTGTCAGGCTCACAGTGGATACTGTACCCAGTGCCACCACTCACTCACTGGTGTCACAATAGCTTGCATTTAAAAACAAAAAACTTTTTTCACTGTTATAGATTGAATAGCAGTTAGTTGTCTCAAAGCGGATGTGTCAGCCCTACAGCGTGTACTCTGCCAGTTCACAGTGCCACTCTTATCTGGTGTCACAATAGCATGCATTTAAAAACCAAAAAACTTTTTTCACTGTTATAGATTGAATAGCAGTTAGTTGTGTCAAAGCGGGTGTGTCAGCCCTACAGCGTGTACTCTGCCAGTTCACAGTGCCACTCATATCTGTTGTCATAATAGCTTGCATTTAAAAAAAAAAACTTTTGTCACTGTTATAGATTGAATAGCAGTTAGTTGTCTCAAAGCGGGTGTGTCAGGCTCACAGTGGATACTGTGCCCAGTGCCACCACTCACTCACTGGTGTCACAATAGCTTGCATTTAAAAACAAAACTTTTTTCACTGTTATAGATTAAATAGCAGTTAGTTGTCTCAAAGCGGGTGTGTCAGGCTCACAATGGATACTGTGCCCAGTGCCACCACTCACTCACTGGTGTCACAATAGCTTGAATTAAAAAAAAAAAAAATTTTCACAGTAATAGATTGAATAGCAGTTGGTTGTCTGCCAGCTTCTGTGTCAGGCTCACAGTGGATACTGTGCCCAGTGCCACCACTCACTCACTGGTGTCACAATAGCTTGCATTTAAAAACAAAACTTTTTTCACTGTTATAGATTGAATAGCAGTTAGTTGTCTCAAAGCGGGTGTGTCAGGCTCACAATGGATACTGTGCCCAGTGCCACCACTCACTCACTGGTGTCACAATAGCTTGAATTAAAAAAAAAAATTTTTTTCACAGTAATAGATTGAATAGCAGTTGGTTGTCTGCCAGCTTCTGTGTCAGGCTCACAGTGGATACTGTGCCCAGTGCCACCACTCACTCACTGGTGTCACAATAGCTTGCATTTAAAAACAAAAAACTTTGTTCACTGTTATAGATTGAATAGCAGTTAGTTGTCTCAAAGTGGGTGTGTCAGGCTCACAATGGATATTGTGCCCAGTGCCACCACTTACTCACTGGTGTCACAATAGCTTGAATTAAAAAACATTTTTTTTTTCACAGTAATAGATTGAATAGCAGTTGGTTGTCTGCCAGCTTCTGTGTCAGGCTCACAGTGGATACTGTTCCCAGTGCCACCACTCACTCACTGGTGTCACAATAGCTTGCATTTAAAAACAAAAAACTTTTTTCACTGTTATAGATTGAATAGCAGTTAGTTGTCTCAAAGCGGGTGTGTCAGGCTCACAGTGGATACTGTGCCCAGTGCCACCACTCACTCACTGGTGTCACAATAGCTTGCATTTAAAAACAAAAAACTTTTTTCACTGTTATAGATTGAATAGCAGTTAGTTGTCTCAAAGCAGGTGTGTCAGCCCTACAGCGTGTATTCTGCCAACCTTTGCCAGTTCACAGTGCCACTCATATCTGGTGTCACAGTAGCTTGCATTTAAAAACAAAAAACTTTTTTGACTGTTATAGATTGAATAGCAGTTAGTTGTCTGCCAGCTTCTGTGTCAGGCTCACAGTGGATACTGTGCCCAGTGCCACCAGTCACTCACTGGTGTCACAATAGCTTGCATTTAAAAACAAAAAACTTTTTTCACTGTTATAGATTGAATAGCAGTTAGTTGTCTCAAAGTGGGGGTGTCAGGCTCACAGTGGATATTGTGCCCAGTGCCACCATTCACTCACTGGTGTCACAATAGCGTGCATTTAAAAACCAAAAAACTTTTTTCACTGTTATAGATTGAATAGAAGTTAGTTGTCTGCAAGCATCTGTGTGTCAGGCTCGCAGTGTATACTGTGCCCACTTGCCCAGTGCCACCACTCACTCACTGGTGTCACAATAGCGTGAATTTAAAAACCCAAAAACTTTTTTCACTGTTATAGATTGAATAGCAGTTAGTTGTCTGCAAGCGTCTGTGTGTCAGGCTTGCAGCGTATACTGTGCCCATTTGCCCAGTGCCACCACTCACTCACTGGTGTCACAATAGCGTGCATTTAAAAACCAAAAATCTTTTTTCACTGTTATAGATTGAATAGCAGTTAGTTGTCTGGAAGCGTCTGTGTGTCAGGCTCACAGTGTATACTGTGCCCATTTGCCCAGTGCCACCACTCACTCACTGGTGTCACAATAGCGTGCATTTAAAAACAAAAAACTTTTTTCACTGTTATAGATTGAATAGCAGTTAGTTGTCTTCAAGCGGGTGTGTCAGGCCTACAACGTGTATTCTGCCAACATTTGCCAGTTCACAGTGCCACTCGTATCTGGTGTCACAGTAGCTTGCATTTAAAAACAAAAAACCTTTTTCACTGTTATAGACTGAATAGTAGTTAGTTGTCTGCCATCAGGCTCACAGTGGATACTGTGCCCAGTGCCACCACTCACTCACTTGTCTGCCAGCTTCTGTGTCAGGCTCACAGTGGATACTGTGCCCAGTGCCACCACTCACTCACTGGTGTCACAATAGCTTGCATTTAAAAACAAAAAAATTTTCACTGTTATAGATTGAATAGCAATTAGTTGTCTCAAAGCGGGTGTGTCAGCCCTACAGCGTGTACTCTGCCAGTTCACAGTGCCACTCTTATCTGGTGTCACAGTAGCGTGCATTTAAAAACCAAAAAACTTTTTTCACTGTTATAGATTGAATAGCTGTTAGTTGTCTCAAAGTGGGTGTGTCATCCCTACAGCGTGTACTCTGCCAGTTCACAGTGCCACTCATTTCTGGTGTCATAATAGCTTGCATTTAAAAACAAAAAACTTTTTTCACTGTTATAGATTGAATAGCAGTTAGTTGTCTCAAAGCGGGTGTGTCAGGCTCACAGTGGATACTGTGCCCAGTGCCACCACTCACTCACTGGTGTCACAATAGCTTGCATTTAAAAACAAAAAACTTTTTTCACTGTTATAGATTGAATAGCAGTTAGTTGTCTCAAAGCGGGTGTGTCAGCCCTACAGCGTGTATTCTGCCAGTTCACAGTGCCACTCATATCTGGTGTCATAATAGCTTGCATTTAAAAACAAAAAACTTTTTTCACTGTTATAGATTGAATAGCAGTTAGTTGTCTCAAAGCGGGTGTGTCAGGCTCACAGTGGATACTGTGCCCAGTGCCACCATTCACTCACTGGTGTCACAATAGCGTGCATTTAAAAACCAAAAAACTTTTTTCACTGTTATAGATTGAATAGAAGTTAGTTGTCTGCAAGCGTCTGTGTGTCAGGCTCGCAGCGTATACTGTGCCCACTTGCCCAGTGCCACCACTCACTCAATGGTGTCACAATAGCGTGAATTTAAAAACCAAAAAACTTTTTTCACTGTTATAGATTGAATAGCAGTTAGTTGTCTTCAAGCGTCTGTGTGTCAGGCTTGCAGCGTATACTGTGCCCATTTGCCAAGTGCCACCACTCACTCACTGGTGTCACAATAGCGTGCATTTAAAAACCAAAGGGTGAAGGAAGAGACCTTCAATGACATCAGTGAGGACAAGGAACGGACATGACTAGCTTGGTATCCAACCTTGTGCAAATGGGGAGTTAGCGGTTGTGCAAATGGACTGTTTGCGGTTGTTTGTTGTGCGTTAAACGGGGAGTTTGGTCTGTCACTGTGAAGCGGGCGTAACCCTTACACTACCTGATCGATACAACATCATACAGTAGGTCCCCCCCCTCATTATTTTTATGGCCCCCACCCACCGTGCAGGGAGTGGGGGCCGGGGGAGGGGGAGCACAGTAGGTCCCCCCTTATCCTTATTTACTGAATAAATAACAATGTTTGGCATTTAGTGAATATTCCCTATTCTGCTCTGTGTCAGTGTGTATCA
Source organism: Pelobates cultripes (assembly GCA_933207985.1). Classification (NCBI taxonomy): domain Eukaryota; kingdom Metazoa; phylum Chordata; class Amphibia; order Anura; family Pelobatidae; genus Pelobates; species Pelobates cultripes. The sequence continues at coordinate 49,533,924 of OW240920.1, read as the reverse complement.
GGGATCCTTAGGATAGATGTCAATCCATATCTGCCAAGTGACCCTATGTAGGGGGAACATTCCCTATTCTGCTCTATGTCAGTGTGTATCAGGGATCCGTTGGATAGGTGTCAATCCATATCTGCCAAGTGACCCTATGTCGGGGGAACATTCCCTATTCTGCTCTGTGTCAGTGTGTATCAGGGTTCCTGAGGATAGGTGTCAATCCATACCTGCCAAGTGACCCTATGTAGGAGGAACAGTCTCTATTCTGCTCTGTGTCAGTGTGTATCATGATCTCTGAGGACAGGTGTCAATCCATATCTGCCAAGTGACCCTATGTAGGAGAACAGTCTCTATTCTGCTCTATGTCAGTGTGTATCATGGTCTCTGAGGACAGGTGTCAATTCATATCTGCCAAGTGACCCTATGTAGGAGAACAGTCTCTATTCTGCTCTGTGTCAGTGTGTATCATGGTCTCTGAGGACAGGTGTCAATTTATATCTGCCAAGTCACCCTATGTAGGGGGAACATTCCCTATTCTGCTCTGTGTCAGTGTGTATCAGGGTTCCTGAGGATAGGTGTCAATCCATACCTGCCAAGTGACCCTATGTAGGAGGAACAGTCTCTATTCTGCTCTGTGACAGTGTGGATCATGGTCTCTGAGGACAGGTGTCAATCCATATCTGCCAAGTGACCCTATGTAGGGGGAACAGTCTCTATTCTGCTCTGTGTCAGTGTGTATTATGGTCTCTGAGGACAGGTGTCAATCCATATCTGCCAAGTGACCCTATGTAGGGGGAACAGTCTCTATTCTGCTCTGTGTCAGTGTGTATCATGGTCTCTGAGGACAGGTGTCAATCCATATCTGCCAAGTGACCCTATGTAGGGGGAACAGTCTCTATTCTGCTCTGTGTCAGTGTGTATCATGGTCTCTGAGGACAGGTGTCAATCCATGTCTGCCAAGTGACCCTATGTAGGAGGAACAGTCTCTATTCTGCTCTGTGTCAGTGTGTATCATGGTCTCTGAGGACAGGTGTCAATCGATATCTGCCAAGTGACCCTATGTAGGAGGAACAGTCTCTATTCTGCTCTGTGTCGGTGTGTATCATGGTCTCTGAGGACAGGTGTCAATCCATATCTGCCAAGTGACCCTATGTAGGGGGAACAGTCTTTATTCTGCTCTGTGTCAGTGTGTATCAGGGATCTCTGAGGACAGGTGTCAATCCATATCTGCCAAGTGACCCTATGTAGGGGAACAGTCTCTATTCTGCTCTGTGTCAGTGTGTATCATGATCTCTGAGGACAGGTGTCAATCCATATCTGCCAAGTGACCCTATGTAGGAGGAACAGTCTCTATTCTGCTCTGTGTCAGTGTGTATCATGGTCTCTGAGGACAGGTGTCAATCCATATCTGCCAAGTGACCCTATGTAGGAGGAACAGTCTATATTCTGCTCTGTGTCAGTGTGTATCATGGTCTCTGAGGACAGGTGTCAATCCATATCTGCCAAGTGACCCTATGTAGGGGGAACAGTCTCTATTCTGCTCTGTGTCAGTGTGTATCATGGTCTCTGAGGACAGGTGTCAATCCATATCTGCCAAGTGACCCTATGTAGGGGAACAGTCTCTATTCTGCTCTGTGTCAGTGTGTATCATGGTCTCTGAGGACAGGTGTCAATCCATATCTGCCAAGTGACCCTATGTAGGGGGAACAGTCTCTATTCTGCTCTGTGTCAGTGTGTATCATGGTCTCTGAGGACAGGTGTCAATCCATATCTGCCAAGTGACCCTATGTAGGAGAACAGTCTCTATTCTGCTCTGTGTCAGTGTGTATCATGGTCTCTGAGGACAGGTGTCAATCCATATCTGCCAAGTGACCCTATGTAGGAGGAACAGTCTCTATTCTGCTCTGTGTCAGTGTGTATCATGGTCTCTGAGGACAGGTGTCAATCCATATCTGCCAAGTGACCCTATGTAGGGGAACAGTCTCTATTCTGCTCTGTGTCAGTGTGTATCATGGCTCTGAGGACAGGTGTCAATCCATATCTGCCAAGTGACCCTATGTAGGGGAAACAGTCTCTATTCTGCTCTGTGTCAGTGTGTATCATGATCTCTGAGGACAGGTGTCAATCCATATCTGCCAAGTGACCCTATGTAGGAGAACAGTCTCTATTCTGCTCTGTCAGTGTGTATCATGGTCTCTGAGGTCAGGTGTCAATCCATACCTGCCAAGTGACCCTATGTAGGGGGAACAGTCCCTATTCTGCTCTGTGTCAATATGTCATATGTCAGGTATCAATCCATGTCCATTGTGATTTAGGAATGTTAGGTGATTTCTGCCCTTTATGGATTAAGACCAGTCTCTGCATCAACTGTGTAATTTTCCATGGGAGTTTTGCCATGGATCCCCCTCCGGCATGCCACAGTCCAGGTGTTAGTCCCCTTGAAACAACTTTTCCATCACTATTGTTGCCAGAAAGAGTCCCTGTGTGTTTTAAAATTCACCTGCCAATTGAAGTCTATAGCGGTTCGCCGGTTCGCAAACATTTGTGGAAGTTTGCGTTCGCGACATCACTAGTTAACAGGTCTTCTGAGCTGCAGGTCTTCAACAAATAACCATTTCACAATCCATACTTTTCGCCTTGTAGAAGAAAGCAGCAAACAGTGGCCCAATAAGAAGTGACAACATCATACAAGTGCATCAAGATAAATATAAATAAAATTGTAAAAGTCTAAGCTACCTCCATCACAATCCTACTGGGTTTATTCTGCTCTAAAAATGTGTGCAGTCCTTTCTGGATCCAAAGATGGACTACTTTTCTATATGTCTTCTCACTGATGCATATTTCAGCTTGTCGTTTGTGGGCTAAAAGCACTGAAATTAGTGCAATCGCAAAATATTATTTGCCATTTGTTCACCTACAGAACGGCTTGATTTTAATGTGGGATGAGCTGGGACTGATCCCATACCCCCTTCCCAAATTTCCAAAATCAACTGGACTGTCCCCAATTTGGGCTCCTGTCCCAAAATCCTGGATAGTGTCCTGGTGTCCCAAGATGCATGAAATGTACTTAATCAGCATAGTGAAGATGCATTAAATTTGCAAAATGTTATCATCAAGCCCATGACAAAAAACAAAAAACATTTACCATGATGCTAAACCAAGTGTTCAGGGTTAATCATTAAAGTTCAATGAATTAAATCAAAGTAATTTATAATGCAGGTAAAACAGTTGATTTGAAAAAATAAAAATATCTTAGCTATAATAACAGCTTGACTAAATTTCCTACAATTCAAATTTAAATTTCAGAACAATTCTATTTAGTAAATTACTTGAAATGTAAAAAGTGTCCCTAAGCAGGGCAGTGAAGGGCGGAGGAGAAATTTGAGCAGATCAGAGGGGGTAACATCCACATCAGTAAGAAGATCACCGAGGGGAAGGTACGGCATGACTGTTTCCTTTAAAGCTGAATTGAGGACTGCACATGTTCTGTTGTGCATGTGCACAATATGACAAAATTGATATAAGGCAATTTGGAACATAGGGTTATATCTGTCTGATTGAGATCCCTGGTTGACTGTATTACTGTGGCACTGTTTTTGCAAGTCCTGTAACAATTTTGTGGAAAGGCAAACTTTGCATTTTTCCTCGTAAATAATAAAGAATTTGGGAAATGTAGAATCTGTCCTTGTAACAAACTTGTCTTGTCCCATTGCTTACTTTCTAAAATTTTGTGACACAGCCATAATATCTGCTTTTTTCCCACTAGTTATGAAATTTGCAGACCTTATAGTAATAAACCAGGGATGACAGTTATGACTGCAGAAACAAATCTTAATATTTATTTTGCTAGGAAACTAGAAAAACACTTCTTTCCCAAATGTCTATCTCTTTTTATTTGCCTAATGCATTATTTAAATGCTAATCCGTTATAGCACAACAAATTTTCATCCACTGACCAAAATCCTACCTGCATTGCTTCTAGATTTGTACAACATTTACAAACATGTCCAAATTGATTCAATGTTAAGTAAAGTTCAGTGTTTAAATTGAATTTAAAATGCTCATAGTAAAATCTTCTCTTCACTTGATCCACTGCCTTTTCCAGAAAATATGCAGAATATCTGTTTATACTTTATACATTTTTAAACGTTTGCAATATTTTTTTAATAAGTGAAATTTCATGCATTAACACAATCTGCTTGTAGATGTGAATTATCATCTTGTCCGTATAAAATATTCATTACTGCATTATTTTTGTGTATTGCTTGCCAAATGCACATCCAATACGACATGAAAACATGCTCAGTGAGAACATTACACAGGGGTACCAGAAAGTGGAGGTTGGTGACATTTTAAGGTTCTGCCTAAACTACTGGTCTTAATGAAACAACTCTGCCCCAAACTTTATAGACACTGCAGATAAGATCCAAATGACCAAACAAAGCTGGCATAAACTCAAGAAAATGAAAATTTGATTTACTAGTGAAAACTAAATACACTTGTAACCAGTTGCCAAAAGTATGCAGATACTGCTTACTCTTGTCCTGTTAGAAGATTCATTCCTATGTAGTCTATCCATGAACTTCCTATCCAGGGAAACAAGGGATAACAAGTAAATATACTTCTTCTTAACATGTTTTCTTTGACATCCAAAGCCACATGCATGCCCAGCTGAGACAGCTCACAAAGTGTGTAATGAGACCAGAAAATCAATCAGAGATCAGGAGAATAGAGTAAACGGACAAAATAAAAAAATACAGCAACAGTAAATACAAGGTAAACTCTTGGGCTACTAGAACCACAACAGGGTAACAAGGAGTGCTAGAGGTAACTATATATAGAGATAACTTAACTTCTATTGGAATTCCCTTATTTTCCTACCTGGATCATCATTATGCGCCAAATTAATTCCATCAAATTCGCCATGAGGATCGAAATTTAATCTGGTAAATTCGCCATGCAGATCCCTATTTGGTGTCCTTGAAAACACGTTTGGATCTGAGTGTGAGGTAAACAATCCCGACAGTATCTCCCTTGAGGACCGCCCAATGGGAGGAGTGCAGATTGCTTGTGCAGAAAGTCCATGAAAAGCACAAACCAAAGGGAAGCATATACTTCAGAGGAAGGGACCCAGGAATAGAGTTGAGCAGACACCTGGATGTTCGGGTCTGGCGGGTTTGGTCGAACTTTGAAAAAAAGTCCGGGTTCGGGCTCGAACTTGACCCCAAACATGACCCTGAACCCGAACTCCATTGAAGTCAATGGGGACCCGAACTTTTGGCCACAAAAATGCCTCTAAAAAACTCCTGGAAAGGGCTAGAGAGCTGCAAAAGGAAGTAAAACGGGAGTAAGAGTAGGACAAGTGCCCTGCAAACAAATGTGGATAGGGAAATCACTTAAAATAACATAAAAATTAAATACAGCTGAGCCATAAAATAGCACTAGATGCAATGTTTGATTTTAGCTTTGGAAGAATATAAAGCAAAATCTAAAGCATGGCTGTCAGGAGGATCACCAGAATTATCCATTTGAGAGAGGGTTGGAGTGCAGGGTATTCTCTTTCATTGTTCAAACTGAGCTCAATGGATAAAAGGCCTTCACAAGCCTCTGCTAATGTGTACCTAGTTTATACTAAGTGACCCATAGGTTGAGGAGGCAGTGACCGTGGCAGTGGAGGAGGAGGATGAGGTAGCCAACACTGTTATTTATGTTTTGTTTTTTGTTTTTTTATTGTGGTAGCCCACAAAATATTGAGACATACAACAAAAGAAACATTTGCGGCCTGCGGTGCATTTCTTGCAGTCCTGATGCATGGAGAAATGCTCACCTCCTGATGCATGGAGAAAAGTTCTTCACAAGCCTCTGCTAATGTGTACCTAGTTTATACTAAGTGACCCATAGGTTGAGGAGGCGGTGACTGTGGCGGTGGAGGAGGTAGCCAACACTGGTTTTTATATATACATATATATATATATATATATATTTTAATTGGGGTAGCCCCCAAAATATTGGGACATATAAAAAAAGACAACTCTGTTCCGCAGAGTAGCTGTTGACATTATAGTTGCGCAGGCACTTTATTGACTCTAGAGAACCTAGGGCCAATCGCACATCCCTGTGGCGGCGACTTTGCATGCGGAAGTCATCCATATCAACTTTCGATGCCAGTTTCTGCGCCTACCATGGTGACCACGGATAATGGGGAATCAGGGTTCCATTCCGTACAGGGACTCTGAAAAATGGCTACCATGTGCAAGGAAGGTAGCAGGCACGCAAATGACCCACTCCCGATGCGGGAAGGTAGTAACGACAAATAACAATACAGGACTCTTTAGAGGCCCTGTAATTGTAATGAGTCAATTTGAAATCCTTTAACTCTGATCAGTTGGAGGGAAGTCTGGTGCAGAGCCACTGACCCGTGCGTGCTGCAGCTGAAACTCCACTATCGCCTGCTGCTGCTCGCACAGTCTCATGAGGCGGTGAGTGGGAAGGCCGAAGTTATGCTGCAGCGCAGACAGGCGAGCAGCAGCAGGGTGACAACACCAAAAGCGTGCACAGCCGCTACAGTGAATGTCAGTATCAAGTACTCTTTTTTCTGAAGCTGCATCAGGGTCCTGGTATGTGGCCACACAAATTCTGGTGCTCAACACCAGAGGGCGTGCGGTTACCCTGCACCAGACCCTGCTAATCCATTCCACACTGTGACTCCTAACTTCAACATCAGGCATACTGGGTTCCCTGGTCGTCCGACTGCCGCCCAGAAAGTGTCTGGGTCCTGGACACCGGACTGCCCACCTCACTGTGAAACTACGAATGGATCGTTAAATCTGGTACGAACCCGAACTTTGCAGTTCTGGTTCACTCAACTCTATTATGGATCCTTTGATCGCTACATGTATTACTTGGATAACTGGTCATTCTCGAGCTAATAAATGCCGACGAGCGCTAGGGGACGGCCGATCCGCTTTTGCACCCTGCTCCCTCTTATGCTGTGCTGGTGCCTCTGTGCGACTAGCGCCTCTTCATCCAAACTGCCCACGTCACTCGCATGACTTTTATTCCATGTGCGGTCTAGGACCTCGTCATCCTCCACATCATCTTCCATCGACTCCTCAACCCTGCCCTCCTTGCCGGTATGCACACTGCAGAAAGCCACAACAATTGGCACCTGTGTTTTTCCAGCATGTAAAGTATGCAAAGGACATATGGAAATTGTTTTAGAATTGTATCCAGGCAACAGTTTTCCCTATAAACTGACCTCTCAGTTTGACTTGTGAGGGTATTGCCCCAGAATTACAATATTGTTGAAGTAACTTTTAGCTATTGATCACTGGTTTAAATATAGCAGCTTGTTATCTGGTAGTTTCTAGTGTAGAAAATATCAATCTGTTTTCTATCTCTTAAATCTGTGTAACAAGTGTTGTAAGTGTGAAACAATATTACAAGTGACCGATGTAGTAAATTCGAATCAAAGTTCCATTTGTAAAAAAAATTCTCGCCCATCTTCTGTGGGTTATTGCATTTTTAAGATGTAGACTTATTGTACCATGCACAGGTAGATTGTCTGGCACGTTGTTTTGGTGTTTGGTTTTTAACTTTGTAGTTGTGTCTTTACACAATATAGAAATGTGTATTAAGGCTTCTGTGTATAAAGCGATCACAATAACATTTATTTTTCACTTTAAAAAAAAAAAAAAAATCAGGCTACACAAAAATTGGTAATTCACAATATGACATCTGAAATGCACGTGAAAGGATGCTGTATGATTTAAAAAAAAAAGAACACACTACATGAAGGTCCTGTTCACTAGAGTGTGTAGTCATGAATGTAACCAGTAAAACTTTGTTGTTTACAGCCACTGGTTGGCCCATACATATTTTAAAACTTGTTTAATTTTGTTGTAGATATGAAGAGCAGGCCCCAAAATGTACTATTTAGCAGATTAGCACCCAGAAAATTAGATTTTTTACAAGTGCGCTGTAAGCACACTATTAGACGCTTCTATTTGACTCTCAGATATGAAGTGCACTACAGGCCCCAAAGTGTACTTTTTAGCAGATTAGCAGCAAAACAATTAGAATGTTTACCACTGCGCTGTAAGCACACTATTAGATGCTTCTATTTGACTCTCAGATATGAAGTGCACTACAGGCCCCAAAGTGTACTTTTTAGCAGATTAGCAGCAAAACAATTAGAATGTTTACCACTGCGCTGTAAGCACACTATTAGATGCTTCTATTTGGCTCTAAGATATGAAGAGCAGGCCACAAAATGTACTATTTAGCAGATTAGCACCCAGAAAATAATAATGTTTACCACTGCGCTGTAAGCACACTATTAGACGCTTCGATTTGACTCTCAGATATGAAGTGCACGCCCCAAAATGTACTATTTAGCAGTTTAGCACCAAAACAATTAGAATGTTTACAATTGCGCTGCAACCACAGTATTAGACGCTTCTATTTGACTCTAAGATATGAAGAGCAGGCCACAAAATGTACTATTTAGCAGATTAGCACCAAGAAAATAAAAATGTTTACCACTGCGCTGTAAGCACACTATTAGACGCTTTGATTTGACTCTCAGATATGAAGTGCACCGCAGGCCCCAAAATGTACTAATTAGCAGATTAGCAGCAAAACAATTAGAATGTTTACAACTGCGCAGTAAGCACACTATTAGACACTTCTATTTGACTCTCAGATATGAAGAGCAGGCTACAAAATGTATTATTTAGCAGATTAACAGCAAAACAATTAGAATGTTTACAAGTGCGCTGTAAGCACACTATTAGACGCTCCTATTTGACTCTCAGATATGAAGTGCACGCCCCAAATGTACTATTTAGCAGATTACCCTCCATAAAATAAGAATGTTTACCACTGCGCTGTAAGCACACTATTAGACGCTTTGATTTGACTCTCAGATATGAAGTGCATGCCCCAAAATGTACTATTTAGCAGTTTAGGACCCCAAAAATTTTAAGTTTTAAAACTGCAATGTGACAGCAGTATTTGACGATTCTATTTAAATCTCAGATATGAAGTGCACCCCACTAATGTACTACCCCACTAATGTACTATTTAGCACCCACATTTTTTTACTTTTTAAAACTCTGATGTAACCGTGGTATTTGAAGCTTCTATTTGACTCTCAGATATGAAGTACACCCCACCCCACTAATGTACCAGTTTGCAGAATTCTTTCCTAAGCTGTCCTCTCCCTCATCCTCTCCCTTCACTAATAAGACCACATGTGCGTGCAACGCTATGTGACTCCAGCTTATATGTAGATGCTGGGTCACATGTATCACTGGCCAATAGTGATGTACCGAACGGTTCGCCGGCGAACGGTTCCTGGCGAACATAGCATGTTCGCGTTCGCCACGGCGGGCGAACATATGCGCGGTTCGACCCGCCCCCTATTCGTCATCATTGAGTAAACTTTGACCCTGTACCTCACAGTCAGCAGACACATTCCAGCTAATTAGCAGCACAGCCTCCCTAGCAGACCCTCCCACCTACTGGAAGGCATCCATTTTAGATTCATTCTCAAGCTGCATGCTTAGTAAGAGGAGGGAAAGTGTAGCTGCTGTTCATAAGATAGGGAAAAGCATAGCTAGGTTAGGGATAAGGGTATGCTTTTTTTGGATTTTTTTTTCTATGTAATGTAAATGCACTTAGTTGTCTGCCACTGCTGCCAGCTTCTGTGTCAGGCTCACAGTGCCCATTTCCCCAGTCAGTGCCACCAATTACATCTGGTGTCACAATAGCTTGGATTTAAAAACAAAAAACTTTTTTCACTGTTATAGATTGAATAGCAGTCAGTTGTCTGCCACTGCTGCCAGCTTCTGTGTCAGGCTCAAAGTGCATACTGTGCCCATTTCCCCAGTCAGTGCCACCAATTACATCTGGTGTCACAATAGCTTGGATTTAAAAACAAAAAACTTTTTTCACTGTTATAGATTGAATAGCAGTCGTTGTCTGCCACTGCTGCCAGCTTCTGTGTCAGGCTCACAGTGCATACTGTGCCCATTTCCCAGTCAGTGCCCCACCACTGGTGTCACAATAGCTTGGATTTAAAAACAAAAAACTTTTTTCACTGTTATAGGATTGAATAGCAGTCAGTTGTCTGCCACTGCTGCCAGCTTTCTGTGTCAGGCTCACAGTACTGTGCCTTATTTCAAATGTGTCACCAATTACATATCTGGTGTCACAATAGCTTGGATTTAAAAAACAAAAAACTTTTTCACTGTTATAGATTGAATAGCAGTCAGTTGTCTGCCACTGCTGCCAGCTTCTGTGTCAGGCTCACAGTGGATACTGTGCCCATTTCACCAGTCAGTGCCACCACTTATATCTGGTGTCACAATAGCTTGGATTTAAAAACAAAAAACGTTTTTCACTGTTATAGATTGAATAGCAGTCAGTTGTCTGCCATTGCTGCCAGCTTCTGTGTCAGGCTCACAGTGGATACTGTGCCCATTTCCCCAGTCAGTGCCACCACTTATATCTGGTGTCACAATAGCTTGGATTTAAAACAAAAACCTTTTTTCACTGTTATAGATTGAATAGCA